>JAQQAC010016209.1:32289315-32370999 GCA_029783875.1 Phataginus tricuspis
ATTCTTCCTAGCCAAGAGCATGGGATGCATTTCCATTTGTTAGTGTCTTCCTTAATTTCTCCTAGGAGTGTCTTGTAGTTTTCAGAGTACAGGTCTTTCACTTCCTTCGTTAGGTTTATTCCTAGGTATTTTATTCTTTTAGGTGCAATTGTGAATGGAATTGTTTTTCTGATTTCTCTTTCTGTTAGCTCATCATTAGTGTATAGACTTTCCAGATTTTTTATACCATCTCGTGTGATATAAATTACAGCCATATCCTCTTTTATTGCACTTCACTTTATCATGTCACATTAGTGCATTTTTTACAAATTATCATGTCACAGATAGTGCATTTTTTACAAATTGAAGGTTTGTGGCAACTCTGCATCGACCAGGTCTGTCGGTGCCATTTTTCCGATAGCAGTTGCTCACTTCATGACTCTGTGTCACATTTTGGTAATTCTTGCAATATTTCAAAATATTTCATCACTATTATTATATTTGTTATGATGATGTGTGATCACTGATTTTTAATGTTACTTTTTGTAGGGAAAATGGAAGTTACCATGGCCAAGGTCCTCACCTGACCCTAATCTACTTGCCCACTGTGAACGTGCAATGCTCACAGGCACATGCTTGTACATGTGCTGGCAATAAGCCATTATCGACTGTGTTGCTATGTAAAGACCCCCACCCAGTACGCTAGGAGGAAAGGCATGGATGTGGATGCAAATAGACAGACGTGGACATGATTCTAGCACTGCACCTGCCACCACGAGAATAAAACTGGGTATAAGACTTTTTACCCACAACATTCCATTGCTTTCAGTCTCACTGATCCATAGTGAATTTGCCCAGAGCTGAGACCCTCTGGCGTGACACTACTGTGACTGTTTGAGGACACCACAAACCACTGTATAAGATAGTGAGCTTAATCATTAATTGTGTGTGTCCTAACTGCTCCACCAGCCGGCTGTTCTCCAATCTCTCTCCCTCTCCTCCGGCCTCCCTATTCCCTGAGATATAACAATATTGAAATTAGGGCAGTTAATAACCCTATAGTGGCCTGTAAATGTTTAAGTGAAAGGAAGAATCATACAACTCTCACTTCAAATCAAAAGCTAGAAATGATTAAGCTTAGTGAGGAAGGCATGGTGAAAGGCAAGATAGGCCAGGAGATAGGCCTTTTTTTTTGCTATCATTAATGTACAATTACATGAACAACATTATGGTTACTAGACTCCCCCTATTATCAAGTCCCCACCACATACCCCTTTACAGTCATTGTCCATCAGTGTAGTAAGATGCTATAGATTCACTACTTGTCTTCTCTGTGTTATACTGCCTTCCCCATGTCCCCCACCCTTCATTATACATGCTAATGTAATGACCCTTTTTCCCCCTTGTCCCTTCCTTCCTACCCATCCTCCCCAGTCCCTTTCCCTTTGGTAACTGTTAGTCCATTCTTGGGTTCTGTGAGTCTGCTGCTGTTTTATTCCTTGAGCTTCTTCTTTGTTCTTATACTTCACAGATGAGTGAAATCATTTGATACCTGTCTTTCTCCACCTGGCTTATTTCACTGAGCATAATACCCTCTAGCTCCATCCATGTTGTTGCAAATGGTAGGATTTCTTTTCTTCGTATGGCTGAATAATATTCTATTGTGTATATGTACCACCTCTTCTTTATCCATTCATCTACTGATGGACACTTAGGTTGCTTCCATTTCTTGGCTATTGTAAATAGTGCTGCGATAAACATAGGGGTGCATATGTCTTTTTCAACCTGGGCTGCTGCATTCTTAGGGTAAATTCCTAGGAGTGGAATTCCTGGGTCAAATGGTATTTCCATTTTCAGTTTTTTGAGGAACCTCCATACTGCTTTCCACAATGGTTGAACTAGTTTACATTCCCACCAGCAGTGTAGGAGGGTTGCCCTTTCTCCACATTCTCGCCAACATTTGTTGTTGTTTGTCTTTTGGATGGTGGCCATCCTAACTGGTGTCTCATTGTGGTTTTAATTTGCATTTCTCTGATGATTAGCGATGTGAAGCATCTTTTCATGTGCCTGTTGGCCATCTGAATTTCTTCTTTGGAGAAGTGTCTGTTCAACTCCTCTGCCCATTTTTTAATTGGTTTATTTGCTTTTTGTTTGTTGAGGTGCGTGAGCTCTTTATATAATTTGGATGTCAACCCCTTATTGGATATGTCATTTATGAATATATTCTCCCATACTGTAGCATGTCTTTTTGTTCTACTGATGGTGTCCTTTCCTGTACAGAAGCTTTTCAGCTTGATATAGTCCCACTTGTTCATTTTTGCTTTTGTTTCCCTTGCCTGGGGAGATATGTTCATGAAGAAGTTGCTCATGTTTATGTCCAATAGATTTTTGCCTATATTTGTTTCTAAGAGTTTTATGGTTTCATGACTTACATTCAGGTCTTTGATCCACTTTGAATTAACTTTTGTGTATTGGGTTAGAAAATGATCCAGTTTCATTCTCTTATATGTAGCTGTCCAGTTGTGCCAACACCATCTGTTGAAGAGGCTGTCATTTCCCCATTGTATATCCATGGCTCCTTTATCATATATTAATTAAACGTATATGTTTGGGTTAATATCTGGACTCTCTATTCTGTTCCACTGGTCTGTGGGTCTCTTCTTGTGCCAGTACCAAATTGTCTTGATTAATGTGGTTTTGTAGTAGAGCTTGAAGTCAGGGAGCATAATTCCCCCTGTTTTATTCTTCTTTCTCAGGATTGCTTTGGCTATTCAGGGTCTTTTGTGGTTCCATATGAATTTTAGGACTGTTCCAGTTCATTGAAGAGTGCTGTGGGTATTTTTATAGGAATTGCATTGAATCTGTAGATTGCTTTATGTGGTAAAGCCATTTTGACAATATTAATTCTTCCTAGCCAAGAGCTTGGGATGAATTTCCATTTGTTAGTGTCCTCTTTAATTTCTCTTAAGAGTGTCTTGTAGATTTCAGGTTATAGGTCTTTCACTTCCTTGGTTAGGTTTATTCCTAGGTATGTTATTCTTTTTGATGCAATTGTGAATAGAATTGTTTTCCTAATTTCTCTTTCTGTTAGCTCATCATTAGTGTATAGGAAAGCAACAGATTTCTGTGTATTAATTTTGTATCCTGCAACTTTGCTGAATTCAGATATAAGTTCTACTAGTTCTAGTAGTTTTGGAGTGGAGTCTTTAGGGTTTTTTATGTACAATATCATGTCATCTGCAAACAGGGACAGTTTGACTTCTTCTTTACCAATCTGGATGCCTTGTATGTCTTTGTTTTGTCTGATTGCTGTGGCTAGGACCTCCAGTAGTATGTTGAATGACAGTGGGGAGAGTGGGCATCCCTGTCTTGTTCCTGATCTTAGGTGAAAAACTTTCAGCTTCTCCCTGTTAAATATGCTGCTGACTGTGGGTTTGTCATATATGGCCTTTATGATGTTGAGGTACTTGCCCTCTATACCCATTTTGTTGAGAGTTTTTATCATGAATGGATGTTGAATTTTGTCAAATGCTTTTTCAGCATCTATGGAGATGATCATGTGGTTTTTGTTGTTCTTTTTGTTGATGTGGTGGGTTATGTTGATGGATTTTTTAATGTTGTACCATCTTTGCATCCCTGGGATGAATCCCACTTGATCATGATAGATGATCCCTTCACGTATTTTTGAATTTGGTTTCCTAATATTTTGTTGAGTATTTTTGCATCTATGTTCATCAAGGATATTGGTCTGTAATTTTGCTTTTTGGTGGGGTCTTTGCCTGGTTTTGGTATTAGAGTGATGCTGGCTTCATAGAGTGAGTTTGGAAGTATCCCCGCCTCTTCTATTTTTTGGAAAACTTTAAGGAGAATGGATATTATGTCTTCTATATATGTGTGATAAAATTCAGCGGTGAATCCATCTGGCCCAGGGGTTTTGTTCTTGGGTAGTATTTTGATTACTGAGTCAATTTCGTTGCTGGTAATTGGTCTGTTTAGATTGTCTGTTTCTTCCTTGGTCAGTCTTTGAAGGTTGTATTTTTCTAAGAAGTTGTCCATTTCTTCTAGGTTTTCCATCTTGTTAGCATATAGATTTTCATAGTATTCTATAATAATTCCTTGTATTTCTGTGGGGTTCATCGTGATTTTTCCTTTCTCATTTCTGATTCTCTTTATGTGTGTAGATTCTCTTTTTCTCTTAATAAATCTGGCTAGGGGTTTATCTATTTTGTTTATTTTTTCAAAGAACCAGCTCTTGGTTTCATTGATTTTTTTCTATTGTTTTATTCTTCTCAATTTTATTTATTTCTTCTCTGATCTTTATTATGTCCCTGTTTCTAGTGACTTTGAACCTCATTTGTTCTTCTTTTTCCAATTTCAATAATTGTGACTTTAGACTATTCATTTGGGATTGTTCTTCCTTCTTTAAATAGGCCTGAATAACAATATACTTTCCTCTTAGAACTGCCTTTGCTGCATCCCACAGAAGTTGGGGCTTTGTGTTGTTGTTGTCATTTGTCTCCATATATTGTTTGATCTCTGTTTTAATTTGGTCGTTGATCCCTTGATTATTTAGGAGCATGTTGTCGAGCCTCTATGTGTTTGTGAGCCTTTTTGTTTTCTCTGTACAATTTATTTCTAGTTTTATACCTTTGTGATCTGAGAAGTTGGTTGGCAGAATTTCAATATTTTTCAATTTACTGAGGTTCTTTTTGTGGCCTAGTATGTGGTCTATTCTGGAAAATGTTCCATGTGCACTTGAGAAGAATGTGTATCCTGATGCTTTTGGGTGCAGAGTTCTGTAGATGTCTGTTAGGTCCATCTGTTCTAGTGTGTTGTTCAGTGCCTCTGTGTCTTTACTTATTCTCTGTCTGGTTGATCTGTCCTTTGGATTGAGTGGTGTGTTGAAGTCTCCTAAAATGAATGCATTGCATTCTATTTCCTCCTTTAATTCTGTTTGTATTTGTTTCACATATGCTGGCACTCCTGTGTTGGGTGCATATATATTTATAATGGTTATATCCTCTTGTTGGACTGACCCCTTTATCATTATGTAATGTCCTTCTTTATCTCTTGCTACTTTCTTCGTTTTGAAGTCTATTTTGTCTGATACAAGTACTACAACACCTGCTTTTTTCTCCCTGTTGTTTGAATGAAAAATTTTTTTCCATCCCTTCACTTTTAGTCTGTGTATATCTTTGGGTTTGAGGTGAGTCTCTTGTAAGCAGCATATAGATGGGTCTTGCTTTTTTATCCATTCTATTACTCTGTGTCTTTTGATTGGTGCATTCAGTCCATTTACATTTAGGGTGATTATAGATAGGTATGTACTTTTTGCCATTGCTGGCTTTAGATTCTTGGTTACCAGAGATTCAAGGGTAGGTTCTTTACTATCTAACAGTCTAACTTAACTCTCTTGCTATTATAAACAGTCTGATGTTTCTTTATTTCTCTCCCTTCTTATTCTTCCTCCTCCATTCTTTATATGTTGGGTGTTTTATTCTGTACTCTTTTGTGTTTCCTTTGTTTTTGTGGATAGTTGATTTTATTTTTTGCCATTAGTTGGTTTGCTATGATTTTATTTTCTCTGGTGACCTCTTTTTAGCCTTAGGAGTGCTTACATCTTGAGTAGTCCCTTTCAAATGTCCCGTGGAGGTGGTTTGTGGGAGGCAAATTCCCTCAACTTTCGCTTATCTGGGAATTGTTTAATCCCTCCCTGAAATTTAAATATTAATCGTGCTGGATACAGTATTCTTGGTTCAAGGCCCTTCTGTTTCATTGCATTAAATATATCATGCCATTTTCTTCTGGCCTGTAAGGTTTCTGTTGGGAAGTCTGATGATAGGCTGATGTATTTTCCTTTGTAGATTATCTTTTTTCTCTTTCTGGCTGCCTTTAATACTCTGTCCTTGTCTTTAATCTTTGCCATTTTAATTATTATATGTCTTGGTGTTGTCTTCCTTGGGTCCCTTGTGTTGGGAGATCTGTGGGCTTCCATGGTCTGATAAACTATTTCCTTCCCTAGCTTGGGGAAGTTTTCCTCAATTATGTCTTCAAAAACACTTTCTATTCTTTTTTCTCTCTCTTCTTCTTCTGGTACCCCTATAATGCAAATATTGTTCCACTTGGATTGGTCACACAGTTCCCTTAATATTCTTTCATTCCTAGAGATCCTTTTATCTCTCTCTGCCTCTGCTTCTCTGTACTCCTGTTCTCTGATTTTTATTCCATTAACAGTCTCTTGCACCTCGTCCAGTCTGCTCTTAAGCCTGTCAATAAATTGTTTCATTTCTGTAATGTCCCTCCTGACTTCATCCCTTAGCTCTTGCATATTTCTCTATAGGTCCATCAGCATGGTTATTACTTTTATTCTGAATTCTTTTTCAGGAAGATTGTTTAAATATATCCCACCAGACCCTCACTCTGAGGTTGTCTGGGTGATTTTTGACTGGACCAGATTCTTGTGTCTTTTCATGGTGATAGAAATGGTTGCAGGCAGGTTACACGTGTGTCAGCTGGGAGAACAAAGTCCCTTCCTGCTTGTTGTTCTCCTTTCCCTTCTCCGCAGCCTGTGCCGGTTACCCGCACACTGGGAGGCAGGCTCTGGGATAATCTCCTGAGCTTCCATGGGCAGGGCCGCCCTCAGGCCAGCCTAGAGCTCTGAGGCAGGTAGTATCCACACCGGGTGTGTTCTACAGCAAGTCTGTCACCCCTTCGTGCCTTCCAGACCTTGCTCTGGCTTCCGCAGCCTGCGCTGGTTACCCAAACACCGGGAGGCAGTCTCTGGGTTAATCCCCTGAGCTGCCATGGGCAGGGCCACCCTCATGCTAGCCTAGAGCACTGCAGGTGTTTGCACCCACGCCGGTTGCATTCTGCAGCAAATCTGGTGCCTTTTTGTACCTTCCAGACCTTGCTCTGGTTTCCACAGCCTTCCCAAGTTAGCTGTGCACCCGCCAGGAGGAGATACTGTGTGGTTGCTGTGGGTGGGGCCACTCTCCTGCTGTTCTGCAACTGTGGCAGATCCGCCAGTCTGTTTGCAGTGCTGGCCAGGGGGAACAAATGGCTGGCTGCTTATCTCCGTGAGGGGCTTTGGCGGGGCTGCTTTACCCAGCAGCCAGTTAG
The DNA here is from genome assembly GCA_029783875.1 of Phataginus tricuspis. Lineage (NCBI taxonomy): Eukaryota > Metazoa > Chordata > Mammalia > Pholidota > Manidae > Phataginus > Phataginus tricuspis. The sequence goes on from JAQQAC010016209.1 coordinate 32,296,414, forward strand.
GGGGCCCGAAATCCCTCAAGATTCCCAGCCTGCTGGGCTGAGTGTGCTGGGATGATTTTGTTCAGCTGTTGGGCCCTTGTCTCTTTAAGACTTTTAAAAAAGCACCCACTTTTCTTTTTTCCCAGGGGAGCCGGCTGTGGGGACCTGCTTGCAGTCTCCATCTCGGATCCTGCCCTTCCGTTTCTCTAATCTCCAGTACACCATGCAATGTGTGTCTGTGCTCCCGGTGCAGATCACCAGGGCTGGTTATTTAGCAGTTCTGTGCTTCCACTCCCTCCCCACTCTGATGCTTTTCCTCCTGCCGGTGAGCTGGGGTGGGGGAGTGCTTGGGTTCTGCCAGGTCGCGACTTTGTATCTTACCCACTTCGTGAGGTGCTGAGTTCTTGCAGATGTAGCTGTAGCCTGGCTGTTGTACTGTATTTTCTTGTCTCCCTTTTAGGAATAGTTTTATTTGTTGTATTTTCACAAATATATATGGTTTTGGGAGGAGATTTCTGCCGCTCTGATCACGCCACCATCTTGGGCCCCCCCACAGCTGTGGCAACTTCTTAAAACAAGGCAACAATGAAGTTTGCCACATCAACTGACTTTGTGTTTCATAAATTATTTCTCCATAGCATGCCATGCTGTTTGATGGCATTTTACCCACAGGAGAACTTCTTTCAAAATTGGAGTTGGTCCTCTCAAACTCTGCTTTATCAACCAAGTTTTGTTTTATGGAATATTCTAAATTCTTCGTTGTCATTTCCACAATCTTCTCAGCATCTTCACCAGGAGTAGATTCCATCTCAAGAAACCACTTTCTTTGCTCTTTCATAAGAAGCAACTCCTCATTCACTCAAATTCTATCAACTTACCAGTCACGTCTAATTTGAGCTCTCTTGCTCTTTCTGCCACATCTGCAGTTATTTCCTCCACCAAAGTCTCGAACTCCTCAAAGTCATCCATGAGGGCTGGAATCAACTTCTTCCTTCTATTAATGTTGGTATTTTGACTTCTTCCCTTGAATCACAAATGTTTTTAAAGGCATCTAGAATGGTGAATTCTTTCCAGAAGATTTTCAGTTGACTTTGCCTAGATCCATCAGAGGAATCACCATGTATGGCAGCTATAGCCTTATGAAATGTATCTCTTAAATAAAAAGACTTGAAAGTTAAAATTACTCCTTGACCTATTGGCTACAGAATATATGTTGTGTTATCAGGCATGAAAACATTAATCTCATTGTACATCTCCATCAAAGCTCTTGGGTGACCAGGTGCATTCATTGTCAATGAGCAGTAATATTTTTAAAAGAATCTTTTTTCTGAGAAAAGCACTCAACAGTGGGCTTAAAATATTTATTAAACTATGTTATTAATAGATGTGCTATTATTCAGGCTTTGTTGTTCCATTTATAGACCACAGGTAGAGTAGATTTAACATAATTCTTAAGGACCCTAGGATATTCAGAATGTTAAATTTAGCATTAGCTTCAACTTAAAGTCACCAGCTTCATTACCCTTAACAAGAGTCAGCCTGTCCTTGGGAGCTTTGAAGCCAGGCAATGACTTCTCCTCTCTAGCTATGAAAATCCTAGATCACACTTCTAACAGAAGGCTGCTTCACCTACATTGAAAATCTGTTGTTTAGTGTAGCTCCCTTCATTAATTATCTTAGTTAGAGCTTCTGGATAACTTGCTGCAGCTTCTATATCAGCAATTCTGCCTCACCTTGCACTTTTATCTTATAGAAATAGCTTATTTCCTTAAACTTCATGAAGGAACATCTGCTAGCTTCCAAGTTTTCTTTTACAGCTTCCTCACCTCTCTCAGCCTTCACTGAATTGAAGAAAGTTAGAGCCTTCCCCTTGATTAGGCCTTGGCTTAAGGGAATGCTGTGGCTGGTTTGATCTTCTATTCAGACCACTAACACCTTCTCCATCTCAGCAATGAGACTGTTTTGCTTTCTTATCATTCATGTGCTCACTGTAATAGCACTTTTAATTTCTTTTAAGAACTTTTCTTTTGCATTCATGACTTGACTAACTGTTCAGTGCAAAAGGCCTATCTCCTCCCCATTCAAGATGGCGGCATGAGAGGTGAGACAACTCCTCCCAAAACCACAAATAGCATGAAAATATAGTTAATTAATACTACTAACCCTAAAACAACAACAGGAAAGAAGGCTTCACCAGATTGCATACAGATATCATAAACAGAGCAGACCTGATGAAACAGGGTAATGTACCGGAGCCTTGATCCGGCAGGACCCAGGTCCTTCCCCCACCCCAGCTCACCAGCAGGAGGAAGAGAAATGCAGTGAGGAGGGGGTGGAAGTCTGGGACTAATGAACACCTAGCCCTGGAGATCTGCTTTACAAGCAGAAACCTACACTGGGTGGTGCTCTGGAGGTTGGGGAGCTGGGACAGGTGGAGTGCCTGAGAGACTGACATTCCAGCTGTTTGTGGAGGACAGGATCCACATCCGGCCACACCGTGACAGGGGAAAGGCAGGCGGTCTCAGAGGCTTCCTAGCAGCGAGAGGGCTGCTGAAGGGGCAGGGTTTGCACAGAGCTTGCTGCACGGGAGAAGGGAGAGCTGGACAAGGTTGTGTGAGTGCACTCTGCCCAGCAGGTTGGGAACTTTGAGGAGCTTCAGGCACTCCCTCTCCCTAGCTGGCTGCTCAGCTCCAAGGCCCACTACTATGATATGCAGCCTGCCAAGCCTTCCCCCTGGCCTGACAGCACTGGCTCACAAACTGGCAGTCACTGCACTGGTGTCAGGCCAGCCAGAGGGAGGCCCCACCTACAACAGCTAGAGATGCCCAAGCACAGAGGCTTACAACTGTGTGCTCGGCCCACTGGCTTTGATACTGGAGACAGGCACCACAGATGGGAATCAGGAAACAGATCTTTCCTCCTGCCAGGCACCAGCTCCGCTCTCCTACGACCTGCAACCTCACTCTAGGGGCTGAGCAGCTCCAGAGACTGGAGCTTCTGGGCACTACAGGCCACCACATAGAAATATAAAACGTCAAAAGAACCTGGTCCAGACCAAAATCTCACAAATCCCAGAAAAAAGACCAAATGAAACTGAACTCTCCAATCTTCCTGAAAGAGAGTTCAAAATAAAAATCATAAACCTGCTTATGGAGGTACAGAAAAATATTCAAGAACTCAGGAATGAATTTAAGATGGAGATACAATCATTAAGAAATTCCATATCTGAAATTAAACATACAATGGAGGGATTTAAAAGCAGATTAGATGTGGTAGAAGAGATGGTAAATGAAATAGAAATCAGAGAAGAGGAATATAAAGAAGTTGAGGCACAGAGAGAAAAATGGATCTCTAAGAATGAAATAATATTGAGAGAACTGTGTGACCTATCCAAACGGAACAATATTTGCATTATAGGGCTACCAGAAGAAGAAGAGAGAGAAAAAGGGATAGAAAGTGTCTTTGAGGAGGTAATTGCTGAAAACTTCCCCAATCTGGGGAAGGAGATAGTCTCTCAGGCTATGGAGGTGCACAGATCTCCCAACACAAGGGACCCAAGTAAGACAACATCAAGACATATAATAATTAAAATGGCACAGATCAAGGATAAAGACAGACTTTTAAAAGCAGCTAGAGAGAGAAAAAAGATCACATACAAAGGAAAACACATCAGGCTATCATCAGATTTCTCAACAGAAACCTTACAGGCCAGAAGGGAGTGGCACGATATATTTAATGCAATGAAGCAGAAGGGCCTCAAACCAAGAATACTCTACCCTGCAAGGTTACCATTTAAATTTTAAGGAGGGATTAAACAGTTTGCAGATAAGCAAAAGCTGAGAGAATTTACCTCCCACAAACCACCTCTGTAGTGGACTTTGGAGGGACTCCTATAGATGAAAGTGTGCCTAAGACTAAATAGATGTCACCCAAGGGCTAGACAAAGAGTACGGAATATGATTCATAACATACAAAGAATGGAGGAGGAAGAAAAAAGAGGGAAAAAAAAGAACCTTTAGGTTGTGTTTGTAATAGTATACAAAGTGAGTTAAGTTAGACTGTTAGATAGTAAGAGGGAATTACCCTTGAACCTTTGGTAACCACGAATCTAAAGCCAGCAATGGCAATAAGTACATATCTATCAATAATCACCGTAAATGTAAATGGACTGAATGCACCAATAAAAAGACATAGAGTCACTGAATGGATAAAAAAACAAGACCCATCTATATGCTGCCTCCAAGAGACTCACTTCAAACCCAAAGACATACACAGACTGAAAGTAAAGGGATGGAAAAAGATATTTCATGCAACTAATACAGAGAAAAAACAGGAGCTGCAGTACTTGTATCAGACAAGATAGACTTCAAAACAAAGAAAGTAACAAGAGACAAAAGAAGGACATTACATAATGATAAAAGAGTCAGTCCAACAAGAGGATATAACTATTATAAATATCTATGCACTCAACACAGGATCACCTACATATGTGAAACAAATACTAACAGAATTAAAGGGGGAAATAGAATGCAATGCATTCATTTTAGGAGACTTCAACACACCACTCACTCCAAAGGACAGATCAACCAGACAGAAAATAAGTAAAGAGACAGAGGCACTGAACAACATATTAGAACAGATGGACCTAATGAACATCTACAGAACACTCCATCCAAAAGCAACAGGATACACATTCTTCTCAAGTGCACATGGAATATTTTCAAGAATAAATCATATACTAGGCCACAAAAAGAACCTCAGTAAATTTAAAAAGATTGAAATTATACCAACCAGCTTCTCAGATTACAAAGGTATGAAACTAGAAATAAATTACACAAAGAAAATGAAAAAGCCCACAAACACATAGAGGCTTAATAACATGCTCCTAAGTAATCAATGGATCAATGACCAAATAAAAACAGAGATCAAGCAATATATGGAGACAAATGACAACAATAATTCAACACCACAAAATCTGTGGGACGCAGCAAAGGCCGTGCTAAGACGGAAATATATTGCAATACAGGCCTACCTCAGGAAAGAAGAACAATCCCAAATGAACAGTCTAAACTCAAAATTAATGAAACTAGAAAAGGAAGAACAAATGAGGTCCAAGGTCAGTAGAAGGAGGAACATAATAAAGATTAGAGCAGAAATAAATAAAATTGAGAAGAATAAAATGATAGAAAAAATCAATGAAAGCAGGAGCTGGATCTTCCAGAAAATAAACAAAATAGATAGCCAGACTTATCAAGAAAAAAAGAGAGTCTACACACATAAACAGAATCAGAAATGAGAAAGGAAAAAGTCACTATGGACATCACAGAAATACAAAGAATTATGAGAGAATACTATGAAAAATTATATGGTAACAAACTGGATAACCTAGAAGACATGGAAAACTTTCTAGAAAAATACAACTTTCCAAGGCTGCCCCAGGAAGAAACAGAAAATCTTAATAGACCAATTACAGGCAAAGAAATTGAATTGGTAATCAAAAAACTACCTAAGAAGAAAACTCCTGGACCAGATGGTTTCAATGCTGAATTTTATCAAACATTTAGTGAAGACCTAATACCCATCCTCCTTAAAGTTTTCCAAAAAGTAGAAGAGGAGGGAATACTACCAAACTCATTCTAAGAGACCAACATCACTCTAATACCAAAACCAGGCAAAAACACCACAAAAAAAGAAAATTACAGACCAATATCCCTGACGAACATAGATGCAAAAATACTCAACAAAATATTAGCAAACCGAATTCAAAAATATATTAAAAAGATCATCCATTATGATCAAGTGGGATTCATCCCAAGGATGCAAGGATGGTACAACATTCGAAAATCCATCAACAGCATCCTCTACATCAACAAAAAGGACAAAAACTACATGATCATCTCCATAGATGCTGAAAAAGCATTTGACAAAATTCAACATCCATTCATGATAAAAACTCTCAACAAAATGGTAGGGAGGGCAAGTACCTCAACATAATAAAGGCCATATATGACAAACCCACAGCCAACATTATACTTAGCAGCGAGAAGCTAAAAGCTCTTCCTTTAAGATCGGGAACAAGACAAGGATGCCCACTCTCCCCACTTCTACTCAACGTAGTTCTGGAGGTCCTAGCCACGGCAATCAGACAACACAAAGAAATAAAAGGCATCCAGATTGGCAAGGAAGAAGTCAAACTGTCCCTGTTTGCAGATGACATGATATTGTACATAAAAAACCCTAAAGAATCCACTCCAAAACTACTAGATCTAATATCTGAATTCAGCAAAGTTGCAGGATACAAAATTAATACACAGAAATCTGTTGCATTCCTATACACTAACGATGAACTAGCAGAAAGAGAAATCAGGAAAACAATTCCATACACGATTGCATCAAAAAGAATAAAATAGCTAGGAATAAACCTAACCAAGGAAGTGACAGACTTATACTCTGAAAACTACAAGACACTCATGAGAGAAATTAAGAAACCAATAAATGGAAACACATCCTGTGCTAATGGATAGGAAGAATTAATATTGTCAAAATGGCCATCCTGCCAAAAGCAAACTACAGATTTAATGCAATCCCTATCAAAATACCAACAGCATTCTTCAATGAACTAGAGCAAATAGTCCTAAAATTCATATGGAACCACAAAAGACTCCAAATAGCAAAAGCAATCCTGAGAAGGAAGAATAAAGCAGGGGGAATTACGCTCCCTGACTTCAAGCTCTACTACAAAGTCACAGTAATCAAGACAATTTGGTACTGGCACAAGAAGAGACCCATAGACCAATGGAACAGACTAGGGAGCCCTGATATAAACCCAAACATATATGGTCAGTTAATATACAATAAAGAAGCCATGGATATACAATGGGAAAATGACAGCCTCTTCAACAGATGGTGTTGGCACAACTGGACAGCTACATGTAAGAGAATGAAACTGGATCATTGTCTAACCACATACACAAAAGTAAGCTCAAAATGGATCAAAGACCTGAATGTAAGTCATGAAACCATAAAACTCTTAGAAACAAATATAGGCAAAAATCTATTGGACATAAACATGAGCAACTTCTTCATGAAAATATCTCCCTGGGCAAGGGAAACAAAAACAAAAATGAACAAGTGGGACTATATAAAACTAAAAATCTTCTGTACAGCAAAGGACACCATCAGCAGAACAAAAAGACATGCTACAGTATGGGAGAATATATTCATAAATGACATTATCCGATAAGGGGTTGACATCCAAATTATATAAAGAGCTCACGCACCTCAACAAACAAAAAGCAAATAAACCAATTAAAAAATGGGCAGAGGAGTTGAACAGACACTTCTCCAAAGAAGAAATTCAGATGGCCAACAGGCACATGAAAAGATGCTCCACATCGCTAATCATCAGAGAAATGCAAATTAAAACCACAATGAGACACCAGTTAGGATGGCCACCATCCAAAAGACAAACAACAACAAATGTTGGCGAGAATGTGGAGAAAGGGCAACCCTCCTACACTGCTGGTGGGAATGTAAACTAGTTCAACCATTGTGGAAAGCAGTATGGAGGTTCCTCAAAAAACTGAAAATGGAAATACCATTTGACCCAGGAATTCCACTCCTAGGAATTTACCCTAAGAATGCAGCAGCCCAGGTTGAAAAAGACATATGCACCCCTATGTTTATCGCAGCACTATTTACAATAGCCAAGAAATGGAAGCAACCTAAGTGTCCATCAGTAGATGAATGGATAAAGAAGAGGTGGTACATATACACAATAGAATATTATTCAGCCATACGAAGAAAAGAAATCCTACCATTTGCAACAACATGGATGGAGCTAGAGGGTATTATGCTCAGTGAAATAAGCCAGGTGGAGAAAGACAGGTATCAAATGATTTCACTCATCTGTGAAGTATAAGAACAAAGAAGAAGCTCAAGGAATAAAACAGCAGCAGACTCACAGAACCCAAGAATGGACTAACAGTTACCAAAGGGAAAGGGACTGGGGAGGATGGGTAGGAAGGAAGGGACAAGGGGGAAAAAGGGTCATTACATTAGCATGTATAATGAAGGGTGGGGGACATGGGGAAGGCAGTATAACACAGAGAAGACAAGTAGTGAATCTATAGCATCTTACTACACTGATGGACAATGACTGTAAAGGGGTATGTGGTGGGGACTTGATAATAGGGGGAGTCTAGTAACCATAATGTTGTTCATGTAATTGTACATTAATGATAGCAAAAAAAAAGGCCTATCTCCTGGCCTATCTTGCCTTTCACCATGCCTTCCTCACTAAGCTTAATCATTTCTAGCTTTTGATTTGAAGTGAGAGTTGTATGATTCTTCCTTTCACTTAAACATTTACAGGCCACTATAGGGTTATTAACTGCCCTAATTTCAATATTGTTATATCTCAGGGAATAGGGAGGCCGGAGGAGAGGGAGAGAGATTGGAGAACAGCCGGCTGGTGGAGCAGTTAGGACACACACAATTAATGATTAAGCTCACTATCTTATACAGTGGTTTGTGGTGTCCTCAAACAGTCACAGTAGTGTCACGCCAGAGGGTCTCAGCTCTGGGCAAATTCACTATGGATCAGTGAGACTGAAAGCAATGGAATGTTGTGGGTAAAAAGTCTTATACCCAGTTTTATTCTCGTGGTGGCAGGTGCAGTGCTAGAATCATGCCCACGTCTGTCTATTTGCATCCACATCCATGCCTTTCCTCCTAGGGTACTGGGTGGGGGTCTTTACATAGCAACACAGTCGATAATGGCTTATTGCCAGCACATGTACAAGCATGTGCCTGTGAGCATTGCACGTGCACAGTGGGCAAGTAGATTAGGGTCAGGTGAGGACCTTGGCCATGGTAACTTCCATTTTCCCTACAAAAAGTAACATTAAAAATCAGTGATCACACATCATCATAACAAATATAATAATAGTGATGAAATATTTTGAAATATTGCAAGAATTACCAAAATGTGACACAGAGTCATGAAGTGAGCAACTGCTATCGGAAAAATGGCACCGACAGACCTGGTCGATGCAGAGTTGCCACAAACCTTCAATTTGTAAAAAATGCACTATCTGTGACATGATAATTTGTAAAAAATGCACTAATGTGACATGATAAAGTGAAGTGCAATAAAAGAGGATATGGCTGTAATTTATATCACACGAGATGGTATAAAAAATCTGGAAAGTCATTATTAACTTGGGATGACAATTCCAGTCACTTATTTATTCTATGAATATTTATCGAGTGCTGGCTAAGCCAAGTTGGTTATGCATAACCCAAAAGTTCTTTCTGGAAGGTAGCATAGCCTCCAGGCAGGAGACAAAAGACATACCAGTCATTTTAACAGAGACAATTTAATATAGCGAATTGTTAGCTACATATAAGGAGTTATTAACTAGTCACTAAGGAACCAAAAAATCAAAAGGGGAACTCTCAGGCATTATGGAAGTAGTAATCTCAGGCAGCAGCTACCACTCCTCTGGGAACAAAGAGAAAAAACTGAAATATCAAAACCTAGAAGTTTGGAGAGGGAATCAAATGGAGCTGAAACTCAGATGCCTGAGGAAAGAGCAACTGCTGTCTGGTGCTGGTATCTGAGCTCAGAGGAAAAGCCCCATGGAGGTGGGACCGGATCCCTGAGGGCATAGTGGCCAGTTTGGGAGTCTCTGAGCTCAGAAAGGGTTCTGATGGAGCTGGGTCCCAGACCTCTGAGGAGGCGGCATCAGCTGCTTCCGTGGATATCAGAAAAAGTGCAACCTGGATTCAGCTGCTGCCACAGGAAGGAACTGCTGCTGCTGGAGGGAAGGGACAGGAAGGATGCCTCATAGGATCAGGAAGCTAACAGGAAACTCCAGGAAGCCAACAGGAAGCCAGCAGGCCCAAAGGAAGAAACAAGTCGCTTCTTCTTCCCCTAGCCTTGAGTCTTCCTCTGGTACCTCCTATGGGCCGAGCCTAACAGGGAGCAGCTGGCAAAGCAGAAATGTGGTTTGCAGAGCCCCAGCCCCAGAAAGAAGGGTGAGTTCGGAGCTGAGATGATATCTTAATAACTGACACATCTCCGAAGAAGTATGAGATGAAGGTGAGCTGACCCCGTCCCCTAAAACCTCACAACCAGTTCACACAAAAGCAAGTCTCTGGCCAAATTCGGTCTCAGAGACATTTATTAAATGTGCTTTCATTAGCAACCAGACACAACCTGTTCCCTAGGCTTGAGGAAGTCCCAGCTCTCAGCCTACGCCTTGCATAAAAGGTCTGCTCAAGGCAGATATAATGTTCTAGAAGCATCAGGGAACCAGAAATCCTCTTTTGCTAAAGATTGGACCCAGTCTCAGGTGCCATCTCTATGGTGCAGGCTAAAGGCCTTGCTAGAGTCTGATAATCTCTTCATGTAAAGTGAAGAGTATCTTGAAACATATTTCAGCAAATCCATAGATCCTGAATACCTTTAATTTCACCAACAAGAGCCTATTTCTAATATTTGTCATGCTAATTAACAAGCCACCCAATTTCATCAATGAAAACCCATTTCTGATTTTCACTTTGTTAATTAGCCAAGTCTCAGGTATTGATGAAGCCCTTGTGATCCTGGATTTGGCTGTGCCTTTCTGATGCAAAGCCAGCTTACCAGGTGGAGAGGGGATCTTTGATGAAAGCAAACGCCCCTGGAATTGAAGTTTTAACTAACATAGGCATAATAATATTGTTCAGGTAGCAGTATTTCAAAAATAAATCCAGACATCTTAACAAGTTCTGTTTGTACCAGGCTCCACCAGGATTTGGTGGTGGACCAGGCGCAATCCTTGCTCTGAAGAAGCTTGCAGCCTGGAGACAAAAGGTAGACGATTGCAGTATGTACAAAGTACACAGATGGGGGTCAGCCAGCATGGGCTGGGCATTTTTATAAGAACATTAGGGGGTTCCATCACTCAACTGTCAATGAACCTTCTCTGTACAGGACACCCAGTTCTCAGATTAACAACAAATAATCTTTTAGTATAAGTACTTGTATTTTATGTGCTCAATCTGACAACCCTACTTATAAGCAAAGACAGAAGGAAAGCCAAACAGGGCAGAGTTTGGCTTGGTGAGTATGGATTAGTCAATGCAGGAGGGTGAGATAGTTTCAGGTTCTGTGTTGGAGTTACCTATTTCCATCTACCTCCCTGGACAAGCCCAAGTATTGTGGAGGTCAGAGAATCCACTCCCCTGAGCAGTGTTGGTCCCAAGCCACATGTGGTCTCTCTGGGCAGCCCTTTTATAAATGCCGCAGAGTAAACCCCTTCTACCAGCACATTCTTTCTTAAACAGACCCCCAAATAGATGATTCTGTTTAAGCTTTCATAATGGCAATGCCATTTTGCTTCCCTCTTCTACATAGGTCCCCTGACTGGGGTTTGTTTGCTCATAGCCTTTATTTTCTCTTCCCACTGATGGCTGATCTCATTTTCCTCTTAACACTCAGAGAGATTAAGAAACTTGCCCAAGGCTCATCAGATGGGACTTAGTTTCACCTCTGGCCTCAAGACCTGTGCCCTTTCTGCTGTCTGGTGTTAGTATGTGTCCTGGAAATTGTGTTCCTTATCACAGGGAAGTAGCTGGTGGGTAAAGTGAAGGACACTGGGCTTGGAGTCAGAGGACATGGGCCTTGTTCAGAAATGGAAACATCAGAGATGAGGTCAGCTGTGTGGGGAGGGCTTTGATGCTTAGGAGCTACAGATGTTCTGCTACTCGTACAGGTTGATCTGACAGAACCCCTTGATAAATCTGAATTCTGGGCATGCAGAGCAACCCAAGGCTAGGCCCTGTTACTGATGTTCCAGCCCCAGGTGACAACAATTAAAGGAGCAGCTTTTAGATCAAAGGCAGAGCAGATGAGGCTCCCACCCGAACTTTGCAAAACCAGCCGCATTATTCTAGACCTGCAGCTTGGCAATGGCTATGTTCATCTGGAAGATTCAAGGGAATAGAGGGCAGATTCGTGATCCACTGGAGATATCAATCTTCAAATCTGCCTGTCTGGGGCCAGGAACTGATAATAGAGCAGAGGGGCAAGATTTAAACGAGCACAAACTTTATGGCCAGCCAGGTGGGAACTTGAAACTGGCTGTGTTCAAGGGTGAGTAGACAATCTCTGTGATTAGCAATTTTCCCATTTCAAATTGAGAATTACACTACGCTTTTGGGGGTTGTTTTAAGAATTAAAGATAATACATGTAAATGTCTAGTACAGCATCTGGCACATAGTTGTCAGCATGAAATAGTGCTGCTGGTAGTGGAAGGCATGGCAACAGAGGTGATGATAATGATGGAGGTGATGATGGTGATGAGATGATGCTGACAGAAGAAATGGAAGTGAGGTGGTGGTGGCAGCGATGGCGGTTATGATAGTGATGAGGTAATAGTGGCAATGATGGTGGAGGTGATGATGGTGATGGAGGTGATGTGATGGTGACAGAGGCAATGGTGGTGGAGCTGATAAAGGTGGAGGTGGTGGTGACAGTGACAGTAGTGGCAGCAGCAGAGCTGGTGGCTATTTATGTTACAGTGATCGGCCCAAGTCACCGAATCCTTGTTGTAACTTATTCAGAAGGACCACGCCAAGTATTTTTGTTAGTCTTGTTTTAAATTTCTCTATTCCTGTTAATTTGCATCCCTCACTTCCGTTATTTGCCCTTTCCTACAATCATTCTATCCTGTTTAATGTTTATATTTAATTTATACTTTCTCTTAGAAAATGTATGTTACTTCGTGTACATGCATGCTTCTTTTACTTTTAAAATCAACTTTATTGAGGTATAATTTACATGCAAAAGTATACCCATTTTAAGTATATATTTTGATAACTTTTGACAAATGTATATACCCTTTTAACCACACCTTAAATAAAATATATTTCCATCACTATGAGAAGTTCCATTATATCCTCATGTAGTCAGTCCCCTCCCTCAACCCCAGCCTTAAGCAACACTAATCCGCTTTTTCTAGCTAGATATTAGTTTTGCCTGTTCTAGGATTTCACAGACACAGAATAATATAGTGTGTATTCTGTTGTGTCTGGCTTTAGTTCAATATATTTTTGAGATTCATGCACATTATCGATGTATCAATTGTTTCTTTTTATTGCTGAGTATTACTCTATTGTACAAATATACCACGATTTGTTCATCCATTTGCCCATTGATATATTTTAAATTTATATATATTATCTTATATATATCATTCAGTTTCTTAGCTTTTCACTAAGCATTAGCTCTAAGATTCAGCTGTATGGCTATATGTACATCTAAGCCATTGGTACTAAATGCTTCTGATTATTCCAGGGTGGGCAGCCCCCATATATTACCTAACCATTCCCTCAGTGACAAGCATTCAAGTTGCTCCCTACCACAAAATACACTGCATATAACCTGTGGACCTCTGACTTGCCACGGTATACATATACCAGGAGAGAAATTGCTGGGTCATACTCTCTGTGTTTACTTAATTTGTGTCAGAGGTGCCCAGTTCTTTTCCGGAATAGCTACACCAATCTACACTCCTCTCAGCAGGGCCTGTGGGCCCACAGCCCCTCCTACAGACCCACAACCCCCCACCACTTGGCATTATGCAGCTGTATAACTTTTGTTGTCTAATACACAAAAAGTGATATTTCATTTTTTAAAATGTGCACCTCCCTGATTGCAAAGGATACTGAGCATCTCTCCAAGTGGGTTCCTCTTCTCTACACTGCCTATTGGTATTTTTTGCCCAGTATTTTCTTGGTGGTGCTGTTTTTCTTGTTGATTTGCAGATGCTTCTTTTATAGTTGACTTGTTAATTTCTTGTTGCTTTTAGAGATTGCAAACATTTCCTTCAATTTTTGCCATTTATCTGTTCACCTTGTGGTGTTCCTCCATAACAGAAACCCTTGTTTGAAGCCATCACATTTCATCTTTTGAATTAAGGTTTGTGCCTCTGAGGTTTTCTTAAGAAATCTCTCTTTGCCTGTAGATAATAAATACGTTCGTCTACACTTTCTTCTATTAAGTTTTAGTTTTAACTTTCACATTAGGTTCTGAGTTGGAAAATACCTCAGCTTTCCACCTGTAGGGAAAACACCAGTTCTTCCCTACTATGTGTTTCTTCCCTGTGAGTCTCCTTTACTCCTCACACAAAACGCTTCACTTCTGACACCTCTGCTCACTAAAAGTGTGGAGGTTTTCCTCCACATCCAAGCAATTCTCTGCGACACCAGCTGGGTGTCCTACAGTTCGACTCAATTTGACACTGTCTACCCTGAGACAGTGTCAGATACCTCAGGTTAAAGGTTCAGTCCCACGAGACTGCTCCCCCCCCCAACTTCAGTCGCCAATTACAAGTCCAGGTTGTCACCTGTGCTTCTGACCAACTGGCTACAAATCAGAGGTTTCCATGGCCCCCTCCTTGTGTTTGATTAATTTGCTAGAGCAGCTCATAGAACTCAGAGCTTACTTACTAGATCACCAATTCATTATAAAAGGATATAGCACAGGAACAGCCAGATGGGAGAGAGGCATGGGGCAAGGCACGGGGAAAGGGAAGCATTTACCTCCCTCTCCAAATCTCCACGTGCTCACCAAACCAGAAGGTCTCCCAACCCTGTCCTTTTTCAGGGTCTTATGGGGACTCCATTAAATAGGTATTATTGATGAAATCACTGGCCATTGGCAGCCAAACTCAATCTCCAGTTCCTTTCCCCTCCCTGGAGGTCTGGGGGTGGGACTGAAATTCCAACCCTCTAATCATATGGTTGGTTCTCCTGGCAATTGGCTCCCCCTTCCATCCTTAGGTGACCTAAGGGCTGTTCACCAGTCATTTCATTAACATAACAAAAGACACCTTCACTGTCCTTAGCACAGGAAATTCCAAGGGTTTTAATAGCTGCTAGCCGGAACCCTGGAGGAAGACCAAATATATGTGAGAAATACAGTTTGGTCATCTGAATGACCAAATATATATTTATTAGAAATCACAACATCACAGGTTCTTTTCTTTTTTTTGGTATCATTAATCTACAATTACATGTGCAACATTATGGTTACTAAACTCCCCACTTCATCAAGTCCCCCCCACATACCCCATTACAGTCACTGTCCATCAGCGTAGTGAGATGCCATAGAATCACTGCTTGTCTTCTCTGAGTTGTACAGCCCTCCCCGTGCCCCCCCAACATTACATCTGCTAATGGTAACATCGCAGGTTCTTAATCGAAAGGGTCCCCACTTACGGCTGGTGTTAGATTACGATCCAATTTTAATTTTTCCATTTGGCATGCCCTTTTTTTTTCTCAACTCCGCACAAGCAATCTCCAAAGCCTTGGCTGTAACATGAGTAGTCTGAAAAAATAAATCTCTTAATTAGAATCTGTTTGAACTTTTTATTAAAGTTTGGCATGCATACATAAAAGTTCTCAAATCATAAATTATTTGATGAATTTCCAAAAGTGAAAACAATACTGAAACAGAACCTCGCCTGTACCGCAGAAGCCTTCCTCCTGCACCTCTGATTCACTACCCCGTCATAGATTACCTTTGCTTTTTGTTTGGTTTTTTTTTTTGCTTCATTTAAATGGAATCATACTTTATGTACTCTCTTGTGTCTGGCATTTTCCACTCAATATCATGTTTCTAAGAGTTATCCATTTTATTGTCTGGCTCTAGTTTATTCATTCTCATTGCTGTATTGTATTCCATTACACAATTATCTCACAATTTATTCATTCTGCTGTTGATGGGCATTTGGGTAGTTTCCAGTTTTTGGCTATAAGCAATAGTGCTGCCATGAGAATTCTTATACAAGTCTTTTGCTGAACTTACGTCTGCATTTCTACTGGGCCATTCCGAGAACATCCTTTCTTACTCAGCCTTTCATTCTCTCAATTTCAGATTGTCCTATATTCCAATAGTGCTTTTTGTGTTCTATAAAAGATGTCTTTGCCAACACCAAGCCATGAAGAGCTTTTCCTCCAAAAGCTTTATTTTCTTATCTTTCATATTTAGATCTGCAATTATTCTGAAATTGATTTAGTGTATGGTGTGAGATAGGGATCCAGATTCATTTTCCCCATTTAATTATAAAATTAACCCCATACCATTTATTTAGAAGACTATTTTTTCTCTCTGCACTGCATGCCTGTGTCACACTGTCATAAATCAGGTAACATGAATATGTGTCTGTTTCTGGATTTTCTATACTTTTCCACTAGTCAGTTTATCTATCCTTGTGCTAGTACCTCAATGTGTTCCCCAGAGAGGGCTTGTATATTCTTCATTAATTCTTAGATACTTTATAGCTTTATGGCTATTATAAATTACATTTTGTGTTTATTACATTTTACAGTTTCTAGTTAATTCTGGGAATAAAGAGCTGCTAGTTTTTTTCCTAGGTTGATTTTTTAACTGGAACCTTATGCATATCTCTTAATAGAATTAAGAGTTTGTTGTTAGTACTTTTATTTCTAGATGGATTACCTGCAAATAGCAGTTTCATCTTTTTCCTTCCAAAAATAAACCTTTTTTTTTTTGGCTGATTTATTTATTTATTAAAAAATTTTTATTAAGGTATTATTGATATGCACTCTTAGGAAGGTTTCACATGAAAAAACAATGTGGTGATGACTTTCACCCATATTATCAAGTCCACACCCATACCCCAGTGCAGTCACTGTCCATCAGTGTAGTAAGATGCCACAGATTCACTGTTTGCCTTCTCTGTGCTACACTGTTTTCCCAGTAACCCCTCACACCATGTGTACTAAACATAATATCCCTTAATCCCCTTCTCTCTCCCTCCGCACCCACCTCCCCACACTCCTCCCCTTTGGTAACCACTAGTCCCTTCTTGGAGTCTGTGAGACTGCTGCTATTTTATTCCTTCAAGTTTGCTGCATTGTTATACTCCCCAAATGAGGGAAATCATTTGGCACTTGTCTTTCTCCACCTGGCTTATTTCACGGAGCATAATATCCTCCAGCTCCATCCATGTTGTTGCAAATGGTAGGATTTGTTTCTTTCTTATGGCTGAATAGTATTCCATTGTGTATATGTACCACTTCTTCTTTATCCATTCACCTACTGATGGACACTTAGGTTGCTTCCATATCTTGGCTATTGTAAATAGTGCTGCGATAAGCATAGGGATGCATATGACTTTTTGAATCAGAGAAGTTGTATTCTTTGGGTAAATTCCAAGGAGTGGGATTCCCGGGTCAAATGGTATTTCTATTTTTAGTTTTTTGAGGAACCTCCATATTTCTTTCCACAATGATTGAACTAGCTTACATTCCCACCAGCAGTGTAGAAGGGTTCCCCTTTCTCCACATCCTCACCAGCATTTGTTGTTCTTAGTCTTTTGGATGCTGGCCATCCTTACTGGTGTGAGGTGATATCTCATTGTGCTTTCAATTTGCATTTCCCTGATGATTAGTGATGTGGAGCATCTTTTCATGTGTCTGTTGGCCATTGAATTTCTTCTTTGGAGAACTGTCTCTTCATATCCTCTGCCCATTTTTTAATCGGGTTATTTGCTTTTTGGATGTTGAGGTATGTGAGTTCTTTATATATTTTGGATGTTAACCCCTTGTCAGATATGTCATTTACAAATATATTCTCCCATACTGTCGGATGCCTTTTTTGTTCTGTTGATGGTGTCCTTTGACGTACAGAAGCTTTTTACTTTGATGTAGCCCCATGTGTTCATTTTTGCTATTCTTTCCCTTGCCCAAGGAGATGCGTTCAGGAAGAAGTTGCTCATGCTTATATTCAGGAGATTTTTGCCTATGTTGTCTTCTAAGAGTTTTATGGTTTCATGACTTACATTCAGGTCTTTGATACATTTTGAGTTTACTTTTGTGTATGGGGTTAAACAATAATCCAGTTTCACTCTCTTGCATGTAGCTGTCCAGTTTTGCCAACACCAGTTGTTGAAGAGGCTGTCATTTCCCCACTGTATGTCCATGGCCCCTTTATCATATATTAATTGACCATATATGGTTGGGTTTATATCAGGGCTCTCTAGTCTGTTGCATTGGTCTATGGGTCTGTTCTTGTGCCAGTACCAAATTGTCTTGATTAATGTGGCTTTGTAGTAGAGCTTGAAGTTGGGGGAAAATCCCCCCAGCTTTATTCTTCCTTCTCAGGATTGCTTTGGTTATTCGGAGTCTTTTGTGGTTCCATATGAATTTTAGAACTATTTGCTCTATTTCATTGAAGAATGCTGTTGGTATTTTGATAGGAATTGCATTAAATCTGTGGATTGCTTTAGGCAGGATGGCCATTCTGACAATATTAATTCTTCCTATCCATGAGCTTGGGATGTGTTTCCATTTATCGGTATCTTCTTTAATTTCTCTCATGAGTGTCTTGTAGTTTTCAGAGTATAAGTCTGTCACTTCCTTGGTTAGGATTATTCCTAGCTATTTTATTCTTTTTGATGCAACTGTGAATGGAATTGTTTTCCTGATATCTCTCTTTGCTTGTTAATCGTTAGTGTATAGGAATGCAACAGATTTCTCTGTATTAATTTTGTATCCCGCAACTTTGCTGAATTCAGATATTAGATCTAGTAGTTTTGGAGTGGATTCTTTAGGATTTTTTATGTACAATATCATGTCATCTGCAAAGAGGGACAGTTTAACTTCTTCCTTGCCAATCTGGATGCCTTTTATTTCTTTGTTTTGTCTGATTGCCGTGGCTAGGACCTCCAGAACTATGTTGAATAGAAGTGGGAAGAGTGGGCATCCTTGTCTTGTTCCTGATCTTAAAGGAAAAGCTTTCAACTTGTCACTGTTAAGTATAATTTTGGCTGTGGGTTTGTCATATATGGCCTTTATTATGTTGAGGTACTTGCCCTCTATACCCGTTTTGTTGAGAGTTTTTATCATGAATGGGTGATGAATTTTGTCAAATGCTTTTTCAGCATCTATGGAGATTATTATGTGATTTTTGTCCTTCTTTTTGTTGATGTGGTGGATGATGTTGATGGATTTTTGAATGTTGTACCATCCTTGCATCCCTGGAATAAATCCTACTTGATCGTGATGGATGACCTTTTTGATGTATTTTTTAATTCGGTTTGCTAATATTTTGTTGAGTATTTTTGCATCTATGTTCATCAGGGATATTGGTCTGTAATTTTCTTTTTTTGTGGTGTCTTTGCCTGGTTTTGGTATTAGAGCGATGCTGACCTCATAGAATGAGTTTGGAAGTATTCCCTCTTCTTCTACTCTTTGGAAAACTTTAAGGATGGGTATTAGGTCTTAACTAAATGTTTGATAAAATTCAGTTGTAAAGCCATCTGGTCCAGGGGTTTTGTTCTTAGTTAGTTTTTTGATTACCAGTTCAATTTCATTGCTGGTAATTGGTCTGTTCAGATTTTCTGTTTCTTTCTTGGTCAGCCTTGGAAGGTTGTGTTTTTCTAGAAAGTTGTCCATTTCTTCTAGGTTATCCAGTTTGTTACCATATAATTTTTCATAGTATTCTCTAATAATTCTTTGTATTTCTGTGATGTCCATAGTGATTTTTCCTTTCTCATTTCTGATTCTGTTTATGTGTGTCGAGTCTCTTTTTTTCTTGATAAGTCTGGCTAGGAGTTTATCTATTTTGTTTATTTTCTTGAAGAACTGGCTTCTTCTTTCATTGATTCTTTCTATTGCTTTATTCTTCTCAATTTTATTTATTTCTGCTCTAATCTTTATTATGTCCCTCCTTCTACTGACTTTGGGCCTCATTTGTTCTTATTTTTCTAGTTTCATTAATTGTGAGTTTAGACACATCATATGGGATTGTTCTTCTTTCCTGAGGTCAGCCTGTATTGCAATATACTTTCTTCTAAACATGGCCTTCGCTGCATCCCATAGATTTTGTGGTGTTGAATTATTGTTGTCATTTGTCTCTATATATTGCTTGATCTCTGTTTTTATTTGGTCATTGATCCATTGGTTATTTAGGAGCATGTTGTGAAGCCTCCATGTGTTTGTGGGATTTTTCATTTTCTTTTCATAATTTATTTCTAGTTTCATACCTTTGTGGTCTGAGAAACTGGTTGGTAAAATTTCAATCTTCTTGAGTTTGTCAAGGCTCTTTTTGTGGTCTAGGATATGATCTATTCTTGAAAATGTTCCATGTGCACTTGAGAAGAATGTGTATTCTGCTGCTTTTGGGTGTAGAGTTCTGTAGATGTCTGTTAGGTCCATCTGTTCTAATGTGTTTTTCAGTGCTTCCGTCTCCTTACTTATTTTCTGTCCGGTTGATCTGTCCTTTGCAGTGAGTGGCGTGTTGAAGTCTCCTAGAATGAATGCATTGCTTTATATTTCCCTTTTTAATTCTGTTAGTATTTGTTTCACATATGTAGGTGCTCCTTTGTTCGGTGCATAGATATTTATAATGGTTCTATCTTCTTGAATTGACACCTTTATCATTATGTAATGTCGTTCTTTGTCTCTTGTGACTTTCCTTGTTTTGGAGTCTATTTTTTCTGATACAAGTGCTGCAACTCCTGCTTTTTTCTCCCTATTAGTTGCATGAAATATCTTTCTCCATCCCTTCACTTTTAGTCTGTGTATGTCTTTGGGTTTAAAGTGAGTCTCTTGTAGGCAGCATATAGATGGGTCTTTTTTTTATCCATTCAGTGACTCTATGTTTTTTTATTGGTGCATTCAGACCATTTACATTTAGGGTGACTATCGATAGGTATGTACTTATTGCCATTGCTGGCTTTAGATTCATGGTTACCAAAGGTTCAACGTTAATTTCCTTACTATCTAAGAGTATAACTTAACTCACTTAATATGCTATTACAAACATAGTCTAAAGGTTCTTTTTTTTTTCCTCCTTTTTCTTCTTCTTCCATTCTTTATATATTAGGTATCATATTCTGTACTCTTTCTCTATCCCTTGATTGACATTGGGGACAGTTGATTTAATTCTGCATTTGTTTAGTAATTAAGTGTTCTACTTTCTTTACCTTGGTTTTATTACCTCTGGTGACAGCTATTCAACCTTAGGAACACTTCCATCTATAGCAGTCCCTCCAAAATACACTGTAGAGACGGTTTGTGGGAGGTAAATTCTCTCAGCTTTTGCTTATCTGGAAATTGTTTAATCCCTCCTTTAAATTTAAATGATAATCTTGCCAGATAAAGTATTCTTGGTTCAAGGCCCTTCTGCTTCATTGCATTAGATACATCATGCCACTCCCTTTTGGCCTGTAAAGTTTCTGCTGAGAAGTCTGATGATAGCCTTATGGGCTTCCCTTTGTATGTGATCTTATTTCTCTCTCTGGATGCTTTTAATAGTCTGTCCTTATCCTTGATCTTTGCCACTTTAATTACTATATGTCTTGGTGTTGTCTTCCTTGGGAAGATCTATTTTGGGAGATCTGTGCACCTCCATGGCCTGAGAGACTATCGCCTCCCCCAGAATGGGGACGTTTTCAGCAGTTACCTCCTCAAAGACACTTTCTATCCCTTTCTCTCTCTCTTTTCTTCTGGTATCCCTATAATGTGAATATTGTTTCATTTGGATTGGTCACACAGTTCTCTCAATATTCTTTCATTCTTAGAGATCTTTTTTTCTCTCTGTGCCTCAGGTTCTTTGTATTCCTCTTCTCTAATATCTGTTTCATTTATCATCTCCTCCACCATATCTAATCTGCTTTTAAAACTTTCCATTGTATGTTTAATTTCTGATACTGTGTTCCATAATGATTGGATCTCCGACCGGAATTCATCCCTGACTTCTTGAATATTTTTCTGTACCTCCTTGAACATATTAATGACTTTTATTTTGAAATCCCTTTCAGGCAGATTCATGAGGTCTATTGCATTTGAATTTTTCTCAGGTGTTGTATTCATAATTTTACTTTGAACTAGGTTCCTTTGGCATTTCATATTTGTATATGGGGCCCTCTAGTGCCCAGAAGCTCTGCTCTCTGGAGCTTCTCAGCCCCTGAAGCAATGTCAGGGGTTGCAGGGGAGTGGTATTGGTGCCTGGGGGGAGGAAAGAGCTGTTTCCTACTACCCAGCTGCTATGCCTGTCTCCATTGCCAGAACCAGTGGGCCGAGCACATAAGTATAAGCCTCTGTGCTTTGCATTTGTAGTTGCTGTAGATGGGGCTTCCCTCTGGCTGGCCTAACACCAGGGTAGGGTTTGCCAGTTTGTGAGCTAGGTAGGGCTTTCTGGGAGAAAGGCTCAGTAGACTGCATATCACAGAGGGAGTCCTTGAAGCTCTGTAACCAGCCAGGGAGCTGGAGCTCCTGAAGCTTGTGAAAGTTGCCAACCTGCTGGGCAGAGTGCACCCAGACTATTTTATCTGCCTGTCCTTTCTCCTGAGCAGTAAGCTCTGTGCAATCCTTGCCTCTTTAGCAGCCCTATTGCTGTTAGGAAGTCTCTCAGACTGCCCACCTTTCTTTTGTCCCAGAGCAGCTGGATATAGATCCCTGCTTTCCACAAGTAGCTGGAATCTCAATCTCTCTAGGTATTCTGCCTGTCTTAGCTTTCCAACCCCCTAATCATGAGAGTACCATGAAAATACCATGAAATGTAGGTTTGTGCTCCCAGAACAGATCTCCGGAGTTAGGTATTCAGCAGTCCCAGGCCTCCACTCCCTCCCCGCTTTGTTTCTCTTCCTCCTGCTGGTGAGCTAGGGTGGGGGTCATGACTTTGGTACATTACCCTTTTCCATGAGGTTTATTCTTTTCTCCAGGTGTATGCAGTTTGGCACAGTCCTCTTTCCTGTTGCATTTCAGGATTAGTTGTATTAATTATATTTTCGTATTATATGCAGTTTTAGGAGGAAGCCTCTGTCTCACCTCTCATGCCGCCATCTTTAATCCTCTGTGATCGTTAATTTTATGTGTCAGCTTGGCTAGGCTGGTGCCCAGTTGTTTAAAAAAACTCCAATCTAGATGTTGCTGCAAAGGTATTTTTTAGATGCGATTAACATTTAAATCAGTAGACTTTGAATAAAGCAGATCACCTTCCATAGTACTGTGGGCTGTGTCTAATCACTTGAAGACCTTAAGAGCAAGAAGACTGGCATCTCCCAAAGAAGGGGAGTTTTGTCTCCAGATGGCCTTTGGACCTGAGCTGCAACATCAGCTCTTCCTTGGGTCTCCTGCCTGCTGGCACACCCTGCAGATTTCAGAATTTCAGTCCTTACAATTAATGAACCAATTTAAAAAATAAATCTTTATTCTTATCTGTCATCTATCATTCCATCATCCATCTATCTATCTATCTATCTATCTATCTATCTATCTATCTATCTATCATCTATCTATATCTATCTATCTATCTATCTACCTACCTATCTATCTACACAAATTCATTCTATTGGTTCTGTTTCTCTGGAAAACCTCAACGAATATAACCTCTTAATTATTTTCAATTTCTACCAACATTTGCCAGAACTTCCATGCTATATTAAATAGTAGCAGTGATGAAGACATCCTTGTCTTATCCAAAATGTTAAAGGGACCGTGCCTAAAGTTTCTTCTTTAAGTGTGTTTGTTGTAGGTTTTGATATATAGCCTTATCAAGTTAATAAAGTTTCTTCATATTCCTAGTTTGTTAAGTTTATTGATATTGAACCACTGTTGAATTTTTGAGATAAAGTCTTTATCATGATGGATTTTTTAAAAACCTGTTGAATTCAGTTAGCTAATATTTTGTTTAGGGTTTGTATATCTGTGTTCATAAATTAAAAAGCCCTAAAAGTATCTTTAAAAATTTTTTGTCACTAATTAATTTTGGAATTATGATTACACAGGCCTCATAAGATGAGATGGACAGTTTTCACTGTTTTTTAATCTCTGAAATAATTTGTGTAAAATAGGAATTAAGTGTTTCTTGAAAATTTCATAGAACTCACCTATAAAACCACCAGGGCCTGAAGCTTTGGGGGGAGGGGCATGTCTTTGTGATTTCAATCTCTTCAGACTTGTTGGCCTGAATTAACCATCTTCTTCTTGGTCAAATTTTGACATTTTATATATTTCCAAGACTTTAGTTCATTTTTGTTTTCAATTTTAGTAGTGCAGAGTCATTCATAATGCTTTTTTCTTTTTTCAAATGTCACTTTTGTGTCTGTAGTTATTTCTTTCTTATCTTTGTGTATTTTATTTATTCATTCTTACCTCTTTTATTCTTGATAACACTTGCCAAAAATCTGTCTTTTAAAAAATCTTTTCCTAGAACTAGCTTTTGACTTTTGAAATAATGCTCATGGATTTTGTTGATGTTTTCTGTTTTGCAGAGTTCTGCAAGGATCAAGCCAAGCATTTGCAGTTGTTTCAGTAACAGCTGAAGATGCAAGCTGAAGGTCAACCCCAGTTCTAATGTATCAAAAATTGGTAACTATATCTGTCACAATAAAGTCTCACCAAAGCTGCAGTTATTCTAGAAAGATGATCAGATTGTTACCTTGGCCATAGTACATGTATCAGGGAACTGTTCACAGGAAACCATGTGAATAGAATCTAATATTAGAATGACAGCCATATTGTTGATATATGCCAGGACTCACCAGGACTTGCAGTCAATTCAGCAAATGAACCTCTTTCTCATTGCGAAGGGCCATGAAGTCCTGGCCAAGAATTTTGCAGGACCAATCCAGAGACAGGACTTTTTGATTGTGATAGACTCTTTCACTCTCTTTCTCTTTTATGTAAATATTCAAAAAAATTGATATATATGTATATTTTTAATTGATTTAGAGTTGATATACAGTATTATATTGGTTTTAAATAGACTCTTTTTCAGAATTGTTGGATATACTCATTTTTCCAGTTCAGACCTCTGCTCTCACATGCTCTGATCTTCAACGGGTGATTTATAATATGGGCATTGCAAATCACTTATCTTTGGTAATGGGTCTGCCTTTGCCTTAGTTGAGTATAAAGGATTTATGGACAGGAACCTTAGCCCACTGTTGCCACCCCCCCCATGTACCACTGTTAAGTGGGCAGATGATAAAGCTGGTACAGTGTGCTAAGGATATTCTGAAGTAGATTACTGGAAAGATGAGCCATAAGACTTGCCAGGTTTCTTGCTGCCCAAAATGTCACACGTGGTTCAACTTTCACAGCCAGTCATGCTGAATTACCATGGGACCATCCATCAAGAATGGATTCAGCTATCTCTACACAGATAAATAAGCGTGATGTCTGAGTGTCATTTTGTCTGTAACTATATTTCACTTATTTTTGTCCTGAGTTAGTCTTTGTTAAGACTTGTGGGGTCTGCTGCTAGAATAATTAATGCCATGACCCTTGGAGTACAGTTGGGTAGGCGTGGCATTGTCCAATTGGCCAATGGTAAAATCTCCCTCTCAGAGTAACTTGAGGAAGACAAACCAATAAAAATGTCTCCTTGACAGTCACTGGTGTTGATTTTTCAGAGACACGAGGATTTTCCAAAGCTCTAAGTATGGAAGCAGTAACTCCTCAGTAACTGCAACTATACCCAATATTTTACTTGGTTAGTGCCCAAGAGCACTACTATATAACAGCTTATCACAGGCCAGGTCTCCTGGGAAACACACCCTGAGACAGAGATTTGCATGCAGGATGTTTGTTGAGGAGTACACACAGAATCTACACCTGAGGGGCATGACGGGTGCAGAACTGGGCAGAGGAAGTTTAAGGCCCAACTGATCCCATGGGGAACTCTGAAGCTGAAATGATCCTTCAGAATTGTTCCAAACTGAGATGGAGGGGGCCAGGCCTTTGTATTTACCCATCAACCAGTCATTGGTTATGGGCTGCCCCTGGGAAGGCCACATGACCTTGGGCAATGTAGCTATCTTCAGTTGAAGGCAATCCCCAGGGAGGGACTCAGCTGACAACAGTTAGCTGCCAATACCTGAAGCAACACAGGAAATGAGTGCTTCAGTCCTGAGTGGGACATTTGGACAGTGTGTCACGGCACCCACTGCAGTCCACCCCTTGTGCCACTCAGATCCACTTACTTTGTAGAATAAACTCAGGGAAAAGCTCCTCCAGGATTCAGGTGGGCTTCATTTCCTGGAAAAACTTCTAAGGGGAAGATTAGTGAGATGATCTACAGTCCCAGCTACTGCAACTGGTCTCAAGGACTTGAATGATATTCACTGTCTCCCTTCTCTACTACCCATTCTAGACTCTCTTCTTGCTTGGAGAGCCACTCTGTCCACAGAGTGGACTGACCTGTTTACACAATGCAGATGCTCATACCTGAGGGGTCTCAGTCCTTGTCACCATGCCTTTCTAATATGTGAATATGAGATGTCTTTCCATTTATTTAGATCTTTAATTTCCTTCAGCAATATTTTATAGTTCTCAATATACAAGTCTTTCACCTCCTTGGTTACATTTATTCCTAGGTACTTTACTCTTTTGGATACTGTTGTAAATGGATTTGTTTTCTTGGTTTCCTTTTTCATTGTCCATTGCTGGTATATAGAAACACATTTTCCCCCCAGCTTCTCTGGACTTGCTGTTATAAGTTAACACTTTCAGTTTTTATCTGGCCTTGTCTTAAGGTATGTGTTTTTGAAACAACATAAACTTATTCTTTTAGTTCTGGAGGATATAGAAAATCCAAAGCAAGTTTTACGGGGCTAAAATCAGGTGTGAACAGGGCTGAATTCCTCCTGCAGGAATTCTCCAGTGGAGATCCATTTCCTTGCCTTTTCCAACTTCTCAGAGCTGCCTGCATTCCTTGGCTTGTGACTTTTCCTCCATCTTTAAACTCAGAAGTATAGCACTTTCCAATCTCTGAATCTGACTCTCTACTTCTGTCATCACATCTCCTTTCTCTATCTGACTCACCTGCCTCCGCTTTATTTTTAATTGTGGTAAAATAGACATAAAATATACCATTTTAACCATTTTACAGTGTACACTTCAGTGACATTACATACATACACATTGTTGTGCATTCACAACTGATTTTTCTATGCTGATATTTTACTTTGCAACTTTGCAGAATTTATTTATTATCTCTAGTAGTTTTGTGTGTATGTGTGTATTCTATGGGATTTTCTATATGAAGAATTATGTCATCTACCAACAGAGATGTTTTATGTCTTCCTGCCTTTTCTTCCTTCCTCCCTCCCTCCCTCCCTTCCTTCCCTCCTTCTTTCCTTCCTTCCTTCCTTCCTTCCTCCCTCTCTCTCTCTCTCTTTCTTTCTCTCTCTCTTCTTTCTTTGTCTCTTTACTTTTTCTTTTTCTTCCTTCCTTCCTTCCTTTCCCTCTCTCTTTTTTTCCCTCTTTCCTTCTCTCCTTCTTTCTTTCTTTCTTTCTCTCTCTTTCTTTTTTTTCTTTCTCTCTCTTTTTTCCTAATTCCTTTGGCTAGGACTTCCAGTACAATGTTCAATAGCAGTGAGGAAAGCAGGTATCCTTTTCTTGTTCTTGATCCTAGGGGGAAAAGCTCCCAGTCTTTCACCATTGAGTGTGAGGTTACCTATAGGTTTTTCATAAATGCCCTTTATCATGTTAAGAAAGTTCCCTTCTATACTTGGTGTGCTGATGTTCTTTTTAATGAAATGTTGGATTTTGTTAAATGCTTTTTTTTGCATCTATTGAGATAATTATGTGAGTTTTTTCCTTTGTTTTTTTAATGTACATTGATGTATTTTCATATGTTGAACCACCCTTGCATTCCTGGGAAAAATCCCACTTGGTCATGGTGTATAATCATTTTTATGTTCTGTTGAATTAGGTTTGCTAGTTTTGTTGAGGATTTTTGTGTCTGCATTCATAAGGAATATTGGTCTGTAGTTTTCTTTTCTTGTGGTAATCTTTGTCTGTCTTTGGTATCAGGGTAATGCAGGTGTCATAGAATATGCTGGAAAATATTTCCCCCTCTTCTGTTTTTTGGAAGATTTTGAGTAAGATTGCTGTTAGTTTTTCTTTAAATATTTGGTAGAATTCATTAGTGAAGCCATCTGGTGTTGGAGTTTTCTTTGTTGGGAAGTTTTGATTATTGATTCAAACGCTTGTTATAGGCCTGTTGAGATTTTATGTTTCTTCTTGAATCAGGTTTTGTAGTTTGTGTGTTTCTAGAAATTTGTCCATTTCATCTACATCATCTAATATGTTGGCATGTAATTGTTCATAGTATTTGCCCATAATTCTTTTAATTTTTGTCAAGTTGGTTTTTAAAATTCTGATTTTAGTTGTTTGTGTCTTCTTTTTATCTTAGTCAATCTAGCTAAAGGTTTGTATTTTTGAAAAATCTTTTCAAAAATACTTTTGGTTTTGATTCTTTCTATTGTTTTTCTATTCTCTATTTCATTTATTTCTACCACCATCCATTTCTAGTTCATACCAACATACTGAGTTTACTCATCCATGAACCAAGCTTAGCCTTTTCCCTCTTACATTAGCTGGTCATAGTGAATATTCTGTGAAGCCAAAGTATGAGCTGAGGAAGAAGCACAGGTAGAACAGTAGTAGATGATATGGGTGTCTGGGTCACTTGCTTATGCAGCTTGCTTGTACCCTCTGGTGTTGTTTGTAACTGATCCAGATGTATCACTTCTATATTTTGAAGAATTGCTTTTTGGCCCTCCTGAACATAGATGTGGTGGGTTTGGCAGAACCCAGCTCATGATGGTCAGTTCTAGCTAGATGGTTACTTGGTGCCCCTTGGCCAGACACTTAGCTCTATCAGACATCCACCCCATTCTGAGAGTTAAGTGTCACCACTTGCCATCTATTATTTTAGGGATTCTATCATCCACATTGCCAACAGTAAGCTCCATTCTGTAAGAGAATATCCTATCATCATCCCTGGCCTATGGAGGGTGGACACAGTTTCTCAATGATGCTGGTGCCCTTGTCACCTGTGAATTTCTTATAGCTTTGGTAGAGTGCCCTTGGGGTCCTCCCGTGAAACATAGGCATCTTGTGGGCTTTCCAGTCTTATAAAACATAACCCCTGTATTGCTGTTCTCAGGCTGCTATACCAAAATATCACAAACTGCACTTCTGGTTCCAAGTTCTGTGCATAAGGACCTTGGAAATCACCACTCTGTCCAAACAATGAGCAAAAAGCTGAACAGACTGAAAAACAACAACTCTTGGATTTGTAAGAGTGGGAGGTCATAGGGGAAACTGCTGTCCCCAAGATCAGAGAGACAGATAGGCAAATACAGGAAGTCACAGCCTACTGTGAGCAGAGGTTCACATGTGGAAACCACCATGTAACCAGTGCCAGGGTAAGAAAAACTGACCTGGCATTGATGAATTGCTGGAGGCTCAGTGTGGACAAGTCTGAGAGGTAAACATTCCAGGGAGACCTAGTCATACAGGGGCTCCCAAAATTTTGTTGGTTTTGCCTCCAGGAACTCAACTTGTTTCTCACAATAAACATCAGAGATAAATCACCTCATGCTTCTGGCAGGGGAAGGGGAAAAGAAACCATTTGAAATACACCAGAGCACTCTATTTTTGTTAACAAGGCCTACTCTTGGAAGAAACTAGTTAACCAAAACCTAACCTAACTGAAGTAGTATCAGAGCCTAACTGACCTGGGAAAAGGGAAATACCCATCTCCAGCTTCCTCTAGCCATCCTGTCCCACCTAAGGGGGGAGAAAAAACTGAAAAGCACTTGTGAAGCTCATAGTCCAGAGCCAGAGGCTCACTAAAAGACTGACACTCAATCATAGGATGGTAGATTGTCCCTCCCCCCACCTCACCACCACATTACTAAGAGCCCATTTACAGCAGTTCCTTTTACCAGTACATCATGTTTACCTAGCAAGAAAAAATTACAAGGTGTAATAAAAGGCACAAACCAGTTTGAAGAGACAGTACAAGCCTCAGGAACAGACATGGCAAGGATGTTGGAATTATCAGAATGAGAATGTAAAACAGCTATGATTAAAATGCTAAGGGCCCTAATGGATAAAGTAGACAGCATGCAAGAACAAATGGACAATAAAAGCAGAAAGATGGAAATCCTAAGAAAGAATCAAAAGGAAATACTAGAGATAAGACACAGTGTAATGGAAAATTTTAAATGCCTTTAATGGGCTTACTAGTAGACTATACACAGCTGAGGAAAGAATCTCTGAGTTTGAGGATATCAATAGAAACCTCCAAAACTGAAAAATAAAGAGAACAAAGAAATCCTAGAACTACCATGACAGGCTGGGGAAGGAAGAATCAAAAAGCACACAAAAGTGGGCATGCTAAGAGGCGCTGAACTGTGTTCTCTCCCACCTGTTGAATTCCCCATAACACCTCCCTTGATATAGAGCCCTCAAACTCCCATCCATACTCTCTGGGTTTCTGCCAGTATATATTGATAAACTCCCGAAGTCTTTTGGAATATAGCCCCTCTTGGCAGACCCAGCACTTAAGTGGCTGGATTACCTTATGAATCAACCCTAGTTATTGGCCTAGCAGTCAGGAGGGAAATTTGGGTTATATCCTGGTAGGGAGTTTGGTATATGTTATCTTGCAAAGCAGCGGCCTCTGCACCATCTTCAAACAAAGGGGGCAACTAGCCTTAAGTCTGTTTTGTCTGATAGCAGTATAATCACACCAGTTGTCTTTTTGGCTATTTTTTGCATGGAGTATATTTTCCCCTTTTTTACTTTCAACTGAGTCTCTTGTAGACAATATATAGTTGGATAAATTATTTTATCTTTTCTGCTAATCTCTGATTTGGAGAGTTTAATCTACTTTCATTTAATGTAATTACTGGTAAGAAAGGAATTATTTTGGTCATTTTGTTATTGTTTCCTGAATGTTTCTCATTTTTTATTCCTCAATTCCTCCATTACTGCCCCCTTTCATCAACTGAATATTTTATAGGGTGCCACTTAAATTCCTTTCCCATTTCTTATACTATATATTTTTGTGTTATTTTCTTAGTGATTGCCCTAGGGATCATAGTTAACATCTTAAACTTATAACAACCCAGTTCAGATCAATGCCAACTTAATTTCAATAGTATACAAAATATATTCTTCTATAGAGCTCTGTCCCCATTTATGTTGGTATTGTCACAAATTACATCTTTATACATTATGTACTCATCAACATAGATTTATAATTATGGTATTAATGCAGATGTCTTTTAAATCAGGTAGGAAAAAGTTACAAACTAAAAATACATTAACACTGACTTTTAATCTATATCATTACCTTTATCAGTATTCTTTATTTATTTATGTGAATTTGAGTGTCCTTTAGCATTTTTGTAGGACAGGTCTGCTAGTGACAAATTCACTCAGCTTTTATCTATCTGGGAAATCTTAATTTCTCCTTAATTAAAAAAATCTATTATTTTTATTAGTTCTCTTTAATAATAATTTATTTGGAAGGAATTTAGAACACCAATTTTTTAAGATAAACTCTATTTGTAAGAGAGAACACAGAATACAGGTAGGTTTGGAATGTCCTTCATTTTTGAAGGAGAGTTTTGCCAGATATAGAATTCTTGGTTGACAAAGTTTTCTTTTTTCCTTTCAGCACTTTGAATATGCCATTTCACTGACTTCTGACTTCCATGGTTTCTGATGAGAAACCAACTATTAATCTGTGTCTTAGTCCATTCGAGTTGCTATAATAAAATAGACTGGGTTGCTCATGGACAACAGAAATTTATTTCTCACAGTTCTGGAAGCTGGGAAGTCCAAAGTCAATGTGCAAGTGGATTCAACCTCCAGTGAGAGCCTTCTTCCTGTTCATAGTCAGATGTCTTTGTTGTGTCTTCACATGGTAGAAGGGGTGAGGGAGCTCTATGGGGTTTTTCATAAGGGCACTAATTCCATTCATTAAGGTTGCATCCTTATGACTTAATCACCTCCCAAAAGCTGCACCTCCTAATGCCTTCACCTTAGAGGTTAGGGCTTCAACAGATGAATTTTAGGGGAACACACACTCAGACCACAGCAATCTTACTGAAGACCCTTTGCACATCATGAGCTGCTTTCAAAAACTTTATATTTGTCTTTCAACAATTTTATTGCAATATGTCTCAAAATGTGGCTATCCTTAAGTTTATCCTATGAGTTTGTTTTGTTTCTTGGATGTGTATTTTTTTTTTTTTTGGATGTGTATGTTAATGTTTTTCATCAAATGTGGGAAGTTTGGGGGCATTCTTTCTCCAAATATTATTTCTGGCCATTTCTTTGTCTTCTCTCCTTCTTGGACTTTGATTTATGCATATGTTGATATGCTTGATGGTGTCCCAAAGTTCTCTTAGGCTTTTAAAATTTTTCTTCATTCTCTTTTCTTTCTGTTCCTCAGACTATATAATCTGAATTGACACATTTTTAAGTCTGTTTATTCTGTCTTCCACCTATTTGAATCTGCTATTGAGCCCCTCAGTAAATTTTCATTTAAGTTATTGTGCTTTCAACTCCAGAAATTCTATTTGGTTCCTTTTTATAATTTCTATCTCTTTATTGACTTTTTGTTTGTTTGTTTGTTTGTTTTTGGTGAGACATTTTTCTCATGGTTTCCTGTAGTTTTTTGGACATATTTTAAATAGCTAATTTCTAAAAATAAAGAAAGAAAATAACTGATTTAAAGTCTTTCTCTAGTAAGTCCAATGTCTGGCTTCCTCAAGGACTATTTCTATTGCTCCTTTTTTTGTGTATGGGTTACACTTCTTTGTTTCTTTGCATGCCTCATAAATATTTTTTGTTGAAAACTGGACATTTAGAATATTATAATGTGGCAATTATAGAAGTCAGATTCTCTCCCCAACCCCAGGATTTTTGTTGCTGCTTACTGTAGTTGTTTGTTTGTTTAGTGACTTTTTAAAACTAATTTTGTGAAGTCCATATTCTTTGTTATATATGGCCACTGAAGTCTCTGTTAGCTTAATGGGAAACTCATAATTGCAGAAAGGTTTATTTAATTTCTTATAACAACAGCAACAATAACAACAACAAAAATACAGCAAAGAAGAAGAAAAGGGCTCTGAGTGTGTGTGTTGGGGCATACCTTCAACACTCAGCCAGGCAGTTTGTAACTCTGCCTTAGCCTTCACTTCCTGCTTGCACAGAACCCGAAGGTCAGTCAGAGATGAGAGCTTATGGCTTTCTCGGGTCATTCTTGAACATGCACATAGCCCTGGGCATACTTGTAGTCTGCTAGAATCCCAGGAATATGTCAAGGCTTTTCAAAGGTCTTACTTCCAAAATACCTCATTATCCAGCTTTTTCTCCCAAGCTTCTTGGTTAGTTTGTTGCTTGCCCTGTTATCCATTGCTCCAGATAGCTGTAACTAACACAGCTTCCTATAAAAGTTTTTGAAAAACACCCCTAATTGTCATTTTATCTCTGGAAAAATTCTGAATTAGATGAGCTAAAGGAAAGCCCTTTGAGGTGGTCCTCTAGGAAGCCACCAGACAAGTCAAAAGAAACAACCACAATTTTTTGTGAGTAAAGTTCATTCTTCTCCCTCCAGTACCAATACTAGTACTGAGAATGTGGGATGTTATCGTTAAGGCCACTGCATGATGGGAAGTAGGTGATAAGACTAGAGTTAGTTAAAATTGCCACAAAGCTCACTGTTCTTATTGAGATTCAGCCTGTTTCCCTTGATTAAGCATTCCCCTGATTGCTGAAACTTCTTGGTTACTTTCCAGAGTTCTGAAAAAGTTGGTTCTGTTAATTGTTGCCAGTTTTTTCATGTTTTTATGGAGTGATGAACTTTTGGCATTTCTTACTCTACCATTTGCACTAGCACCAGCCTTTAATATGGAGAAGTAGGCCATTTCTGAAGGCCCAGAGTCTTTAGAGGTATATGGTAAGTTAAGATTTTTGACTGCATTGATCCAGATGTCCCTATTCCATATCTCATGGTCGTATCCCTTCACAATTAGGGCCATGATCTTGGTAAAGCAGGCTTGCTGGAGTTGAGAATTTTACTTTTCCTGGAGCTCTGTTACTCTTATAATTAAGTCCTGATCCTGCCTCTCAGCTTTTTCTACCCACTGGTGGCAGGAGATAAGAGTCTCTTTTAATGCAGTTGGGATGGGGTGCTGATGGAAGGGAACTCATTGGCCTGGTGCAATGTCTCAAGCGTTTAAGAGGTACAGGGAAAATAATAATTACAAAGACTATGAAATTAGAAGTATGTTTGTGGGAGCAATTGATGCACTGGAGAAAAACAATAAAAAGTCAAGGATGATTAATCACCAATTAAAAGCTAACAGTAGAAGCTATAGAGCCTCCTTCTAATGGTAATAGATACAATAATACTAAAAACTACTAAATAATCCAAATGAAGTCACAAAAGGAGAGAAAAAGAAATACAAAACTCACAGGACAAATAGAATGTCTTCGGCAAAATGATAGACTTAAATTAAATATGTCATTAATTATATTATATAAAAGTAATAGGATATATATGTGTGTGTGTATGTGTGTGTGTGTAGACTGCCAAAAGAAAGTTTATGTGACTATATTCTCAAAGAAACAAGCTTTATGGCAAAAAATGTTACTACAGATAAATTAGTTACTACTTCATAATGATTTTTTTAATGTTTGATCCACCAAGAAGATATACCCAATCTAAATGTGTATGTTTCTAATAAGAAGGCCCCAAAATAAAGTAAAATATAATTACAAAGGGAAAGCCCAATCCTTGATCATAGTGGAAGATTTTAATATACTTCTCTCAGTAGCTGATAGTACAAGCAGACAAAAATATCAGGAAAGATACAGAACATTTGCACAACTCAATTAACAAACATGACCTAACAAACATATAAAGAACAGTGAACCCAACAACTGTAGAAAATAGCTTCTTTATCAACTTCAGTGAAACAGTTACAAAAATTAACTGTAAACTGGGCCATAAGGCAAGTTTCAACACATTTCAAGAAATGGAGCATGTTCTCTGACCACATTGCTTATAAGCTGGAATTTAATAAAAGATAACTTAGAAATCATCATGTGTTTGGATTAAAAAATACACTTCTAAATGACTAAATAAGGACAAATAAGACATCACAATGAAAATAAGCCAATGTTTTGAACTGAATTATGGAAATGATACATACCAAAATTTGTGTGACATAGCTAAAAATAGTGCCCACTATGAAATTTAAACCTTTAAATGTATATATCAGAAAAGGAAAAAGGCTGAAAATTAATGAGCTAAGCATCCTTATCAAGTAGGTAGAAAAAGAACAGCAAATTTAAACCAAAGAAAGTAGAAAAAGTTCAATAAAACCAAAAATTGATTCTCTGGAAAGATTAATGAAGTCAATAAATCCACCTCAATACTGACAAGAAAAAAAGAGAGAGGACAGTATTAGGAATTTTAAAAAGGGATATAGCTATAGATCCTGTAGATACTACAAAGATAATAAAAAGGTATTATGAACAATTTTACACCAATAAATTTAAAAATTTAGATGAAGTGGACTAATTTCTAGAAAAATTCATGTCAAAAAGATGTAAGAAAAGAAAACCTGAATACTTCTACACCTATTAAGTTGAATCTTATCTTTTAAAACTTCCCCAAACCCACATCCCCCCACCTCTATCCCAACACACACACACACACACATGTCTAGATGACTTCATTCAAGAATTCTACCAAACATTTAGAGAAGAATTAATACCAGTATAACAAAACTCTTCCAGATAGTAGAAAAAGAGGGACCACTCCTATACTCCTCTGGTAAAGTCCACATTACCTAGATAACAAAACACAAGAATATTATGAAAAGAAAAATTATGGGCCTATCTTTCTCAAGAACATAGATGCAAATGATCCTAACTAATTATTAGGAAACTGAATCTAGGAATAAAAAGTAAGGGGGGGGAATAAAAGGATAATATACCTTTACCACATAAAATTTAATCCACAAATGCAGAGTTATTTGGATAATAGGAAGCCAACCAATAGAATTAGCCATATTAACAGAAAACGAAAAGGAAATCACACAATCTATCTTATAAATGCAGACAAAAATGTTTTATAAAATGTGATATTCATTTATTGATAAGAACTCTTAACAAACTTCCTTATTCTGATAAGAGGCATCTACAAAAACTCTGTAGCAAAATTGTGCTTGGTGGTGAAATGTAGAAAGCTATCCTCTGAAATCCAGAAAATGATGTTTCCCTAGAAAGGGTCTAGCCACTGCAGTAAGACAAGAAAAGGAAATAAAATGTATAAGAACTGGAAAAGAAGAAATAAAACTTTATTTGTGGATGATGGTACTGGGTACATAGAATAGAAAATCTAAAATATTTCACAAATAAGCTATTAAAAGTAATAATTAGCAAGTTATTGCATACAGGGCCAATATTTTTAAAAATTAAGCATACTTATATATACCAGCAGCAAGTAGAAACTGAAATTTGATGCCATATACAATAGAATTAAAAAAGATTGAGTCCCAGGAATACATTTTTTTTTAAGAAAGGACACAAGAAGTCCTGCAGAAAACCATTAAACATTACTGACAGAGATTAAAAGAAAAAAACAAATGAGAAACATACCATGTTCCAGAATTGTAAATTTCAATACTATAGAGATGTAAATACTCCCCAAATAGATTTTCAGAGTCAATGCAATTGTAATTAAGCTCCCAACTAGTGTTTCTGTTTGTCGGTTTGTTTTGTAGAACTTGACAAATTAATACTAAAATTCTAGAAATTCAAAGGACCAAGAAGAGCTGTGATGTGCTCAAAGAATGGAGTGGGAAGACTTGCTCTATAGTGCATATCAAGGTGTTATAAACTGACAGTGATTAAGACAGTATGTGATTGGTAAAAAGGTAGAAAATAAACCAATATGAGGGCCCAGAATTAAATCTTTGCATATTTGGAAACCTGATTTATGATAAAAGCAACAATGCAGAACAGTGGGGGCAATGATGGTGTTTTCAATAAATGGTGCAGGGACAAATGAATAACTGTGTTTACAAAAATGAAATTTGATCCCTACTTCACACCATGCACAAAAGTCGTCAGTTCCAGTAGGTTAAATACCTGAATGTAGAAGGCTAAACAACAAAGCTTTAGAAGATAAAATATGAGAATATCTTCATGACCTTGGAAGATTTTTGCAAAACAGTACACAAAAAGCACTAACCATATAAAAGGAAAAGTTGATCCATGTGACCACATTAAAATTATATTTTTTTCTTCATTAAAAGACACCATTACAAGAGTGACTAGGCAAGTCACAGGATGGGGGAAGATATTTGCAATTCATATATCTGACAAAAAGCTCCTATTGAGGATATATAAAGTGCTCCTACAAATCAATAAGTCAAAGACATAAAAGCAGAGTGGACAAGTGGGCAAGAGATTTGACAAAGCATTTCAAAAAAAAAAGTGCAAATAAATGTATGAAAAGGAGCTCAATGTTATTAGTAATCAAGGAAATGGAAATTAAGACCACAAGGAGACACCATTACACACCCACCAGAATAGCTAAAATTTAGAAGTGACAATACTAAGTCTTTGCAAGGATGTATAACAATAGGAATTCTCATACCCTGCTAGTGGGAGTATAAAATAAAACATTTTCAAAAAATAATTTAACATTATTTACTAAGGTTGGAAATATGTATACACTATGAACTTCCACTTGAAGATTTGTACTCATCAGAAGTGCATGCACACACATAAAAATACTCATAGCAGCAAATATTCATCAACAATAGAATGGACAAGTAAATTTTAATGTATGCATTCAACGGAGCACTGCTCTAGAGCAACAAAATGAACAGATGTTAACTTACATGCAACAACATGACTGAATCTCAGAAACATGATGATGAGCAAATGAAACCAGACACAAAAAATGCTTTCTGTATTACCCCATTTATCCAAAATTCAAAAACAGGTAAAACTAAACTAGTATGTTTAAGGATACCTACTAAGGATGTTCAAGTATACGGAAAAGCACGGAAGTGGTTACCTTAGAAGTTAGGGTCATAGTTACCTTTACTGGAGAGACAGTGGTATGATGAGGGGATCCTTTGGGGGATTTTGAGGTGCTGGCAGTGTTCTATTCTGATTAGGGAGGTCATTATACAAGTGTTAGCTTCATGATAACTCAGCAAACTGTGCATTTATATTTTTAACCTTTAATTAATTGAGTGGTACATTGGTTACAAATGATGAACCTACACTGACACATCATTATCACCCAAAGTCTACATTGATGGTCACTCTTGGTGTTGCATTCTGTGGGTTTGGATAAATGTATAATGACATGAATCCACCATTACTGTATCATACAGAGTAGTTTCACTGCCTAAAAATTCTCTGTGCTCAGCCTTTTCATCCCCCTCTCCCCACCTGCCAATCCCTGGCAACCACTGATCTTTTTACTGTCGCCATAGATTTGCCTTTTTCAGAATGCCATATAGTTGGACTCATACAGTATGTAGCCTTTACAGATTGGCTTCTTTCACTTAGTAACATGCACTTAAGTTGGAGGTGTGAGGACAGCGCAGGAGGTGGGAAATTGTCACCTAGGAAAGTGAGAGGAGGAATGGACTAAGCAAATATAGGATGATTGCTGGGTGGCATTTAGGGCACAAATGATTCTCATGGTCATTAATGTAAATGGGTCCAGTCAGCGTACTTGTGGGCTTTTCTCCATGCATACAGGCCAGAGTAGGTGCAGAACTGCGAGTGACCAGGGCTGTGGTTTTGAGAGGGGAACAGGGAGCACACTGAGGCAAGAGAGTGGAAAGGACTGAGGGTTCTGCCCAAGAGCGATAGGAATCCTTTGTCTTGGCATCTGTGTGGCATAAGGAGGGAACAGAAGCCATCAAGCAGAGGAGGGACAGTGGAAAGGTGGAGGGTGGATGACAAGAAATCTGGTGCAGGGGGAGGATTCTGGAGTGGGAATCTTGAGGGCATGAGCTGAGAAGTCAGGAGGCCATAGTTAGAAAGAGGAAT
Source organism: Phataginus tricuspis (assembly GCA_029783875.1). NCBI lineage: Eukaryota > Metazoa > Chordata > Mammalia > Pholidota > Manidae > Phataginus > Phataginus tricuspis. The sequence continues at coordinate 32,335,322 of JAQQAC010016209.1, forward strand.
GAGAGACACTGAGTCATAGGGGGAGCCTTTTAAAATTCTGGCACAAGGCCTAGGGATTTGCTGTAGCAGTTAGTGGCTGAGGGAGGGTGGGGCCAAGAGCAGTGGGGAGGAGTTCAGAGATGGAGAGGCCAGGTTGGCAGAGGCCTCATCTCCCCATAGATGAACTCAGCTTCGTCTTGGATTAATACTAGCCTCACCTGATATCCTCAACACCATCAACTAAGTTCGGGAAGAAGAACCGTGTACTTTGCAGCAGGGGTACAGAGGTGCTGTGGGCTGGGACAAGGATTACACCCTCTCTAAGCTTTTACTCCACTTCCCTCATCAGGGATCAAGAGGGGCCATCAAGGGTCACAGATGTATGAGCACCACCATGTGACAGGCAACAACGTGAATGGTTCACCTGCTATGCGCCAGGCTCAGGGCTGAGTACTTTACATCTGTCTTATTCAACCCTTTCAATTACTGTAAGGAAAGTACTGTTAATTGGTCCATTTACAGTGGAAAAAACACAGTAGATCTAACCCTCTTCTGCTGATTCTAGAATCTAAAACCTTGAACGTGCTGCCTCCCCTGTTGGGCAATCAGGAGACAACCAGATCCAGTCCCTGACCTCAGGCGTGTAAACAAGTAATTGTAGAACTTTGCACTTTTATTATTTTGCTCAGTTCCCCCAGGCCTCCTCTCCCTGTGGAGAGTCTGTGAAGCCCAGACTCCACCCTCTCCCTTCCAGGGCAGTTAGAGAAATCTTGGCCAGGTCTGCCCAGCGTTGAGGGTTTCCTGGGCCTTGGGACTTTCATGCTAAAATCTGGACATTTCCAGGCAAGCCAGGATGGTTTAGTCTTCCTAGCTGTGCTTCACCCACTGACTGCTCCTCTAGCTTATTTTTTCCTCCTTCAGTGGTTTTGCTCATTTCATATATGGCATTTGTTTGACCTCCACCATCTCCTTGGGGATCATGAGTACTTTCCAGGTGCCCTTTGGGAGCCCAGCACCCTGGTAGGGAGACCAGAGACTGCACAGACAGTTTGAGCAGGGCCCATAAATGCCCTTTGGGTGTCCATAGTCAACCTGAACACCGCCCCAAAAGCGACATCATTCACATCGATGGGCTAGAACATTGTGGGCTTAGCTGATGCTTGGGAAGAATGAAAAAGGCAATGTCTCAAGCAGGTTCCCCATTCACCTCATTCATTCATTCACCAAATACTTGTTGAGAGCCTACTACATTCCCAGCTCTGTTCTAGGCAGTGGTGAAGAAGCCAGGTGGGATCCCTGGCTGATGCTCCCTGGTCTCCCAAAGCATTTGTCTCCCAGTCTAGCTCCTTGGTTAAAAAAAAAAAAAAAAGGCAGCGCTGACATCTTCCACATACTTCACTTCCCAACACCCTGTCTGGGATCTGTGTTGTAGATGTTCGGTAAACGTTAAGTGAGTGGCTGCTTGAACGAACGCATTGATAAATGAGTGATGCCAGTGATGCCGGGGTTCTTGTTTGCAGAGTTGAAGAATGAACTTAGCAAACAGTCAAGGTAGGAGAGCCAGGGAGACTTTTATTGAGAGATACAGTGAGAGGACAGACAGAGCTCCTGGAGGAGGGAACAAGAGAGCCCAGGGTGGTGCGTTGTCTAAGGGATTTATAGGCAGTTGAGGATTTTGGGAAATTGAGGGCTTAGGGTGTGGACTTGTACCACCTGCCCTGCCCTCAAGGTGGGCTGGGTTATTGTGTGTTTGCTACGGCTGTTTACAGTGAAGTCATGGGTTATGCTGAGATACCCTTGCAGAACACTCAAAACATTCCAGGCGAAGTTGCTCCTGGCCTTTTGACCTTTAACTGATCTCACTGAAGATGTCTATATTCCTAGTCTGTTATCTTTACCCTAGAGAATTAGCGTGACCTTGACTTTGCATAATGCTGAACACAGTTTCCATAGGGACTTTACATTGTTACATTGCTTTAACTGTAAATATCTTGCCTTGTTTTTTCCGGAGGCCCTCACCCTACTCTGTCTAAGCCCATGGTCCCTGTCTCACCAGGGTCTGACATTAATGGGTTAAGTTCCATCCTGAGAGGTCGGCTACCTTTGGTAAGGTCTCTCCATGTTGAAGGCCAGTGTGGCCAGTGTGCCCAGGAAGGAGAGTGACCACTGAGCTTGGGGCGTAAGCAGCAGCTGATGGAAGTGTGAGTCTGTGAGGGGTGGGGTGCAGTGTCAAAGTGAAGGCGTCTTCAGGGAAGCCTAGGGGTCCCGGGCCTGCATGCAAAGAATCGGGCGGCAGCCGGCACTGAGCGGCTGGGAGAGACCTTGGAGGAAGGTGAGTGCTGGTAAAGACAAAATTATTCATGGCCTTCACTGAAAATGGTAAAGCAAACTTTCTTCAGGACTGTCAGGATGCCTGTATGGGCCACTGCAATGTGGTTTTGCTTTGGGGAGAGAAATCTGGCTCGCCTCCAAATACAAGAGGACAAATGAAGGTTTATAGCCAAGGAGCAGGGTGGGGGTCAGTGGAAGAAAAAGCACTAAGAGAAAGCATAGGGGCAAAGGGGGATTCTGGCTAAACCAACTCGACAGGATTTTTGCTGAAGGCAGGCCAGGGTAATCAGGTATCGAAAGTGGGGGATGAGGAATTTGATCAGATATCAAGGGTGGCGTACTTCAGCTAAACTGACTCAGCAGGCTTCTTACTAAAACCAGATGAAGGGCAGAGCCACTGGACCAAGGACAGAGCCCAAGATCAGGACCTAGTCAGGAAGAGTTCTTAGAGGAGCTTGTGGATAAAGTGGGGTTCCTATGGCCAGGATCCTCACTGAACTTAAATGTAACTGGCCTGTTGCTATGCTACCGCTTCCATACCTTTAGGCAATAAGCCATTATTGTGTTAATGCAAGGAGTTCCACCCAGTGCTCTGCAGAGACTGGGTGGCGGGGCTGCAAGGCTGTAGGAAAGCGGAGAGGAGGGCTGGAGTGGTGGCAGTGCCAAGGACAGAGGCCCGGGGGACGGCTGTGTGGGACGGCTCTACAGAGAGGCCCAGAGGACGTCTGTGCGGGACGGCTGTGCAGAGAGGCCCAGAGGTAGAGACCGGCTTGCTGCATCCGAAGCAGCAGTGATAACACAGACTCGCGCTGAGTGAACGGGATTTGAGTGACTGACCTGCCACCTGGAAATAAAGTTGGGTATAACCTTTTCACCCCAAGAACCCTTTGCTGTAAATTTCTTTGGTCACAGTGAATCTATAGCGAACTTGCCTGGAGCTGAAACTCTTTTGCAAGACAGAGCTTAACTCAAGTTTAGTCAAAGGAAAGTCTTTGTCAGCACAAAGGAAGGCACCCAGGTGCCACCCTCTGCTGGTGCTGAAGAGGGGGACTGGGAAGAAAGTATTGGCAGGGGACAGAGCTCAGGATTTTCCTCAGAACAAATCCTGGTCCCACACTGAACAAATGTCACCCAGGAAAGCCCATGGGCACTAGAGTTGACTGATTGGTTTCAAATCCAGCTCCATCATTGACTATGCTACCTGGGTTTGGGTAAAACTGTAATATTTCCAGAATATCTCACCTGGCTTTAGTGCATCCTCAGGGGTGGAGAGAAGTATGGCTTTAGTGCATTTGCATATCAATAGGCGGTCCTGGGGGTGGAGACAAGTTCATCTCCATATCAATGGGTAATTACCTGGGCAAGGTAGGGCTTATCTGAACCTGAGAAGTTAAGGGGAGGGCTGGTTGGTGTCTGCTGGAGCAGGAGACACGGCCCCTGTCTGCAGTTTGTAATCAATAAATGGGTTTTAAACTTTATTTATCCCTTTGACTGATTTCGATTTTAGAGGTATTTTGTCCTGGGATTTCCTCTCCCTGGAGTTACACTGGGGCAAGTTATTTAGCCTCTCTGTGCCTCAGTTTCTCCGTTTGTCAAATGAAGGTAATGATGCTGACCTCGGAGGGTTGTTCTAAGGATCATCTAGGGCAGTGGTTTTCAAAGAGGTCTCCCGACCTTAGCAATACCTGGGAATTGGTTAGAAATGCAAATTTTCAGGCCAGGCCCAGAACTGGTGCATCAGAAACCCAGCTGCTTTAACAAGCCCCAGGGGATTCCCATGTGCTCAAGTTTGAGAAACACTGTGCTAGGTCAGGTTAGCATGAGAACAAACCCTTTGTAAGCCAGAAAGTCTTTTTCTCTGCCCTGATCATAGGGTTCACGTCTGCCCTCTGGGTGTACAGATGGACTCACCTGGCCTCTTCCCAGACCAATTACGTTTGACTCCCTTGGGGGTGGGGGTGCAGGCATCAGCAGCTTTTAAAGCTCCCCAGGTAATTCCAAGTGTAGCCAGCTAGCCGGTTGCAGAATCCCCTGGAGGGCTTGTTAAAGCACAGGGTGCCAGCCCTATCCCCAGAGTACCCAATTCCCTAGGTCTGGGGCAGGGCCCAGGATTTGCATTTCTAACAAGTTGCCCAGGATACTGGCCCTGCTGAAACTCTGACCACCACTCCCTGAGATCTACTGCCCAAGGGGATTAGATCACAGTGGGACTGTATGGGAGGTGCCTGGCTCGGAGAGAAGTCCCACCTCCTCCCTGTTCCCTGGGCTGAATTAAGCAGGGCATAGCTGGGTCTGACCTTCCCTTGCACATCCATTGTTTTCATTACACTCTCCACAGGACAGGTGAGGTTGGTTGACATTTGTGGAGAAGCTGAGCTGTGGCGTGGGTCTCCCTCAGAGAGAGCAGGGAGTACCTCCACCACCTTGGCAGATCCCCAGGAGAATCAGCCTAGATTAGGGTCCTTTGGGCCATGTGTGGAACACGCTCCCAGATCCCCCACCTCCATCCTAGTCCTGGCCCTGGCCTTCCTGCCTGTGGTGGCTCAGGAGCAGATGCTTTCTTTTATGATTTTATTCCTCTTCTCTTTGCTCCCAAGCTCTCCTAGTGGGTGGGGAACAGGGAAGCAGGAGACAGAGATGTTTTCTGTGGGGTTTTCAGTGGCTCTGAGTTCATTCATTCATTAACAATCATTTCATTCAACAAATATACATGGCAGCTCTAGGAGGGCAGGGAGTTCTGTCTGTTGTGTTCACTACTGTACGCCCACTGTCTGGCACAGGGCATATGCAATAAATATTTGTTCAATGACAGAGGACCAACTATGGGCTAGTCTCTCCACCCAGCAAGGAAGACACAGTCCCTGCCCTCCAGTACCCAGAGCAGGGGGTAGGGGGATGAAGGGGTAGGGGTGTGGCAGAGAGATGCTGAACCAGCGACTACAGCTCACACGACAGGAGTGGGAACAGCCCAGGGCCTGGGAGAGTTTAGCAGAGGCTCTGTCCCAGGCACCAGGGGCCCAGGAATGGGCTCCCAGGAGAGGTGTCAGCTGAAACCTGAAAGATGAGCAGGTCAGTGGAAAAAGGAGAGATGAAGAGAGCTGGGGTAAGGACAGCAGGGGTGGTGTGGAGGTGGGGGAGAGGTGTATAAAGTGGAGCAATCACTTTGGAAAACTCGCAGAACTGTGCACTTTAAATGTGAATAATCCACTTTCAAATGGCTCAAATGGTGAATCTTACGTGATGTGAATTTTACCTCAATAAAAAAATGTTTTTAATGCAATACACTTGCTGTGTTTCCTACACTGGATGAAATGAAGCATGGCCGATACAGACGAAGCCCTGTTACCTTCCTTCCGGAGGGCACCTCCTGCCTCTGCTCCATGGGTAACCACTGAATGGAACTTGGTGTCGGTCGATACTATGCATGTCGTGGTATCTGTATGACATAGCTGAGTACCACTACATAAAATGTTGTGATGTGCAAAACCAACTTCTGGATCTCCCCGTCATGCTGCTGTCTCGCTGCTGCTGCTCGGACACCACCACGTGCTTGCCAGGTCCCCCTCTCGGGCAGGTGGAGCCTTCCTCACTTTCTTTCCCTGCCGTTTGGCTTGCTTGGTGTGAGGGTGCCCCAAGGAGCTGATCTAGGCTCTGCTAAAGCCAGTCCACGGGGGTTTCACTGGCTCCTCAGAATAACCAAATGAGGTAAGTACTATTGTTAAACCCCACTTTGCAGATGAGGAACTCAAAGTGTGGCCCCCACACAGCTGGTGACTGGAGGCCTGATACCCACTTGGGCCTGGGCACCCCAGCTCCACAGGACCTGGGTTCCCACCTCCCTGCACGGGAAGTTTGGGCCCTCAGCACCACTTTCCCCGGTGTCAGTGGCCATGGGCCACCCCAGGTCCCCGGCACTGAAGGCGCTGCTCTCAGGCTGAGGTGAAGCACTTTTTCATCCCGGGTGGCACTCCCGGGGGAGTGGCCTACAGGCGGCTGCCTGTGACTCTGTGAGGCCACATGGTGCAGACCTGGAGCCTGGGGCCTCCCTGCACCTCGGCTGCCAGCTTTTGCTCCTGTGCGTTCTCAGCTGTGGGAGGCCTGCCTCTGCCTCGAGCTATGTGATCCTGGGCAAGTCACTTCCTCTCCTGACCTCAACTTTCTCATCTGAAAAATGGGGTCTCCGTGTTCCTGTCTGAGGTTCATGTGTCATGTCCCTTCTGCCTTTGCATCCTGAGCTGCTACAGAGATGGAAGGGGAGACTCTGGGGTGAGCTCGCAGGGTTTGGAGGTGAGGGGCTTCTACTGCAGGAACTTTGCTGCCCTGAGGCTAAGGTGATTGAATGATTCTTCTTACAAGGAAGACAATTCCCTTGTTTTTTTGGACCACCATCTGCCAGGGCAGGTCCAGAGCAGGGACTCCGTGACCCGGGGCAGCCTGCCATGCTGCATAAGTCATAGCCACTTGTACTCATGTCTTGATGAATCGGTAGAACTCCGTGTTCAGATCACAGTAAGAGGAGGCAGCCGCACGAACAGGGCCACCTTGATGGACAGATGGAGCCCACAGCAAGGTGGCTGAGGCCCAGGCCTGTCCTGACCCCCACAGCTCAGGCCGGCACGGAGGCAGTGGTGGAAAGAGGGAGCTGGCTGCTTGCTCCCGGCAGGGGTGAAGCTGTTTACCTTACGGGGAGGGGTGCTGGGAAGCCCACCCTCCACATTTCACCTGAAGGGCCACCAAGGGAGCAGCTGGAGCTCTGAGCCCCGCAGCTCTGTGCTGACGTGGCCGCCTTGCCTCTCCTTTGTGGAACCCCTTTCCCTCCTCCTGACCACCCCCAGAGTGGGCTCTTCACAGCCCAGCTGCATTCCTGTCACACAAAGGCTTTTGCCAACAGAAAAAGTCAAAAGGCTTTGCCTGCCATGTCAGGCCTTGTCCAATTCCACGCCCCCCACATTCCCAGGCTTACCTTCCCCAGGCCCTATCTTCAGTGCACCTGGCCCTTGCCCCAGCCACCCCAGTCCTGCACCCCGCTGCTCCCACACATGGCCTTGCTCAGGCCTCCATCACACAGCACAGGCTTCCCCAACATTCCCTCACTAGCTTGTCTTGCTGCCTTCCCTGATGAGCTCAAAACCCCAGTAGTACCTGCTGAGCCCCCTGAAGCTGCCCAGCTTGGCACCCTCAGGGTCCATTACCTGCTTGTCTTCTGTCCTTGACCATCACCTGCATGACAACCAGCCACGTCAACTCTGTCGCTGCTGTGTCCCAGTGCAGTGCCTGGCACAGAGCAGGTGCCCCATAAATAGCTGATGAACGAGTGGATTTTTCTGGTACAATCTTCAGGGATGGGAACTTCAGTTCCCCTTCTGTAAATGAAGAAACTGGAGCTTAGAGAATTTCTTGCTCAGGTTGGGCAGCCAGACAGATGCACAGCAGGTCACTTGAGCCCAGTAAATAACCCTGCCTCTCCAGAGACTCATAGTAAAGTGCTCTAAACGGTCCCACAGGAGCCTTTGCCAATGGCATAGCATATGACAATAGCATTTAGGCAGGTAACATTCGCCAGTGTAGCTGAATAATATTTGGGGGGTTTTGAATTGCATGCATGTGTAGGTGTATGTATGTGTGGTGTGTATGTGTGTACATGTATGTGTATGTGTACACTGTAGATGTATACACACGTGTGCATGCATTTGTGCACATGTGTGTGTTTATGTGTGTCATGTGTTTGGGTGGTGTGCATGTGTGTAAGCATGTTGTATGTGGTGTGCTTATGTATGTGTGGTGTGTCTATATGTGCACATGTGTGTATGTTGTGGATGTGTGTTTCCTCTCAAAAGTTTTCCTCCTTTCCCTTCTTTCCTCTTCACTACTTCATGGCCTCTGAGGATCATGACTGAGAGTTTGTTTCCCAAAACTTAAGGTGGTTAAAGACATTCTCTCAGTGTCCTGAGGGAGCTTCTAGAAGAAGCCAGTGCAGGGATAAAGCACCAGGAAGGACTAGAGAGGAAAAAGTCTTCCCCAGTGCTCCTGGCCAGGAGAACTGGGCCCTCCAGGGAGAGGAGGGCAAAGCCTGTGTGTTTGGGAACTGTGGGAGCAAGGCCCATGTGATGGGTAACTGTAGGTGTCAACTTGGCTGGGCCATGGGGTGCCCAGATACATGGTCAAACATTATTCTGGGCATCTCTGTGAGGGTGTTTCTGAAGGAGGTTGGTTGACCCTGAGTAAAGCAGATTGTTCTTCCTAATGTGGGTGGGCCTTATCCAATCAGTTGCAGGCCTGAGTAGCCCAAAAAGACCAGCCTTTCTCCAGCAGGAGAGAAGTCTCCAGCAGGTGGGCTTTGGACTTTACACCATTGGCTCTTCTTGGGGCTCCAGCCTGTCAGCCCACACTGTAGATTTTGGATTGCCAGCCTCCATAAGCACATGAGCCAATTCCTTATAAAAATTTTCTTTCTCTCTCTCTATACACATCCTATTGGTTGTGTTTCTCTGGAGGAAGCCAGACTAATACAGCCTACTTTCCTCTTCCAGAGCCTAGGCTCCAGGATCCATATGCCCCAGGGCAGGAAAGAGCCCTTATACCCAGTATAGCAGGAGGCAGCATAAAAGCTTGCCCCAGGCCACTGTTTTCTGGGGCCTTGGAAGTGGAGCAAAGTGAGAGGCTGGTCATCCTCTCTGAGCACCCCCTCTCACTCTGTCACCTGCCACCTCATCCCTCAGACCCCAGAGCTGGAGAAGGTTCAAGCCTCCTGTTCTCCGCAGCCTGCTGGGCCCAGATGTCAGCAGGAGGCATGGCTCTCCCCTGTGCCCTGGGGGCCTGGCCTCTTCCATAGTGCCAGCGAATCTCTGAAGGCAAGGGAGGGCATTCTCTCTGGACATCCAGGGGCCCAGTCATCCTTGATTTTTGTCAGCTTGGGCTGCCGTAACAAAATACCACAGACTGGGTGGCTTAACAGAAATTTATTTTCTCACAGTCCTGGAGGCTAGAAGTCCAAGATCAGCGTGCCAGCACAGCTGGGCTCTGGTGAGGGCCCTCCTCCTGGCTTGAGGATGGCCGCCTTCTTGCTGTGTCCAGGAGAGAGAGAGAGCTACACCACGATCTCCAGTGTCTTTTCTAGCAAATACAGCATTCTTTTTGTATCAGGGCCCCATCCTTGTGACCTCATTTAACTTTATTTACCTCCTCATAGGCCCCATCTCCAAATGCAGCCACATTGGGGTTAGGGCTTCCACATGGATTTGGGACACGGTAAGTTCCTGCCCCAGAGGCTCTGCTCGCTGACTAATACGAGTGGGCTCGCAGGGTCCTTGCCTGGAGAAACAATCAGTGCCTTGAAAGGTGATCTGGGCACTTTATGCTAAAACCACGTATAAAGCTCTTAGTGAGCTCAATCTGTCTTAGGTCCCACCCAGGGCCGACCCCATCAGTTATATTTCTGGGACCCCCTGTGACGGCAGGTAAATTACTGGGTGCCTGGTGGTCCTGTGAGGGCCCACAGCAGAACAGGCACTGGAGGTAGGCCTGGGTCAAGGGTAGTTTTGTCAAGGGTCTCCAAGTTCATACTAACTCAAGACAAAAGCAAAATGTGTCATGTGTGTCGGACAGAAAGGGAGAAACCAAGAGAGAATGTGTATTTGTGGTGGAGGATGGGTACTACCTGGGTACACAGTCTTTAAAAGTGTTTTATGATGGATCTTTGTCCATGGAACATTTTTCTTCCTAAACTTTTCTGTTTGCTGGCTAAAACTTCTGGATAGATTTGCCAGATAAAATACAGATGCCCAGGTAAATTGGAATTTCAGATAAACAACAAATAATATTTTAACTATAAGTCTGTCCCATGCAATACTGGGGGTATACTTATACTAAAAAAGGTTACTCATTCTTTTTTCTGGAATTCAGATTTAACTGACCCCTGTATTTGCTAAATCTGGCAGCCTACTTATAAAGGATGGGCAGGCTACACACAGAAATGCAAATCAGGGAGTATTAATAGATAACCAGGCCAGCACTGTGGGTTTTGCAAGTGGGCAGGCCAGCCCTCGTGGGCAGGGCAGCTGCTGTCTGCAGAGACCCCTGGGAGGGAAGCAGGCATTGCTCAGCTCATACCTGCACTGCTGTCACTGTCCCACATGGGCCTTTGGGAACAGCTAGTCCTACTTGGCCTCCAGCTGACTGACAGCTTAGGGCAGGCTGTTTGGACACCTCTCTCTGTTCAGCACAGGGGTTTGTAGACACCCTGGGTCATGTAGTTTTGAAGACAATGTCAAAGCTAAAGGGTTTTTTTGGGGGGGGAGAGGATGTTCAGTTCATGCTGCCTTTTAGGTAGACCCACCATGAGGATAAGTCCACGAGTTCCCCTTGGACCAAAGGGTGTAGGGGTGTGGCCTATATGGGTGGGCAGATTGCAAGAGAAGGCGTGGACTCAACCTTTTGCCCATGAGATGAGTTGGGATAGTCATGTTGCTTTTCCTAATCTCAGCCTCCCTGTTTTTGGAAAAGATTGTACAAACACCTACCTTGCATATTAGTCATTAAGACTTCAGTGGAATGATATATAAAACGAGCTCAGCATGATTTCTGGCCAATAGAGCCAAGGAAGGCAGGCTGGGACCTCAATTGTTCCAGGTGTTTGTCTAAGTCAGCTTGGGTGGCTATAACAGGCTACCACAGACTGGGTGGCTTAAACAACAGACACTTAGTTATCACAGTTCTGGAGGCTGGAAGGCCAAGATTAATGTCCCAGATGATCCTATTCCTGGTGAGGACCCTCTTCCTGGTTTGCAGATGCCTTCTCACTATGTGTTGACATGGCAGAGAGACAGAGAGAGCTCTCTGGTGCCTCTTCTTGTAAGGACATTAATGCCGTCATGGGGCTCCACCCTCATGACCCCATCTAAACCTAATTACCTCCCAAAGGCCCCACTCCTAGTATCATAAAATTGGGAATTAGAACTTCAGCATATGAATTTGGTGGGGAGGCACAAACATTCAGTCTCAAACAGTGCTCTTTCAGGCAACATGTTTCTGTTGGCTCTGATTGTAGAATCAAGGTGGACAATATCTTGGTGGAATCTCCAGAAATAAACCACCCAAGAATATTTCAGAGGCATCTAGTTCACTATCTGCATGCTTATTTGCTCATATGAGGGAGAACAATCAATAGACTGCTGTTAAGGAACCAAGGCAAAAATAGAATCTACAAAAGAGAGGAAGAGAAAAAGCTACAGATGATCTTGGAACAGTGAGTCTTGCTTGCACATTTTTTTGAGTAAAAGGATTTGGTGGCAGCTGGCAGAGAGGCCGGTCTGGGTTGTCTCTCCTCAAGCAGGCCAAGTAGGGAAGCAAAGAAAACAATTTCAGGTATTTATGAGTTCTCCAGAAAACCTTAAGAATTTGGCTGTTGTGGTAGGCAGAATCTAACAGGACCCAGGGTTCCCATCCTCTGGTGTACACACCTTGAATAAACCCCTTTCTTGAGTGTGAATGGGATTGGGGAATATGATGAGATATCATTCCTATGACTATGTTGTGTGGCAGAAGGGATTTTGCAAATGTAATTAAGATACACAATCAGTTGATTTTGAGTTAATCAAAGGGAGATTATCCTGGGTGGGCCTGACCTAATGAGGTAAGCCCTTAAAAGAAGTCAAAATGGGCAAAGCATCAGTGAGACTCTCCTGCTGGCCTTGAGGAAGAAAGCAAAGAGCCATACTGTGACTTGTTCATGGAGGGAACATGTGGCAAGGACCTGAGGGTGGCCTATAGGAGCTGAGAGGGCTCCCTGGCCAATGGCTATCAAGAAATGGGGCCTCAATCATAACCACAAGTAACTGAATTCTGCCAACAATCAGTGAACTTGGAAGAAGGCTCCAAGTTTCAGAAAGGAAGACAGTAGGCAGACTCCTTGATGCAACTTTATGAGATCCTGAGCATAAAACCCAGTTTCCCTGGGCCTAGGCTTCTGACCTACAGAAACTGAGATAAATGTGTGTTCTTTTAAGCCACTAAGCTTGTGATAATAGGTTACACAGCAATAGAAAAGGAATATGGCTGTGGACTATTTTGATGGGCTCCAGACTGTGCCTGTACTGTCTACCTGTATCCTACAACACCACACTTATTCTATATCATTTCCTCCATCAGAACTTCTCAGTAGGCTCTCAGTAAATCTTCACTGTTTTCTTCCTCCGCAAACTCTTCTTTTCTAGCATATTTCTCCACCCCTTCTGCAACTATATTTCAGTCTCCCCATTATAAGAAAACTTCCTTTAACCCTGGTTCCTCTCTCCAGATGGTGTCATTTCTCTTTTCTGTGCAGTGCCAAATTTCTTGAGAGAGTGGTCTACACCTCATCACTTCCACTTACTGCATGGCCCCCTGAAGCTTGCATTGCCTCCTTCCCAACAGAAGGTCACCAATGACCTCATGATGACTATGTCTAGTGGCCTCTATACAATCATCCCTTTCCCTGGATAGAGATTATAGCAGACACTCATTGCTTGCTCACCAAGCTTCCATTAACCCTTCATAATAGCATCTAGACTGTCTTTTGCAAACCCTCTTTCCTTCATTGTCTGGCAACCGTGAGATTTGGGAAGGACTGACCCTTCCAGGGCTGGTTCTGATTGGCCAAAGCCAGTCAGCATGATCCTGTCTCTTTCACCACAGTGACTGGTTCAAGGGCAGGCATAGAAAGATTAAAAGAAACCAGGTTGTTGTTGACAGCATTAAGTTGCTGGATTAAACTCGCCCTGAAGCCTATACTGATCATGCACTTTCAGTTATGTGAGCCAATAAATCTCTTGAAGGTTTATGTTAACATGAGTTGTCTTTTCTGTTACATAACAGATCCTCACTGACACACATCTCCGTAGCATTCGATACTGTTGACTGTTTTTTGCTTGAGTAATGGAAAACCTAACTAATCATGACTTAAACATGTTAGAAGTTTTTTGGTTTTGCTTTGTTGTCTCTGTGTAATGAGAATTCTGAAGGAGTTGGTTGCTAGCGTTGGAGTCGTTTCAGCAGCTCGAAGATGTCAATTCTCTTGGCTTTACCCTTATAGTGCTCTCGCCAGTGCATCTGTCACATGCCTAGTCAAGACAGAAACAAGGAGGGGAGGGCTGAAGAAGTACCTTTACCAGCTGGCTTCTACTAATGTCTCACTGCCTAGAGCTGGGTCACATGGTTGCCAGTAGCTACAAGGAAGTCTGGGAAGACACAGTTTTAGCTTTCTGGATTCTGTAGTAGAGGCAGGCTAGAGGAGAGTCAGGGTGGTGTCTGAGTGCGCCAACCTGCAGTGGCCTCCTCAAGGCCCCAGGGCTCCTTCACTGAGCCTTCTGCCTCCTCCCACAGCCTCACTGCTTGACTCCCAGGCACCTCGTCTGGACCTCTGCTGCCTCAGACAGGCTTAGCGTCTGCTAGACGAGTCCAGATGTCTATATCTGGGCCCACTTTCCCTTCTGTTTGCTCAGCTGTCTGCATGTCACCTCCACCTGATGTCCTGCAGGCAATGGCCCATTACACCACCTCCCTAGCATCACCATTAAGCCAAAAGTCAACAGTCCCTCCCAGATTCTCATTAGATTTACCCAGAGTCAGCCGCAGTACCCAGTATCTAGGCACCTAGAATTGTGCTGGTGCTGGTAATTATGGAACGAGGGAGAGCTGCTTTCTAGAGCCTCACAGTCGGAGGGGAGGCAAATGCTGTGGGGTGAGCTGATGATCTGGAGGGAGAGCCTTGGAAGAAAGACAGCACCATTTCTCGTTCTGACTGAAATTCTTACGGGTCCACAGTGTGATCTTTTTATCCACCTGCCCTTTGGTTCGACAGGGGCCCTATAATGATCCCAGGAACAGGTCTCTGATTTCCGAAGCCTGGCCAGACCTTGTGACTTCAGATGGTCTTCAGCCTCCAGAGGGTGTGAGGATAGCCAGCAGTATATCCCTGGTCTTGCCCACAAAATAACACTTTAGTAGACACCCGGACATGTTTAAAGAAAGGCAGACAGGAAAGCCAGGAAGGAAGAAAGGAAGGGAAGGAGAGACAGAGACAGAGAGAAAGAAAGAAAGGCGCATGCGCACGTGTGAGAAGCGCAGGCCCCCTGGGGCTGTCTTTGTCTGTAACCTCAGGTTGCTCCCTCTGTGGGCCTCAATGTCCTCTTCTGCAAAAAAGAAGGCCTGGATTAGATCACCCCCCAGGCCTCTTCTAGCCCTGACATTCTGTGATTTTCTAATTTCCTTCAGACTCCAGGGGCCTGCAGACCCCATGCTAATGTGTATGAATAAAACATGGGCCTCCTAAAGCTCGAAATATCGCAAGTATTTGCTTTGGATTTGTTCTCACTTAACTGTGTGGTAAGCAGTGTCCAGCTGGGGCCCCACAGCCTCCTGTTTGGATTGTTTGAGCCAGGCCCGGCTCCCTGAGGAGGCTGATGTTGGGGTGGAATGTCCTGCCACCCCAGTGAGCTCCTCAGCCCGGGCTTAATCTTCCCCACACATGGCCTAGGGGACTTTGCTCTAAGGCTACAGCCCCAAACCCGCCGCACAGTTCCTGTGCCCTCTGGCACTCCAGACCCTGATCCCACAGCACTGGGGACATGTCTGCCCTGGAGCCTTCACCCGTTACTTGCCCACCTGGACCCACCCTGGGAGGCACCTGTGGCCCTTTGCAGTGAAGCACCTTCAGGCAGTCAACAGCTGTCTCCGGAGGCTGCATATCTTATGTTTCTTCTGTGGGAACTCAACAATTTTTCCCTTATTTTTAAGTTTTTTAAAAGATTATTTTTTAGAGCAATTTTAGGTCTACAGAAAAATCCACAGAAATTGCTGAGTTCCCATGTCCCCCATCTTTCCCACTCCCACAGTTCCCTGTATTGTTAACATCTGGCTTGTTACAACTGAGAAACCCGTGTTACATTATTATTTACTAAAGTCCATGGATGACATTAGGGTTCACTCCTGTGTTGCGGATTCTATGGGTTTTGCTAAATGTATGTCACATCTACCAACACAGTATCATACAGAACAATTTCACCGTCCTAAACATCCCCTGGGCTCCATCTATTCACCCCTCCCTTCTTCCCTTCCTCCAACCTCTGGCAATCACAGACCTGTTTACTGTCTTCATAGTTTTGCCTTTTCCAGAATTTCATATTGTTGGAATCATACAGCAGGTGGCCTTTCCAGACTGACTTCTTTCACTCCTACTAACATGTATTTAAGGTTCCTCCATGTCTTTTTGTGATTCGATAGCTCATTTCTTTTTATCACTGAATAATGTTTTACTGTATGGATGGCCACTTGATAGATATAATTTTTGATCCATCAGTGGACAAGACCAAAAGTACAAGATGAATAGCAATCCTTGAAACACAAAAGCTTTAAGAAATCTAGATTTCAGGCTGGTTCTAGGTAATATAACACAGCGTGTCCAACAAAGAAAATCTGACCTCCTGAGACTTGAATTTAGAGGATTAGCTGTGAGGCAAATTACTTTTATTACAGAAAGTTTTTAAATAACTGCATTTAAAATGGGATTCAATTAATAATTTTTCTACAACATTTTAGGTGTCCATTCACACTAGAAATTATCTATCGCCAAATTAGATATTGTGTAAACAGGGATACTTTGGAGAGCAATGCAGGGGGTGTTATTAATAATTATGCCCAGACAACAGGTGTAAGCCAGGACTATCCCAGATAATGTGTAATGTCCTATTTGTAACTGGTATCTGTCTTCTTAAAATAGCCAAGGGAACATAGGATATTTTTGTGTTTCTCCAAAAATATTAGATGGTGTCTCAGTTAAGGTTACACCAGCAGCAGTAACATAGAAAGTAGCAAATCTCAGTTTATTTTTCACTCACATAAAGTCCAAAACATGCATTGCTGATTTGCCAGAGTGGGTTGGGGTGGGGGGTAAGGGGAGCTCTGTCCCAAGCAGACATTCAGGGACCCAGGCAGATACAGCCTCTGCCACTTTTCACACATGCCTTTCAAGTAGGGTGACCAATCATTCCAGTTTGTCTGGGAGTGAAGGGTTACCCAGAGTACAGACTTTCAGTACTAAAACTGGGACAGTTTCTGGCAAACTGGGGAAGCTGGTCACCTATGTCCAAGGTTGCCCTGAAGATTGACATCCAACGGGAGGTGGGTGGGAGGGAAGAGGAGGGGTGGAGAAAGACGAGAATGGCATGGCAGGCTTTTATGGGCCAGGCCACTCAACACTTATTACTACTTTCTTTTGACCAGAACATAGTTGCATGGCCACTCTTAGCTGCAAGGAAGCCTGGGAAATGTTGTCAACTGTGTGCCCAAAAGGAAAGGGAAACGGCTTTAGTGCTGAGCTAGCTGTCTCTGCCGAGGAGGGAAAATTAAAAATGTCTTCTTTTATTACTGAACCCTGAGACTGAGATTGACTTCTTTCTTAGCTGGAATATGTCTGGGAGGGACTGGTGCTACCTCCCTGCTTTTTTGTAACTCTAAGTCTCATTTGCCTGGCAGTCAATGGTGTTCAGTTCAGGCCTCTGCCCATAGGCAATCTTGAACTCTGGGGTTCTGGGAAAGTGGAGGACACGGATTTGTGGAGGTCACAACTAGCAGCCACAGAGACCCACTAAAAGGGCACCAGGTTTTGAGCAGGGAGGTGCCATGTTGTAGGGTCTGGCTGTGCAGCAAACTGAAAACTTGTGGCCTGAGAGCTACTACAATACATTGCAGCCCCCGTGCTGAATATGTAGCAATAGAGTTCGTCTTGGACATGACTGCTTTGTCCAGGTCAAAGTCGTCGGTGGGTTGTTTGGTGCAGCTGGGCATTTCCATGGCAGTTAGAATGCTTTACGAGCCTGAGCTCTCAGGGCATCCCTGAGAAGTAGGTTAGAACCCTTAGCCCAGGGCTGGGGAAGCTACCAACTGCAGGGTGAGGCCACATGCTTGGCTTGTGCAGGCTCTGTCCTCTCCCGGGTACCCTTGATGCAGCCAGGGACCAGGTGCAGAAAGTCATTTTCAGATGCTTGACTCCATGGCCTCAGACACAAGCAATCCCTGTGTGCTCAGGTGAGGGGCAGCTTGTGCTGGACTCAGAGAAGGAAATGATGCTAATTTTCATTCCTTGCCATGCTTGGATGCTTCCTGCGGGGAGGCAAGGCTGAGGACCTAATGTGAGTGGCCAAAAACAAGACCACCCAGGACAACCCAGCTAGAAGGACCTTGGTGCTTGTAGCCCCCACGCAGTGGACCAAGGGCTCTCTTTTCAGAGTCTGGGCGTGGAACCCAGGCCTTTCCTTTCTTAACTCTCAATCTGGGGTCAAGACTCTGTGGGCCACTATATTAGTTTCCTGGGGCTACTGCAACAAATTACCAGAAACTTGTTAATCACTGGAGTTCTGGAGGCCTCCAAATCTGGAGGTCAGAAGTCCCAAATCAGAATCACTGGGAGGAAATCAAGGTGCCACCAGGGCCACACTCTCTCTGGCACTCTTGGGGAGAATCTGTTCCTCGCCTCTTCCAGCCCCTGGTGGCTGCAGCCTTCCTTGGCTTGTGGTAGCATCACTCCAGTCTCTGCCTCTGTGATCATGAGGTTTAGGGACCAAGAACAGGCCACCCTAACATGTGCCACTTTGGTCCGGATCTCGGCATTCTTTATCCACATAGGTTCATTTACACTTCTGAGAACTATCTCCTGTCCTGGTTACAAAGTTACTTAACTGATTAAGGGGCTGGAAGAAGAGGAAGAACAGCATATAGATTAAGTTAAAGAATAAACTGGGCCTTATCCACAAGCTAAGTAGATTTTACAATGGCTTGACCCTTTCCCATTTCCCTGCCCTATCTCACTCTTCCATCTGGAATCTGATGCTATCTCTGGGTAGCATCAGAACTGAGTTGAATTATAGGACACCCAGCTGGTGTCTGAAACATTGCTTGGATGTGTGCAGAAAGCCTTCCCTCTCTCCAGCACATTGGAAATTGGGTCTAGGAACCCAAAGGAACCTGTCTCTGGGATAACCCCTTGACTTTGGGCTAACATGGCCTGACTATAGGCCTCTCAGTGTAGACTGACCTAAATACCAGAGAGGCCCCAACACCTCTTCATGACCCTCTTTTCACTTATGTCTCTTGGTGTTCACAGATGTTTGGCTAATCATCCATCAACTTATTACCTCCCTTAATCTCCAATGTGGATCAAAGCATTGCCTCTTTTCATTCTTAGTGTTCTGGAAAGTTCCTTCTCTTTCTACCATTGTGTGTTTGGCAACTTCTACATCTACAGGAAAATTGGAAAAAGGCCATTAACAGCCAATATAAACAAATGAGTAGATGCATATGTGGGAGCATGCTTCTTCACACAAGGAAACACATTTTGGAAGCTTATTTACTGGATCAGTGCTTCAGATGTGAAGCTGGTAGTTGTATAAGGATGAAGATTTTAACTTTCTAGTTCCCTTCTGGACTTACTTAAACCAAATCAGTTCTTCCTGGGTCCTTTTTTTTTTCTTTTTAAAGCAGTGAATAAATGAATCTAAGCCATCTACCACTTCTCTTTTTTGATGAGAGCTGAGGATGGAGAGGCAAGCTAACTTGCATTTTTCGCATTTGTGGCTTTATTGGCAAATAGCTTAGCAACTGCTAGAACATGTAGTTGATTAAGAGCTCTGTGTATACACACAAGCACACATGCACACATGTATATACACTGGCTGAGTTAGAAGATCCTGTCCAGTAGAAATTGTGAAGTTGGAAGAGTTGCAGGTGCTGGGCTCCTCACACCCTGGTTTAGATGCAAGTCTAGGCAGAGGCAGCAATAACAAATCAACCCTTGGGTCTCAATGGCTGAACACAAAAGCTAATCTGCTCATACAAAGTCCAACACATAATAATAAATAATAGTAATTTCTTTGCTTTCTTACCCCTATACCTTGCTCTCTGCACTTAATGGGAGCCATCTTAAGGCATCTGGGAATTTGTGAGAAGGCAACACCCTTAGTCTGATCTTTACCTTGTCATTTTGCCACTCAGATGTTTTCCCATTCCCATCTCTTACTATTTGTAACTGAAAGTCTGGCTATTTTTTCACAGCATAACTTGGATCACTATTTTACCAACCTCTGATAACATATTCTTAACTTCCTGCTGCCTAACCTATAGTTTAGGTTTTTATTTCAGCAAAACTCCATTTCTGATACTAATTTCTATATTGGTCAAGACAGTATAGACTATGCGGCAAGAAACAAATTGACCCCTAAATCTCAGTGGCTTGAGCAAGCAGGTTTGTATGTCACTCATGCAAAGTCCGGCGTGAGTTGGGCCACTCTCTAGGGCGGCTGTCAGCCATGAGTGAAGCTGGGATCACAGATGCTTCTGCCCTACCATCTTGACATGTGGCCTCTGTGGTTGTTGCTGTCAGTGACAGGAAGAGTGCACAAGAAGTTTTTAATGACAAAGCCTGGGAGGAGCGGTTTACGTTATTTTTGCTTACATCCCATTGGCCAGAATACCATCACATGACCCCAGATCTAACTTAGAGGGAGGCTGAGAAATGTGGTCTTTGACTCCAGAAAGAAAATAAACAGGATTTGGCAAACATACAGGATTAATTCCTTCACACTCCCTTTTCAGGGCTCTCCATTCCTGTTTATCTGTCCCTGTCAAGTGTCTGTTGCTCCTTTGCTTACTGCTATGTCACGTGCCTCCAAATTTCATTTGCACTAAGGAATATAAATGACTGATAACAGCCTAAAATATGGCCCCTCTTAGAGCTGCGTGTTAAAGCGAATTTAAGCTTTTGTCTAGGGGGTTAATGCAGGTAGTGGAATTTCAGACAGAAGTAGGCCAATAGAACTATTCTGGAGTTTCTGAAAGGGCAGACCAAGCAGGTCCTCTGTGCCATCTTCTGTGCCATTTTGCCGCTGCCTGGGGAGCATTAGCGTGAGACATTTGGGAGTTGAGAGACATCGGGCTTAACAGTATGAGTGGCCATGTTATTAGATGCAACCAGACCATTACAGCATGACTTTCATCTGGCTGTCCAGAGGTATTGATGTGAACTGGGGAGAAATTATTGCCCAGTCCAGCTGATTTGGAATCAGCTTTCAAATCATCCATCTGCCATCCTTCCTTCATTTCTCTCCGCTAGAGAATCAAAGAGGCTCAATCTGGACCGGGTCTGTATTTGGCTCGGAGAGGGAATCCGCGAGTTATTCTGAGGCTCTAGGAGACTGAGGTCTTTTGTGTTTCTCACTGTCAGATTCTGGCTCACTCATGCCTGTCTGCTGCTCCTGGTTCCAGCTCGAGGAGAAGGAACAGGAAGCTCATGATCACCTCTGTCATTGGTGGCACCCATACCCCAACCCGCAGTCCAACCCTGTATAGTAGCTCTACTCTGTGGCCACTTGGTTAGGCTGGAACTACATTTCCCAGAGTTCCCTTCTCTGCACAGTACCACGTTAGGGCTGGCGGCGGGAGAAATTTGCATGAGATTGGGAAGGCGTGGGGGAAGCAGCAGCCACTGTATACTCTGCAACTCAGTGTGAGTCAGGCCCTCGGGCAGATCAGGCATGTTGCTGATGTGCTGGCTCGCCTTTATTGGCGCTGGGGCACAGCCAGGCTCCAGCTCTTGCTGGGGCTTCTCTGCATCCTGGGGCAAGTGCCTGTGCAGCCGTGGCTGAAGATGCCAGCTTTTCCTGCAGGGGACCCATACTATATACCGTGGAGGTTAGAGGCTGTGAAGTGTGGATTCTAGCTGCCATGGTGGATTCCAGCTTGCCTTTGCACTTCCCCACACCAGCCTCCAAGATGCCCCCCAATGAGTTCCACCTCCTGGTATTCATACCCTTTAGTTGTCACTTCCACATTGTACCAAGTGACCAATGTGAGTACGGCAGAAGCAATGGGATGTCACTTACCAATGAAGTTATAAAAGATATAATACCTTCTCTCTTGGTCTCTCTCTCTCTCTCTTTCTTTTCTGAGATGGCTTGATCTGGGGAAAGCCAGCTGCCATGTCAGCAGTAGCCCTATGGAGAGGCCCATGTGGTAAGTAGCTGAGGCTTTTGGCCAACAGCCAGCTAGGCACTGAGGCCTTCTGTCAACAGATAGGTGAGTGAGCCATCTCAGAAACAGATGCTCCAGCCCCATTTAAGCTTTCAGATGACCACAGGTTCTGGCTGACATCTTAACTGCAACCCCATGACAGACCCTGAGCCAGTACCCACTCAGTTAAGCCACTCCCCAATTCCTGACCCTCAAATAGAGATAATAAATGTTGGTTGTTTCAAGTTACAAACTTTTGATGTAATTTGTTACACAGCAATAGATGACTACTACTACAACGTCCGTCTTTTCATCCCAACTGCTGGCCCTGCTACCTTGAGGCCCACCACCAGATACAGGGCCACAGTCTTACGTGGACAGTTTAACCAGCTCCCACAGTTGTGTCAGGTCCAATCTCACAATCAACCCCTTATTTATCACTCAGAGTGGTTCTGCTTTCTTGATCAAACCCTACCTGATACCACAAGGAACTAAGAGGAGAGATTCCCCAGTCCTTTCATCATTGGTTTCCCCTATAACAGAGCCTCAACTTTTGATTGGAAGTGTCCAGAAAGCCTTTAATAAAAAATGCCAACATCTGGGTCTTCAGATATTTTGATTTAATTGGTCTGGGGATCAAGATCTCCTAAAATTTCCAGGTGCTTTTAAAGTGCAGATTGCATTGAGAGCCACTGACTGAGCTGTGCTGACTCTACCACTCCTGCCAGGTCCCCATTTCTCCAACCTTCTTTGGGGTGGGGCATGGATATCTAATTTGGGCACCTATGGTAACTTTTAACTGGGGAGTCCTGACATCTAGCAGTAGGGGCCGTAAGGAACCTTACTGGTGGTGGTAGCTGCAGCACGTCTGAGTTCCCAGGCCCGCAGCGCAATGTGGCAATGGCCTCCAAGGTCTGTGTGCAGTTCTTTAACTCCATCACCACTTCTATCTGTGCTGTGAAAATTACCCAGTAGCCTCTTGACTACATTTCTTTCTGCTTGGATCTGGAAACTAAATTTCACAGTAACTCCTTAAGTGAACTTATGGGTTACCAGCCCCTCTGTGCGCCTCAGTTTTCTCATCTGTCAAAGGGAGCTGTGTTAGAGGAGCTCCAGATCCTTTGTCTTGGGCTTAGTTGCCTGGAAATGAGCTCTGAGATGGAGATTTGTGAGTAAGTGGTTTCTTGGGGAGGGCTTTTAGGTCAATATCTGTAAGAGACCGAGGGAAGCAGGACTGGGCAAAGGAGGGGCTTAACTGTCATGTGGTCACAGCAGTGGCCTCCCATGATCCCCTGGGAGCTGTGGGACTGGTGCGGCCCTTCAGAGTTGTCTGGAATTCAGGCAAGGGGTCTGGGCTTTGTACCCCCAATTGGCCAGTCATTGAATGTGGTCTGCCCCAGGGAGAGGAGTGTGATTTTGGGTGAGGCAGCTCTCTTGGGCTGACAGCAATTCCTGGAGAGGGACTCAGTTGAGAGCTGTCAGCAACTGACACCCCAGTGGCTGGAGGAATGAGTCCTTCAGTCTTGAAAGGACCGGGCATCTGAACGATGCACCCCACTGAGTGCTGCACCCTTGCAGTTCAAAGATTCCATGATCATAGCCCCAGCCCCAGAGTGATCTGTGGAAAAGTGGGTGGATTTCTTACTCTCTTTGGCTAGGCATGACATCAGACACCCCAGGAGAGTAACTGGAAGGTTCCAGGAGACCAAAATCTTGATTAAAGCACAACCCTACTTAAAACCTCCCTCACCATTAGCAGAGGGAGAGCCAGAGGGACATGTAAAATCAACTTGCTCCAGGGGAAAAATTAAAAGCCACTCCTGGAGGAAGGAGTGGCTTCCAGAAGGAAAGTCTCCCAAGTATAACATTCACCTCGCCAGAGCACTGAACATACCAGGGGCTGCAAGGGACTGTGGTCGCCATGGTAATGGCATCTTGGATTCCAACTGAATGAAGACACTGGCTGGCTGATCAATCAGTCCATGGCTGCATCTTCAGTGGGAACCAGTCTCGGCACAGGGCAGGAGCAAGGAGGAGAGACTGCCCTCGTGTGTGCACACAGAGGGCTCATGGGAGCGTTGATGCTCTGGGTGTGTCTTTGCATATATGATTCTTTATAAGGGCGTCTGTGCACATGTTTGTGGTCATAAGCATGGAAAACTGAGTCCAGTTGTGTGGACATAGGGTCTGCATGCTGCACCTACTGCCCCTGAACCTCTGGAGAAGCATATTACTCCATTTAAGAGGCATCATGTTAGGGCCTCTTGACCTTTCTTCAAAATATCAGCAACTGCCATTGGCTACTCATTACTAGAAAGCCTTCTCTTTTTTTTTTTTTTTTTTACAATTTATTTTATTTTAGTATCATTAACCTACAATTACATGAGCAATATTGTGATGATTAAACTACCCCCTTCATCCGGTCCCCCCCACCAACCCCACCACAGTCACTGTCCATCAGCGTAGTGAGATGAGAATCACTCCTTGTCTTCTCTGAGCTGTACAGTCCCCCCGTGCCCCCCCACCCTATGTCTGCCAATCGTAATGCCCCTTTTACCCTCTTATCCCTCCCTTCCCACCCTTCTTCCCCAGTCCCTTTCCCTTTGGTAACTGTTAGCGCATTCTTGGGTTCTGTGAGTCTGCTGCTGTTTTGTTCCTTCAGCTTTTTTTGTTGTTGTTGTTATTGTTATTGTTGTTCTTTGTTCTTATATTCCACATATGAGTGAGATCATTTGGTACTTGTCTTTTTCGGCCTGGCTTATTTCACTGAGCATAATACCCTCCAGCTCCATTCATGTTGGTGCAAATGGTAAGATTTGTTTTCTTCTTATGGCTGAATAATATTCCATTGTGTATATGTACCACATCTTCTTAATCCATTCATCTACTGATGGGCACTTAGGTTGCTACCATTTCTTGGCTATTGTAAATAGTGCTGCAATAAACATAGGGATGCATCTGTCCTTTTGAAACTGCGCTGCTGCATTCTTGGGGTAAATTCCTAGGAGTGGGATTCCTGGGTCAAATGGTATTTCTATTTTGAGTTTTTTGAGGAACCTCCATACTGCTTTCCACAATGGTTGAATTAATTTGCATTCCCACCAGCAATGTAGGAGGGTTCCCCTCTCTCCACATCCTCGCCAACATTTGTTGTTGTTTGTGTTTTGGATGTTGGCCATCCTCACTGGTGTGAGGTGATATCTCATTGTGGTTTTAATCTGCATTTCTCTGATGATTAGCGATGTGGAGCATCTTTTCATGTGCCTGTTGGCCATGTGAATTTCTTCTTTAGAGAAGTGTCTATTCATGTCCTGTGCCCATTTCTTAATTGGATTATTTGCTTTTTGTTTGTTAAGGTGCGTGAGTTCTTTGTATATTTTGGATGTCAACCCCTTATCAGATGCATAATTTATGAATATATTTTCCCATATTGTAGGATGTCTTTTTGTTCTACTGATAGTGTCCTTTGCTGTACAGAAGCTTTTCAACTTGATATAGTCCCATTTGTTCATTTTTGCTTTTGTTTCCCTTGCCCGGGGGGATATGTTCATGAAGAAGTCGCTCATGTTTATGTCCAAGAGATTTTTGCCTATGTTTTTTTCTAAGAGTTTTATGGTTTCATGACTTACATTCAGGTCTTTGATCCACCTTGAGTTTACCTTTGTGTATGGGGTTAGACAGTAGTCCAGTTTCATTCTCTTACATGTAGCTGTCCAGTTTTTCCAACACCAGCTGCTGAAGAGGCTGTCATCTCCCCATTGTATATCCAGGGCTCCTTTATCAAATATTAATTGACTGTAGGTGTTTGGGTTAATGTTTGGATTTTCTATTCTGTTCCACTGGTCTGTGGGTTTGTTTTTGTGCCAGTACCAAATTGTCTTGATTACTGTGGCTTTGTAGTAGAGCTTGAAGTCAGGGAGCGTAATTCCCCCTGTTTGATTCCTCCTTCTCAGAATTGTTTTGGCTATTCGGGGTCTTTTCTGGTTCCATATGAATTTTAGAATTATTTGTTCCAGTTCATTGAAGAAAGCTGTTGGTAGTTTGATAGGGATTGCGTTGAATCTGTAGATTGCTTTAGGTAGTATTGCCATTTTGACAATATTTATTCTTCCTAGCCAAGAGCATGGGATGCATTTCCATTTGTTAGTGTTTTCCTTAATTTCTCCTAGGAGTGTCTTGTAGTTTTCAGAGTACAGGTCTTTCACTTCCTTCGTTAGGTTTATTCCTAGGTATTTTATTCTTTTAGGTGCAATTGTGAATGGAATTGTTTTAGAAAGCCTTTTCTTTAAAGAAATTTATTACCCTTCATAGCCTTTTTAAAATGTAAATATTTATCAGTACTGATAGACCCAGAATGGTGGGCTTCCCTGAAAGATAGGTGAAGAAACAGAGGACAAGCTGGAGCTAGCTTACTGCCAGTCATCTAGTGGGTGTGCAATATGCTGCTGTGCATGTATGAATGCGTGAGCAGATGGCTCTGGGAGGGGCGGGCAACCACAAGAGAGAATGGTCTCATGGGGAAGCGGAAGAGCCCCCTGGGACCGGCTTCCTGTCAATTCAATTCCACTTATTGAGCACCTTTCTGGTGCCAGGCATTGGGCTGGGGGCGGACAGGGAATTGGGTAGGTTGGGGCCCTGCCCTCTGGAAGTTCAGAGTCTGTCAGGGCTGGGGGCTTCCTCATGCGTTTCCTTGTGCTGGGCAGAGACTGCAGACTTTCTGGCACCCCCATCAGCTAATCCTGGGTCTTAGTTTGGTTACCCCTAGAAGCAGACCCCAGGACAAGGACATGGGTGCAGGTTGTGTATTTGGGGGGTGATCCAGGGAAATACCACCAAAGCACTGGGAAGCAAGACAGGGAAGAGAGGAAGCCATTGTGTTATTGGGCAGGCCCCACTGCAGGCAAGTGGGCTTAAATCCCACTGCGGAAGTCTGGAAGACAGTGGAGATCACACCTCTCAGAACTGTCCCCACTGAGGGGCAAGGAAGCTGGGGTAATTCACCCACTCCTGTGTGTCCTGGGTGGGGCGCTGCTCCTGGGGGGCTGTACTCTCCTGGGAGGCTGTACTCCTGTGCTTACAGCTTGCTCACCCACCAGCAGGGAAAGCCCTTGAGGAGGGCAAGCGGCAGGTGCTTACACTCTGTGGTGGTTGGCACATACTTGAATGATCAGTGCCGGCAGGGTATGGGTGGGTCACTGCCAGCAACAGCTACACCCTGTGTGGGCCTTCCAGCTGTGTAACCAGGGCAGCTGGTCCTCCTCGCCCCAGCTTAGCAGGCCCCATGGGGACAGACGTCAGTCCTCAGACCTGAGCTGGGTCAGGGCCATAGAGTCAGGGCTTCTGAAGTGTTTGTTGACTTGAAGTGTCTGGACAGTCAAAGCCTGCCATGGGCCACATAACCAGGCAAGCCACTTGGCAGGGAGCAAAGTGCCCTTCCTCACCTTGATGCAAGCCGAGCCTGCGGTCTGTCGGCCCACAGCCTTAGTGCTCTTGAGACATCTGCAGGGGTCTCAGCTCTTATTCGGCACCCTCAGCCCTTTCCCTCTGCTGCTGATGCTGAGCTAAGAATCCTCTCTGGACACTGGCAAGCACTCCTGGTTTCCGCTCACTTGGCTGCAGCCCCTCCACCCCCAAGTGCTGCTTTTCCGCTCGGCCTTATCACCTGTTTGGGGAAAAAGCCTCTGGATCCTGTGCCTGCAGCCCCCCTGCTTTGACTTCAGAGGAGCCCTTCTCTTCCTAGGTTACAATCGGCTCCATCCCCTGGAATCTCCAACAAATGCATTAAGGAAGGATGGAGGAGGGCCAATCAGGAAGGTGGGGCTTGGACGTCCTCCCTTGGCTCCGTCTCAAGCCGCTTACCTTCCTACCCCACTCTGCTCGGATTCCACCTGTTTCCAGATGCCCTCGATATTCGATTCAACAGCTGCCACAGGACTTCCTGTGAGTCCAGGCAAGTGTCAGGGGCTCGTCTGGACTTCTTTCTTCTCCCCCACGTTCACGGCGGGAAGCATCCAATTCCCTGTCTGCCTCCAGCCCAAAGCCAATCCCCGGGGCCCTTCTGCTTCCCCACATGAGCATGAGGGGAGAAGAAAAAAGACCAGGCGAGCCTCTGACATGAGCCTCAGAGTCTACTTCAGTACTGGGCATGTCTCCTTTCCTTGGCTTTGACCTGTCCGGGCCGGAGCTCAAAGAACCCTGATAGCCTGGGGACATACTGGGTTTCTGAACACCTGAAGATGGGCCCCAACCCAGAAGAACTCCTTGATCTGTGTGGTCTTGAACTAGCCTCAGGTGGAGCCTTGGGTCAGCAAGGAACGGTTGTAGGCAGCCTTTGCATCAAGTACACTGTTCCTCCGGGCAGGGAGGGGAGTGTACAGTCTCCAAGGTCGACAGGCAATTTTGGGCTCGCTCACAATCTTCAGGCACTGTGTTTGGCCCCCTGTGGTCTGTGTGTGCTTTCTGCTCGGCATTTCTGGTGTGGTTGAAGGACACATAGCCCTGCTGCCTTTGCAGACGCCCCAGCAATATATGTTTCTCCTCTCCTCTCCCAGGTGAAGTAAATGGGTTGCCTTCTACCTCTACCACACAGGTTTCTGCAGGTCCCATCACTGACCCCAAGTAAACAGCTCAGAAAGGACCCCCCAGCTTTTGTTGATTGTGAAATAAAAACTTCTCCAACCTCCTTGTCACAAATGTCTGGCCAGTACAGCATTCAGGGCAGGTGATCGTGGACTATAAAGGCTCCTGGAGACGTGGAAATCTCCTCATGCAAGCTCCTTACTCTCCCACCAAGGATCGGACTAGAGAGATCATCACGTATAGAGACAGGAACCACAGAATCTTTAGGAAGCCCTGTAGAAAGGGGAAAACATTTATAATTGATATAACCCTCCTTTTCCAACCACCCCCCATCCGCACCATGCTCTGCCTGGTGCCCAGTAATAAATTGTCTTACATTTTTGTGATGCTGAATAGTTTACACAGTGCTTTCACCAACATCTCATTTCCCTGCCCAAGCATATTGTGAGAACTGTGGAGCGAGCATTATGATTCCCATTAGACAGATGAAGTTACCCACTGAGGTCCAGAGAGTCCAAAACACTTTGCCTCAGAGTAGATGCCTGCTTTAGTTAAGATTATGTACAAAGATTCAAAATAGCTGAGCAGAAAGCACCTACTCTTCTCTACCTTCCTCTGCAGAGCAGCGCTTCAGATGTTTGACAACAACCCTCTGATCTCCCTGAGTCCTCTCTTCTCTAGGCTAAAAGTTCCATATTCCACAGACCAGTCCTTGGGTGGCCAGGTGTTGAGGACCTCCACCATTCTGGACACCTCCTGTTGATGGCTGCATGGCTTTGATTGTCTTTTCATATGGTAATGATATTTTAGTATCATTTTCTATGGACAATAAAGAGGCCACTCATGCTTGATCACCTTTTTATAAAATGATTGATAGTGCAGTCAAGTTTCTTTCAGATTCACAGGTTGTCATTGGTAATTAGTTTCCATTGGGATGTAATCACAGAGTGACAGTTTGAAGCACTGGTAGATCTTTCAGTTTGTTTTGGCTACTACCAAGATACTTCTAATTTCCTGTCCTATTTGAATTTTGGTATGATTTCTTGATTGAATGTGGTATGATACTTTTAAAAGTATGCAAAATTAATGTGAAATTAAGGTGTACATATTGAGCTGCATAACTGCATAATAAAATTACTCCTATGCTCCACTCATTGACATGTTGATAAACACTCAAGTTTTGTCACTAGAGCACTTGTTTCTTCGGGCCATTTTGCTGCATCAGTAGCAATTTGGGTGCCGTTTTCTTTCTGGGTCGACCAGACTTCATCAGGACAGGATGTGTCAGATATGCTAAGATGCTATCTGCAATACTGGGATGCGTAAAACTTACCGCTTTTCAAACAGGCTTACTTGTGTTTGCAGGACTGCCATAGCTTTGTGCCCCACAAACACATGAATTCCAATAAATCCTATTTTGTGCAATTCCCATCAGAAAAGAAATAAAACTAAATGGTGCGTTATTAATTGCATACACTGCATTACTGAGTATATTCCTGACAGAAGCACATTTCCATTTCGACTAGGCATCAATGAGAACGTGATTCGTCACTTAACAATTTTCCACATCTGATGATTGCAAGATATTCCACAGACTAGCTTCTGGCACCATACATTTCAAGCTTGTTTCTCCCCGCTACCTACATACTTTTGCAGATTGGGAGCCATAGGATATTGTGACAGATTGTATTTTCCAAAATGGTCGCAAGATCTCCCATCCTATATGCTCTCCTGATAAAGGGATATTGACATTCTTCTTATTGAGGCATGGGGTCTGTCGTTCCCCTTGAATCTGAGTGTGTCTGTGACTGTAGCAGAAGTGATACTATGTGATTTCCAAATTTAAGGCATAGAAATAATAGAGCTTCTACCTGGTCCTTTCAGGACACTTGCCCTTGGAACCCAGCCACCATCTGTGAGGAAGCCCAGGCCACCTGGAGAGGCTACAGCCAGCCAGTTGAGGTCTCAGCTAACAGCCAGCATCAACCACCAGACATGTGAGTGAGGAGCTTCCAGGTGTTTCCAACCCTCGGCCTTCAAGCCACCGCAGCGGACACCACGCGAAGTAGTGACGAGCTGTTCCTGCTGAGCCCTGACCCTTGCAGATAGGTGAGCAAAATAAATGATGGCTGTTGTTTTAAGCCACTGAGTTCTGTGGTGACTTGCTATGTCACAACAGATACCTAGGACAGACACATTTATCTTGGGAAACAACCTCTGGCATGCACCTTCAAGTCACAATACTAGCCAAGTCAGCCCAGAGGGCAATAGGAGTGTTCTGGAGGCCATTTCTACATTGTCATGTGTGATGGCTAGCACCGACTTCACCTGGAAGAGGCTGTAAATCATATATACATATGTCCCTAAATAAAAGCTAATTGTATCCTGGCTTCGATGTTCCCTTAACTGTATCCCAAATATGCCCATGGCTACTCTTACTACCGGACCTAGTGGGAAGTGTAGTTAAGGGACAGTCAAATCGAAAAAAAAGACAGTGGTCTGAACAAAACATATAAGCACCCTACTCCCCTGAGACAAGCTCTGGGAACTTAAACTTTATTGGATTCACAATAAATCTACTTCTGTAGCCAATATTTATTGAATCCTTATAAATGCTAGGTCCTGGGCTAAACCTTTTACATGCATGGTCATATTTGAGCTTAAATTATGACCCTATAGGTGGATACTATTCCTCTCCCATTTTACAGATGAGAAAACCCAATATAATTCAAATATGTACTTACTGAGCTTTTACAACTAATAACTATTTGTGTATTATCTTACACTGTATAAAGGATCTGCTGTTACACTTAAATCTATCATGGCTGTCATGTTTACCACAGCCCCCCAGGCACAATTCTTATATCCATTTTATAGAGTTGTGCACTGAGACAAGGTGCTCAACTGAGATGGGGAATACCAAGAAGTACAAGGAGCATTCTTTACCCTTGGGAGTCTGGGTTCCTCAAAAGGGCTAAGAATTGTTTTAGGATGGAGAAAGTGGCCAAGGCGCTGGGGATACTAGTGTTACATGAGGGAGGAGGTCTGAAACACTGTGCATAGTGGGAAAATAGGCCTCGAGGCAGGGTCTAAGCAGTGATGTCCCACTCACATGAATTTGGACTATTATCCCATCTCTTCATCTACCAAGGATGGATTTCTCCTTCTGGTGGACTAATGTACCCTCTTTGGGTGAAGTCATGGATAATTAATAAACATTTACTGAGAGCCATTTGGGCGTAACATTCTGAGCTAGATTCAAGTCTTGGCTTTGAAGAGCTTTGAGTCCTACTGAGAAGAAATGCCAAGTAATGGTAATAATATTAACAACCACTCTGATTCTTGGAGAATTAGTCACACTGCTAGGCACTTTCCATTACACTGTTCAAGCCTCAAAACAATCTTGTAGAGATGAGCATTTTTATTCTTCTTTTTATGAAGAGAGAACTGAGGGTATAATTTGCCCAAGTCCACAGCTATTAAGTAACAGGACAGGGGATTTGAAGCAAGGATTTGCTGTCTCATGCCCACTCTGGTTAATGCTACAGAGTTCTGAAGTAGAAGAATTCAGAGAGGTGGATTAGGAAGCCAGAGTAAAAAAAGCATGAAGGCAGCTGGTTGTAGGTCAGTTAGTTGTATAGAGAAGGTAGAGCCTTAAGCATAGAGGGTGGGGTCCATTTATACTGACAGAGAGATGTCGGGGAAGAATGGGGGTGAGGGGAAGCATGAACAAAGGCAGAGATTGACGGGACATTGAGGGTAGTGTACAGAAAGGGGTTCAAACAGAGGGTGTAGAGAGATAATTAGATGATTTATTCCTACATATTTGATGAGTCTTTTAAATGCTATTGAAAAATGATGTATTTTTTTATATCATAATTGTTTGTTGCTAATGTAGAAATGGAAATGATTTTTGTATATTCCATGGATATGGATATTACCATATATATATATACATATATATATATTACCATGACCTTGCTAAATTCATTTATAAGTTCTAGTAATGTGTAGATTTCCTTGAATTTTCTATAGACACAATTATATCAGCTGAGAACAGGAACAGTTTTACATCTACTTTTCCAATTTCTATGGTTTTTCTTGCTTTATTACCCTGACTAGGACCTTCAGTACAATGTTGAATAGAAGTGATGAGAGTGGACATCTTTGCCTTATTTCTGATCTTCAAGGGAAAACGATTGGTCTTTCATAATTAAGTATGAAGTCAGCTGTAGGCATTTTGTAAATGCCTTTTATCAAATTGAGGAAGTTCCCTTCTATTTCTAGTTTGCTGCAATTCTCTATCATGAACAACCCAAGCCTTCTTAAAATGTATAACTGGTCTCACTCGTGCCTAAGGGTTACAACTTTTCATTCATTCATGGAATATTTATTGATCTGTTTCAGTGTTCTCAGTTGGGAGGTAGCAGAGGAAGACTGCAGCAGTTATCAGCAGAATATGGCCATGTCCAGCTGAGTGAAAATTTCCGAGGTCATCAGCAAACAGGGAGAGATGTATGGTGACTAGACAGAAGGGTAGAGCAGAGGGACCAGAGAGTCTGGTTCCACAGCACAGAGGAGGCAGCACCATAGCAAAGTCTAGAAATAATTGGGGGGTATGGGAAATAGGGGTGCTAATGCCAGCAAGAAGACCAATGAGGGCTTGCCATGATTACTGGGTTCAAAAGAGAAGTATAATAATAATTCTGTGATCACAATCTATAGCCACTGAATACAAATTACTGTTAGAATTTACCTGGGGGGAAGAAACAGTAGTTCATTCCATTTTGAGGTGTGGGAGAACTTTTTTTAGTAATTTCACTTTAAAACATAGAGGAAAGTTGACAAACTATTACAAGGAAGCACCTGATCCCTCCCACGCACACGCACACATTCAGTAATTGCTAACATTTTGCCACATTTGCTCTTATCTCTTTATATTAGATTGAACTACACAAATTTGCCTTCTGTTGATAAAAAATGGTTGACTATCAGAAATTTCACATGGATATAAATATTTTATGTTTTTGCCAAGTCACTTGAAAGTTACACTACACTTTGCCCTTAAATACTTCTGCATGCCTCTCCTAGGAACAGGAACATTCTCCTGCAAAAGCACAGTGCCATTTCATATATATGGTAGCCAGTCTCCAAGATGGCTCCCAGTGGTCCCTACTTCCTGGTATTCACACCCTTGTGGATTCCTCTCCCATGGTGAATAGGGTTGACCTGGGTAACCAATAGGGTACTGAGGAAGTGATGGAGCGTAATTTCTGAGTCTAGGTCATAAAAGATGTGGCTTCCTTCTTGCTCTCTTGAATCTCTTGCTGTGGGAGAAGCCAGCTGCCATATTGTGAAGGCACTCAAGTAGTCTATGGAGAGGCCCACATGGCAAAGAACTGGGAGACCTGTGTTGTTCAAGGATCAACTGTATACTTTACAACATGGAGGAAAATTGGGGATGGGGAGTAGGGAGAGTAGTTAACCATTTCAGTGTGTACGTAAAGCAGAGAATGTTTGATTTTTCCTCCTCTCAACAAGGAACTCAGAGGTATCAGAGGAAACTGCTCGACCACAACTAGAGAGTTTGTTTGGAAAGAGGACAAAGGACCAGGTGGTGCTGGAAAGGAAAGCTATCGGGTGGCATGGTTTAAGTCTCCCTCTCTCGGCAGAAGGAGACGACTGTAGCACCTCTCAGGGTTCTGTTGAGCCCAAGGGTTTCATGACGCCTCGTGCGCTCTTGTGACTTGTTGCTCCTTTCCATCTGCCGCTAGCTGACACTCTGAACCCTCTCCATCCGTACCCACTTGGAGCTCATCTCTGCACTGTGAACGCAGTGCTGACCCACAGAACTTCCAGGGGTGATAGAAATGTTCTCTTTCTGCGCTGTCCAATGAGTAGCCACTGGTCACATGTGGCTAGTGAGCCCTTGAAATGTGGCCAGTGGGACTGAGAAACAGAATTTTCCATTTGATTTAATTTTAATTATTTAGATTTAAAGAGTCGCTTGTGGCTCGTGGCTACCTATCGAACAGCACAGAGCTTCTGAAGGCTGTTTACTGTGAACATCTGCAACTCTGCCCGAGGGCTCTTTTCTGGTCAAGGGAGCACTGCCCCTGCCCCTGCTCAGGCAAGCAGGCGAGTTAAAGGTCCCCCTCCCGGCAGCCTCCCTCTCATGAGGGGCCTCTCCCCTCAGTTGGGGTAACTGAGGACGCTCCACTGGGTCCCAGAGTTCCCCAGTGGGGTTCAGCCCCAGTTGCCCATGGTGGTAAATAGCTTGATATAAATGACCTTGTATTGGTGGCAGTCTCTTCCTGGTTTTACTTTCCTCCCAAATAAACTAGTGGCACTTGAGTCTGTCTCAGGGTTTGCTTCTAGAAGAGCCCAAACTAAGCCATGCCTGCCCTCAGCTAAGCTCAAATCAAAGAAACAGATGCTCAAGGCATCTGCACTCCCATGTCTTTACAGAGGAAAAAGTGATCTGACCAGTTCCTTCTTTGCCCATATTCCCCTCTGAACAGAACTGATCGGCAGCTCCGCCCTAAGGGTAACGAAGTTCTCCCTGTCTTCACTCTGCTGCCTGCAGCTCCATTTGCCCTGAGGACCCCGGGATGGAAGGACACCCAGGATTGTCTCGGACCCAGCAGAGCCCCTTTGCCTAACTCTGCCAGAAGTGCTCAGATTCTGCAAGAGCAGGCGGGGCCTCAGGGTCCAGGCTGGGCATTTATCTTCAAGGTCAAAGTCAAGCTTGCTGCGGGGGCCAGGTCTCTGCAGAGGGTAAGCACCAAGCTGCGTGGAGTCAGTCTGTGGTGAAGAGCAGTTGGCTTAGGTTTGCACTGTATTTTTAAACCTTATCATTCAACATGGCTCTGTTAAGAAAAGACTTAGCCGCAAGGCAATCGTGTTTGAAAACTTTCAACTCAAAGACTCCTCTCTTCTGTCCCAGCTTCTCTTCTTCTGCCTGACACCATGGCTTTCCCTCACTGCTGCCTCTTATTGATAATGGACAGTGGGCTCCCATAACCCTCCTGAAACAGCCATGCCTATTTCCACCTGCCCCAGGAATCTGAGACCAGCGATCTTGAAAATAGGGTTTGTCCCTCCTTACATTCTATACTGTTATACTCCCAGAATGGCAGCATTTCTAGGACTTAAAATGTTTATCACGCTTTATTGGACCTCTTGTGAAAAGACTGTAGTATAAAACTTTACTGTGACCAACTATTCCCCCTCGCTTTCTTGTAGATAATTTCTGCTAGACATTCAGCCAATTGGCTGGAATTAATGCTAACTGGTTTTTTCCTAAAGGGTCAGCACAGCCTGTCTGATGGGGCTGAACAATTATGGACAGGCTTTCTCTGCCACTTCACCCAGGTCATGTGCGATTCCAAGGAGCCAGTGGTTTACTGACAGTGGAGGGCGAGAGGGGGCCCCTCTGTCCAGCAGAAGGGTCCAGCCCTCTGGCTGAAGAGCTGACGAACCACAGAACCACTGCCAGGGCTGAACGGGGAACATTTGGAGCTGGTGTAATTGCTTATGTAGTTTTAATTGCTCATTCATCATACTAACAGGCCCAGAGTACTGATCGCTTGTGATGTGCTCAGTAATTAAAAGACCAGAGGTGAGGTAGGGTGATGAGTGGCAGGGTGAAATGAGGTGAAGAAAAGCCGGAACGCACAGCTCAGGAGGCAAGTGGGGGTGGCATTTTGTCCCCGTTCTGACACTGAACGAAGGCTGTGTTCCACACGAGCATT
>JAQQAC010016209.1:32371009-32393976 GCA_029783875.1 Phataginus tricuspis
ACATAGATTTGGGCCCACAGTTTTCAGGTCAGGAAAAAGGTTCCATGAAATGCCTTGCCCAGGATCACACAGCAGCTGGCAACTGGTGGAGCTGAAACCCAAACCATGTCTTGGCATTCCCAGTCCCTGGCTTTCTCCATACGGAGGCGAACACATGGGTGTGCCCTTGGTCCTGTGATAAGGCCACAGTAACTGGATTCTCGAATGAATATCTGATTGCCTGGGGGAATTTACAATAAAATAAAATACTGATTCTTAAGCCCCACCTTTGCTTCCCAGGTGGGGTGGAGGTTAGTGGTAAGGAAGTTCCCCCGGTAGCTCTGATGATTATCCAGACTTAGAGAGCCCTCTTCTAAAGAAGACACTTCAAAGAAAGGCCTCATTGCAGGTGTCCTGGTTTGTTTTCTCCCAGAAGCAGTCTCCAAGTCAAGCATGTGAGTGAAAAAATGTTGATTTGGGAGGTGGAGAAAATTGGGAGAATTGGGAGAATTGAGGACAACGCAGGCTTAGTCCCACCGGGGACACCCAGTAGACAATGCAGAACATGCCACCTCATGGTTCTTTCACCTGAGGGGCAAGAATGCGGGGGTGTTTTTACTGCAACTATCCTAGAGGTGGGAGTGTAAATTCTGTCATTGTCACTTTCAGCCTACCCTGCAGGGCAGAGCAGGTCCCAGCCCCAAGAGAAAGTTCTTGGGCAAAGGAGATGAAGATGCTGGCATATGCGGGTTTGGTGCGCGTACCTACAGCGGAAGGCCCTCAGGCATACAGGCAGGATGGGGACGGGAATTTGCTGCTGTAAGGGACGCTCTTGAGCTGCCCTACCCCCAACACTGTGATGTCCATCTGCCTTCATCAGCTGCTCAGAGGCTTCTAGAACAATTTGCAAGTTGAAATACTATCAGCATTTCCTTAGGAGTCATTTATGAATTTATTTTCCTTCTGAGTTTCTTCTTATCCTACCACTAATGGGGAAGATCCCTTGGCCCTAGAAGCCAAAACAGGTGTCATAACCATTACTGGAGGGAAGGCAGGGCAGAGGGAGCTAAGGAGAACCTGAAATCTCTAATGTGGTCCTTCCATTCCAACCACAATTCAAAAGATTGTCCTTGTTCCTAGTGGAAGACACAGACAGCTGATACTGACATGCACAAACCCCTCTGGAAAGTGAAGCCAGCTTAGGCCAAACTCCTGGCTTGATGACTATAATTCTACAACGTTCTTTCCATCTCAAGAAAGCACACTGGGAGGCAAGTGAGTGAGAGCGGTGTATAGGGATAACCTTGAATGTATTCTAATTTATTTAAGCAAATAGTTTGAGATTTATGTATTTTATTGTCAATAATAAATTTTGTGTGAGGCAACTCATAGCTGATGGGGACACATTCATTGAGAGCCACTATACCATCAAAAAGAAATGTGTTTGCCTTCTTTTTGCATTTGGGGCAGCAAACTCTCTGGAAATGGTTTATTTGCATGCCTGGCCAACTTTCCATCAGTTGATCGATAAATCAATCAACAAATATTGAGTGTCTACACTGTGCAAGGCATTGTGGGGATTTATGGTAAAACATAAACACAGTCCCTGCCTCAAAGGAGCTCACAGTCTAACTGGGGGTAAAATCTGTAGACATGAAGAGGTAACTTGCAGTGCAACGCAGTATATAAATGCTGAATGAGTGGTGTACATTGATTGGGTTTGGAAGAAATCAAGGAAGACTTCTTGGAGAGAGGGTGATTTGAGCTAGGCCTTGGAGGATTAGTAGAAGTTGCACAAAAAGAAACCAATGGAAGGCATTGTAGGCCAGAGCAGTACCAAGGAGGAAATGCCCAAGGCTCGTACAGGGGCTGTGGAGGGATCTGCCTGGCTGCAGTGAGGCTCAGAGGTGGGACACTCACTGCCCAAACTTACGAGGCAGCCTGGGGCACTGTTGAGTCTCCCTCATTCAAAGAACCACCCAACTTGGTGGTCCCTGCCATGGACTGAATTGTGTCTCTCCAAAGGTCCTATGCTGAAGCCCTAACCCCCAAAGTGACTGTATTGGAAACAGGGCCTATAAGGAGGTAATTACGGTTAAATGAGGTCATAAGGGTGGACCCTAATCTGATAGGACTGGTGACATTATAAGAAGAGGAAGAGACCTCTCCCTCTCTCCATCCCTTCTTGCGCACACCACGGAAAGGCCGTGTGTGGACGCAGCAAGAAAGCAGCCACCTGCAGGTCAAGGAGAGAACTTTCACCAGACACCGAATCTACTGGCATTTTGATCTTGGACTTCCAGCCTCCAGAACTGTGAGAAATAAATTTCTGTTGTTTAAGCCCCCCAGCCTGTGGCAGCCTGGGCAGACTAAGATGGTCACTTTCTACCTAATACAAGACAGGACTCCCCGCTCCCACCACCCGCCCCGCCCTCACCGCCCGGCATGTTTATTCACACTGAGCAAAGCAGTCAGGTTCCAGACAGGTTCTAGCCAGGGTCTCTGGAGCTGGCAAGGGTCCCAGGGCCTCCCTGACCTAGTCCACTCAGCTCTGTCGCACTGGCCTGGCCTCCACTGCTCTCTCTGGAACCTATAAGCCTTAGGAAACCTCAATTGTCCTCACATCAGGGAGCTACAGGAGGTTCAAGCTGTGTTGATCTGCCCCCTCACCTCACACCTGCCCCTCACCCCCCAGGCCATGTGGGATAAAGGCCGCCAGACCCAGCAAATAAAAATACAGGACAGCTACTTACATTTGAATTTCTGATAAATAATTTTACTGGTGTTAAGTATATCCCATCCAATTTTTGGACCATACATAATACTAAAAAGTTATTTGTTGTTTATCTGAAATTTGAATATAGCTAGACATCCTATATTTTATCTGGCAACCCTCTATGGGAGGGCTTCTGACCTCTGCGTGGCCCATCAGAAGATTCCACGTGGAGGTTGCGTGTGCCCCAGGTCAGAGCCCTCTCTGCCAACACAGACTTTTGTTGGTGCCTTCTGGACTGAAACCTCACTAGCTGGCAGGACAAAGGAAGCCCTTGAGCTACGGGAGGCTTCCCCCAGGGAAGCACTCTTCTAACAACCAAGCTCACGGGAAGGAAGCGGAGCTGAGAGAAAAAGATGCCTAAAGACAGTGCTTGGTTCCGCTTTTCCTTGAACTTTAACGAAAACGGGAAGTGGCTTGAGCTGGGGAGCCTTCACTCATAACTGACTTCGAGTTCTGGCAGAATTTGTGGGGGTAAAGCCACCTCAGACCCACACAAGCCAAACCTGACCAAATTGAAAGGCAGGGCTGCTCCTGAGTCAGTCCATTTAATTGTTGAGGGAGCAGAGGTTCCCTGGCCCAGAGGGCAGCAAAGTGGCCCAGCTGGCACATCAAGCACATTGGGGCTCCTGGGTGTGGTTCTGAGGCACCACTTCAGTGATATGATTGTCACCTCCGCCATGTCCATGCTCCCCCTGCTGACAGCTGACAGAGGGGCCTTTTACTTCCCATCCCCCTCATAGGGTCTCTTTTGATCTTCTCCTCACATCCAGCTCTTGTTTCCTCTACAAGACCTTCCTTGCTTCATCAGCTACATCTTTACATTCTTTCTCTTCCTTGTCTTTCCCTCCATGCTCATTTCTAAGAATATGACGTGTAGACTTTCTGAACCACAGAATGTCTGTTGGTTGTTCCTCAACATCTCTAAGACTGGACTAAAAATATTGGAGCTGGAAGGAAATTTGGGCTGTTCCAATCCAACTCTTTCATCTCCCCTTTGTCATCGATGAGGAAACCGAGGTTCAGAGTGGTTGAATTACCAAAGGCTCTGCCATAAGTTATAGGCAGGTCATACAGTAAGAGGAAAGCCATGTGGTTTAGGGGAAAGGTCCCTGGGTTTGGATTCAGAAAGCCTGTACATTCATCTGGGTTCTACCACAAATCACTTAATCTCTTCAGGTCCTTTTCTCCAGCTTGAGAATGATCTTAAAAACTGACCCCACTCGCCTCATCATGACTTCCAAGGCCGACAGAATTACAAAATGCTGAATGAATGTGCTGGACAAAGGCTGCACAGTGTTAATGTTGTTAGTGTTACTGTTATTATTTAACAAGGCTAATCCACCAGGGAAGGAAATGAGCACACATCATGAAATTAATTATAGATGTTTTTAAAATGACTGTTTATATTGAAAGGAAGGCCTCATATTTGCCGCACAATTTCAGGATAAGTCGTGTTTTGGAAAAATATTAATATTCAGAGCTGTGTTGATTAGCTTCACTCCTGTTGCTAAGCAACAGGGTCCTTTGTAGCCTCTGCAGTGTTGGGATTTTTCTAGGGGTGCGGGTGGGGAGGGGATGGGGGGATTAAAGGGAGGAAACTACATTACAGTAAATTATTCTGCTGGTTCAGCTAATTCCAAAGTTGCCTCAAAAAAAATCTACTCCTTTAACAATTGACGTGATTATAGTTGTTGGATAAGGAAAACCAGAAGGCGACCCAGAGCTCACCACTCACCCATGACCTGAGTTTCAGGTTTGGCAAGACTTGTGTTTACTAGATTGGGGCTGAACCACACGTGGCCCAGGGCTTACCGCCACTGACGTTCACCATGGTTCGGCAAGGGCAGCTTGCCAGCGCGGAGATTAGGGGCTTGTGGGGCTGTGAGGAGAGCTTGCCATGAATCAAATGATCCAGTCTCATTCAATAGCTGCTGTGGCCTTTCAGTCAAATTCTACCACTTGAATAGGCGCCATCCTGGAGCAAGCCAAATAATATGTTTTCTTGACCAAAATGAAGACTCAGGAATATTTGAAACTCACTGGAAACCCAGAACAACACACATGGAAGTAACCTTATAGAGCACCTACTGTATGCTAGGTGCTTTACAGGGTTAGCTCGTTGAATTCTGACACCAGCACTAGGAAACATGTGTTATCTCCTTTGAGGGACTGAGGTTCAGAGAGATTAAGCAACTTGCTTCAAGTCATACCAGCGAGCACAGGGAAGAGCAAAGATATAAACTCAGGTCTTTCTGTGTATGAGCACCACGTGCCCCCTTGATGAGGCTGCCCACCTTCACCCAGCTAGGAGGGGCTGGGAAGGGCCTGGAGAGAAAATCTTGAGGCTTTGCATCAAGTTGGCTTGTGGTTTTTTTCAGGTTGAAGCCCACTCAGTGAGTCTCTGACTTCATCACAGACCACTTGATATGTGGTACTTTCCCAGTCATTGTGGTTATGTTAACCACCCCAATCCTAAGGGCATAAAAGAGCATCCATTTTTTTAGGCTAGCACATCTATAGGTCAGAATTTGGGCAGGGCTCAGCTGGGTGATTCTTTTGCTCCTCGTGGCATCTACTGAGACTATCTTGAGGCAGGTGGGCTGGGTCTGAAGGGTCCTGGATGGCTTCATTCACATGCCTGGTGCTATAGCAGGGACAGGCTATTACCTGGAGCATCTCCCCAGCACAGCAGTCTTGGGGTGGTTGAACATTTTATGAGGTGACTGGTTTCCTCCACAGCAACTGTCCCAAGAGACCCAGATGGGTGCTGCATGGCCCTTTCCAACCTAGCCAAGAAGTTACTCAGTGTCTTGCATGCCATATTCTGTTGGTTGAAGCAGTCAAGAGCCTACTCAGATCCCAAATCTTGATGGGAAGGCTATCAAAGGATTTGGGGGCCCTGTTTTAAAACAGCCCCAGGTACCAAGTTCCTTATTCCAATAAGAAGTGGATAGTCAAAAAGCTTCGGATGTTCTGAAAATTGTGGAAATGTATGAGCAACAGAAACTTTGACATTCAATACTGCAATTCTTACTTGCTTTGATGAATTTAGAAGGTGGTTGGTTTAATAAAAGGTGCGCTTATTAAGAGCTTTTGTTGATGGATTAAAGATGGTGGTGTGAGAGGTGAGACAGAGGCTTCCTTCTAAAACTGCATATAATATGAAAATAAAGCTACTACAACTACTCTTGAAAGAGCAACGGGAAAGAGGATGGCAACAAACTGCATACACCTGGAGACAAGAGCAGCCCTCACGGAAAAGGGTAACGTACTAAAGCTGTGGTCCTGCGGGATCCAAGACCTTCCCCCACCCCAGCTCACTGGCAGGAAAAACAGGAACAGAGCAGAGAGGGAGTGGAGAACTGGGACTGCTGAATACTTAACTCTGGAGATCTGTTCTGGGAGCACAAACCTACATTTCATGGTGCTTGCATGATACTCTTGTAATTAGGAGCTTGGAAAGCTAAGACAGGCGGAGCTCCTGGAGAGACTAAGATTCCAGCTGCTTGTGAAAGCAGGGATCCATACCCAGCTGCTCTGGGACAAAAGAAAGGCGGACAGTCTGAGAGACTTCCTAACAAAGAAGCCCTTAGCAATAGGGCTACTAAAGGGGCAAGGATTGCACAGAGCTTACTGCTCAGGAGAAAGGACAGGTAGACAAAATTGGCCAGGTGCACTCTGCCCAGCAGATTAGGAGCTTTCACGATCTTCAGGTGCGCCAGCTCCCTGGCTGCCTACACAGCTCCAAGAACCCCTTCTGTGACAGGCAGACTAGTGCACCTTTCTCCTGGCCAGCCCCACCGGGCTTGCAAACCGGGAAACCCTTCCCTGGTGTTAGGCCAGCCAGAGGGAAGATCTGTCTACAGCAACTAAAAACGCAAAGTACAGAGGCTTATACTTGTGTGCTCAGCCCACTGGTTCAGGCAGTGGAGACAGGCATAGCAGCCAGGAACCAGGAAACAACCCTTTCCTCCCCCGAGGCACCAATACCACTCCCCTACAATCCCCGACATTGCTTCAGGGGCCGAGCAGCTCCAGAGAGTAGAGCTTCTGAGCACTAGAGAGTGCCATACACTAATATGAAATGCCAAAGGAACCTACCTGGTCCAGAGTAAAATTATGAATACAACTCCTGAGAAAGATTTAAATGATATGGACCTTATGACTCTCCCTGAAAGGGAGTTCAAAATAAAAATCATTAACATTCTCATGGAGGTACGGAAACATTCAAGAAGTCAGGAATGAATTCCAGTCGGAGATCCAATCCTTGAAGAACACAATGGACGGTATTTAAAGCAGATTGGATATGGTGGATGAGACGATAAATGGAATAGAAACTAGAGAAGAGGAATACAAAGAAGCTGAGGCACTGAGAGAAAAAATGATCACTAAGAATGAAAGAATATTGAGAGAACTGTGTGACCAATCCAAACGGAACAATATTCGCATTATAGGGGTACCACAAGAAGAAGAGAGAGAAAAAGGGATAGAAAGTGTCTTTGAGGAGGTGATTGCTGAAAACTTCCCCAAACTGGGGAAAGAGATAGTCTCTCAGGCCATGGAGGTGCACAGATCTCCCAACACAAGGGACTGAAGGAAGACAACAGCAAGACATATAGTAATTAAAATGGCAAAGATCAAGGATAAGGACAGACGATTAAAAGCAGCCAGAGAGAGAAATAAGATCACATAGAAAGGACAACCCATCAGGTTCTCATCAGACTTCTCAGCAGAAACCTTAGAGGCCAGAAGGGAGTGGCATGATGTATTTAATGCAATGAAGCAGAAGGGCCTTGAACCAAGAGTACTTTATCCAGCAAGATTATCATTTAAATTTGAAGGAGGGATTAAACAATTCCCAGATAAGCAAAAGCTGAGAGAATTTACCTCCCACAAACCACCTCTACAATGTATTTTGGAGGGACTGCTATAGATTGAAGTGTTCCTACGGTTTAATAACTGTCACCAGAGGTAATAAAACCGCAGTAAAGAAAGTAGAACAGCTAATCACTAAGAAAATGCAAAATTAAATTAACTATCCCCAAAGTCAATCAAGGGATGGACAAACAGTACAGAATATGATACCTAATATATAAAGAATGGAGGAGGAAGAAAAAAAAGAACCTTTAGATTGTGTTTGTAATAGCATATAAAGTGAGTTGTTAGACTTTTAGATAGTAGAGAAGTTAACCTTAAACCTTTGGTAACCACAAATCTGAAGCCTGCAATGCCAATAAGTACATACCTATCCATAATCACCTTAAATGTAAATGGACTGAATGCACCAGTCAAACAATATAGAGTAACTGAATGGATAAAAAAACAAGACCCATCTATATGCGGCCTTCAAGACACTCACTTTAAACCCAAAGACATACACAGACTATAAGTGAAGGGATGGAAAAAGATATTTTATGCAAACAACAAGGAGAAAAAAGTAGGTGTTGCAGTACTTGTATCAGACAAAATAGACTTCAAAATGAAGAAAGGAGCAAGAGATAAAGAAGGACATTACATAATGATAAAGGGAGTCCAACAAGAAATATAACCATTATAAATATATATGCACCCAACACAGGAGCGCCACCATATGTGAAACAAATACTAACAGAATTAAAGGAGGAAATAGAAAGCAATGCATTCATTTTAGGAGACTTCAACACACCACTCATTCCAAAGGACAGATCAACAGAACAGAAAATAAGTAAAGACACAGAGGTACTGAACAACACACTAGAACAGATGGACATAACAGACACCTACAGAACTCTACACCCAAAAGCAACAGGATACACATTCTTCTCAGGTGCACATGGAACATTCTCCAGAATAGACCACATACTAGGCCACAAAAAGATCCTCAATAAATTCAAAAATATTGAAATCCTACCAACCAACTTCTCAGATCACAAAGGTATAAAACTAGAAATAAATTTTAGAAAGAAATCAAAAAGGCTCACAAATACATGGAGACTTAACCACATTCTCCTAATTAATCAATGGGTTAATGACCAAATCAAAACAGAAATCAAAGAATATGTGGAAACTAATGACAACAATAACACAAAGCCACA
Source organism: Phataginus tricuspis (assembly GCA_029783875.1). NCBI lineage: Eukaryota > Metazoa > Chordata > Mammalia > Pholidota > Manidae > Phataginus > Phataginus tricuspis. Next base: position 32,379,839 of record JAQQAC010016209.1, read on the forward strand.
ACTTCTGTGGGACGCAGCAAAGGCAGTTCTAAGAGGAAAGTATATTGCAATCCAGGCCTATTTAAAGAAGGAAGAACATTCCCAAATGAACAGTCTGAAGACACAATTACTGAAATTGGAAAAAGAAGAACAAAGGAGGCCCAAAGTCACCAGAAGGAGGGACATAATAAAGATCAGAGAATAAATAAATAAAATTGAGAAGAATAAAACAATAGAAAAAATGAATGAAACCAAGAGCTGGTTCTTTGAAAAAATAAACAAAATAGATAAACCCCTAGCCAGACTCATTAAGAGAAAAAGAGAATCTACACACATAAACAGAATCACAAATGAGAAAGGAAAAATAACAATGGACCCCACAGAAATACAAAGAATTATAAGAGAATATTATGAGAATATATATGCTAACAAGCTGCAAAACCTAGAAGAAATGGACAACTTCTTAGAAAAATACAACCTTCCAAGACTGACCAAGCAAGAAACAGAAAAACTAAACAGACCGATCACCAGCAACGAAATTGAATCAGTAATCAAAAAACTACCCAGGAACAAAACCCCCAGACCTGATGGATTCACCTCTGAATTCTACCAGACATATAGAGAAGAAATAACACCCATTCTACTTAAAATTTTTCAAAACATAGAAGAGGAGGGAATACTTCCAAACTCATTCTATGAAGCCAGCATCACTCTAATACCAAAACCGGGGAAAAAAACCACAAAAAAAGAAAATTACAGACCAATATCCCTGATGAACGTAGATGCAAAAATATTCAACAAGATATTAGCAAACCGAATTCAAAAATACATCAAGAAGATCATACACCATGATCAAGTGGGATTCATCCCAGGGATACAAGGATGGTACAACATTCGAAAATCCATCAACATCATCCACGACATCAACAAAAAGAAGGACAAAAACCACATGATCATCTCCATAGATGCTGAAAAAGCATTTGACAAAATTCAGCATCCATTCATGATTAAAACTCTCAACAAAATGGCTATAGACGGCAAGTACCTCAACATCATAAAGGCCATATATGACAAACCCACAGCTAACATCATAGTTAATAGCAAGAAGCTGAAAGGTTTTCATCTAAGATCGGGAACAAGACAGGGATGCCCACTCTCTCCACTGTTATTCAACATAGTACTGGAGGTCCTAGCCACAGCAATCAGACAAAACAAAGACATACAAGGCATCCAGATTGGTAAAGAAGAAGTCAAATTGTCACTATTTGCAGATGACATGATATTGTACATAAAAAACCCTAAAGACTCCACTCCAAAACTACTAGATCTAATTTAGCAAAGTTGCAGGATACAAAATTAACACACAGAAATCTCTTGCTTTCCTATACACTAACGATGAACTAACAGAAAGAGAAGTCAGGGAAACAATTCCATTCACAATTGCATCAAAAAGAATAAAATACCTAGGAATAAACCTAACGAAGGAAGTGAAAGACCTGTACTCTGAAAACTACAAGACACTCCTAAGAGAAATTAAAGAGGACACTAACAAATGGAAATGCATCCCATGCTCTTGGCTAAGAAGAATAAATATTGTCAAAATGGCTATACTACCTAAAGCAATCTACAGATTCAAAGCAATCCCTATCAAACTACCAACAGCTTTCTTCAATGAACTGGAACAAATAGTTCTAAAATTCATATGGAACCAGAAAAGACCCCGAATAGCCAAAGCAATCCTGAGAAGGAGGAATCAAACAGGGGGAATTACACTCCCTGACTTCAAGCTCTACTACAAAACCACAGTAATCAAGACAATTTGGTATTGGCACAAAAAGAGACCCACAGACCAGTGGAACAGAATAGAAAATCCAAACACTATCCCTAATATATACAGTCAGGTAATATTTGATAAAGGAGCCTTGGAAATACAATGGGGAGATGACAACCTCTTCAGCAGCTGGTGTTTTAAAAACTGGACAGCTACATGTAAGAGAATGAAACTGGACTACTGTCTAACCCCATACACAAAGGTAAACTCAAGGTGGATCAAAGACCTGAATGTAAATCATGAAACCATAAAACTCTTAGAAAAAAGCATAGGCAAAAATTTCTTGGACATAAACATGAGCAACTTCTTCATGAACATATCTCCCCAGGCAAGGGAAACAAAAGCAAAAATGAACAAGTGGGGCTATATCAAGCTGAAAAGCTTCTGTACAGCAAAGGACACCATCAGTAGAACAAAAAGACATCCTACAGTATGGGAGAATACATTCATAAATGATGTATCTGATAAGGGGTTGACATCCAAAATATATAAAGAACTCACACACCTTAAAAAACAAAAATCAAATAATCCAATTAAGGAATGGGCAGAGGACATGAATAGACACTTCTCTAAAGAAGAAATTCACATGGCCAACAGGCACATGAAAAGATGCTCCACATCGCTAATCATCAGAGAAATGCAGATTAAAACCACAATGAGATATCACCTCACACCAGTGAGAATGGCCAACATCCAAAACACAAACAACAACAAATGTTGGCGAGGATGTGGAGAAAAGGGACCCCTCCTACACTGCTGGTGGGAATGCAAATTAGTTCAACCATTGTGGGAAGCAGTATGGAGGTTCCTCAAAAAACTCAAAATAGAAATACCATTTGACCCAGGAATCCCACTCCTAGGAATTTACCCTAAGAATGCAGCAGCCTAGTTTCAAAAAGACATATCCACCCCTATGTTTATCGCAGCACTATTTACAATAGCCAAGAAATGGAAGCAACCTAAGTGTCCATCAGTAGATGAATGGATAAAGAAGAGGTGGTACATATACACAATGGAATATTATTCAGCCATAAGAAGAAAACAAATCCTACCATTTGCAACAACATGGATGGAGCTAGAGGGTATTATGCTCAGTGAAATAAGTCAAGCCGAAAAAGACAAGTATCGAATGATTTCACTCATATGTGGAGTATAAGAACAAAGAAAAAAACTGAAGGAACAAAACAGCAGCAGACTCACAGAACCCAAGAATGGACTAATAGTTACCAAAGGGAAAGGGACTGGGGAAGATGGGTGGAAAGGGATGGATAAGGGGGAAAAAGGGGCATTGCGATTAGCAGATGTAATGTTGGGGGGGTGCGGGGAGGGCTGTCCAACTCAGAGAAGACAAGTAGTGATTCTATAACATCTCACTACACTGATGGACAGTGACTGTAATGGGGTTGGTGGGGGGGACCTGATGAAGGGGGTAGTTTAATAACCATAATATTACACATATAATTGTAGATTAATGATACCAAAATAAATTTAAGTAAAAAAAAAAGAGCTTTTGTTGTTTGTTTTGAATTTTGTGGTCAGTTGTAGTCCTCAGCTGAGGACACTATCTTGCTGACCAGCCAAGTCTCATTTGTAATTAGTGACCATTTACACACAATGTGTTTATGACTTTTGAAAACTTTCATTCCACTATGATCATATTTACTATATTGGGTTTGATTAGGGAAGCCTCTTCTCTTTGTAGAAATCAAGTGAGATAATGATGTAGTTTGAAAGACACTTTGGATATTTTAATGAACTCCACAATCCTATGCTATCCTATGTCTCATTCCTTGATACTCTGTGTCAGGCACTATACTCGAGTCATTTAGAATATTGAGATGCACAAGATGGCAAAGACTGTTCTTCACCTTCTAACATAGTAATCCAACCCTGATTTTAAGCTAGGCACATAGCCACCTAGAAGAAAATCTACATTTACCAGCCTCTTTTGCAAATAGGTATGGCCATGATTAAAATCAGGCTATTGGGATATAAGTGGAAGTATCATGTGGTTGCTTCCAGGAACCTTCCTTAAGAGGTAGCTGATATTTAACCATTTCTCCTTTTATTTTTCTCTTGCTGCCTGGAATGTAGATGTAATGAGAGCTCTAGCCACCATTATGGACCATGAGAACAAGGGATTCACTTTAGGAATGGCAGAACAATACTGGAGAAAGCCTGGATCTTGAGTTCTTCATAGAACAACAGCCATTCCGATGCTGAACTGCCTGTCTTTGGACTTTTACAGATAAGAAAGAAATCTTTTATCATTTTTACACCACTGCAATCTTGAGTCTTTGTTGCTTTTTTGCCAAACCTAATCCTAACTGATACAGTATTTATCCCTAAGGAGCTCACAATCTCCTGTGGAGACAAAGAAGTACATAATTATCGTCAAATCAGAATGAACTAAGTTGCCTCATCACAATAATCACATTTTGCAAGCCAAAAATGGGAACTGTTGGCCTATATGCAGGATTATGGGGTTAACTCTAAGTATGGGAAATAATCTGAAAGATGCAGTTTTGATGTTGAAATACTGGAATTTCTAGGACATTTACATGGTTTATGGAGACAATGTGACAACATTCTTGAATCTAGGGCTAGCTCAGAAAATAGAGGACAAATGGTAGCTATCTAGCAATACCAGAGCCAAAAGGAAAGTGCCAGGTAAGCCCTGAGAAAGGAGCAAGGATTTCTAATGAGGAATTACTTATCAGATTCATGGAATAAAAGGTAGAAATCTCAACTTGGCCTTGAATTTGGGGCTGGCATTCTAAACAGAGAGCCAAGCAAGGACAAAAGCTTGGTGGTGTGGCCATGTAAGGACAGTTTATAGAAGGATCCAAATGACTGGGTGGGAGACCTACATGGAGAGTCATCTTTGGTGGGGAGGACCAGTCTTTTAGCCCACCCAGCATCTTCCGCCAGGCCGTGGGCAGCTATGTGGGTCTGGGACTTTTGGCACATGGTACATGTTGGGGTTCTTGGTAGCCACTCACCTACAAAGGTTTCTTTGGCCTCATTTAGCTTTTATCATTTTGAGCCTGTTTTTGTACATGGTATGAAATAGGAGTCCAGCTTCATTCTTTTGCATGTGGATATCCAGTCATCTTTGTCCCCTTTTTGCCCTTTTTTCCCCTGGCATGGATCAAATACTGAGGCCCCTAATTCATGGGACAAGCAAGTGAACAAATTAAGAAGCAAGAACAGAGGCCAGGCCAAACTCTCAGGGCTGTTGTTCACTTATTTTGACATGGGCAGTCTAATTTTAAAGGTTGATGATCTCACCCAGCACATTCTGATAAAAGCCCTGCTGAGATCTGTGCCCTGGGAAGGAGTTCCTAGAAGCCAAGCCTCCCTTTAAGTGCCTTTCCCCAGAAATCTTTTCTTTTGACTTGGTGAGGTTTAGCAGGTATGTGGATTAGTGATGAAGATTAGCACAGTCCTGCTGAGTAGATGGCCAATTGCCCAGAGCCTCTGTTCACAAAGCCTGTGTTAATTGTTTGATGTGGGATGAGGTCAAGGGACATCATAATGAGATTTTTAACAAAACCCTTTTTCAAAGACTGAAGGTTTTTTTTCTTTTAATTTTTAAGCAATGACTATAAATAAAATGTTGTTCCAGTGGGTTAAGATATTAAGGGAGTTGATGCAGCATCAGACCTGTGGATTACTGGCTTTCCAAATTCCCTCCTTCCAGGGAAATTTAAAGGGCAAACGGTTGAATTAGGTGTGAGCAAAGACAAGCAGATTGTACATTGAAATGTTGGTATAGATGACTCAGGACTTAGGACTTTGATCCATTTTTAGTTAATTTTTGTGATTAAAAAAATTCCTCATCCTTTCAACTTCATCTTTTTGCATGTGGATATCCATTGCATGAGGGAGACTATCCTTTACCCTGTTGAGTATTCTTGGCTCCTTTGTCAAAAATGAATTGACCTTAGATGTGTGGGTTTATTTCTGGACTCCCAATTCTTGATCTATGTCTATCCTTATGCCAGCCAGTACCATACTGTTTTTATTAGTATAGCTTTGTAGTAAGTTTTGAAATTGTGAGTCCCCCAACTTTGTTCTTTTTCAAGATTATTTGGGTTATTTGGAGTCCCTTACAATTCCATATGAATTATAGGATATGCTGTTTCATTTTTGAAGAAAAGGCCATTGGAATTTTGATATGGTATTGAATTTGTAGAACACTTTGGAGAGCATTGCCATTTTAACAATATTGTCTTCCAATCCATGAACATGGGGTACCTTTCCATTTATTTAGGTCTTCTTCAATTTCTTTCAGCAATATTTTGTAGTTGTTAGTATACAAGGCTTGCACCTCCTTGATTAAACCTATTTCTAAGTATTTTATGCTTTTTGATTCTGTTATAAATGGAATTGTTTTCTTAATTTAATTTTTATATTATTCATTACTTGTTCACAGAAACACAGCTGATTTTTGGGTGTTGATCTTGTTGATCTTGTATCCTGCAACCTTCCTGAATTTGCATCAGTTAGAAGTCTTCCACATTATAGAAAAACCCAATTCAAAGTGGCTTGAACTTTGAAGAGAGATTTATTGGCTTACATAATTAAGAAGTCTACTGGGCTTTAGGCATGGTTCTGTCAAGGCTACAGGCCCATTGTTCTGTACTTCTCTCAGTTTTGCCTCTTTGTAATGATTGGTTCTGTGCTCAGATTGACTTCCCTCAAGGTTACAAGATAGTTGCTAACAGAAACTGGGTTTGCATACTTCCTCAGTCACATCCAGGGAAAGAAAAAAACTAATTTCTTTCCCTCAAAACTCCTGAGTGTCTCTTTGATATGATCATTACTCTCCCTATGATAAGAGAGATGGAATTGCTCTGATGGGCTGAGGCCATGGAGGTAGGGATGGGTTCAAACCCACCCAAACTGCATGCTTGCTATACAGTTTGTGTGTGTGTAGGTTGCCACACAAAATTAGAAGAACATCTGAGGGCTTTAGGAATGGGAATGAGTGTCCACCAAACCTATAAATTTGTATGGTGTCAGACAGCATAATGAATATTTGCTGAATGAATGAATGACTAAGAAGTCCCACTAGTCCTTTTGCTGATCCACAGTTCCTTGAGGCTGTGGCAGCCTCCATTCTGGTGATGGCCAACCCTTCAACAAGCCCCTGCTGAGGTCCCAGACTTGTCTATAGGGAAGAGAGAATTCTTTCTACAGACCCTGTAACTTCTCTGATTTCTGAGCAGCAGGACCCTGGTAGAACAGACCTGGAGAACAGAAAACACTAGAGAATCCACCTATTCAAAATGAGCAGGGTAGGCCTTATGAGTTCATGGCCTGTCTCTGAAGTCTTTTTTTATTAAGGTATTATTGATATATACTCTTATGAAGGTTTCACATGAAAAAACAATGTGGTTACTACATTTACCCATATTATCAAGTCCCCACCCATACCCCAAAGCAGTCACTGTCCTTCAGTGTAGTAAGATGCCACAGATTCACTATTTTCCTTCTCTGTGCTACACTGTTTTCCCCGTGACCCCCCACACCATATGCACTAAACAGTACCCCTCAATCCCCTTCTCCCACCCTCCCCACCTGCCGTCCCACACACCTCCCCTTTAGTAACCACTAGTTCCTTCTTGGAGTCTGAGTCTGTGGCTATTTTGTTCCCTCAGTTTTGCTTCGTTGTTATAATCCACAAATGAGGGAAATCATTTGGCACTTGTCTTTCCCTGCCTGGATTATTTCACGGAGCATAATATCCTCCAGCTCCATCCATGTTGTTGCAAATGGTAGGATTTGTTTCTTTCTTATGGCTGAATAGTATTCCATTGTGTATATGTATCACATCTTCTTTATCCATTCATCTACTGATGAACACTTAGGTTGCTTCCATATCTTGGCTATTGTAAAAAGTACTGCAATAAACATAGGGGTACATATGTCTTTTTGAATCAGAGAAGTTGTATTCTTTGGGTAAATTCCAAGGAGTGGGATTCCTGGGTCAAACAGTATTTCTATTTTTAGTTTTTTGAGGAACCTCCATATTGCTTTCCACAATGGTTGAACTAGCTTACATTCCCACCAGCAGTGTAGGAGGGTTCCCCTTTCTCTGCATTTGTTGTTCTTAGTCTTTTGGATGCTGGCCATCCTTACTGGTGTGAGGTGATATCTCATTGTGGTTTTAATTTGCATTTCCCTGATGATTAGTGATGTGGAGCATCTTTTCATGTCTCTGTTGGCCATCTGAATTTGCTTGGAGAACAGTCTCTTCATATCCTCTGCCCATTTTTTAATTGGGTTATTTGTTTTTGGGGTGTTGAGGTGTGTGAGTTCTTTATATATTTTGGATGTTAACCCCTTGTCAGATATGTCACTTACAAATATATTCTCCCATACTGTAGGATGCCTTTTTGTTCTGTTGATGGTGTCCTTTGCTGTACAGAAACTTTTTAGTAGTCCCATGAGTTCATTTTTGCTTTTGTTTCCCTTGCCCAAGGAGATGCGTTCAGGAAGAAGTTGCTCATGCTTATATTCAGGAGATTGTTGCCTATGTTGTCTTCTAAGAGTTTTATGGTTTCATGACTTACATTCAGGTCCTTGATCCATTTCGAGTTTACTTTTGTGTATGTGGTTAAACAATAATCCAGTTTCATTCTCTTGCATGTAGCTGTCCAGTTTTGCCAACACCAGCTGTTGGAGAGGCTGTCGTGTCCCCATTGTATGTTCATGGCTCCTTTATCATATATTAATTGACCATATATGGTTGGGTTTATATCAGGGCTCTCTAGTCTGTTCCATTGGTCTATGGGTCTGTTCTTGTGCCAGTACCAAATTGTCTTGATTACTGTGGCTTTGTAGTAGAGCTTGAAGTTGGGGAACATAATCCCCCCAGCTTTATTCTTCTTTCTCAGGATTGCTTTGGCTATTCAGGGTCTTTTGTGGTTCCATATGAGTTTTAGTACGATTTTATCCAGTTCATTGAAGAATGCTGTTGGTATTTTGATAGGAATTGCACTGAATCTGTAGATTGCTTTAGGCAGGATGGCCATTTTGACAATATTAATTCTTCCTATCCATGAGCACGGGATGTGTTTCCATTTATTGGTATCTTCAATTTCTCTCATGAGTGTCTTGTAGTTTTCAGAGTATAGGTCTTTCACTTCCTTGGTTAGGTTTATTCCTAGCTATTTTATTCTTTTTGATGCAACTGTGAATGGAATTGTTTTCCTGATTTCTCTTTCTGCTAGTTCATTGTTAGTGTATAGGAATGCCACAGATTTCTACGTATTAATTTTTTATCCCGCAACTTTTCTGAATTCAGATATTAGATCTAGTAGTTTGGAAGTGGATTATTTAGGGTTTTTTATGTACAATATCATGTCATCTGCAAAGAGGGACAGTTTAACTTCTTCCTTGTCAATCTGGATGCCTTTTATTTCTTTGTGTTGTCTGATTGCCGTGGCTAGGACCTCCAGTACTATGTTGAATAGAAGTGGGGAGAGTGGGCATCCCTGCCTTGTTCCCGATCTTAAAGGAAAAGCTTTCAGCTTCTTGCTGTTAATTATAATGTTGGCTGTGGGTTTGCCATATATGGCCACTATTATGTTGAGGTACTTGCCCCCTATACCCATTTTGATAAGAGTTTTTATCATGAATGGATGTTGAATTTTGTCAAATGCTTTTTCAGCATCTATGGAGATGATCATGTGGTTTTTGTCCTTCTTTTTGTTGATGTGGTGAATGATGTTGATGGATTTTCGAATGTTGTACCATCCTTGCATCCCTGGAGTAAATCCTACTTGATCATGATGGATGATCTTTTTGATGTATTTTTGAATTCGGTTTGCTAATATTTTGTTGAATATTTTTGCATCTATGTTCATCAGGGATATTGGTCTGTAATTTTCTTTTTTTGTGGTGTCTTTGCCCAGTTTTGGTATTAGAGTGATGCTGGCCTCATAGAATGAGTTTGGAAGTATTCCCTCTTCTTCTACTCTTTGGAAAACTTTAAGGAGGGTGAGTATTAGGTCTTCACTAAATGTTTGATAAAATTCAGCTGTGAAGCCATCTGATTCAGGGATTTTGTTCTAAAGTAGGTTTTTGATTACCAGTTCAATTTTGTTGCTGGTAATTGGTCTGTTCAGATTTTCTGTTTCTTTCTGGGTCAGCCTTGGTAGGTTGTATTTTTCTAGAAAGTTGTCCATTTCTTCTAGGTTATCCAGTTTGTTAGCATATAATTTTTCATAGTATTCTCTAATAATTCTTTGTATTTCTGTGGTATCGTAGTGATTTTTCCTTTCTCATTTATGATTCTATTTATGGGAGTAGACTCTTTTTTTCTTGATAAGTCTGGCTAGGGGTTTATCTATTTTGTCTATTTTCTCAAAGAACCAGCTCTTGTTTTCATTGATTCTATTGTTTTATTCTTCTGGATTTTATTTATTTCTGCTCTAATCTTTATTATGTCCCTCCTTCTACTAACTTTGGGCCTCATTTGTTCTTCTTTTTCTAGTTTCATTAATTGTGAGTTTAGACTTCTCATATGGGATTGTTTTTCTTTCCTGAGGTAGGCCTGTATTGCAATATACTTTCCTCCTATCACGGCCTTTGCTGCATCCCACAAATTGTGCAGTGTTGAATTATTGTTGTTATTTGTCTCCATATATTGCTTGATCTCTGTTTTTATTTGGTCATTGATCCATTGGTTATTTAGGAGCATGTTGTGAAGCCTCCATGTGTTTGTGGGATTTTTCATTTTCTTTGCGTATTTCTAGTTTTCATACCTTTGTAGTCTTAGAAACTGGTTGGTACAATTTCAATCTTTTTGAATTTACCAAGGCTCTTTTCGTGATCTAGTATACGATCTATTCTTGAAAATGTTCCTTGTGCACTTGAGAAGAATGTGTATTCTGCTGCTTTTGGGTGTAGAGTTCTGTAGATGTCTGTTAGGTCCATCTGTTCTATTGTGTTGTTCAGTGCTTCCGTCTCCTTACTTATTTTCTGCCTGGTTGATCTGTCCTTTGCAGTGAGTGGCATGTTGAAGTCTCCTAGAATGAATGCATTGCTTTCTATTTCTCCTTTTAATTCTGTTAGTATTTGTTTCACATATGTAGGTGCTCCTGTGTTAGGCACATAGATATTTATAATGGTTATATCTTCTTGTTGGATTGACTCTTTTATCATTATGTACTGTCCTTCTTTGTCTCTTGTGACTTTCTTTGAAGTCTATTTTGTCTGATACAAGTACTTTAACTCCTGCTTTTTTCTCCCTATTAGTTGCATGAAGTATCTTTTTCTATCCCTTCACTTTTAGTCTGTGTATGTCTTTGGGTTTAAAATGAGTCTCTTGTAGGCAGAATATAGATGGGTCTTGTTTTTTTTATCCATTCAGTGACTCTATGTCTTTTTATTGGTGCATTCAGTCCATTTACATTTAGGGTGATTATCGAGAAGTATGTACTTATTGGCATTGCAGGCTTTAAATTTGTGGTTACCAAAGGTTCAAGGTTAACTTACTTACTATGTAAGAGTCTAACTTAACTCACTTAATATGCTATTACAAACACCATCTCAAGGTTCTTTTTTTTTCTTCCTTGTTTTTCTTCCACCTCCATGCTTTATATATTAGGTATCATATTCTGTACTCTTTGTCTGTCCCTTGATTAACTTTGGGGATAGTTAATTTAATTTTGCATTTGCTTAGTAATTAGCTGTTCTACTTTCTTTACTGTGGTTTTATTCTCTGGTGACAGCTATTAAACCTTAGGAACACTTCCATCTATAGCAGTTCCTCCAAAATACACTGTAGAGATGGTTTGTGGGAGGTAAATTCTCTCAGCTTTTGCTTATCTGAAAATTGTTTAATCTCTCCTTTAAATTTAAATGATAATCTTGCCAGATAAAGTAATCTTGGTTAAAGTCCCTTCTGCTTCATTGCATTAAATAGTTCATGACACTCCCTTCTCACCTGTAATGTTTCTGTTGAGAAGTCTGATGACAGCCTGATGGGCTTTCCTTTGTATGTCATCTTATTTCTCTCTCTGGCTGCTTTTAATCGTCTGTCCTTATCCTTGATCTTTGCCATTTTAATTACTATATGTCTTGTTGTCTTCCTTGGGTCCCTTGTGTTGGGAGATCTGTGCACCTCCATGGCCTGAGAGACTATCTCCTTCCCCAGATTGGGGAAGTTTTCAGCAATTACCTCCTCAAAGACACTTTCTATCCCTTTTTCTCTCTCTTCTTCTTTTGGTACCCTTATAATGTGAATATTGTTCCGTTTGGATTGGTCACACAGTTCTCTCAATATTCTTTCATTCTTTGAGATCCTTTTTTCTCTCTGTGCCTCAGCTTATTTGTATTCCTCTTCTCTAGTTTCTATTTCATTTATCGTCTCCTCCACCATATCCAATCTACTTTCAATACCGTCCATTGCGCTCTTCAATGGTTGGATCTCTGACCGTTTTTCATTCCTGACTTCTTGAATATCTTTCTGTACCTCCATGAACATGTTAATGATTTTTATCTTGAACTCCCTTTCAGGAAGAGTCATGAGGTCGATGTCATTTAAATCTTTCTCAGGAGTTGTGTTAATAATTTTACTCTGAACCAGGTTCCTTTGGCATTTCATATTTGTATATGGTGCCCTCTAGTGCCCAGAAGGTCTACTTCCTGGAGTTGTTTAGCCCCTGAAGCAATTTCGGGGGTCGCAGTGGACTGGTATTGGTCCCTGGGGAAGGAAAGAGCTCTTTCCTCCTTCCCGGCTGCTATGCCTGTCTCCACTGCCTGAACCAGTGGGCCGAGCACACAGGTATAAGCCTCTATGCTTTGCGTTTTTAGTTGCTGTAGACAGATCTTCCCTCTTGTTGGGCTAACACCAGGGTAGGTTTTGCCTGTTTGTGAGCCAGGTGGGGCTGGCTGGGAGAAAGGCACAGTAGGCTGTGTATCCTGGAGGGGGTCCTTGGAGCTGTGTAGCCAGCCAGGGAGCTGGAGCACCTGAAGATCGTCTAAGGAGGAAGATTTCTTTTTCTTCCTTAAAAATGAGAGTCTATATGGTAAAGCTCCCAACCTGCTGGGCAGAGTGCACCTGGACAATTTTGTCTACCTGTCCTCTCTTCTGAGCGGTAAGCTCTGTGCAGCCCTTGCCCCTTTATCAGCTCTCTTGCTAAGGGCTTCCTTGTTAGGAAGTCTCTCAGACTGCCTGCCGTTCTTTTGTCCCAGAGCAGCCGGATATGGATTTCTGCTTTCCACAAGCAGCTAGAATGTCAGTCTCCCCAGGAATTCTGCATGTCTTAGCTTTCCAACCCCGTAATCATGAGAGTATCATGCAAGCACCATGAAATGTAGGTTTGTTCTCCCAGAGCAGATCTCTTGAGTTAGGTATTCAGCAGTCCCAGTTCTCCACTCCCTGCCTGCTCCATTTCTCTTCCTCCCGCCAGTGAGCTGGGGTGGGGGAAGGGCTTGGGTCCTGCCAGGCCACAGCTTTGGTATGTTACCCTGTTCTGTGAGGTCTGCTCTTTTCTACAGGTGTATGCAGTCTGATGCAGTCCTCTTTCCTGTTGCTCTTTCAGAATTAGTTGTATTAATTATATTTTCATATTATATGCAGTTTTAGGAGGAAGCCTGTGTCTCACCTCTCATGCTGCCATCTTTAATCCTCTGAAGTCTTTTTCCACAAATTACTCCCCAGGCCTGGTGCCTGACATTATACCATTAAGAATTCATGCTTCCTAAACCCCTAGCCAGACTCATTAAGAGAAAAAGAGAATCTACACACATAAACAGAATCACAAATGAGAAAGGAAAAATAACGACGGAACCCACAGAAATACAAAGAATTATAAGAGAATATTACGAGCATCTATATGCCAACAAGCTGCAAAACCTAGAAGAAATGGACAACTTCTTAGAAAAATACAGGCTTCCAAGACTGACCAAGCAGGAAACAGAAAAACTAAACAGACCAATCACCAGCAACGAAATTGAATCGGTAATCAAAAAACTACCCAAGAACAAAAGCCCTGGACCTGATGGATTCACCTCTGAATTCTACTAGACATATAGAGAAGAAATAACACCCATTCTCCTTAAAGTTTTCCAAAAAATAGAAGAGGAGGGAATACTTCCAAACTCTTTCTATGAAGCCAGCATCACTCTAATACCAAAACCGGGCAAAGACCTCACTAAAAAAGAAAATTACAGACCAATATCCCTGATGAATGTTGATGCAAAAATACTCAACAAAATATTAGCAAACCGAATTCAAAAATATATCAAGAGGATCATACACCATGATCAAGTGGGATTCATCCCAGGGATGCAAGGATGGTACAACATT
>JAQQAC010016209.1:32398976-32423096 GCA_029783875.1 Phataginus tricuspis
AAAAAAAAAAAGAATTCATGCTTCCATTTTAAGTTTAAAAAGATTTTTCACCTTCAAAACCACTCCCCACCCCAACCGGAGCTTTCATTTGCAACCAAACATCCTAACTGATAGAGTAGGGAGCCCACCTTTGTATGATCTACACCATAGAAACACTGATATACTCTGAAAAGTATAACAAGGAATAAAGCATAACCTACACCAGAGAAACAGAGTCAGGGATAGGGGTCCCAGGAGACGCAGGTCCTGAATGATGAACTCACTTCTTTCTATATGTATATCCAGCTTGAGTTTAGTTTCATCAGCTATAGACTCACCCCCTTCTCTGCTAATACTAAGCTCCATTGTAGCAGGAGGTATTTTCCAAAGATAGCAGTAATAATAGCTCCAGTCACACATGTTTTCCTAGATCCTTTCCACTCTTGTGTCAGCAGGTGGAATCTATGACCCTTACCCTTGATCTTAGCTGGAACTTTGATACAGCTTTCACCGACAGAGTGTGGCAAAGGTGATACTCTGTGACTTCTGAGGCTAGGTCATTAAAAATGTAATGTTCCCTTGCCTTACTCTCTTGGGACACTTGCTCTCGGAACCCAGTTACCATGCTGTGAAGGAGTTCAAGCACCCCATGGAGTGGAACCAAGGCTCCCAGCCCAGAGCCCCAGCTGTTTCCTGCCAGTACCCAGTGTCAACCTGCCATCATACGAAAGAGTCATCTTGAAAATCAATCATTGTCATAGGCAGCGTCTAAGATGGCATCCAATGATGGTATTCTTGCTTTTGTGTAAACTCTTCTCACTTAATGTAGACTAAATTAGTGCCTAGCTTCTAACAAATGGAGTAGAACAGAAATGATAGGATGATACGTCCAAGATTAGGTTATAAAAAGACTGGCTTCTGTCTTGGACACTCTCACATGCACGCTTTCTTGAATTTCTTGTCCTGGAGAAAGCCAGCTGCCATATTGTGAGGCAGCTTTGTAGAGAGGCCCATGTGGTGAGAGACTGAGACCTGTATCAACCACATGAGTGAGCTTGGAGGCAGATCCCCACTCCCCACCAGCTGGACCTTCAGAAGAGAACCCAACTGCAGCCAACAGCTTGACTGCATTCTCATGAGGCACCTGGAGCCAGAGGCACCCAGCTAAACTGCACCTGGATTTCTGACCCACAGAAGCTGTGAGATTATAAATGTTCATTATTTTAAGTCATTAAATGTTGGGGGTGATTTGTTAGATAGCAGGAGATAACTAATACAATCTTCTAGTCCCCAGTCAAGTTGGCCCAGCTGACTCTGCACGCAGGAGAGACAAGCTGTTCCCACTGAGCCCTGCCCAAATTACAGAATTGTGAGTAAAATAAACTCTTGCTGGGTTTTTAACCCACTAGGTTTTGGAGCAGTTGCTGTGCAACTATGGTTAACTTTTTCTCATGGAGAGCTATGTGACAGGTGCTGGGAAAACAAACAATAAACAAACCAGCCTAGTGTATTAGTTTGCATAGGTTGCCACAACAAAAACCCAGACAGGGTGGCTTAAACAATAGAAATTAATCATCTCACAGGTCTAGGAGCTGGCAGTCCAAGATCAAGGTGTTCGTAGGGTTGATTTCCTCTCCTTGGACTAGAAATGGCTGTCTTCTCCCTGTGTCTTCACATGGACATCCCTTCCTCTGTATTCATCCCTGAGGTCTCTGTGTGCCCAAATTTCTTCCTTTTATAAGGGCTCCAGTCAGATTGGATTAGGGCCCACCTTAACAGCTTCAGTTTAACTTAATCACCTCTTTAAAGACCCTATCTACGAATACAGTTACATTCTGAGGTCCTGGGGGTTAAGACTTCAACATAAGAATTTTTGGAGGACACAATTCAGCCCATAAAACCTAGTCAACCCAATTCCTTTACAAGGTCCTCAAAGAATCGATTTTTCAAGAGATATAATGTGTCCTTTTCTCTTAAAGCATTTTATAATGGTACAATTTTCAATCTTCCCAAAGATTTTTAAAAATCCCTTTTAAACTTCTGCTTTTAGGAAAGCAATACCCCGTCCTAGTAATTCCTTCCACCTCCTTCTCCATGGGTTTCTGGGCTTCACCATGACAGGTCCAGTGCCCACAACGGACAGAGGCCCATAGCAATCACAGGGCCTATAGCAAAGGCTCAGGCAGACCCAGGCCCCTGATGGACACAGGCCTCTGGCAGGCATAGGCCCCAGAGGTCATAGAACTTAGAGCAGACACAGAGCTTCAGTCATCACTGGCCCCAAGGTCTAGACAAGCACATACTCCAGGGGGGCAAGACAGAGCCCAAGGTCCTGGTTTTATGGTAGCTTTAGTGAGGACAGAGGAGCTGGCCCCCACTTGAGCCCTTACTGAGGACTAATGACTAAAGGAGAGCTGATGGCCTGAGGCAAAGCAGAAAACTGTTCCCTTCCGCTCAGCCTTCATTCCAGTTCATGCCATCGTTACCAGGCCAGACACATTTCCTCAGGTTGTTTTCTGTTTTCCTACAATATGGAGGGTGGGTGTGGGTAAAGTGGGGTTCCTATGGCCAGGATCCTCACTGAACTTAAACCACCTGATGATGGCCTATTGCCATGCTACTGCTTCTACACCTTTAGGCAATAAGCCATTGTGTTAATATAAAGAGTTCCGTCCAGTGCTCTGCGGGCAGTGGGGCTGCAAGGCTGCAGGAGAGCAGAGCGGAGGCTGGAGTGGTGGCAGCGCCCAGGACAGAGGCCCAGAGGATGGCTCTGTGGGATGACTGGGCAGAGAGGCCCAGAGGATGGCTGTTTGGGACAACTGTGCAGAGAGGCCCAGAGGACGGCTGTGCAGGACGGCTGTGCAGAGAGGCCCAGAGGACGGCTGTGCAGACAGAGGGGCCCAGAGGCAGAGACCGGCTTGCTGCATCCAAAGCAGCAGTGATAACACAGACTCGCTCTGAGTGAACGGGATTTTAGTGACTGACCTGCCACCTGGAAATAAAGTTGGGTATAACCTTTTCACCCCAAGAACCCTTTGCTGTAAATTTCTTTGGTCACCGTGAATCTATAGTGAACTTGCCTGGGGCTGAAACTCATTTGCAAGACAGTGGGAAAGGCAAGTTTTTCCACCATGGGGCATCATTCTTCTACAGCAGAGCTCTCTTACTGGGGGCGAGGGGCAGGGTGGTAAAAACTAGGAGGCCACTAGCCAGCAAAGACTTTTCCTGAATGGAAGGCTTTTCTGAGGTGCTGCTGGCATGCCAGACAGGGGCTCTGTTCCTATCTGGCCCACTCTTCTGTCCTTCCTTCTACACATTTTCGTTAGCATGACCACAGGCCAGGCACTGTGCTAGGTACTTATTTTTCTTCTGTAATTTGGATTTACCCTGCTTCCAGAAACCCTGTGAAGGCCTTCCCCTCCATCCCCAAAGCCCAGTCTTGTCCTGAGATGGCCTGACGACCCCTCCAGGTAAACAGACTTTCCTAGAGGTCAAGGTAGTTGTTGGGTGAAGGAAGGAGGGGCTCTTGGTGGCTTCTGTCCATGGGAGCTGGCCATGTTAGGGGTGAGGGGCAAGTGTTTGAGGCACAGAAAGGCAGCCTCCCTCCATAGGATTTTTGGCCTGCCTTCCTGGCTAAGTTTGCTAGCCAGCTCTTGGTGAACACCCCTGCCGAGGAAAATAAAAACTGAGGGCCCAGGAGAGAAGCCACTGTGTACAGAGCACAAGCCTCTAAATAGCAATTCAGCTCTGGTCTAAACCTCAGAAATGTGACTTTGGGATAGGACAAAGGCAGCTGTGGAGCAGAACTGAGACAAATATGTAATAATGTAGGGATCCTGTCATCCCACTTAATCGCAGGTTTATAAGAAAAGTGGTCTGCATGGGGTAATGTCAAAGTGCCCTGTGGTGGCAAGAGTTCCTTTTCCAGAGGGGTCCCAAGTCTCTGCCTCACAGCGTGCAGGGGCTGAGCATCAGGAAGATGGCCTGGTTGCAGGCGAGCCTCCAGGTCTCAGCCCCATCCTTGGCTGAGGCTGGAAGACCCTGATTAACATGAAAACGGAAGACAGTACAGCATCCTCGGCAGCTGCCGGCTTTTCTGCGGCTGAGGGGGAAGGTAATCGTTCTATCACTGTCTTTCTTGGCCAATTAGATGATTCAGCATATTCTCAGCCTCTCTCTTGGCTGAGGTGATTTATAGTGAGCGCTGCAGGCCTGACTCGGGTGAGTGATGGGAATCGGGGTCCAGCCTCTGCATGCGTGCGTGCGTGCATGTGTGTGTGTGCGTGCACACTTTACACATCACGTACACAGCACCAGATGGGGGTTGTGTGCGAGAGATGAAAACATTTGCCGGCCTCTCCCAGCCACGCTGGTTGCTGACAGTCTCTGTTGGAGAAATTCTCCTCCCAGGCAAAAATACTGACTTACGAGAATCTCTCCAAGGGAGGAATAAGAAGGAGGGCAGGAGTTTGGGGCTTAGTCCACTCAGCTGTGGGGAGTTAAGAGCTTCAGGAAACAAATAGGATGGTGCTTCTTTGAGGGAGGTAAGAGGGGCTGAGCTGCTTTACCTCTGATGTCTGCGCTCACTTCTCTGCCAGCTGCAGTGAAAATGGGCTAATGCTGGGGCAGAGGAGTGGGCAGACATGACAGGGATGTATGTGTCCATTTGGAGTGTGCATGAGATGTACTTCTGCTCATCGTTCAAGCATTTCTCGTAGATGTTTCAATGGGCTGCTCTGGGTAATTGATCTAATGGGTGACTGACCATCTGTGTGTTTGGAGAGGTCTCATACCTACTGCACCAGGGTGGTGAGAGAAGCTGTGTTGTGTCCTTAGGAGTAAGGGTCAGCTTGATCTTTCTGAAGGAGTCAAAGATGGACCATGACCGTTTTGGGGCCACGATGAGGAGAGCTGGTTGTTTTCATCCATCCGTCTTTCTTCGAAAGAGAGTTGCTAGTTTCTATAATGAGCTCTTGATCTGACCTGTGGCACTACTCCCTTAGTCACCTGCTGGAAGTTTGAGGGTCCTCGTCTGACATCCCCTACCATCCTCATCGCTGTCATCATCAGTACTATCAATGTCATCTTCCCCCATGCTTAGTTAGTATATAGCATTACGCTACTATTTATTCCAGATTACATAGCCCATGGTCCCCCAAGACAATCCTTTGGCACTACTGTTAGCATCTGGTGATGGTTCACTGTAGGTGTCAGCTTGCCTGGGCCATGGGGTGCCCAGCCATTTGGCCAAACATTCTGGGTGAGTCTCCGAGGGTGTTTCTGAGTTAACATTTGAATCAGTACAGGGTTAACATTTGAACCAGTAGACTGAGTAAAGCCAATTGCCCTCCCTAATGTGGGTGGGCCTTTTCCAAAAAATTGAAAACCTGAATAGAATGACAAGGCTGAGTGAGAGGGAACTTTGCCTGGTTGCTTGGCCTGCAACATCAGCCTTCTCCTGCCCTTAGACTGGAACGCAAACCATCAGCTCTCCTGGTTCTCAGGCCTGCAGCCTTGGACTGGAACTACACCACTGGGACTCCTGCGTTTCCAGCTTGCTGACTACAGATCTTACAACTTCTTGGCCTCCATAATCATGTGAGCCAGTTCCTTACAATAAATAGTTCTCTCTTTCTCTCTCCATCTGTATTCCTATTGGTTTCTGTTTCTCTGGAAAACTGACAAATACATGTCCCTATTTAACAGATAAGGAAACTGAGGCACAGAGAAGCAAATTCATTCCATAAGGTCTTACTTTGGAAGTTAAGATTTACACCCAAGCAGTGTGACTCCAAGGCCCTCCTGCTTAAACCACTAGTTTTCCTGCCTTCTCATTCCTTAGCTTCTGCATATTCAAATAATTCCTCAGAAGATTCATGGTAGAATGAGCTAAGACGCATGGGTCCTGGGCCATGCCACTAACTTGCACTCCCCATCCAAACCACTCGGATCCCATCATGGAAGGATTGGTGAGGGATGGAATGCCCGAGGGCCGGCTTGCTGTATCCTGGATTCTCAAACCCCAGTCACCAGTGATGTAGTGGAAGCAGGAAGTGAGAGAACTGGCTTCTGTATCTACCTGGCTGTTGACATGTCATATGGCCATCCCTCCGCATCTCAGTTCTGTCAGCTGTGAGGGGGGCGGGTAGGCTCAGCCGTCTCTGTTGCTCCTGAATCCCGTGATTCTGCAGGCTGCGGCAGTCAAGATGGATCATTAAGCAGCCTGAAGTAACCAGCTCGGTTATTTCACAGCCTGAGTGCTCCCAGGTTAATGTACCCAACCTCAGAGGAAGAAACTTGGAGGGTGATAGTTTGGGGTTTGCAGCCAGACTCTGCCCTTTACTGTAAGGCTTTGGGCCAATTCCTTAATCTCTGCCAGCCTATTTCTGTAAAATGGGGCTAATGATACTGACTCCCAGGATTGCTGATAGTTAAAGCAGGTTCCATGCTAATATAAGCAGTCACACAGTCTGTGGTGTTTCCTTCCCTTCCTGACTCAATTTATGTCGCTGTGGTTCATTTTCTCAGCCAGAAGACTAAAAGCGTCACCCATTCCTTTCCCCTTCCTGGTCGGGAGTTTGAGAAAGACTTGTGAACGCTATGGGATCTGGCTACTCTCTTAAAGGGCCAAGCTCGCTTTCTCTCTCAGTTTTCTCCCTCTCTCCCTTGTTTCCTGGCTCTTTTCCCTGATTCCTTTCTTTTCTGTAACAAGCAGTTGCTAAGAAGCTCTCTGTATGCACGTTTGCGCTGTTTCTTTCAAGGTCACATTTCTACCAGCTTTCTGCATGTGAAGCAAACAGCCTCCCTTCTTCTCCACCTGGCATCCCATGACCACTTAAAGCAGGCAGGAGGGTGGAGGCCACCTCTATGGGGCTATGTGTGCATGTAGGTGCAGACACCCATGTCTGCTTACGCATATGGGTAGATGCAGAAACCCACATACATATATGTGTATGCATACACATGGGGCCTACATGCATGTACATGCAGACACCCACACGTGTATGTATGTGTGCACACCTGGATGTCCACATATGTGTACATGTGAGTATGTGTGTGTGTGCATGAGGACATCCATGCATACACCAACACCAAAATGTGATTCTCTAGCAGATGCATGAATGAGTCTGATAAGACCCTCTTCTTACCCTGCCCCCAGAGTGAAAATCAAGTCATCTCCACTGGAGCTGGAGGAAGTAAGACACACTTGGGTAAAAAGAAAGAACCCCTGTCAGACAGCACTCTTCATCTGGAAGCTGAACATTTTGAGATGTGCCTTCTTCCAGATGGAGAATAAAATGTTTAAATCAATCAAATAAACTAAACAAGGTGAGGAAGAGACATACTAGGTTCATGGATTGAAAGACTCAACATAACAAGAATGCCAGTTTCCTCTAAATCAATCTATATATTTAACACAATTCCAGTTAAGATCCCAGCAGGATTTCTCATAGGTATAAGCAAGCTGATTCTAGAATGTACATAGAAAAGCCAAGAAACTAGAATGGCCAAAAGAAATTTGGAAAAAAAAGGAAATTCAAAGAATCATTCTACCTCATTTGAAGACTTACTATAAGGGTACAGTAAGACAGTGTATCAGTGGAGGTATAGGTACATAGATTAACGGAACAAGATAGAGAGTCTAGACATAGACCCACCAGAATATGGCCAATTGATTTTTGACAAAGGTATGAGGCAATTCAATGGAGAGGGCATAGTTTTCTTAACAAGTGGTGTCGGAGCAATTGGATATCCATAAGCAAAAAATGTGCACCTCAATCTCAACCTTATACCTTATATAAAAATTAACTCAAAATGGATCATAGATCTAAATGTAAAGTGTAGAACTGCACAACTTTTAGATGAAGACATGGGGGAAGATCTTCATGACCTAGGGTCAGGCAGAATTCTTAGATGTGAGACCAAATGCAATCTATAAAAGAAAAATTGATGAATTGGACTTCATCAACATTGGAAACTTTTGTTCTGTGAAAGACACTGCTAATAGGATGAATAAACAACCTACAGAATGGAGAAAATATTTTCAAATCACATCCAACAAAAGAGTTGTATACCAAATAAAGAAAGAATTCTCAAAACTCAACAGTAAGGAAACTAACAGCCCAATTAAAAATGGTCAAAAGACTTGGAGACCTCATCCAAGAGGATAACAGATGGCAAATAAACAGAAAACAATGTTCAGCATCATTAGCCAGTAGGGAAATGATGAGACACACATTACACACCTATCAAAATGGCTAAAATAAAAAACACTGACCATATCAAGTGCTGATGAGGATGCAGAGCCACTGGGACATCTGTTGCTGGTGGGAATATTAAAGAGGACAGCCACTCTGAAAAACAGTTTGACAGTTTGTTATAAAGTTAAACATACAATTTCCATATGACCCAGAAATCCTAGGCGTAGGTTATTTATGCAAGGGAAATGAAAATGTATGTCCACACACACAATAAAGCAGTTCTTGTCATTATTACCTCAAACTGGAAATAAAACAAATATCCTTCAGTGAGTGAATGGTTAAACAGTGATATGCCCATCTGATGGAAAACTAGACAATCATGAAAAGAAATGAACTATTGATATATTCAACTTGGATGACTCTCAAAGGCATTACACTGAGAAAAAGAAGCCAGTCTTGAACAGTTTACATGCTGCATGATTCCATTTGTATGAGTTCTAGAAAAGACAACACTAGAGTGATGGAGAGTGGATCAGTGGTTGCCTGAAATTAAGGGTTGGGGAGAGCTTGAATCCAAAGAGGGAGCACAAAGGAGCTGTTCGGGATGATGGAAATGTTCTGTATCCTGACTGTGGTAGTAGTTACAGGAATCTATACATGTGCTGAAATGTATAGAACTGTACACCCCCCCCCCCATCGGGCAGGTTGGGGGATGAGCCTTACAGAATTAAGCACCCAGGATCATTTATCTGTTTGAAGGAGTCATAATTTCTTTCGCCTTTTAAGAAGGGAGATTTGATCCATTCACTGGTGTTAGACGGACACATTCATCACCTATAGAAGCTGGAAGTTAAGTACTTGGCATAGAACATCCCCCCGCACACCCCACCTGGGTGCCGCAATCCCTTTTTGCCACCACCTTACCCAACCCTGACCTTTATCACATTGTGCTCATACCTATGGGAACCACATTTTAAAAGCCTACGTGGGTCGTGGAGTCTCTGTAAGAACTAGCATCCTTAGGGACACAGCAGGTCAGAGTGTTTGAAATTGAAGCCAATCACAGGACACCCCAGGCCCGTGGTGGCCATTTGCTGACAGTGCCTCTGGTCTGCCAGGGCTCCCGTACCGCTGCCGCGGCCGTCCCATTTGGAACCCTCTTTCTTGTCTCCTCCCCACTCAGAAAAGGGAAAAGCCACGGTAGTGGAAACACAACTCTTTATAAACAGATAAACAGATTAGGACTGGCAGAAATTAGGCCCCTCAAAGCAATCAGGCTGAAGATAAAACAGAAATTTAATGAAAATTGAAAATACAATCCATATTATGTAGCCATTAAAAATGATGTTTACCAGGAGCCTGTAATAACATGAAAAATGCTTGTATTACTACGTTGAGCAAGAAAAGAGCAAATTACCAAATTGTGTGCACAGTTGATCACAATTATACTTTAAAAGATGTACAGTAAAAAGACTGGAGCGAAATACACCGTGAGGCTGGCAATGACTGACTTTCGGTGGGAGGAGGAGCCTCCCCCCCACCATTCTGTACTTTATATATTCCAAATATTTTCTACAATGGCTGCATACATCTAATTTAAGATAATCTTTAAACTTAAAAAATAGAATATCGGAACTTTATTTTAAAAATACAATTTGGAACACTGGCACTCTATGTGTAAATGATCAGATATTTATTCAGCACCTATCATGTTCTGAATCCTTTGCACGATAAAATCGTCACGGCTACGCCCTCTTCCCTGATAGCAAAGCCTGTCCAACACACACGTCATCATCTGTGCACTGCATTTGTAACGAAGTGCCTCACAGAGTAACCAAGGCAAGCTTGAGAATTTGGCAGGGACATCATTGACAAGTCAGCTTCCTCTTGACAATTTTGCCAAGAGACACCTTATAATAAACCCATGCCTGGGCCTAAAAGGTCCCCAGTTAAAACCCTCGTCTCTCCCATTCAGTCGCACGCTTCCCGCGACTGTGGCTCAGCCTCTCCCCATTCTAGCGCAGCTGCCAGAGCTCATCAAACATGTCCCCTTTTGTATCTGGTGGCCCACGGTCTCACCACCAGCTTCCCCTGATTGACAGAGCCCACCTGTCAATCACAGGCCTGCTCAATGGCCTTTGAGCAGTTAATGCAGGGGCCCCCTAGCCTGCCTGAGTTAATGCCTGCCTTCCCTGACATGGGCATTCTTCCCCTCAGGGCTAAGACCTCTCCCAGCCTCCCCTCCATGCCCCTAGAATGTCTTGCAGGCCTCACAATGCCTGGCCGCCTTCATTAGCCCTGTGGACCTTCTGGGCCCCTTCTCAGTGCAAGGCACCATTCATACTGATCCCCGCCCTCCAAATTCAATGTTAGGCCACCTGACCCCTGTCAGCAACAATTTCTGTGACACAACTCCGTGTGGGAAAGGCCAGTGACGCTTTCTAGACAGGCCAGGCCCCACAGGGCCTTCTTTCACCCTGTTCATCTCTTGCTGCCACACCATCCTGCAGCACCAAGGCGGTGGGTAGGGAGCTGCTGGGGCATGGCCTGGAGCGTACACTCACCTGGGGTCTGGTCTGGAGTTGGGGTCCCTGAAGAGGACTCCAGAAAGGGCTCTATCACCCCTTGTTAGCCATAAAAGCAGTGCAAGTCGAACTGGGAGAAGCAAGCTTTGGGCTGCATCTGCCATAGCAGAGGGAAATTGAGCTGAGCCCAGGGAGGGCACGGGGCTCAGAGTCCCTGCTAGGCAACAGGAAAGAGGGTGGAGTAGAGCAGGACCAGAAAGAGAGAGGGAAAGAGGGAAAGAAGAAGTGGGGGAGGGAGGAGGAGGAGAAAAAGGAGATGGGAAGAAGAGGAGGAGAGGGGGAGGAAGAGGAGAAAGATGAGACCTGTTGCTGAGTGTGAGCCGTGTTTTGAGCCCTGACCGCACCAATATCAAGAGATATTCCCTACCTCTGGAAGCTCCCAGTCTACTGGGCAGGCAATGGCAATATATCATGGGAGCGCTATAATAGGGGCAGCTATAGCACAGTGCGGATTCCAGAAACGGGGCCTTTGGGTGTGTGAGTGTGAGTGTGCGTGAGTGTGTACAGTGCTGGGATGTCATGAAAGGCCTCCCAGAGAAGGTGGTGACTGGACCAAGTCGTGGGCACTGGGCAGCAGCTGTCCCAACAAAAGAACAGGGAGGGGCATTCCAGGCGGAAGGAACAGAGGGTGTGAAGCCACAGCCCCGGTCCAGCTTTCTCACTCCATTTTCTCACAGAGGGGCCTCAGGCAGACTTTTCTGGGAACTTGGTGCAAGCCCCACTTTCATTTTCTCCCTAAGCTTATTGGTGATGGGCCCTCATACCCAGTGGGTTTTGAGCCACGGAGTCTCCGATATTTTGCCAGGTTATCCCTTGCCCTGTTGGTGTCCAAACTACTACTGCTGAATAACAAACCAGTCCAAAGCATGATGGCTTAAAGCAACCATTCTATTATGCTCTAGGGTCCTGTGCATCAGGAATCCAGACAGGGGCAGCTTGTCTCTACTTCCCAATGCCTGGGACCTCAGCTGAGAGGTTAGAAGGCTGGGGTAACACAAATGGCTGGGGGCTAGAATCATCTGGAAGCTCCTTTTAATCACGTGGCTAGTGCCTGGGGTGAGACGGCTTGGCTGGGCTCAAATGGGACTGTCAACCAGTGCACACGGTACAGGATGTCTCCCATGTGGCTTCGGTTCTCACAGCATGGGGGCTTGGTTCTGATCGGAAGTAACATCCAGGGAGCAAGGCTCTCAAGAGGGAGACCTAGATGAAAGCTTCATGGCCTTGGCTGACCTAGCCTGGGAAGTCATTCATTGTCACTTCCCCTGCATTCTGTTGGTTTCAAGTGTCACTAGGCCATCTCAGATTCAAGGGGCAAGGACGAAGATGCCACCTCGCCATGGGAGAAGTGTCAAAGAATTTTCAGACTTGCTTCAAACTGCTCTGGGCAATATCTATGAGCTCGTCCCGCCCTCTGTAACACACTGGAGACTTTTTCTGATGGCAGTATTAAAAAAGAAACCCAAGAGTTCCTGATAGTGCCATTGATGGGTTTATTAGGGGGAAAGCCCAGCTCTAAGAGCCATGCATTATTTTAATGACAGCTTGAACCAGGACAGCCACCGGCGGCAAGTTTGTTCCAGAGGGAGCTTAATGCACACATCAGCTTAAATAAACATCTGATCCATCTGCTGATGGGAACAGCAACTGCAAAGGGTGGTGCTCATAGCGAGGAGAGGAAAGATTAGAAAAAGAGCAGAGTGAGAGAGGCATTTCCTAATTAGCAAGATGGGAGAGATGCCCCCTCATAAAAGAGCCCTAGGAGGGGTCAGCAATTGTCCTGTACTTAATGTTTGGCTAGCCACATGGCTTTAGACAGGTCACTTTGCCTTTCTGGCTTCTGTTCTCTCAGTTGGAAGGTGAGGCAGCCAGATAATGGTCTGTGAGGTCACTCCTTGACTTTAACCAGAGGAGTGGCATCAAGTAGTTCAGGGGGAGTTGGGCTAGTACAGGGAGCCAGCCTTCAGTTCAGCAGGGCTTTGCTAAGCCTGCCAGCATGGGCCTGGGTGAGAAAGCAGCCAAGCAGAAGCTGGGTCTCTGCCCTCAAGGCTGCATGTCTGCAGTCCCAGTCTCAGGAATCTGGCACCATGGTTTCGCATCACATCCCAGGGCACTGTTAAAATTGATATTAAAAAAAAAAGGATTCTTCTGTACCTTCCATGCAATTTAGGGAGAAAAAGCTTGGCAACTATGTGAAGCTGGCAAAAGAGCCATGTGACCGATGATTTTTATAATCCTGAGTGGAGTTCCTTGGTGCACCCCAACACGGAATCCTGGTCAGAGATTTCCTCCACGCCTGGATCAGCTCCTTCCTGAGGCTCCCACACAGGATTCTGCAAGGCAGGACGGATATATCACAGGTGCCTTCCAGAGGCCTGAGGAGGAAGCAGAGCCATGTGCAAAAAGGCTGGTCCCATCCCCCCAGCCCAGGCTTCTGAGCTCCAGGTCAGGAACTGGGGGAAAGACAGCATCTTGGCTGATGAAAAAGACCATCAGATAAAACAGGAGGAAGGGGAACTTGGGGATTTGGTCCCAGCAGGGTGGGACCAGAAGCTTGACCACCTGGCATTTCCTGAGGTCCCTCTGCAGATGTCCAAGTTTCATCCTTGTGGAAGGTGGTATTTTCCAAGAGTGGCTGCCACAGGAGCTCCCTTTCATCCCATGTGCTCTTCTACAATGTGAGGTAAAGCAGCATCTGTGTCCCCTCCCCCTTTGAATCTGGTGGCCTGTGACTACAGCAGAAACGGCCCTGTCTGACTTCTGAGGCTAGGTCGTCACAGGCCATCGAGCTTCCTCATGCTTCTCTCTTGGGACATTCATTCTTAGAACCTAGTGGCCATGCTGTGAGGAAAACCAGGACACATGGACAGGGCCACATGTAGGTGCTCCAGCCAATAGTCCTTCTGAGGTCGCAGACAGCAGCCAGCATCAGCCCCCCAACGTGAAGGAGCCTCCAGACGATTCCAGCCCCCAGTCTTTGAGACACCTGCAGCCTCCAAGTTTTCCCAGTTGAGGCCCCAGTTGAGCTGTCCTGTTACAACCTTGCCAAATTCCTGATGCACAGAATCTGTGAGCAAAATAAAATAGTGCTTGTTTTAAGTCGGTACAGTTGGGGCTCTTTGTACAGTGCAATAGTGACTGATACACCCCTGAATCGGCTGTAGACCAGTATTTCTCAAACTGTAGTTCTTGGGCTTCCCGTAATAGAACAGGGCAGAGGGGTTGCTAAAAATGCAGGTCCTGACCCCACTCTAAACTCAAGGAATTGTAATTTCTGGGGGATAGGATCAGAAAATCATATTTCAAACAACAGCTTCCATATGATTCTTAGGCATTGGTGTGGACAACTCCATTAATGCAAGGTTAGGGGAACTATCTTGATAATGATTGTCTTAGTTGTTGCTTTGCCTACAAGTTACAAACCAGCTCCCACTAAGTTGAACCCTAAATGAGACGTTCCGAATGGGTGAAGACATACTTCTTACCTCCTACTCCTCTGTGTATCTCCGTTTTCCCTTCTCTTGCAGACCAACCCTCTCTCCTCCATATCTCCTTGCAGGCAGATGTGGTCACACAATTAAACTGAGATGCAAAGGAAAAAGTCATGTGGCAAATTTCTGGGAACATTTCTTCAAAGACAGCTGATGTCTCCATTGCCCCTTTTCTACATTTCTGCTGCATGAAATGTGGACATGAAAGACGGAGCTGGAACAGTCATCTCGGATCAAGAAGTGACCTTGGGAATGGAGACTATGCGCAGATTAGTGACATGATAGTAGGAACCTGAATCTCTGAGGACTAGGTGGAACAGGGCCACCACACCAGTCCTGGGCTTCATTCTTCTGGACTTCATTCATGTATGAAAGAAAGAAACTATCTTGTTTAAGCCACTGTCACTTTGAGCCATTGTTGCTTGTACTTGACCACCACCTTAGCTGGTAGAAATAGCAAATGCCATGAGAGAAAATCCCTAGATGATTTGGTGCTAGGGCCAAAGGCCTAGAAAGGACTGCCAGGGTGCCCCTATGACATGGGTCTCGAGCAAGCTGAGGTTAGGAAACCCTCCTAGGTCTAGAAACATACCAGGAGAAGCCTGCTGACTGTTTTTAAGCTCTTTCCACAACCCACAGCATTGTTAAAGATGTTATGACAGACTATCTGCTGATTCCAGGCTCCCATGAGGAGCTAGATACCATCTATCCAAGCCAGCTGGAGCTTAGGTGCCCAGGGGAGACAGGTCTCCTGGTGGCAGGTGGTGAGGGTCTAGCTTCAAATTTAAGTTTGTGCTGAAGACCTCAATAGGGTTGAACTTTTGTCTAATTACTCTATCTGTTTATAATAATAGATACCATTTAATGAGCACTTCCTATATGCTCAGCAAAGTGCTAAGCACTTAGTGTTCGTGATTTCATTTATTGCCACAACAATTCTGTATGGAAAAGTTTCTCTACTTAAAAAAGTGAGAAAACAGGCTCAGAGGGGTTACATGTAATGAGCCCAAGGTCACAGAGATAGCAAGCAGAACTCAGACCCAAGTCTCTGTGATCCCAAAGTTCAGAGGCTAACATCTCGGTGACATTCTAGAAACCACCTCTCTCCTTCCATGCAGCTGGAGCCTGCCCTTCAAGCTGGCACTCTTCCTTTCCCCAGGGGGCAGAATCCTGCAACGCTCCCAAAGATCTGGCAACTTCTGCCTTGACAAAGTTCTTTAGCAAGGCCGCAGATGAAAGAGGACGTGCCAGAACAGGCTAGGGCGAGTGGGCAATGCCTCTGGAAGAGATTTGTAAAGTATCATTGGTCCAGCACTCAGAGAGGGTTGGAGAGAAAGTACTGTTGGCCTAAAGCCACAGCAGCCACCTGTGAACGAAAGCTGGGTGTGCGTTCCTGTCAAGCATAACAGGGAGTGGATGCAGCCCAGGGTGAGTGCCCAGGGGGATTTTCCAACCTTGAAAGCACCCCTGCTTTCAAGTGAGTGATTACTAACTGCTTACTCTAGAAAACTAGAAACCCCTCACTACTCTCACATTTACCTTTCCCCTACTCTCCACCTAAACTTCTTGACTTGCAAACCACCAAGTAGGAGGCAGCAGAAACTACTAGCTTCTAATTAATATGAATTAACAGGGCTACTTAAAACAAACATTATTTAAAAAGCCAAAAGTGTTTACCTATTACTGAACTAAACTGGAAAGTTCATGCCAAGCGTACATGGCTGCCCTGAGGTCGTTCCACTCATCACCTTCCTTTCTAGACACTTGTTTTCCGTCTGCCCATGGCACGTGTCACTCTCATGTGTCTCCTTCCGAAGACAGAGTCCCCGCCCTTCTTGGTGGCAGGCCATCAGGCACCGTCTCCACTAGGCCTGGAATAAAGGCTTTGGCGGATGCAGAGGACAAGGAAGTCAGTGTGCTGGGAATGTCTGTGGTGTCAGAAAACCTCAGAGGGTCTTGTGAAGGTGGCCTCGGGGGTCTGGGTCTTGCAGTCTAGTCTGAACACCCTGATCCTCAAACCCTTCTGTGTCCTTGAGTTTTTATACGTACAAATGAAGGTATGTTGGAAGTCACATCAGAGATGTGCACTAATTGTTTCTGGCTCTCCACCTTCCGGGCACATGGAGGAATTGTGCTTCCTGGTCCACTGTGGTGGGTGAGGCCCTGCGACCGGTTGTGACTAATGAGTCATGAGCAGGAAGTGAGCTTGCTTTCCCTCTGCCACAACAGATGGCAATATTCTAAACAGTTAGCCATCAACCTGTGTCTTAAAGTGAGGGCCAGATAAAGCAGAACCCCCAGTTAACCCCAAATAGCCATGCTGTGTGTAAGAAATAAATCTTTGTTGTGCTAAATCCCTGAGAATTTGGGGGACCATTATTGCTGCACAGGAGCCTCATCACAGTGCTTCTTAACCTCTTGGTGTTTTGGGTCCATTTTCCAATTTGGGAATTGTTGTTAGCATACTTGAATGGATTAGAAATTTCATACAACACTAAACAGGTCAACAGCAGGCACAAGTAATTCTCTACTCCAGTGTTTCAGCATCTTTACAGGCACCCACAGCTATCACTTCAGCTCCACACCATTTATGTTGGTAAATCACCCATTCCAAATCACGATTTCCTAAGAGCTGGTTTGATGCACGCCACGCCTCTCTCCTGTGCGTCCAAGCCCAACACCTGCTCAGAGCAGTGCTCCACCTGACATGGCTTCAGGGGCGCTGCATTCTCCATCGTTGCTCAGTTGTTGTATGGGAACTCATCTCCATGCAGCAACAGCCTCCAAGTATACTTCTGGGGAAGCTATCCCAGAGATCACAGGAAAGGAAGGCTCACAAACTAAGATAAAGAAGTCGAATCACACTGTGTGGCAAAGCAACTGGAAATACTCGAGAGGAGCAAAGAGGGATGGGTAAGTTTGCACACTTAAGACAGGGTACCAGCAGGCCCAAGGACCATGCTGCTTGAATCCTGGCATAGGCAATGCTCTGTCCCTGCTGCCTCCATCCACTTTCCTTGCCACTGGTGTGGGTACAAGACCACAGTTGAGGTTTGAGGTACACAGAAGTCTGGAAGGTGCCTGGGGCCAACAGCACGCATGTGCTGTCTCACAGAGATGTGGAGACAGCTTGCCTGGCCACGGCTGCACTTCTCCAATTAGCCTGAGGAGCAGCCATGGAGGTTATTTGCATTTCTTGAGCACAGGACACATGGGGCCAGAATGAGTATTACCAATGGGTGGTTGAATATTGAGTGCCTGTATGCCTCATGTATATTTAGTTTATTATGAATATTTAGTGCCTCAGGTGTCTTAAATATATTTAGTGCCTCATGAATATTCTATGTCTCTTGTATATTTAGTATCTCATGAATATTAGGAATCTCATTCCTTCCACCTCTTTCCAATCTATGTTCACCCATACACTCTTCCTGATCTAACAGATTGAGCTTACTTACCAATGACAACTTTTATCCATTCCACTTATTTTCTTATCTTTGACAGCAGAATAGAATATTCTCAAACAGTACAGCAAATATATACTACATAGCTTCTATCAACAACTAATTGACTGTCTTGGTCAGAAGTTTATCACTTGTCTGTAAGAGTATGCAGAATACAGGGTGCGCCAGCACACTGCCCTATTCTAGGCCAGGCATTTGTCAGGCATATCTAGTGTAATCTGCGTAACAGCCCAGTAAGGTAGGTCTTGTTATGCCTACTTATGAGGATGGTGAAACACAGAGATGTTTAGCAACTTGCCCGAGGTCACACAGCTAGTAAGAAGCACAGCCAGAGCTGTAACTCAGATCTCTTTTCTGTTCTCCATTATATCATGCTTTTGGGCTTTCATCTCCCCTCGGAGGTGGGTGATGTTCTGCATCAGCTTGATGTTTCCCATCTTATCACCTCCACAACTTCCACTCTGGTCC
Organism: Phataginus tricuspis; assembly: GCA_029783875.1. NCBI lineage: Eukaryota > Metazoa > Chordata > Mammalia > Pholidota > Manidae > Phataginus > Phataginus tricuspis. Next base: position 32,417,165 of record JAQQAC010016209.1, read on the forward strand.
AAGCACTTGGATTACTGGAGTACCCAACTCAGCGTCCCTCACCCGCTAATCCAGTCTATCCATGGTTTCCAGAGAGACATTTAACAACACAAATCTGATTACATCACATCTCTACTTAAACTCTCCAGTGGCTTCCCACTGTTTGCCAAGTAAAGATCCAAACCCTCAGCATGACCTATGACTTATTACAGAGCCAGCATGATCTGGCCCCTCCTGGCCACCCCAGCCTCTCTCTCACCCTGTCCCCCTCACTGTCTGTCTTCTGGCTACATGCTGATTTTTAATCAGTTCTCAAATATGCCATGTTACCTCCCATCACAGAACATTTGCACAAGCTGTTCTTTCTGCCCTCAATGCCTTTCCATTCCTTCTTCATCTAGTTAACACCCATTCATCCTCATATCTCAGCTTGCATGTCCCTTTCTCTAAGAAATTCTCCTAACCCCTCTAGTCTAGGTCAGTTTCCTAGTTTACAAATTTCTTCCCTGCAGAATACTAGTGTTGGCTTATAATTTTATTTGCTAGCCTCTTCACTGATCTCTATGGGCTCTGAGATCAGGGCACTGGGCTTTTGTGCTCCAGTCTATCTCTAGTGCCCTCTCAATAGGTATTTGCTGCTGTCAATATAGAGTCTTTTCCGGAGGAAGTTGCTGGAGCCCCTGCATCAGGGACATCCTCAGCTAGCTGTCCCTTTCTCAAGAGAGAGAAAAGGACTTCTTCTTTGCCTTGCCTGGAATCAAAACTGACAGCCACCTGTGTAGTGTGACCTCAAGTGGTCTCAGAAGTACCCTCCCTTCCATTCCTTTGCTGGAAAATTCCATGACAAATACCATGTCTTCTGAGAAAATGCACATCTCTCTGGGAGAATTTTTACATAAAGCCATAGCTCAGTGAGAATCGGATTCCAGTTCCATTCACATTTATTGAGCACCAGTGGTATACCAGGGACTGTGCTGGACACTTACTATTAATATGGCCTATTGCTGCATAACAAATTACCCCAAAACTTAGAGGCCTAGAACAAAACGTAGTTACTATTTCACAGTTTCTGCAGGTCAGGAAACCAGGTGTGGCTTCACTGGGTGCCTCTAGTCAGGGACTCTAGTGGGGCAATCAAGGTGTCGGCCAGAGCAACAGGCACTACTCACAGAGCTGTTGGTGGCCTCAGGTTCCCTCTGGCTATTGGCTGGACACGTCATTTCCTCACCACACGAGCCTCCCCACAGGCAGCTCACAACACGGCAACTGGCTTCCCTCAGAGTGACTGAGCAAGAGAGGGTGGGCAAGATGGAAACCAAGTCTTTCTATAGCCGAATCCCAGAAGCGACATCCCATTACTTCTGCCGTATTCTATTTCTAGTCGTTAAAGTGAGTCAACAGGCTCAGCCTCCGCTCAAGGGGAGGGGATTACACAAGGTCATGAACATCAGGAGACAAGACCAGGAGAGCTCCTGTAGAGGCTCCCTGCATGTACCAGTTCTCATTTTATTTTCCTGGCAACCTTGTAAGGGACCTTTATCTTCACTCTACAGGGGGAAAAGCTGGTTCACAGAGGGTAAGTGTGATGTTTAATTTTATGTGTCAACTCGGCTAGGCTGTGGCACGCAGTTGTTTGGTCAAACATTACTCTAGATGTTTCTGTAAAGGTATTTCGGAGATGTGATTAACATCTACAATCTGTTGACTTTAGGTAAAGTAGATTACCCTCGATAATGTGGCTGGGCGTCATCCAATCAGTTAGAGGCCTTAAGAGCAACACTGAGGTTTCCTGGAGAGGAAGGAATTCCACCTCAAGACTTTAACACACAAATCCTGCCTGAGTTTCCAGCCTGCCAGCCTGTCCTGCTGATTTCAGAGTCAAGACCACAACATTAACTCCTGTCTGAGTTTCCAGTCCATTGGCCTGCCCTACAAATTTCAGACTCACCAGCTTCCATTCCTTAAAATAAATCTCTTTATAAATAAGTAAATTTAATTATATGTTTATACACACACACACACACACACACATTCACATATATACACAGCTGACCCTTGAATAACATGGGTTTAAACAGTATGAGTCAAAAAGATGGCGGTGTGAGAGGTGAGACAGAGGCTTCCTCCTAAAACCACATATAATATGAAAATAAAGCTACTACAACTACTCTTGAAAGAGCAACGGGAAAGAGGACTACAACAAACTGCATACACCTGGAGACAAGAGCAGCCCTCACAGAAAACGGTAATATACTAAAGCTGTGGTCCTGCGGGATCCAAGCCCTTCCGCCACCTCAGCTCACCAATGGGAGGAAGAGGAATGGAGCAGGGAGGGAGTAGAGATCTGGGACTGCTGAATACCTAACTCTGGAGATCTATTCTGGGAGCACAAACCTACATTTCATGGTGCTTCCATGATATTCTTCTAATTAGGAGCTTGGAAAGCTAAGTCAGGCAGAATTCCTGGAGAGACTAAGATTCCCACTGCTTGTGAAAAGCAGGGATCCATATCCAGCTGCTCTGGGACAAAAGAAAGTCAGGCAGTCTGAGAGACTTCCTAACAAAGAAGCCATTAGCAAGAGGGCTGCTAAAGGGGCAAGGATTGCACAGAGTTTACTGCTCAGGAGAAAGGACAGGTAGACAAAATTGGCCAGGTGTACTCTGCCCAGCAGACTGGGAGTTTTCTGATCTTCAGGTGTGCCAGCTCCCTGGCTGCCTACACAGCTCCAAGAACCCCTTCTGTGACAGGCAGACTAGTGCACCTTTCGCCTGGCTAGCCCCACCGGGCTTGCAAACCTGGAAACCCTTCCCTGGTGTTAGGCCAGCCAGAGGGAAGATCTGTCTACAGCAACTAAAAACGCAAAGCACAGAGGCTTATACCTGTGTGCTCAGTCCACTGTTTCAGACAGTGGAGACAGGCACAGCAGCCAGGAACCAGGAAACAGCCCTTTCCTCCCCCGAGGCACCAATACCACTCCCCTACAATCCCTGACATTGCTTCAGGGGCTGAGCAGCTCCAGAGAGTAGAGCTTCTGGGCACTAGAGGGCTCCATACACAAATATGAAACGCCAAAGGAACCTGGTCCAGAGTAAAATTATGAATACAACTCCTGAGAAAGATTTAAATGATATGGACCTTATGACTCTCCCTGAAAGGGAGTTCAAAATAAAAATCATTAACATGCTCATGGAGGTATGGAAAGATATTCAAGAACTCAGGAATGAATTCCGGTCGGAGATCCAATCCTTGAAGAACACAATGGACGGTATTAAAAGCAGATTGGATACTGTGGAGGAGATGATAAATGAAATAGAAACTAGAGAAGAGGCATACAAAGAAGCTGAGGTACTGAGAGAAAAAGGATCTCTAAGAATGAAAGAATATTGAGAGAACTGTGTGACCAATCCAAACGGAACAATATTCGCATTATAAGAGTACCAGAGGAAGAAGAGAGAGAAAAACGGATAGAAAGTGTCTTTGAAGAAATAATTGCTGAAAACTTTCCCACACTGGGGAAGGAAATAGTCTCACAGTCCACGGAAGCCCACAGAACTCCCAACACAAGGGACCCAAGGAAGACAACACCAAGACACATAATAATTAAGATGGCAAAGGTCAAAGATAAAGACAGAGTATTAAAGGCAGCTAGAGAGAGAAAAAAGATCACCTACAAAGGAAAACCCATCAGACTATCATCAGACTTCTCAACAGAAACCCTACAGGCCAGAAGAGAATGGCATGATATATTTAACGTAATGAAACAGAAGGACCTCGAACCAAGGACATTGTATCCAGCACGATTATATTTAAATATGATGGAGGGATTAAACAATTTCCAGACAAAGGAAAGTTGAAAGAGTTTGCCTCTCATAAACCACCACTACAGGATATCTTAAATGAACTGCTGTAGAGGAAGCACCCCTAAGGCTAAAAAGATGTCACCAGAGAAAATAAAAGCATAGCAAAGAAAGCAGACCGTCCAAATACTAACTAAAGGCAAAGAATAAAACACCCAATATATAAAGAATGGAGGAGGAAGAATAGGAAGGGAGAAATAAAGAAACATCAGACGGCGTTCACAATAACTTAACAAGAAAGTTAACTTAGATTCTTAGACAGTAAAGAAGAAACCCTTGAACCTTTGGTAACCACGAATCTAAAGCCAGCAATGGCAATAAGTACATATCTATCAATAATCACCCTAAATGTAAATGGAGTGAATGCACCAATCAAAAGACACAGAATAACAGAGTGGATAAAAAAGCAAGACCCATCTATATGCTGCTTACAAGAGACTCATCTCAAACCCAAAGATATACACAGACTAAAAGTGAAGGGATGGAAAAAGATATTTCATGCAAACAACAAAGAGAAAAAAGCAGGTGTTGCAGTACTTGTATCAGATAAAATAGACTTCAAAACTAAGAAAGTAGTAACAGATAAAGAAGGACATTACATAATGATAAAGGGGTCAGTCCAACAAGAAGATATAACCATTATAAACATATATGCACCCAACACAGGAGCGCCAACATATGCGAAACAAATACTAACAGAATTGAAGGAGGAAATAGACAACAATGCATTCATTTTAGGAGACTTCAACACACCACTCACTCCAAAGGATAGATCAACCAGACAGAGAATAAGTAAAGACACAGAGGCACTGAACAACACACTAGAACAGATGGACCTAACAGATATCTACAGAACTCTGCACCCAAAAGCAACAGGATACACATTCTTCTCAAGTGCACATGAAACATTTTCCAGAATAGACCACATACTAGGCCACAAAAGGAACCTCAGTAATTTTAAAAATATTGAAATCCTACCAACCAACTTCTCAGATCACAAAGGTATAAAACTAGAAATAAATTGTAGAAAGAAATCAAAAAGGCTCACAAATACATGGAGACTTAACAACATTCTCCTAATGAATCAATGGGTTAATGACCAAATCAAAACAGAAATCAAAGAATATATGGAGACTAATGACAACAACAACACAAAGCCACAACTTCTGTGGGACGCAGCAAAGGCAGTTCTAAGAGGAAAGTATATTGCAATCCAGGCCTATTTAAAGAAGGAAGAGCATTCCCAAATGAACAGTCTAAAGACACAATTATTGAAATTGGAAAAAGAAGAACAAAGGAGGCCCAAAGTCACCAGAAGGAGGGACATAATAAAGATCAAAGAAGAAATAAATAAAATTGAGAAGAATAAAACAATAGAAAAAATGAATGAAACCAAGAGCTGGTTCTTTGAAAAAATAAACAAAGTAGATAAACCCCTAGCCAGACTCATTAAGAGAAAAAGAGAATCTACACACATAAACAGAATCAGAAATGAGAAAGGAAAAATAACGACGGGCCCCACAGAAATACAAAGAATTATAAGAGAATATTATGAGCATCTGCATGCTAACAAGCTGCAAAACCTAGAAGAAATGGACAACTTCTTAGAAAAATAGAACCTTCCAAGACTGACCAAGCAAGAAACAGAAAAACTAAACAGACCAATCACCAGCAACGAAATTGAATCCGTAATCAAAAAAATACCCAAGAACAAAAGCCCCGGACCTGATGGATTCACCTCTGAATTCTACCAGACATACAGAGAAGAAATAACACCCATTCTACTTAAAGTTTTCCAAAAAATAGAAGAGGAGGGAATACTTCCAAACTCTTTCTATGAAGCCAGCATCACTCTAATACCAAAACCGGGCAAAGACCTCACCAAAAAAGAAAATTACAGACCTATATCCCTGATGAACGTAGATGCAAAAATACTCAACAAAATATTAGCAAACCGAATTCAAAAATACATCAAGAGGATCATACACCATGATCAAGTGGGATTCATCCCAGGGATGCAAGGATGGTACAACATTCGAAAATCCATTAACATCATCCACCACATCAACAAAAAGAAGAACAAAAACCACATGAT
>JAQQAC010016209.1:32428096-32459401 GCA_029783875.1 Phataginus tricuspis
GCTGCAAAACCTAGAAGAAATGGACAACTTCTTAGAAAAATACAACCTTCCAAGACTGACCAAGGAAGAAACAGAAAAACTAAACAGACCAATCACCAGCAACGAAATTGAATCGGTACTCAAAAAACTACCCAAGAACAAAACCCCCGGACCTGACGGATTCACCTCTGAATTCTAACCAGACATATAGAGAAGAAATAACACCCATTCTCCTTAAAGTTTTCCAAAAAATAGAAGAGGAGGGAGTACTTCCAAACTCTTTCTATGAAGCCAGCATCACTCTAATACCAAAACCGGGCAAAGACCTCACCAGAGAAGAAAATTACCGACCTATATCCCTGATGAACGTAGATGCAAAAATACTCAACAAAATATTAGCAAACCGAATTCAAAAATACATCAAGAGGATCATACACCATGATCAAGTGGGATTCATCCCAGGGATGCAAGGATGGTGCAACATTCGAAAATCCATCCACATCATCCACCACATCAACAAAAAGAAGAACAAAAACCACATGATCATCTCCATAGATGCTGAAAAAGCATTTGACAAAATTCAGCATCCATTCATGATTAAAACTCTCAACAAAATGGGTATAGATGGCAAGTACCTCAACATCATAAAAGCTATATATGACAAACCCACATCTAACATCATACTTAACAGAGAGAAGCTGAAAGCTTTTCATCTAAGATCGGGAACAAGACAGGGATGCCCACTCTCTCCACTGTTATTCAACATAGTACTGGAGGTCCTAGCCACGGCAATCAGACAAAACAAAGATATACAAGGCATCAAGATTGGTAAAGAAGAAGTCAAATTGTCACTATTTGCAGATGACATGATACTGTACATAAAAAACCCTAAAGACTCCACTCCAAAACTACTAGAACTAATATCTGAATTCCGCTAAGTTGCAGGATACAAAATTAACACACAGAAATCTGTTGCTTTCCTATATACTAATGATGAACTAACAGAAAGAGAAATCAGAAAAACAATTCCATTCACAATTGCATCAAAAAGAATAAAATACCTAGGAATAAACCTAACCAAGGAAGTGAAAGACCTGTACTCTGAAAACTACAAGACACTCCTAGGAGAAATTAAAGAGGACACTAACAAATGGAAATGCATCCCATGCTCTTGGCTAGGAAGAATAAATATTGTCAAAATGGCTATACTACCTAAAGCAATCTACAGATTCAACACAGTCCCTATCAAACTACCAACAGCTTTCTTCAATGAACTGGAACAAATAATTCTAAAATTCATATGGAACCAGAAAAGGCCCCGAATAGCCAAAGCAATTCTGAGAAGGAGGAATCAAACAGGGGGAATTACGCTCCCTGAGTTCAAACTCTACTACAAAGCCACAGTAATCAAGACAATTTGGTATAGGCACAAAAACAGACCCACAGACCAATGGAACAGAATGGAAAATCCAAACATTAACCCAAACATTTACAGCCAATTAATATTTGATAAAGGAGCCTTGGATATACAATGGGGATATGACAGCCTCTTCAGCAGCTGGTGTTGGAAAAACTGGACAGCTACATGTTAGAGAATGAAACTGGACTACTGTCTAGCCCCATACACAAAGGTAAACTCAAGGTGGATCAAAGACCTGAATGTAAGTCATGAAACCATAAAACTCTTAGAAAAAAACATAGGCAAAAATCTCTTGTACATAAACATGAGCGACTTATTCATGAACATATCCCCCCAGGCAAGGGAAACAAAAGCAAAAATGAACAAGTGGGACTATATCAAACTGAAAAGCTTCTGTACAGCAAAGGACACCATCAGTAGAACAAAAAGACATCCTACAGTATGGGAAAATATATTCATAAATTATGCATCTGATAAGGGGTTGACATCCAAAATATATAAAGAACTCACACACCTTAACAAACACAAAGCAAAGAATCCAATTAAGAAATGGGCAGAGGACATGAATAGACACTTCTCTAAAGAAGACATTCAGATGGCCAACAGGCACATGAAAAGATGCTCCACATCGCTGGTCATCAGAGAAATGCAGATTAAAACCACAATGAGATATCACCTCACACCAGTGAGGATGGCCAACATCCAAAACACAAACAACAACAAATGTTGGCGAGGATGTGGAGAAAAGGGAACCCTCCTACATTGCTGGTGTGAATGCAAATTAGTTCAACCATTGTGGAAAGCAGTATGGAGATTCCTCAAAAAACTCAAAATAGAAATACCATTTGACCCAGGAATCCCACTCCTAGGAATTTACCCTAAGAATACAGCAGCCCAAATTCAAAAAGACAGATGCACCCCTATGTTTATTGCAGCACTATTTACAATAGCCAAGAAATGGAAGCAACCTAAGTGTCCATCAGTAGATGAATGGATTAAGAAGATGTGGTACATATACACAATGGAATATTATTCAGCCATAAGAAGAAAACAAATCCTACCATTTGCAACAACATGGATGAAGTTAGAGGGTATTATGCTCAGTGAAATAAGCCAAGCCAAAAAAGACAAGTATCAAATGATTTCCCTCATATGTGGAGTATAAGAACAAAGAAAAAACTGAAGGAACAAAACAGCAGCAGACTCACAGAACCCAAGAACGGACTAACAGTTACCAAAGGGAAAGGGACTGGGGAAGATGGGTGGGAAGGGAGGGATAAGAGGGTAAAAGGGGTATTACAATTATCAGACGTAAGGTGGGGGGGCACGGGGAGGGCTGTACAACTCAGAGAAGACAAGTAGTGATTCTATAGCATCTCACTACGCTGATGGACAGTGACTGTAATGGGGTTGGTGGGGGGGACCTGATGAAGGGGGTAGTTTAATTACCATAATATTGCACATGTAATTGTAGGTTAATGATACCAAAATAAATTGTAAATAAAAATAAATAAACAGTATGAGTCCAGTTATATGCAGATTTTTTCAATAAATATATTGGAAAAAATTTTGGAAATTTGCAACAATCTGAAAAAATGTTTTCTTTTCTCTAGCTTCCTTTACTGTAGGAATACAGTATATAATACATATAACACAAAATATGTGTTAATCACCTGTTTATGTTATTGGTAAGGCTTCTGGTCAACAGTAGGCTATTAGAAGTTAAGTTTTTAGGGAGTCAAAAGTTAGTGCAGATTTTTGACTAGGCAGGGGGTCAGCGCCCCAACCTCTGTGTTTTTCAAGGGTCACCTGTATATGCATATATATATATGTATATCTCCTATTAGTTCTGTTTCTCTGGTGAACATACTGATACAACGTTTAGCCAATGTTTGATAAGTGGCAAAACAGGGAGGTGGAGAAAGAAGTGAAAGAAGTTGGGAGCATAAAGCAGCCATCAATCAACAAACATTTACTGAGTAATGTGGCAGATTATGCTTCCCGAAGATGGCCTCCCTGACATATCCCAACCCACATGATTTTCTTATAATGTGGTGCTGAGACTTATCCCTCAAGACGTGGAGTTTATGTTCTCTCCTCTTGAATCTGGGTGGGCATGTGACTAGACCAGAAGAGACACTCTTTGATTCCCAAGCCTAGGTTTTAAAAGAGGACACCACTTTTGTCTACCCCTCTTGAGATGTTCATACTTGGAAGTCAGCAGCCATGCTGTGAGGCAGCCCACACTAGCCTATGTCAAGAGAGCCCTGGAGAGGCCATGTGTGGGTGTTCTAGCTAATAGTCCAGTTGGCATCCCAGCGAAAAGCCTACATCAACCACCAGATAGGTGAGTGCACAAGCCTTCAGATGATTCCAGCACCAGCCTTTGGAGTCTTCGCATCAGAGATGCTAGCCATTATAGAGTGGTGCCAAGCTGTCCCTGCTGTGCCTTGTCTGAATTTATGGCACTCAGAAACCTTCCAGGGTTGGAAAAAAAAAAAGACTGTTGCTGTTTTAAGTCAATAAGTTTATGGGTGATTTAATACAGCAATAGCTAACTGGAATATCTGACCTTGCGCTGGCCCCACTGGAGGGATACACTGGTGGGCCAGATGGAGATGGTCTAATGGAGTCTTGTATTGGTCTGCTCAGGCTGTTATGACAAAATACCACATGGTGGCATAAGCAAAAGATATTTATTTCTGGAAATTCTGGAGCCTGGGAAGTCCAAGATCAAGGTTCGAGCCAGTTGAGTTCCTAGTGAGATTTTTCTTCTTAGGTTGCAGACAGTAGTCCTCTTAAGTTATCCCCCCATGGTGAGGAGAGAGAGGGAACTCTCCAGTGTCTCTTCTTATAAGGGCACTAATACCACTTGTGAGGGCTCCACCCTCATGACCTAATTATTTCCTGAAGGCCCTACCTCCAAATACCATTATATTGAGGGTTAAGGTTTCAACATATGAATTTTGGGGCAGGGGACACCCACATTCAGTCCATAGTAAGTTTACATACCAAATGGAGGAAAAATCTCATAATCACATAAACAAATGTGTAGATAACCTATCAATGCCATTGAGAAAACAAAACGGGTGATGTGTTCTGGAGGTATTGCCTGAGCTAGCGTGGTCAGGGAAGGCTTCTCTGAGGTGGTGCCGTTGGAGCTGAGATGTGAATGACAGGGAGAGGCAGACAAACAAAGAGCAGGGTAAATGTATTCCCCTCAGAAGGGACAGCAAGTTCAAGACTGCAAACTAAGGCCAAACTTGAATAGGGGCTCTTTGAAGGATGTCAACAACTGGGAGGTACCAGAGGGCTCCAAGAAATCTGGTAGAGGTGGGCCCCACTGCCTGAGACAGGAATAGAAAACTGCTGTTGTTGATAACGATGTGCCAGGACTTTTCCACTTGTCTTCTCACAGCCAACCTGTGTGTGTGTGTGTGTGTGTGTGTGTGTGTGTGTGTGTGTGTGTGTTGGGGGTGGGGAAGCACAGGTCAAATCCAGTGCTCCAGGAAAGCAGATTCTGGGAGGGGTCAGAACAAGCTGCCTCAGAGTTAGTCCAGCCATGCCCAAAGCCTGCCCTGTACTGAGCTGACCGCCACTCCAGGCCAGTGGGAGGGAGGGAGCAGGGATAGGGAGGGGGGAAACAGAGAGATGGAGGGACTCCCACACATATCAATGGGCTCTTTCTCCTTTCAATAAGCTCAGAAGAACCCTGGCCTTTGTCTTGGGCCCCTGCCCCCCAGGCAGATCTCATAAAGGGCCTGCAGGCCTGGGCTAAGGACAGGGCTGTCCTCACAATAGCAGGGTGAGGAGGTTAAAGCCCAGTGTCAGCTGCTCAGAATCTCATCCCTGGGGCTTTTCCTGCTTTTGTTGTTCCTGGTCATAGGCCTGATATTTGATGGGGGCCTCGCTTCAGTTAGCTGCAGAAGAAATTTGGCGGAGGGATGGCAAGGCTGGCCTTGACCGAGGTTAGGATGGATTGGTGAGCCACGGAGAGGGGATGGGGGATCCCAGGGGAGGGAGCTGAAGGACCTGGCTACTGTACCTCTCTGGGCTTTCAGACTCCAAGCTCCACGGGCTCCATGGAGCTCATCAGTTTGTATCCTCCACTGTCTTGGGCAAGGAACCAAAGCCTCATCTTGTGAATAATTCCCCTCACACAGCAAGTCTGGTGGGTTTTTGAGGGAAGGACCTTGCCACTCGAAGATGCTACTGGGGGACTGAGTGTTCTTCCCATCTGGATGCTCTGGGAATTGTGAATGAATGCACTAAAGCTGCACATCCCCATCAACAGGGAAGGACAGATAACTGAGGTCTAGGCTTACAATGGAATACTACGCAGCAATACAAAAGAACAAACTACTGAGACCTCAGTAACAAGAATGAATCTTACAGACATCATGGTGAAAGAAGTCAGACACAAAAGAGTAAATGTTGTTGGGTTCCATTTATAAGAAGTTCACAGACAAGCAAAACCAATCAATAATGCTAGAGGTCAGAATAGTGGTTGCTTATGGGGGCATTGACTAGGAGGGGGTGTGAAGGAACCTTCGGGTGCTGGAATTGTTCTATGTCTCGATTTGGGCAATGGTTACTTTCATCTGTATATATACACAAATTCATGGAGCTGTGCCTCTAAGATCTGTGCACTCTGCCATATGTATGCTACACTTCAAGAAAAAATGACCTGTTTACCTCGCCTGACACACACACCTTGCTGCCAGAGTCAGAGGTAAGTGCTGGGTGCTCATTAGCCTGGGGGCTATTCAGGGAGCCAGGTTCCAGATGTAGTAACTGAGGATTTCAAGCTGCATTCTCAATAGACTTTTGCTAGCACCTGGTCTCTCAATTCAGTTCTCCTCCTGTCCACAGAGCTCTGGTGGGGAGCTGCCCTTGAGCACAGCAGCCAGAAAGCCCTTGGACCAATTACTAACCCTCCTCATGGTGTCCCAACCTGCATGGATAGGAGATGCATGGGAGAGACCAAGGCTGTCTTCAAGCCCTATGGCGCCACCTTAGCTGGTATTTTCGCCAGTGCTTCCTTCTTGCAGCAAAAAGCTGGCTATAACTACATAACCACAGCCTTCCCTGGAGCTCCTAAACTTCGCTAATCTGGGTTCCTGAACACATCTGCTGTTTTGATTGAATCTCTCGACTTTCTCTGACGCGTCCCTCTCCGTCCTGGCCCCTCCCTCTCAACTTGAGTTACCTTCCCTTCTATATAATCCACCCACCACAGGCACACACAGATCAGCAAACAAACGCCTCTCCAGGCCAACCTGTTCATGGGCGGCTTGGGGAGTTCCTGGGTGCTTCTTTGTGTTCTAAAGCCAACAGGAAGTGAACTAAAAGCAAAGGCATGGTGGATGAGTCACTCAGCAAAGGACCCTCCCGCTGGCCCTGCAAGCTAAAGCAGAACTGGAAAGCAGGGAACTTCTTCCAAGCGGGCCTGACATTTGCCAGGGCAAGATACCAGCGCTCGGGCATCGTGGAGAGAGACAGTAGAGTCCGGGGGTCCCCTTCAAATGTCTTTTCCAAAATGACCATCTTATCACTGCGATCCCACCAGTGTGGGATTCGGTGCAAATCAGTAAGCATTTACTGTGGCAAGATTACCTACGGAATATAGGAAACGGTTTCTACTGCCGGAGCACCTCAACATTTATTGAATGGGAAAAAGGGATAGGTGACTTCCAGTTAGCCATGGAATTACAGAGTGCACTCACATTCGTCCTCCACTGTCTCCCCCAAAGGCCTCACTATAATGACAGTAACTGGATTTTTTTTTTAAAGATCTAAATCCACAAGGATGAAAAAGAAAGAGAGAGAGAGAGAGAGAGAAGAAAATACAGCCACTGAAAGATGTCCTCAATATTTCGGAAGCCAGAAAGCAAACGGACAAAAAGTAAAGCAGACCAGAGAACGCTCAGTGCCTATAGGGGTAGAAGCTGCAAGAAGCAAGCAGATTCAGGCAGCAGAACCCAAGAAGGGCTGAGGAATCGGACACAGCAGTACTGCAGAAGGTACAGACAGGCTGAAAACAGGGCTGTCTGCATGACTGTTTAAGAAGCATTAGATTTCTCTACCCCAACCAGCCACGTCAACTTACAGCCACATCTCACCTCCCACTCCACCAGAGCCTGGGGGTTCACGCTCAGGAGAGAATCAACGCAAAGGCCCCTAGATTCAGGACACCAGGCTCAGCTGACTGCAAAGATGCCAGACTGAAATAGGGGGTGCAGTCCTGAAAACAGAGTTAATAAATGATGCTTGCCATCCCAAGCCAGTAAGTTTTGGGGTGACTTGTTACACAGCCGTAGAGAACTAATAAAGTAAACTATGAATGTGGAAAGCATGGGACTCAGAAAACTGGAAAGCTCACATACGGGAGAGAGGAGAGGAGAATTGTTACTGGGATGTTGAAGGGAGATCCCATCACTGGGCAGTGAGCCCAGAGGGGCCCCGGGCCACTGGCAGGAGCTTGCAGGACCTGGGCCGGGGTGGCACAGCAAAAAACCAAGAAGCTGAGGGGTTTATTTGAAAGTACCCAAAAGCTAAGCCAACAAAAAGGGGGCGAGAGAGAAATACTAACTCTAAGGAAAACAGAAATTTGTACAGTGAAGGACATGTATTCCAAGCATACTACATGCCATGGCAGTGAATACATTTACATACTTACAAACACTGAATATTGATTTCACAAAAAAAACGGTGATGTAATTTGATTAGGATAATAAAGGTAAGAAACAGTGTTGGTGCAAGGAGGGGGGAGCTGAATTTGCTTTTCAAGTAAGAAAACCAATGGTGAATTCATTTTCTTGGGCGGCCATCACAGAGCAGCACAGAGTGGCTTAAACGACAGAAATGTATTGTCTAGGATGTGTTCCGGGTCTCTCTCCCGGCTGCTGGTCGTCCTTGGCTGAGGCAGCATCATTCCAGTCTTCACATGGCGTTCCCCTTGTGTGCACGTTTGTGTCTATGAAAAATTTCCCCTTGTATAAGGACACCATTCATACGGGACTAGGCCCACCCTCATGACTTCATCTGAACTTGAATCATCTGCAAAGACCCTATGTCCCAATAAGGTCACATTCACAGGTACTGAGGCTTAGGACTTCATCATCTTTTAGAGGGACACAATTCAGCCCACAACAGATGGACAATGTCTAAGATTCACGTATCAAGGAATAACAGTTATACTGTTATTTAGAAACCTGAAGGTAAATACGAGAAGAAACGAATCAGAGAGTCAAAAGTGGTTCCTTCTGGTAGCAGAAATCTGGGTAGAGCCAAGGAGGCTGCTGCTTATTCTTTCCAAGCCTGAAAGGACTGCCAGACGGTGGAAACCATGCACATTTCTCATCCATCTTGATTATCATGCTCATCACGTGTCATTACAACTTGATTACTCATCTGTGGTCCACATAGGACCATAAACTCCTGCATGCTAATAATAATCATAGCCAATATTTACATAATGCTTACAATGTGCCCACCACTATTCTAAGCAGCACACAACAACCCTGCGAAGGAGGTACTATTATTATCTGCCATTTCAGGTGGCAACACTGAGGCACAGAGAAGTTAGGTAATTTGCTCAAGGTCACACAGCTAACTGGAAGAGCCTGGATTGGAGAGGCAAGGCTACTTCCAGTTCTGTTTCATTTTGGCATCCCCTATTCTGCTGAGTATAGAATCACACCCATAGTAGGTGCACACGACAGGCATACCTCGTTTTAGTGTGCTCTGTGTTATTGTGCTTCACAGATACTGTGTTTTTTTACAAACTGAAGATTTGTGGCAACCCTGCATCCAGCAAGCCATTGGTGCCATTTTTGCAACAGCATTTGCTCACCCCATGTCGCTGTGTCACAGTTTGGGAATTCTTGAAGTATTTCAAACTTTTTCATTATTATTATTGTATTTGTTATGGTGATCTGTGATCAGTGATTACCACTTGCTGAAAGCGCAGATGATGGTTAGCATCTTTGAGCAATAAAGTATTTTTTAATTAAGGTACGTACATCTTTTTTTAGACATAATGCTATTGCACACTGAATAGACTACAGTCTAGTGTAAACATAACTTTCATATGCACTGGGAAACCAAAAATTCATTTGATTCATTTTTATTGTGATATTCACTTTATTATGGTGGTCTGGAATTGAACCTGTAATATCTCTGAGGTACGCCTGTATCTGCTAGAGGTAAGAAGGGGTGGAGGGGCCTCTCTGTCTACACAGCTTGGATGAGTGTGTGGTTTCCCTCTATTCTGGACTAGCCAAGCCTCATTCTGTCTTCACCCCAAGCTCCCTTCTTAGGGAACCTGTCCACCCTTCATGCCCTGCCATCTGGGTAGTCATATTCTTTTCCATGTAGTCCATCCCACCCGAGTGCCTGCAGCTGATTGGGCTAGAAAGTACCCTTGACCCAGGACCAGTCAATCAGAGGCAGATCTGGGAGCCATAGCATGGAGTGGTCTGGTGGGGAAAGACAAGTCAGGCAGCTGGTTCTCACTGTAGGGCAATGTTTCCCTTAGCTGCACAGAGGATCCAAGCCACTCAGCCACGGCCAGAGGCAGCATCAGTCTGTCTGCCACTGGTTAAGTTGTGAGGAGCACAGCATGGCTGGTGGAAGGAGAAGAGGGAGGAGTGGAACCAACCCACAGCCCCAAGAGAGAGGTAGAGAGATTCCTAAGACTCCTTCAGTGCCTACCGTCCATCCAGTTCCACACAACCAAACCCCTTTTCTTAAGACACCAGTCTCCTCTGACCTTGTAAACAACCCCCATGTCTGCAATGGCCTGTGTCTTGCATCTGGGCATTTCCCCTTTCTAGATGTTTTCCTCTACGTATCTTCCTGTTTCTCTCTTCTCACCTTTTTATTTCCCTCCCTCCCTTTCTAGTGCTCTGGCTACCAGACATTACATTTTTACTGTGCAGTGTTCTTCGTTTTTCATAAAGTCATGGACCGTCAGCATTGGAAGACACTTTTAGATTAGCGCTGTCCAATAGAACTTTGTACAATGATGGAAACACTCCCTATCTGTGCTGCCCAATATAGTGGCCACCAGACATGTCACTACCGGGCACTTGAAATGTGGCCAGTGTGACTAAGGAACTAAATTTAAAAAATTTTTTATCTACTTAAATATAAATCACCACATGTGACCAATGGCTCCTGAGCTGGACAGCACAGTCATTTGATCATCTGATTCCTCATGTCTTTTTACAGGTGAATCTCTTATTGTGAGGGTAAGAGCCTGGGATCATCTTATCCCAGTGGCTGCCTCTTCAAGTCATTCCCCAGCTGTAGGACAGGGCAGCACCAGGGCTGGGGTGACTGGCCCTTGCTGAAAGTCAGGTGGTTGTGTGGGCCCATGTGCAGGCCCACAGCAGGCCCAGGGAGCCCCTCAGAGGCTCTTCTTGCAAGGGACTGTATATAGCAGGGGTTCAGGGATAAGTCAGGTGCTTGGGCTGAAGCAGGACATTGTAACTGTAATGTAACTGACATTGTAACATGTAACAAGGGGTCTCCGCAAAGGTCCAATCACTTGGCTGGAGCCTAGGCTTCCCATACCCCACTCTCCACCCTCTTCCCCCAGAGGCTTTTCCAGTCCAAGATGGTCCCATTCTGTGCCCCAGTCCCTCAGAATCTCTCTCTGCAGCAGCACATGATGTCTTGAGACCAGTGGTTTACTGTGGTCTGCCTCTGGGACAGAAATCTCCTACCTGCTTTTCAAACTGGTTCTGCTAGACTACATATCCCAGGTGTGGCCACGTGACCTTGTTCTGGCCAATGGCATGTGAACAGAGAAGACGGACATGCCATCCAGGTCTGGCTTCTAAAAACCTCCCATATGCTCTTTCCCTTTTGACACCTTGATACAGGTGAGTCCTGCAGAGATGAAAGATGGAAGGAACCTGGGCCTCCGAATCACTTGCAGAGAGGAGAGCCTCCTATCCGTGGGGAACACCCATTTTTGGACTTCAGGTCAGTGATACACCGTCTTCTTCTGCAGTAAGTCCCTGCACCTTGGGCATTTATCTGTTGTAGCAGCGAGCACTCCCTTGCCTACTACACCCCCAGGGAGCACTTCCTCCTGAATGGGGCCCTATGTTGTGGATGACGGGGATTGGGGTCACTCTGGCAGTGCCATGGGGGAGATGTGGCTTTATCAGTTGTGATCTGAGATCGCAGACCACAGGGTGAAGGCAGGGACACTGGGCACCTGCACTGAGAGTGAACAGCCTGCCCCAGGACAGGGCCTTCCTGCTCCTCCCAGCCTCCCTCCCCCTTCCCCTCCTACGCCACCCCCCCGACCCCCCCACCCCCCGCCCCAAGCCACAGCCTGACAGGCTTCTGCTCCCCTTGCTCTCCTAGCTCGCTGAAGGTTTCTAACTGATACCCACAAGGGAAGAGAACCCCTGTGGGGGAGCAAAGGCCTTAGAACAGCTTCTCTGAGCAGCTGACAGCCTTCAGCCGTGACATGCTTCTTTCACGGTCCTCAGGCTGGACCAGTGGGTCTCAGTGTGAGGGACAGGGAGCACCTAAGTGCCAAAGAGTTCGTGTGACTCATTCTAATGTGAGCAGCAAGGAGAAAGTCAAAGAACTTGGAATCACGATTGAGTGAGGCTCAAGGTGGGTATTTCCTGGCAAAGGGATGAGAAGCCTGGCCAGATTTCCCTGCCAAAATTTCCCGGCTCTGAGAGTCACGGATGAAGGGCACAGAAACTTTCTGCCTCATTAACCAAACTAGGGTACACAAGAGGAGGCCCAGATGTGGGAGGGGAGCTACTGAGACCACTTCAGGGCACAGAAAGGTTTGAGGGGTCAGTGGGGTGCCCACATCCATGCTTCCAGCAGCTGGATGGGAATGGGGACCTGAGAGGGCTAAACCGAGGTACAAACTTGGGTCTGAAAATAGGTAATGATGGAAACCCTGGTGAGGGAGGGGTGTACCGGGGAGCCTGAGAGAATGCTAAGAGGCTTACAAGCAAACAAAGTGGGGCACTTGAGTGTCCAGGAAAGCTAGACAATGAAGAGCTGTTGGAGAGGGAGGAAGAGATGCAGGAGCCACGTGGGGGGAGGCAGGAGTGGTCAGGCCTGTGGAGCAATGAGAGGACAGGAGGGGAAGGGGCAGGAAAGGCCATTGGGGCTGGTGACACGAGCTCATTGGCAGCCTGCGAGAACAAAAGTTAGCCCAGAAGGACACTCACTGGTTGGCAAGGGGAAGCCAGGTGGAGGTTTAAAATTTATGGCAGAGAGTCTGCAAAAAGGATAAATTGCCCCTTAGGGACTGTGAGCTAATTGTATCACGTGGTGCGCCTCGGGCAGGGATGGCCTAGCGCACAAAACAGAAGCCCACTTGCGCAAGCTTAAGTAAAAAGGGAGAATTTATGGGAAGAACAGGAGGCTATCTCCTCAATTCAAGGACAGGAAGTGCAGACGGCCCCTGGGGATCAACCGGGGAGTCAGCAGGAGCCTTGGCAGCTTCGTCTCGCCTTGTCTGTCTCTGCTGCCCCGAGGTCTCTGATCTCTGCTTTTCTCTGAGAACGCTGCTTCCCTCTCAGCTTTTGCTGCTGCTCTGTGCACATGGGGGAAAATGGCTGCCTCAGGTGACCTCCCCCGCCCCAGTCTGTTCACTTTTCGTCTCCCTGAGGCCTACAACTGTGCCTGGCATAAAGCCATCAAGCAGCCAGCAAAGACTGCCTAGAACCCCCACGATGCCCCAAGGCCGAATTCCTGGGAGAGCACGTGATTGGCCCAGCTGGGTCAGGTGCCTATGCCTAATCCAATCAGCTGTGGCCAAGGGGAGGGTCTTGTGCCCTCAGGCCTCTAGCTGGGGACTGAGGAGGGGCATCTTTGGGAAAGAGGCCTAGACAGGTTCTAGAAGAGAGTGTGGTGGCTGTCATACTGTGATGTTCCAGACAAGCCACAGGCCTCTGATCTCTCTGGAATAGGAACAGAATCATGAGGTCAGGTTCCACTTTAAGGATGGTCAATAATCAATCCCTTGGAGGCCACGGTGGTGAGGTGTGTGCGCCCATAAACAAGAGCAACATTCCTGAAAATGAGTCCATCCAGTGCTTCCCTCTCCCACACCCCCCACACCCCCAAGCCCAGGGATACCACCCAAAGAGCAAATAGGGGCCTCCTGCGACATCCAGATTTCCCCAGCCTCTACCTTGTCTCCATGGATGTAACCTGACTCGTTTGCTTCCTTCAGCTACAGCCTGAAATGACAAGAGCTAGACTGGGGGCGTTGGGAGGGGCTCAGGGGTACAGGAGAGAGGCGGAGTAACGTTTACCCTGCTTGGAATGGCCCTGACCACACGTTCGTGGAACAGGCAGGGCATCAACAGGAAGCAGTTAGGAGAGTTCCAGAAGTATTTACGTACAAAAGGACCATTAACAAAGATGTGGGTGGAGGGGAACCACGGGGACAGTGCAAGAAGCAGAAGCTGTCGGCAGTGTTGTTACCACCCTGGGCCCAAAGGGTCAAAGGGGTGGTCGTGGCTACCCACACTGAGAAGGGGGCAGAGGTGAGTAGAGATGACTGCCTTAAAAGGAGCAGGGACCTTCAGTGGAAGGGTCAGCAGCCCACGGAGGCTTCACAGGGAGGAGGTGGGGAGTCAATCTTTTGCTCATCTCTTCCGGCCCTCTGAGATCTGGATGGGATTTCTCCGTGGGCTGGAACTGGCCAACCGGAAGCCAGAGGGTGGGGAGCCCTTTGAGATGAGTGCAGAGGGGTCAGTTTCCTGGGGCCCAGTGCCAGGAGGAGAGCAGAGCATGGAAGGGGCAAATAGAAGATGCCGTCAACATCTGTTTACACGCAGGTCCCGCTCTACACTGTGGGCTCCTCTGGGGCAAAGCACTTGGCTCCTTCACCTTTTGTACCCAGCACCCAACCCACTGCACGGCTCACACTTCCAATTTGTGTTCGCTGATGCCCTGAATGATCCCAGGTTGCCTCTTGGTTTCTCAGATGGCAGGGCAGTGGCAGTTAATGGCATTCGGCTAGCTGGGACCAGGAACTCCTAAGGCAAAGATTTGGAGAGTGGAGGAAGGAAAAAAGAAAGAAATCAGAAATGCCCCAAAGATAAAAGCTAAATGATGCTGTAGCTATTCTCCACTTTCTAATCAGGAAGCACAAATAATGAGCCATGCTGTCTTCTTCCTCTGTATTATGGCTTTTGTACTAGTACATGCAGTACTTTAAAGTTTACTAAGTGGTTTATATGCATTATGCCATCAGATCCCCTCAACAGCCCCGGATGATGTGCTGTATTATCTTCCCACTTTTATTGACCAGGCTCAGAGAGGTTAGGTGACTTGCCTAAGGTCACCTAGTGGGTATTGGTGGGACCCCATCTAGGACTTCGAGTCCATTTCTATTGTCATTTGCACTCTGCTGCCCATTGTCAGAAAGCCCCTCAGGCCCATTTCTTGTTGGGCAGGCTGTCCAGATTTGGGAACTCCAATTTTCGAAAGAGCTGAACAGAAACCAGAGCAAACGGGCCAGAATTAGTGCCGAGGAACTCTGCAGAGCACAGGGCCCCTTTGTTTTCTGCTGCCACCTCCTGGATCATCAACACCCTTTTCTTCCCTCCTCTTCTCTCTTTCAAATACAAACAGAACCGGGGCAGGGAAGGGGATGCCGTTCCTTCGCATCGCGCAAACCCTTATAATAAGTTTGAATATTTTTTAATGGAATTGACTTAAAAAGGAAGGGAAATCTTACACATGCAACAATATGGATGAACCTCGAAGACATGCTAAGTGAAATCAGCCATTCACAGATGGACAAATACATGATTCCACTTGTATGAGGTGCCTAAAGCAGTCAAATTCATAAGAGACGGAACGGTGGTCGCCAGGGGCTGCGTGGTGAGGGAGGAATGGGGAGTTAGTGTTTAACGGGGATAGAGTTTCAGTTTTGCAAAATGAAAAAGATTCTAGGGATGGATGGTGCTGACGGTGGCACAAAAGTGTGAATGTCCTTAATGCCACTGAACTGTACACTTAAAAATGATTACAGTGGTCAAGTTTATGTCACGTGTATTTTACACGATTTTTAAAAACTGAATTTGGTAAACATGTAATGGGCATCTCTACCGTGTGCTCTGCACTAGGAATTCGCCAAAACGCATCAGCACTACCTTCAAGTCCTGTTAGACAAAGCAACATAAATGTACTTGGTGCCCTGTGGAAAGCACAATAGTGCAGTGTGCCCAGGACGAGGTAGCCCGGAGGCGGGAGGGCCGCCGGCTGTGTTGCAGGGGGAGTAGTATCTTAGCAGGGCTTTCCAGGAACTGAGATGACTTCATGTGTGTGAAAGAAGTTGGGCAGGAAGTGGGAGAGCTCAGGACACACAGAACATTCCATGCAGAGAAATAGCAGGAAGGAAAATATAGATGTGTGAAAGAGCATGTTGCTAAGCCTCCTCTCCTTTATTTGTGGGGATGTAACTAAACCCATATCCCCTTTTTCTACACCCACAGGTCTATGACAGTGCCTCTCAAATCATCTGTGGTGAAGAACATGTGTGTGTGTGTGTGTGTGTGTGTGTGTGTGTGTGTGTGTTCAACTTCCAGTCCATCATGGACTATATATATATAGTGTTTATACCTATTATGGTGCTCATGCCCCATGACATTCACCTTGGAAGTTTGAACTATTTGCTGCCCAACAGGAGCCTAAGGATCACCCACCTGGATGTCACAGCAAGGTCAAGTTGCTTTCATGGTTTCAGAATGGTTACTCTCAATTTCTGTGCTTATCTTATTGTGGACCACCATTGGTCCGCAGACCACCGTTTGAGCAGTGCTGTCTATAAGATGATAGTCCCTTAAAGGGAGGGACCACTTTTTGTTTCATCCATCCTTGTGCAGGCCTTGAGATTTCTAGCAGGACCACCCAAAAGATGCCCTCTCCTTGCCCAGAAAGGGATGCCCACTTGTTAATTAGCTGGTGTTTTCCCAGTGTTTTGAATATGAAAAGCTCTGCCAGTATTAAATACTATTATTATTATTATTAGCCTCGTGTCCACTATAGTGAATGTCATTTAATTAGAACTGCATAATAGGCAAATCTGCCTTAATTGGCTGGGATGTGGCTAAGAAACCATTTCGCGTCTGTTTCTGCTTCTCTGTTCTGTGGCCATCACATCACATTCTCTGGCAATGGGTCATTTTGGAGACCTTGGACAGGGATCGGGAAGGTTATCTGGCTACTGATTAACACTTAATTAGCACCTTTTTCATGTAGCACAGCAGTGACTTTGTAAATTTAAAAATTTCAGGGGACCACTTAATGTGGAATTAAAGTACAAGTGCAATATTTAAGATGCATGAAATTGTTTTACGCATTACAGCATTAACTAGGTCTTAATTTATGCAGTGCACACCAGCGAAGGGCAATTAAAGTGTAGCAGGGAAAAAAATTATAGATCTCTACGTTGTCCTGTCTTTTCCTCTAACGATGCTTTTGAAAGCTTGTGCTACATTCACATCTCAACTCCTGTTCTAGATTTAGGAGTAAGTGGCAAGTTCTAAAGCTTGTTTGCCCCTATAGGATTGACATTATCTTTAAACTGAAATTATCTCCAACCAATAAATCCCTACAGTGCCTAGAAATCCATCCCGACCTCAGTGATTGGTCTGGGGATAGGCGCATAACCCAACTAGAGCCAATGAGATGTTAGGAAACATTTGCTGGCCCGTTACAAGAAAGTGATGCTAACAGTGTCTTCCCTGGCAGCTGATGGAAGCAGTGGTTCTCTTTTCCCCTGGCCAGAGTGGTGTAAGGATGTGAGGTCTGGAATGGTAGCAGCCATTTTATAAGCAATTTGGAGTTGCAGAACAGCCGTGGTTTAAAATTTGACAACGAATGGGATGCCATAGGGCAGGATGAAGAGAAACTCAATCTTGGGAGATACTATGGGAGACACTGGATTGGGACTGTCTGAAGTCTGCCTGACTTCTGGATTTTCAAATTATGTTGGAGCCTATAAATATGCTGCTTATTCCCACCTCCCTTCCTGTATTCCTGTTATTTGTTCCCTTTGACTGAAATGCTCTTTCCTCCCTTCTCCATCCTTCAAGGCCAAGTCCAAAGGCCACTCATCTAAGAAGCTTGCCCTGAGATGAGCCAGGCTCCTGAATGGTCAGAACCATGCCCTCCTCCTCTGGGATGCTAATTCCCCTAGCTTGAACCTCTCCATCGGCAAGGAGCATGCATTGCCTTGAAAAACATGAAGCTGCTAACATGACTCTCCGTCTCCCCTGTGAGGCCCTAAGCTCTTGCATTAGGTTCGCACCTGGCACACTGAATCTGCAAAGCGCTGCAAACCCGTTCCTAGAAAGGAATGTTAATGATATTAGGAAGGCATAGTCAGAAGAGGAGAAAGCACATAGGAGCATATGGTCTTGTTAGCTAAAGCCAGACGAAAAGAAACTGTAAACGCTGCAGCTGGGTGGATTCCGGGGCTGCGGCAGCTGCTGAGAGCATGCGAGGACTTGCGATAAGAGTGGGAGGAGTCACAGCTTTGAGCCGGTTACAATATTTGCCTGTCTCTCTGCTTATAACTTACATGCACAGTCTCCAAGTACAAAGTCAAAGGCTAGGGAAGTAAAAGTTTCCCTGTCACCTCCTCCTCCCCACACCCCATACCCTTTGCGGCAGACGTGGAGCTGAGCTGCTCTGATTCGCCTCCAGCTGCTCCGAGTGTGGTCAGCTGACAGCCTCACAATCCACCCAGCCCTTCTCTGGGTGGCCCCGGCCAACTGCTGAGCAAGTGGTGGTGACACTCAGGACCAGTCATTTCTGCCCAAGGCGACACTGCTCTGATGGACACCCTTTGCTCGGGGGTCCCCCTGTACTGCTGCCTGAGCCTGCCTCCACCAGTCCCCTTTCTGGGGCCCCTCCCAATAAACCCTTGTACTCCTGACTCCATCTCAGCACCTACCTCCCTGAGAACCCAACCTGCAAAACCCTCCTTAGAGGCAAAACCTGCTAACTCTTGGGTGTGTATTCTTCCAGACACTTCTATTCATTTGTGTACATGTATGCACATATACCACCTAAAGATTGGTTACTATTCATTCTGTTATTATACAAATGGGACTGCATTGTGTATGTGAATCATTCTACCAGTTTGAAAATTTTAGCACATCTGCATGCTCAGTAGATACCAGTGTGCATAAGAATGTCTTTCTTTTTATTTGCTGTATACTATGGCAAGCCCAGTTCTTATACTGATGAACATTTGGGTTCTTTCTGTTTTCTATTATTATTAATAATGTTGCTAGGAATGTGCTCTAAGTGGATTTCAAATAATAATAAACTGAAGTTTTATTGCAGGAAATATAAACCATTGAAAGTATAAAACATCCAAAGGCTAAGAAAGGACCTGTATTAACCATGCCTTTTATTTTCTGTGTTCTGATGCTTTGACATCTGCCTTGCTGGCTCTGGAGGGACTGCCCCTCCCAGGATTAGCCAATTCCTAGAGAAACAACTCCACTAGGAGCTTACCTTTCAAACACAAAGCAGCCAATGCAGAGCCCACACTCCTAACCACCTCCTCTATCTGGCTCTCACTCTCCAAGTTCTCATCCACCTGCCCTAATGAGACAACTAGGGACAGTCCCTGTGCCCCAGAGCCCACTGAGATGATTCACGCTGGCAATCTGAAACCTGCTTACCCTGCCTCACCTGTTCCTTCCCATGGAAACCACAATAAAGGCTCTTGCCCCTGGTTCCCCTCTCCCTCTGCCTCCTGACCGACCCCGGTGCTTCCCCGTTGTCCTCCACCCCCTACCTACTTTGCCGTGCCCCTGCTCTTGGGATTTATAAGTATAACCAATTATCTATTCTATGGCAGACATCTCCTGATCTGTTGTGCTCACCATACCTGCATAATAATAAAGCCTGTATTTCAAAACATGGCCTAGCATTGGCAAGGGGGAACAAACATTTTCTTTTTCTCCCAAAGGTTCCAGAATGCTTTAGCTTGTGAACTCTTTCTGGGCAAATGTGCAATGCTAAATGTACTGTGTTAGGTTAGACACAAAAAAGAACTTCCTGCTAGTCAGCAAGGCCACATGAAAAACCCTATTCCTGGAGCATCAACCACCACCCTCCTGAGGGGGTAACCCCACAGCGCAGAGGCAGGGACTGAGGCAACGCAGCCTTCCCCTGCTGCCTGAAGGCTTCTGGAATTTACCACGCACCAGGGCCAAGCCCCAACCCCATACTGAAGGAGGCCACGAGCTCCCCTCGGGCCAGGGTCCCTGCAGACAGCTGAGGTCATCCTCCCCTAAGAAGGGAGGAGGGGTGGGATTACCGTCTTCATTGCCCTGGGGCTCTGGACCCAGTGACGCAGGGCATCCTGGTGGAGGCTGGCCTGAGTTCACAGCTGCCTGCCCGGAGCCGGAGCCTGTCAGCTCCAGCGGCAGCAAGGGAAGATGTTTCTGACACAAAACCCCAGGGGAATCCATGGAGGAGCCGGGCTGTCATTACTTATTAACAATGGGCCTGATCCCCAGCCAAGCAGGCCCAGGGAAATAGCCTGTGGGGAGGCCAGCCTCCCCTCTACGAGGTGGATTAACACTTTCAGGGCAGGAGGGAGCGGTTTGGAGGGTCAGTTGCCACATTTTGCATGTAAGAGGGGCCACTCTATATATTAGACACAGGCAAGTTCTTCCTCATCTTCCCCTTCCCTCTCTGTGTTCACATTCTTCTCTTCTGCCCCTTAGATTTTCAGCCGGCAAGCCCACAGGATGTGGGAGACTGTGCTCACGGGGAAAAGAAAGGTTCGAGAATGCACACAGCCAGAAACCTAGGTCTAACACCCTCAGAAGAGCTTGCGGGGTAGGAAGAGGGAGAGGCAGCTAGAGCTGAGCACATGAAAACTCTAGTTGGCTGTTAAAGCTGCCTATTGCCTCTTTCCTCCCCTGCACGGCTACTGGCTCCAGCGCCAACACGCTCTGTCTGAGCTCCGCAGCCTCGGGTAGGCAGAGCGACCCAGTCAGGATGCTGCAGCTCAGACTTCCAGGGCAGCAGATGCGGAGATGGAAATGAGCACTCAGGACATGTTTAGGGAGCGATTCTAGGATTAGCATGCACAGAAGGGAGGGTCTGCAAGGAGAAGGAGGCAGAGGAGGAAATTGAGCTACAGTGCTAGCTGGACAGGAGCCTAGCTGACCCCATGGAAAGCCCTGGAGCTGGGGTGACCCTTTGGAGCTGTTAGGAGTTGGGCCAGAGGGATGAGCCTCAATAGCTTTGTGGGGAGCAGCCCCTGGGCATGGGCTGCTTCAGAAGCTGGTCTGATCCTGGCCCGGTGCTTTCTTGTGCCTGGGGGTAGGGCTGACATCTGAGGGCAGGCTGCAGGCAGCACTCTGAGCCACTTCATTCCAGAAGTGGGAGCACAGCAGCCACTACCCTGCCTCCTGGAGGGCAGGTGAACTGAGGGTTCTCCAAATGACAGCAGGAGCACTCCTCAGGATTCCTGCCTCCCCACAGAGGCCAGCCTGGCCTCCTCTCCTGCTGCGTCTCCTGCCATCCCTTCTCCCATCCCTGGCCTCAGCCCCACACTGCCTCTCCCCCCATCCATCCCCCCATCCCTGCTCCCATCCGTCCTGCCCTCCCTCCCTCCTGCTGTCCCTCTTCCCTTCCCTCTCTTCTGCAGGGGCTATCACAGAGGTTTTTAAACTTTTAAAGGCCACCAATCCGGTGGGCCAGTACAAGTTGACAAGGAAGCAGAACGGCCCTAACTGAGGTGGAAGGTCAGGGAGTCCCTCCCTCTGGCCACTGCTGTCTTGCTATAAAACACTTTGTAATCTGTAAAGAGCTAGCTGGCTAAACAAGGAGCATTTTTTTCCTCTAATTGGGCAGTTCCAAACCTCACCACAGGGGGTGCTAAATTGTCGTAGGCTCTTCAATTGCATCTGGGTCAACCAGAGCAGGAAACGTACAGTAGTTCTGTGATCTGTAA
Source organism: Phataginus tricuspis (assembly GCA_029783875.1). Classification (NCBI taxonomy): domain Eukaryota; kingdom Metazoa; phylum Chordata; class Mammalia; order Pholidota; family Manidae; genus Phataginus; species Phataginus tricuspis. The sequence continues at coordinate 32,449,495 of JAQQAC010016209.1, forward strand.
TGTAAATTCCTTGTGGTACACTTGGTGTGGATGTGTGTATGTGTTAGGTTTCATCTACTTGAAGAGAAGGTAGTGAGCCTAATTGGGGACACGCATTTAGAAATGGTCAGTTAGCATTTGATCACAAGTGCACGCTCCAGAGCCCACCCCGACCTGTGTTTCAATCAGCCCCAGAGGTTTTGTTCATTACCATAAAGGGCCTTAGAAATGAGTCCCCACTGGTGAAAGTAGCGGGGTTCAAGAGGGGTGGGTTGTCTAGGAATAGGAGCGGCATTCCAGCTCCTGTAGGCACAGAGGAGGAAAATCTGGAACACCCTGTGGTTTGTTCTTGCAGGAATGGCACCATGGGCTGGACTCCTAAGCACTCCTGCATGCACCCAGCTACTGATTTGGTGGATTTTGCGCCCCTGGAGTTGGACTAGAAAGCTAGAGCATTCCACTGCAGGACCCCCCCCTTGAATTTGCCTCAGGCAAACTTTACTGCTAGGCGCTGTGGGAGCTCTTAAAAGGACAGAGGGCTGGCACTGGACGGAATTTACAGAACGGAATTTACAGAACAAGTCACAGGACGGCTTCGCACAGCTTGCTCAGAACTTGGCCTGGAGACTTGCTTTCACAATAGCCTGGTGTCACGATGTGGGGAGGGGCCCTACACCCTCACCCACCTCTAATTACTGAAGGCTGCAGAGATTTACCAAAAAGAACCTAATCGTTTTTTGCAAAACCAAACTAGCTTAGGTCAATTTGCAACAGCCTAAAACCCCACCCCAGATCTTCTATAAAACTTTAATCAGCTGTGAATTCCCACCTCCCCACATCAATAACCACTGTGCACCTCAGTGCTTTCTCACGGGTATAATAAGTTGTGAGGACTATAAGTATTGTTTTCTTAAACCCCTCCAAAACAGGTTGGATTCACAAATCGGAGACTGATGTCTTGGGGAAGGGGAGGTTAAAAAAAAACCAGCGCTCAGAAGTGTCCACAGCTTTTCTAGTGCTTGTCAATGTCACAGCAAGGAAGCCCCTGGCATTCATTAATCAGTGGAAGCATTTATTAAGGGCTGGTGTGCACGGGCACTGAGACAGGCATAGTACGGAGCAAGCCTCATGAACATGGTCCCACGCGTCTCAACGTTTACAGTTCAGGCTGGCTGATGGCATGGTTAAACTAGATTAGGAGCAGTCGCCAACCACGCATACATCCTGCATGCAGTCAGATAATCAACCCCAAAGCGTTGATGAGCAAATTAGAGTAGACACATACATCTGATGGTTCCAAATGCTGGTTGCCTCTGGGGGAAGAGGACCAGGGCTGGGAGTTACATTCTCAACTCAGGTTAAATCTTCCCTCCCTACAGCCTGGCACTGAGGGGAGGAGTCCAAGTCACTGGGAAAATGGATGACTCTCAGCCAGTAGTAATGTGCTTACCTGTGTGAGGTAAGCCCCAGTGCTCAAGACCTTAGGGCACAGCACTGTTTCCAAGTGTCCTTCGGCCCTATTGGGCTTACCAATAGCTACTTCCCTTGTTGCTTGCTGACAAAAGCCCAGTTTTATTCTGATATTGGATGGCAGTGTGCTCATGGAAGATGGGCTCAACCCCAGGAGATGACTGGCCCTAAGCCAATCATGGTACGAACATCACTCTTTGATGGTTTAGTTCAGCAACGGTCTTGTTCTGGCCAATAGAACCTAACAGGGATCTGGGTGGGAGAGTTCTAGGAAATATTTTTCTTCCTGACAAAGAGAAATGCTTAAGAAGATTGCTGCCACCATTCCCCACCCATGTTCTTTGAATGCTGCTGTAAGAATATGAGATATTGGAGTGGTAGCAGCCATTCTATGACCATGAAGGGATGACAAAACAAAAAGGTAGAAGGAACCTGGCTCCTTGATGACCTCTTTGGCCAGCAAACCTGGGAGCTTCTTGTTATATATGAGATATTAATATACCCTTGTGTTTAAGGTCCTTTCCTTAGATACTGTGCTGAGAGCACATCCTAATGCGTAAATTCCCATTTACTAGCTGAGAAAACTGAGGCTCACGGAGATTACGTCACAGACCTAGTTAGTGGCAGAGAGGGGCCTAGAATCCAGGGGGCCCAATTTCATTCAGGGCACTCTTCTCTGCCTCTGAATTCTATAGAGTCTTAGGGAACCGCTGGGGCCTCCTCAAAGCTAAGGGTGCCAGTGATAAGGCTCTGCGCCCTGGCCTCCTTTCCTCTACCCGAAGATAAAAGCCAGAGCGTTGTGGCTTTTATCTGATATACCTTACTGGCTTCTCACTAATGTTCGGTTTGAAACAAGAGGCCACGAGGCTTAAAAATATTTTAAAACCACTGTCTTATCCCTTACCCTTCAATTGTGGTCATAAAATGGCTGCTGCCACTCCAATATCTCATATTCTTACACCACAGGAGAAATTGTAAAGAATTCAAATTCTCCACCACAGGAGAAATTGTAAAGAAAATGTCCTTCCAAAGAGGAAATGGAGGGGGGAGTAGTATTTTATTTCTTAGGTTTAAGCCCAGAGATGCCAGCAAACTGCTCTCTCATGGCCTCACACACACATGCACATGCCCTTCTGAGGCATATGCACGCAGACATGCCACTCACTTCATCTGTCATCCTACTAGGCTCTCTCAAGTTAGCAGGCACAGAAATGCAATGAGGCTAGCACCTAGGCTAGGGGGTGGGGGCTACGGAAGTCTCGGGAGGGCTCAGCGTGAGCAAGAGCTCCTGCCTTGCCTCTGGAAACGTCAGCAGCCATGGCCAGGCTTGTCATGTGGCTTTGTCCTTGGCTGTTTTCAGTCGTGGAGCCACCTCCATTTTGGAGACCCAGCTTCTCTCGACTTCTACCACTCCCCCTCAGGGTGTCCAAGATTGGAAACCTTCCCCAGAGAAGATCTGATTGGGTGGGCTCCTCACTACACGGTATGGACCCGCCAGCCTTGCTTGGACTGGATGGAGTTCTCAGGACAGGGTCCTTCATGTCTCTCCCAGGGTGCAGATGTCTGATCCAACCAGAGGTAACACTCTAAGAGTTACATGACTCAAAACAGGTGGCAACTTATGCAAAAGGAACGTGGCTGTACTCAAAATGGGGTTATGAGCATTTCAAGGGCCTGCTATTTAATCAGCCCCCTTATGGACTCTTGAGAGCAACCTGGCACTGCCTCCCTTTCTTCCCTCTCCTCCTCTGTGCACCCCTTCCTCCCTTCCCTTCCTCTGCTCTTTCATTCAGCAAACATTTCTTCATGCCTGCTGTTTCAGTTAGCTGTTGTGTATAATATATGATCCTAAAATCTAGTGGCTTCAGAAGACCACTTCATCATATCCCCCAACTTTGGGGGTCAGAATTTGGGCAGGGTTAGGCTAGGCTGTTCTTTTGCTCCTCATGGCATCTGCTGCAATCGCGCAGGGGTATTTGCTGGCAGACTGACTGGTCTGGAGGGTCAAGGTGGACCACGTCTGGTACCTCTGCAGGAAAGGCTAGAAGACTGGGCTCCCTGGGCTGCTCTTCATGCCAGCTCAGGGCCCCTCCATGTGGTGACTCTAGTGAGTGAGTGGCACTTCTTGTATGTTGGCTCTATGAGTGGCCATTCTAAGAGACAGGAAGGGGAAACTGCCAGGCTCCTAAGACCTGGGCACCAGAATTGGTAGAGCATCCCTTCTGCCATATTCTATTGGCCAAAGAAGTCACAGAGCCTACCCAGATTTAAGTTGGGGAGCCCTAGACTGACTCCCCTCGATGGGGAGGTATGAGAGATGCTACTAAATAAAAGATCAAATAACACTAGTACTGTCACTTGGTTCCCTTTTCACTCCCTCGGGGTTAAGCCCATATCTGGGGGATGGCAGTCCCATTTCCGTAAGTTACCAGAAAAACTCTGATGTTGTACAGGGGTTGGGGGGTGGGGGGGGTGGAGATGGGGATGGAAACCAGGCGGGGTAGGCTGCTCTCAGGAGGTAATGTGGGCTGGGGTGAGATCCAGGAGAGAAGAAACTGCTCCCGGGATGCTGCGGCTGGAGGGGTGCAGAGAGGAAGGTGCCACGGGCAGTTGCACGGGGTGGGGGGTGGGGGGACATTGGGATTGTCTCAGTCTGAGTTCCCCTAGAAGCAGAGCCTGAGGGGAAGACTTGGGCAGAGGCACTTGGAGAGGCGACCCTAGGAAGTGCCCCAGGGGCTGCGGAAGTGAGACAGGGAGGGGTGCAAGCCAGTAAAGGGTGTGCTGAGGAGAGCATGAGCATCTGGGGCCTGACAGAGCTGGAGTTCCTGGCGCACTCCGGGGGACCCACTCAGGTGCTGTTGACTGAAGAGACGTGAAGCTGCACTATTTATGCATCAACTTCCCTTCCTCACCGATCAAGAGTTGATCCTAGGGTGTTAAGCTCCCAGTACTTTTGCCCTCCTCTGCCCCTGTGACCAGCCCAGGAAGTCGCTGTGTCCAGGAGCTGTCTGTAGGGGGCCCAGGGTGGCTAAGGACGCGTGGGCAGGGCCCTGATGGTGTCTGCTGTGGGAGGTACAGGGCCTGTGCCTCACACACCTCCAGGGGACACCTGTCACATGGTATACCATGTGACAGTTGCCCCCTGGATGTAACTCCTCCTCCACCTTCCCATGAATTCTTCATTCCAACCTGCTTGCCCTCATGCTTTGAGAGCCCACAGATTCTCTCTGGGATATCTGAAGAATGTCAATTCCTAAGTCAACCTTGGCTCTGAGTCAAAACAAAAACTCAGGTAGGGACAAGTGACATGTGCAGTTACCCCGTCCCTGTCTTCTAATAGCCCAGAGTCCATGAACAAGGGAAAGGAAGCACCTTTAGAAATGCAAGGCCAAACTCCAGGACTCCCCATGTCTTCCAGGGCTTACGGAACACAAGGAGGTACTTTGCCCACTGAGGCCAGACCAGGTTGGCAGGTTCGGTCACCCTTGGTGGCCTCCATTTCATCAGCCATCCCTGGAACATAACTCCCTTTCAGCCCTCCTGCCTTCACTCCTCAGCCATGTGGGGGGCAGAAGGGGCACTGGATGTCAAGCCATGCACCCCAGTTCAGAGCCCTGTCTCTCCCATTCCCTAGCTGTGTGACCCAGAGGAAGTAACTTACCCCTCTGAGTCTCCCCATCTAGGCTCATCTCTTGGGCCCCTTAAACCCTAGCAAGCTGGGATTTGTGATCTTTCTGAGGAGGGACTGAGACAGCACCTATCAGTGACCACTGAGGAGTTAACAGTACGGTATAGACTGAAAGCTTTCACGTGATTAGGGCTGTTATGGCGAGGCAGAGCACTCTGTGGGAAGCAGCCTTGGCCTTGGTTTATCCCGCTATGTAGGAGCCCCGACCCCGTGCACTCTCACCCCGCACCCCTACTCTCAGCAGGATCTCTATGTTCTTGGAATTCCATGCAACCCATGTTGAGAGCTCTGCTTTACAAGTGGTCTCTTCTTGATAGGGGAGAAGGGCTCCCCGATACCTCTAGCTCACCCATATACCCTGAGATGCCTCAGGCCAGGAGTGGGCACACCAGGAAGACTCCACTTACCAGTTCATGCCCACACCCTATTCTGTATAGACTCTTGTTGGTGGTTGTGAGATAAGGCAGGGAAATGGGACAAGGGTCATGCCACTGTAAAATCTACTTAGCCTGCAAAAAAGGCCCAGCTTATTCTTTCACTTAATCTATATGCTGTTCTTCCTCTTCTTCCAGCCCCTTAATCAATTAAGTAACTTTGTAACCAAGACAGGAGATAGACCTCAGAAGTGTAAATGAACCTATGTGGATAAAGAGTGCCAAGATCAGGACCAATGCAGTCACCTAAATAACCCTGCTCTTAAGACAAAACTTCAAAGGAATTATGAATCACCTGTACACATCGTGCCTTAAGCTGACCCCTACCCAGCAGGCCCTATAGAACCCCAACCCACAAACCCTTAAGCACCCCTCCTCTCTGATGCTGCCTGCACTCCCCTTTCTTTGAGTGTGTACTTTTTGCCTTAAATAAAGCCTTCTCACTGCTCAGCTTATTGCGTTTTGTCTCTGTGCTCTACCAGTGGTAAGCTTCTTTTACTTCACTATTTCATCCTATTTTCTAAACTTAAGCACAAGTCTTCCCTCTCTCTGTCCTACCTCAGACAAGTAGGAAAGGGCTGCTGAGAGCTCTGATCTGGGCTTGCAAGTTCCCATCACCTAGGGGACCCGGACAGGACTGTAGCTATATGATCATGCTCTTTAGGCTGCCCCAAAATCTCCTTTCTTTGCCTATGGGAAGTTCTCAGAACATAATCTCACTCCATCCAGTGCTCTGCGGCTCCCCAAATCCTGGGGTGGTAGGGGCTTAGTTCTCATGCTCTGCAGGTCCAAGCAGACACTGGATGCCAGGTGACCCTGTCTTCAGGAGTTGGCAAGGGATCTGCCCTATGCAGAGCAGGAGTTCAGTGAGCTTCCCTTTCCTCCCTGTTCTTCCTTGCTCTCCGCTGCCTGCACACCTGCTGACCTTTGCTTCTACTTTCACTTTAATGAATTCCTTCCTTACCTACACTTGTCCGACCTGGTCGAGAATTCCTTCTCAATCAGAGTCAGGAACCCTCCCCCATTCAGGTTGAGGTTTTACCAACTGCACAGGGAGAGATATACCCAGACGCAGCTGCCCAACGACAGTTGTATGTTGAGACAGGCAGACCTTACTGCTCCAGTTTACTTGCTGCTTCAGTTAGGGGGCCCTTTCAACTGTTCTGATTCTAAAATTATCTCTAGGCTACCATCTTAGGATGTGCTTAGCTACAAGTGACAGAAAATGCCAAGATAAGGAAGTCCCCAAGATGGTACTTCAAGGTTCCTCTCCTCTGTAAGCCTCTCAGCTTTGCCTTTCTGGGTATGTGTACTGGTTTCAGCCTCCAGCCAGTCCCAAAAAGGCTGCTGCAGTTTCAGGCATCACATGCAGACACAGAACTTCTAGTAACAAAGAACTGTCCCTTCCAGCCAGTGATGATACTCAAACCATTCAACAACTAGTACAGTAGGGCACTGACCAGTGAGAATAAACTCCATCTGTTCTGGTATGAGCTTGCTGAATATCAGGAACGTTTCCAGGATTGCCTTCCTAAGAGTGAGAAAATCTCCCCAACAGAGTCAGCTCACAGCTCATTGGCCAGCACTAGGATCACATGACCCTACCCCTAAAACCAGTTTCTGGAGGGTTACTATTCATTGGGTTAGAATATAAATATTCGCCTCTGAATTGGGGGTGGAATCCTCTCTCCTGAGGGTGGACATGTGAATTAGATGTAGGTTCCTTTAACAGGTTGGACTCTCTCCTGCTTTCCAGGATCATACCTCCCCTTCCTCCTCCCCCACAGTCCCCTCAAAATTACAGTCTCCTTATGCCAGCCTCAGATCCACTGTTTAATCTGACCTGAGCATCTTGTGTTTGCTCCCTTGCATCTTTCTGCAACTGCAAGTACTTTATGCTTTTTATGAAATTTATCTTTATAATCTCTGCAAAGAATGAGATAAGCACTGTCCAGTTCAGTTAGGCCCATTTCATGGATGGACAAACTGAACACTTCTAAACGAGTCATTTGGGAAAGCCTAGGATAAGGTTAATCAAAGAGAGCTTGTGACAAACCAGCAGCTTCTGCTCAACTGCATGCCTTTCTCTCTCCCTCTTGCTCACACCCCTTCTCCTCCTCTCCTTGGGCTTAATTGATAGGCAAAACATTGAGTGTTTGGCCAGACTGGGGGCCAGCAGGCTGTTTATAGCCTGCAGATCTTGCCTTTTAGGTAAGGTGGGGATGAGTCTGCCAGCAGCTATCAGATAATGGGCCTCTTCCAGTGACAGGGGGCATGATGGATTTCCCCAATTCTTTGATATCAATGCTTTTGTTCCTTTGCATTTTATGCAATGCCTTTCCTTTCCGAGACTCAAGGCCTTTTGCAGAGTCTTTTGTAATGGAAAATAATTCTGCAAGGTAGACAGCCCAGGCAAGGCCAGAATACAGAAACCGCATTCTTTACACACACACACACACACACATGCACGCACACACGCACACACACACACACACACACACACACACACGCAGCAACCCTGCTGGGGCTCATCTGTGTTGGGGCAGTGACATTCGACATTCACAGGCTTTGAAATCATCAAAGGGCACAGACACAGGCAAAGGGGGACACAGTTGTCTTTGCTAAGCTCCAGGGAGGCCCCTCTTCCTTTGACTGGGTGGCTGGCCTTTAAATAAGAAAAGGAGGGATTTTAAGAAAGAGAGAGGTGTGAGAGGGAAAAAGAGGCCATGACCAAGAAGAAGGAGAAGTCGGTAAGTGCAGGAAAACATTGGTCCTCCCAGAAATGTAAATTCAAACCACTATGAGACAACACTACGTCCACAGAAAGATTAATACATCAAATCAAATCAAAGCTAATGCTAAGTGCTGGTAAGGAGGTGGAGCAACTGGAACTTCAGACTTCAGAGCTGACAGACTTTAACATGGCACAGCTGCTATGGGAAACTGCATAGTGACCACTAAAGATGACCAGCTGCTCACCCATTACCCTGCACCTCCCCTCCTAGGTAAACACCCACGGATAGCACCCATGTTTACCAAAAGACTGCAGACCTGAGTCAGCGGGTAAATGCTCCAGCTTCCTTGGCCCTTGGTAGCCTGATCCTGCGGCATGCTCCCCACGCACTCTTAGTGGGTCCCCACGGGACTGAGTCCCAGTTGCCCACCCTGGGAACCCACTCTTTGACACGGCCTTTATTAGTATCTTCCCTGCCCTATCTCACTTCCCTCCTCCCTCACTGTGCTTGTGGAACCACCTCCCAGACAATGATCTGTACCTGCAATGACCTCCCAGAGAATGACCTGTACCTGAAGTCTCAGGGTCTGCCTTGAGGGAAATCCAACTAAGATTAGGACTCAGGGTCCCTGTTTGTAGCCACCAGTATGGCCCGCAGACCTTTCCTATAGGCACATATTGAAGGACTTCATTATCACACAGCCTGCATATACTGTGATTAGTTTAGCTGGTCCTCTTCTGATGGACATTTAGGTTGCTTCCAGGTTTTGGCTCTTACCAACAATGTAACACGGATCAGCCTTGTTATCTTAATCAGTGCACGCATCTTTCTGCAAATGGGCAAACAGATGCAAAGGATAACTTTCTAGAAGCCCAGTTGATGGATCAAACATAAGGGAATAGTTTTGATCAGGACCCAGGGGTGGCTCTGGAGCTCAAGACTGGAGGTGACAGAATCAGAGTGTCTTCAGCCTGGGGATACTATTGGCCATGAAGAACCAGCATGCCTGTGGAGGGCCTGCCAGCCTGGAGGTTCTACCTAGGGGTCTCTGCTTGAGGGCGCTTCCTTGTGCTCTGGCCATGTGCTGGGCGGAGGGCCATTACTGTAGAAGAGCCTTCTCCCAGAGTCACTGTTTTCAAGAAGAACCCCCCCCCATATCCCATTTCACCTGCCCACACCCCACCACCACATTTATGCCATATTTATGCTATAGCTGTTTCTCAAGCAGAAGTCTCCAGTTTTCAGATACAAAACAACTTGTTTTAACAGCACACACTCCTGGGGTCTTCAGGTTCTTCCTCCGGGCTGACTGTTGAGAAGAAATGAATTTTCAGAGTAGTAGAAATAGGTGAGGAGGCTGGGAACAGATCCACGGGGCAGCAGGGAGTGTTTTCTATAATCTGGTCTCTCTGCCCACTCATGAACGTGTACAGTGTTTACCTCATCATCAGCCTGTTCAGAAAACAAATTTTAAAAGCATTAAAATATTTTGTTCTTGAGTTCTTTGCCGCCTGCTGGCTGTCTACTTGACCTCACCTTAAGATGCAGACAAGGCCAAAACTACTAGAACTAATATCTGAATTCAGCAAAGTTGCAGGATA
>JAQQAC010016209.1:32464401-32478055 GCA_029783875.1 Phataginus tricuspis
ATACTAAAATAAAATAAATTGTAAAAAAAAAAAAAATAAAAAAAAAATAAAAATAAAATAAATTGTAAAAAAAAAAAAAAAAAAAAAGATTTAGACAAGGGTGCCCTAGACCTTGCTCGGTGGACTTGCACTACCAGAGAGATGAGGTGATAAAGGCTGGAAGTGACAATGTTGGGAACTGCCCAGAAAGTCAAGGTTATTGACACAGAGGAGGGGAGAGATTATTGTTTCCCTGTCTTCTCCGTTTTCCTCTTTCTCTTGCTTTTCCTTTTCCTCTGCTGTTTTTTTCTTTGTCATTGGATGTGGGAAACAAAGTTAGAAATAGCATACAGACACAGGAAAGCACCAAGTCAGGATCCAAGCCCTCCTGAGAGTCTCTGATGCCCCGCCCCATGGGTGCCAAGCCAGGAAAAGGAGGACAGTTAGTCACCTCAGAAACCACACTGAGGAGGGCCGGCTCTGGGGAGTTTGCCACCCGCCTACCCTCAGGAAGGGCCCAGCACTCACCTGGCCTCCGGAGAGTTTGCCGGCTTCATGGGGACAATCCCACTCCTGGAAGGGTGAGTTATGGAGTCTGATGTAGCAAAGGGAGCTGGCTCCCCTGGAGCCCAGCAGAAGTGGGAAGCTGAAGTCTGACCTTGTGGCCAAGGTGTGCAATTCAGAGGAGGGTTGTCAGCAGAAGCCATTAGAAGGCATGGTGGGGCCCACCAGTGTTCTTGCTTATCAAGCACTTAACAGCATGCCAAACCCATGTCATCAGGCGGCCCCAAGTGCTCCTCTTTCCTACCCAGGTGAGGCCTCTGTGCTTGAAGGATGTTCTCAGACGTGCATGGTCTCCAGGTAGCTGCAAATGACCTCCCTTCCCCAGCTCCGGCTGTCACCACCTGTGGGTAAAACTGTAATAGTTCCAGAATATCTCGCCTGGCTTTTAGTGCATCTGCATATCAACAGGCATTCCTAAGGGGTTGGAGAGAAGTAGTTCGTCTCTATAACAATGGGTAACTACCTGGGTGACCAGAGCTTATCTGAACCTGAGAGGTTTGTGGGGAGGTCCAGCTTGCTTCTGCGGGACAAGGAAAGAGACGGCCCCAGACTGCAGTTTGTAAGCAATAAATGGGTTTTACTTTATTTCTCCCTTTGACTGATTTCGGTTTTAGAGGTATTTTGCCCTGGGATTTCCTCTTCCCTGAGTTACACCACCCCTCTGGGGGAATAGCATAGCAGACTAGCTATGAGCAAGTGGGGACTCTGGAGCCGGACACCCGAGGCTGGAATCCCAGGGCTCCCACTCGCCAGCTCTGAGACCTCGGGCCAGTCACCCAGCTGCTTGTGGCTTCAGTTTCCTCATCTGGTCGCTGTGAGGGTCAACTTTGGGGAAGTGACTCTAACAGTGCCTGGCACATGGTCAGCCCTGAATAAGTGTTTGTTAAGTCAAAATGATTGCACATCCCCCTGGCCTTTCATTGAAGGTTTGGAGATGATTGTGGGTAGTCATGGCATAGTGAAGGACAAGAAACAACTTCAAATTGAACGTCCTACAATTTTCCGGCCAGTTCCTCTCACTACGTATCCATTTCTGGTCTTCTCTCATCCAAGGCTCTGGGGGCCACCAGGAAATTTTGCAGTTTCCTTCCTTTCTCCCTTCAACTCCCTTGCCCCAGTCTGGGTGAGTCTCAGCCTGCCCATTCAAAACTCAAAATTCTTATGACTTTGTTCCTAGAGCAAGTAAGCACCCTTTCTTCCATCTTCTCTGTTCCCAATGCTGCCCTGTTCTGATCCTTCTTCATGAAAACACTGATGTGTTCTCCAGAGCAAAAGAACCATCTACCCTGGGGATCCAGCCTTAGTGACCTATACATGATCTTATTTAATCCTTATGACAGCCCTGTGAGTTGAGTACTACTGTTATCCATTTCACAGCTGAGCAGAAAATGGTCTAAAGAGACTGTCACAAAGCCAGTTGGTTGGGGAGCTGAGATTTGAACCCAGCTCTGTTTAACTGCTCCTAACCACTACCCTGTACTACCTTCACATACAAAAAAGCTATTTTAAAGGAGACCAGAATTTCTGTGCCTTTCTCTCTGAGTGACCCTGCTCTAGGTTCAGCTCAAAACACTATATTGCTCCTACCACTATGGAAAAGAGTATGGCTATTCCTCAAAAAAATCAAAATAGAACTACTGTATGATCTAGTAATCCCACTTTTGGGTATTTATCCAAAAGAATTCAAAGCAGAGACTTGAAGAGATATTTTTTACACCCATGTTCATAGCAGGATTATTCACAGTAGTCAAGTAGTGGACAGACCCCATATGTCTATCGATGGATACATGGATAAACAAAATGTGATCTATTCATACAATGGAATGTTATTTAGCCTTAGAAAGGAAGGAAATTTTGACATATGCTACAACATGGATGAACCTTGAGGATGTTAGGCTGGGTGAAATAAGCTAGTCACAAAAAGACAAATACTGTATGATTGCACGTATAGGAGGTCTCTAGACTAGTCAAATTCATGGAGACAGAAAGTGGAAGCGTGCTTGCCAGGAGCTGGAGGGAGGGGGAAGGAAGAGTTCTGTTCAGTGAGTACAGAGTTTCAGCTTTGCAAGATGAAAATGTTCTGGAGCTCTGTTGCACAGCAACATGAATATATCTAACACTACTGAATTGTACACGTCAAAATGGTTAAGGTACAGTTTATATGATGTGTTTTTTACTACAATTAAAAGCTTTAAACATTCAAAAAAAAAATGCTGCTTCTGAAATGCCCAAGCTTTAACCCACCTCTGACCTTGCAGGATTATTTTGAAATCTTTTGCAGAACACAAGTCCTGGACCAGTAGATCTGACTTTACTGGGAAATTGCTGAAGCTTCCCCAGGCTAGCTCCAAGCAAGATGCTCCTTTATACCGCCTTGCCCCAACCGTGCTGAGTTCCAAGACTCTTAATGCTTTGGGGGTCTCAGGACCCTTTTTAGAATATGATACAGGCTGTCATGCTCTCCCCACCTCCACACCCCAAAGGCATATATGCACTGACACAAATCATTTTCCTTATGATTCAGAGAACTGCCAGATACCCTGGGGCCTCTCCATGGTCTTCCAAGGACCCCAGAGTGAGATTCCCTACGTCCCTCACAGTGTGGAGCTTCCCCGGCTTGGCTCAAAGATTTCATGGTTAGTCATCTGCTTTCCCTGCCAGTGAAATCAAGGAAAGTGAGAGCTTCTTATAAAAACCAGAATGGTGTCTGTGTGACAATTCACTCTAAAACATCTCTATATGTACAGAGCAGTGTGTGTGTGTGTGTGTGTGTGTGTGTGTGTGAGTATACTTCCCCAAGGGGCAGTTAGTTAGCATTTGGAAGAAACTAATCAGGAACCCACACTCCAGAAGTGGCCACTCAAATGCTTGAAATATTCATATCTAAATTTATACCAGAGGGTCCCTTAGTTAGCATAAGGAACTTAGAAATATTAAGATCTTTAACATTTAAAATACTAAGATCTCTGGCTCCATGACCTGGCCAGAAGGAAGCTAGTGCAGCTGCCTGGCACCCTCAGAGCAACACTAACCTGGAGTTCCATTTGGTCCTCTATCATTTCCCCACTTTCAGAGGACTGTGGTGCTTGATCCCCCAGAAGTTTGGATGACCCTGTCAAGAGAATATCATTGCATCTGCTGCAGAGCAAACCCTGCACGCGAAGTGCCTGTTGGAGGGCCTGAGGACAGGGCGGGACATTGCCCAGCCTACAGGAACAGCTTACATCACTGTCCTTGTGCTTGCTTCTGGTAAATGGTCATATGGCTGGTGGAATTTCATCTGAGGTTTGCTTCCATTCTAATATGCTACCTGGCAGCAGGTGGTGGGGATGGACAGGTAGAGCCCTAGCCTGTTTCCCCAGCACGTTTCCCTGGCTGTAGGATCAGCTAGGGAATACCCATGAGCTGTTCAAATTGAATGAGGCATTGCTGTATGCAGGAATTAAACCATGTCATCTGGACTCAGTTTCTCCCTCTCTCTCCTCCTGACTCTGACTTCATTCTTAGGCTCCCTGGTGATGGCAAGATAGTGGCTGCATCTCTTCCTATTTGCTCTAGTTCAACTTTCTCATGGAAAGTGAAAAGTGTACTTTCCTGAGAGCACTAACAAAAGTGCCCAAAGTGAGTGTGATCACCATTTTGGCCTGACTTGGATTATGTGGCCATCCCTGATCCAATCACTGATGCTGGGGAAAAGATGTCCTGATAGGTTGGGCATGAGTCACTTGTCACTCCAGACAGGGGTGTCAGCTCCAGCAGAACCACATGGCTTGAGAGTAGTTGAGGGGGTGTGTATGGATTAAAACTGGCCACAAATTCTTTGCCACTCTTCCCATTGAGAAGTAGCGTCCATTTCCCTTTTCCTTGAATCCTGGACAATCTGGTGCTTCGTTTTGACCAAAACAATATGGTAGATGTAACACAGCGTAAATGTCAAGGCTGGGTCTTAAGAAATCTGCCGATTCTGCTTTTGGGTGCTTGGAACACACCATCATGGAATGCTGTGAGGAAGCCCAAGCAGCCATGTGGAGAGGCCCATTTAGGGAAGAATCGAGGAGCCCTGGCCAGTCCTCCTAGGTGATCGCCCAGCCAGCACCCAGCACTATTGGGCAGCTGTGTGGGTGGGGCCATCTTGGACAGTCTAACTGGGCCTCCAGACACCATGAGGAGCAAAAGAATCACCCAGCTGAGCCTGGCCAACTCACAGAACCATGGGAAATAATAAAGTGCTGTGGTTCAGAGTTATGAAGTTTCGGGATAGTTTGTTACACAGCCATAGATAGCTGATACAGAGTGGCTCCCCAGATGAAAATCAGGTTTCCCTGAAAATCAAATGAGTGAATGCTAGAGGGACAACAAACAGTAGTCTACCACAACTACCTACTCTGTGTAGTCAACTCTCCCTGACCACTGATGGGCTCAAGAAGGCGTGGAATTTTCTAGAGCAGCCTTCCAGTGTCCACTTACCAGTTTTGCCAGTGTCCAGAGACAGTGACTGCAGCAGCAGAGGTCCAGGCTCCACAGCTCCAGCTGCTCCACTGGTGGCTCCTGGCCTTCCTATACATGGCAAAGATGGTGCCTCCCTGGCAGGTCAGCCCTGCATGGTTCTGGGAGTCATTCCTGGACACCAAGCCTAGAATTTTCACAACATCCCTTCTGTAGTGGGTTGAATGGTGGCCTCCCAAAAGCTATGTCCATGTCCTAACCCTTGGAACATGCACATGAGAGCCTGTTTGGCAAAAGTGTCTTTGTAATTAAGGGGTGATGTAATTAAGCTTAAGATCTTGAGATGAGATCATCCTGGATTACCTAGAAGGGCCCCAAATCCAATGACAGTTGTCCTTATAACAGATAGAGGAGGAAAAACAGAGAAGGCCATGTGAAGACGGAGGCCGAGACTAGAGCAATGCAGCCACAAGGAAGGCTCACAGCTCCTGGAGACCAGAAGAGGCAAAGGTCCTCCCTTAGGCCCCCAAAGGGAGCATGGCCACACCTGAATTTCAGACCACTGGCCTCCAGATGGTGAGAATCCATTTCTATTGTTTTAAGCCACCCAATTTGTGGTCATTTGTTACAGTGGCTTCAGGGAATCAATATACCTTCCAGTGATTCTGTAGGCACCAACTTGCCTATACTAAATCCCCTTCTGCTTAAAAAACAGTTTCTGCTTCTTGCACTGAGCCCTGAAAGCTCTAGTCCCTTTTCCATCCTGGAAATGGAAGATCAAGCAAGCCAGAAGGCATATTGTGAGTAGGATCCAAGGGACATACTTAGATTTGAGGCTCATAAAATGGTACCATCCGTGGTTCTGCTGTCAGCCTCCCAGACAGGTGCAGTTCCCTCAGCTCAGTGAAGATAGCATCTAATTGCCAGTGCAGCAGCAAGTGTTTATGTTTACCTTAACTTAGTCTGTAGCCAGCACCCCAGCTCACCTCCACCCAGGGCCCACTGCCTGTGCAGTCTGGGAACGCAGAGTCAGGCAGGGCCCAGCAATACCCGCCTCTCTTTCCTTTATCTCACAGAGTGCAGAGAAGAGCCAGAAGCCCCAGAACAGATTTGAGCCTTGGTCCCAATGCTGGTAAAAGGCTCCACCCACAGTCACTTCCTAAAGAGCAGGTGGTCGTGGCCAGCTCTCTTTCTCCAAACCAGGACTTGACATTTTCACTGACATGCAGGTGATGTGTGTCCGTGGGTGTCTCAGAATCTGTGTGTCTGTGTTTCTGTTTGTGTTTGTGTGTGCATTTCTGTGAGTTTGTGCTTGTGTTTGGTGTTCGGATCTATGCATATTTATATGCACATGTTTGTTTGTAGGTATGTATTTATGTGTGTACATTGATATGTGTATGTATTTGTGTGTGTTCATATAGTTGTCTGTGTCTCTGTATGCCTGTGTATTTTTGTGTGAATTTATGTGTGTGTGCAGTTGCGTGTGTGTGTATTTATGTGTATGTGGACAGAGGGTGTCGGAAGAAGTGAAGTGCCTGTGTTTACTGTTAATACCATAAACTTGAGCTATTGTTTTCATAAATAGGAGGCTGGAGATACTCTCTTGCTGCTCTCACCACTGTGCTGTTGGAGTGATATTGCTGTGGAAGAATCCTTCTTTCATTCTGCAAACATAACCACCGAGACCAGGATGGGTGAATCCGCTCCATGGAAACCTAGGTGGGATCTGCTTCATCTGTGGAGTTCCTAAGCCAGGGTGCTCTAGCACCCCGTGGCCTTGGTGTTGGGGATGAAAATGAAAATGGCGGACTTCGCTGCCGGTAAAGGTGACGTCACTGCCATGCTTCTCAATAAGCTCCCCGTGGGGCTGGGGTTGAGGGTTATTTATCAAGCATGCACCTGGAGCTGTTCCAGCCTCTGGCTTCACTGAGAGCAGTCCATTCCTGTTCAGGCCCTCGGGAATCTCTTGACCTGATGTGGTGGGATCAACACTGGGTGAGGCAGGGAAGGGAGTCATGGAGCTGCTGATGGCTCAGGCCAGCTCTGTCCTTCCTACCTGGAGCCTAGTTCTCTGGCAATGGGTCTTCACAAGCAGTCCCCCACCTTAAACACAGACTCCTGAAAGGAATTCTGCCTCTGTGCTGCCTGTTCCAAACTTTGGCTACTTCCAAAGGCATTGGAAGGCCGCCTCAATTTCTGCGTGCCTTCTGAATCCTGACTCTGAACCCCTCTTAGGGTCCAGGGCTCTGCTGCCACCCACCCTTCTACATCCCCGGAGGCACACCCCTCAGCCAGCCAGGCCATGCTGGGCCCCTGACATCTGTCTGGCTGGCTAGCTGGTGCTCACTGCTGCTGCGGTGGCTGGAAAACTCTGGAGCTTAGGGCCCGGCCATGCTCACTGTCCCATCTGACATTCCCAAGCCTTGGTCCTGACAACAGCATTAGCAGCAGGCTCACATCAAATGGCAGCCCTCAGACCCCTCCAGGCCCCTTCACTGTAGCCAGAGAGCTCCTGAAAGAGCACTGATGCCTGGAAACCATCCCTGCCACTCGGAGCATCTTCCGGGCTGGGTGAGCACCATGAGCCTGGGGCTCAGCCAGGGGAAGCAGCAAAGTCCAGGGTTTCCAAATGGGTTCAGGGGAACAAAAGGCAAGGAGTGGACGATAGGGGAGGGGTCGAGGAAGGCGGGGGTGAGCTGGAGCACGCCCGGCACCAAGTCCTGAAGAACCTCACCTCCTAAGGGAAAGGATAATTAGTCACAGCGGCTACCAGCTGTTGAGCATTCACTGTGTACTAAGTGCTGGATATGCATCTTTGCACCAGGCCTCGCAGCAGCATGGATTATTCCTGCCTGTTAAGTGAGGAAACTGAGAAACAGCTTGAGTGACCTGCCCACAGTTAGGAAATGTGGGCTGATTCCCAGGTGGGTCCTGAAGCCCTCCCCCCAGGTGCCAGCTCACTACAGATTTCTCAGACCTGCTGGTGGTGACGGTCCCCTGCCTGAGTCTGGACTGACGGAGCGTGGGGACAAGTACAAATGGATGTGTCCCTCCTCCAGCCTCTGCCCTGTCTCCCCTCAGTGGCACCTGGGCTCCGGCCCCCTCTTCCCTCCCTCCTTAAGGCTCAGAGCCTTATGGTCGCAGTCAGGACCCGAGCTCCCAGCAGCCTCTGTGCTGATTCCTCTGCCATTCTTCATGGGGGCTCTCTTGGACGTCTGTGTTGAGAAACAAATGTTCTCCCCCTTTAGTAAATCATGTGAAACGTTACACACAGGGACAGTTGGTTAGAACACAAGCTACTACTTTCCTACAAGGTGAGGACATTGAAGGCACAAAATGTATGCAGGGCTGTGCATGGGCAGTGCCCAGCCTGCCAGTTCAGCACATCCTGGCTTCCCTCTGCGTGTCCCTCTGCCTCGGGCTCTAGGCCAGCTGGGCATGTGTCTCCCTCCCCAGCCCGTGAGGAAACAAGGTCGTCTTTCTGGCTAGCTCCCTGGGCACAGGGCAGGCTTGGCAGACTCTGCTCCTCTAGGCACCTCCCCAACGCCTCAGCCTGATTGGCCTCTCCTCTCTGATTCTCAAAACCAAAAATCTCACCAACATGGCTGCTGTGTCAGAAGAGGGAAGGGGGGAACAGTGGTGGATAAAGCAACATTGGACTGTACACTAATCATGTTACTGAACTCCTATAGTTCCTGACCTTTGGGGTGTTCTTCTCTATGTCTTCAGGCTCCTGGACCTACTCTTTGGAATGAATCTCATGTCAGTCATTTGCATCTTAGTATGAATTTAAGTCAATGAAATAATTCTCTTTTGTAGGAGGATTCACATTTAAATCTTTCTGGCTGGAAATCATTATGCAATTTGTCCCCATTAAGGTGATTTTGAGTCATAATGAGGCAGAGAGGCATTTTGGTGGGTACAGTGCTTCCACAGACTGAAAATCCCACAACTTCATCCACCTGTACTGTTTCCAAACCATCCAGCTGAGGTCAACTTCTTCCCTCTATGCTCTCTTACTCTTTCCAGATTAAATTGATCCTGGGGTTTGAGAGGTTCTGTTGACTCACCGTTATGATTCATCTAAGAATCATAAGATTTCAGGTCTGGTGGGAGCTTGGAGATCAAATAATGCCAGTTTCTAGATGAAGAAACAATAACTCAGAGAGAAGTGATACACTCAAGGTCCCATAGCAAGTTACGGCAAAGCTGGGACCAGATGCCAGATTTCCTGGCTCTTAGGAATGTCCTTTGCACTATGCCACAGCAAGACCCATCTATAACTCTCAACCAAACACCAGCACCATTTTCAAAGTGAAATCCAGGCAGAGGATCTCTGCTTGGGGTCTGGCCCTCCCAGGGTTAATGACACAGGCAGCCTTTGTGTGGCTTGGGAGGAATGTCCCTAGAAGCATTCGGTCTGGAAAAGAAGGCCCATGGAACCCCCCTTATGGTTACAGGGTCCGTGAGGTATAGGGGCTAGAGGGACAGGTGCAAAGCTCACTGTTGTCATCATCCAAAGACCACTCATGAATCTTTGCAGGAAGAGGTTTTAGTTTTGTTTTCCAAGCAGCCCAGAGCTCCTCATCATTTGAAAGCAGAGTCACCCTTGGCCATACTCCCCAAGCCAGACGTTTGGTTACTTCCTCCTCACCAGAAAACACACCTCTTACCTATTTGAGATCAGCCTTGACCTGAATTTGATCTGAATTTATCCCAGAAGTACAGTCCAAAGGCAGAGGACCAGAATCAATATCTGGCCTAGTGGAAACAGACTGCCTGGGTTCAAATCTCACCTCTGCCACCTCCCAGCTCTGTGTCTTTGGGCTGCCTACTTAACTTCTCCATACTTCAGAAGCTTCATTTGTGAGGTAGGGCTGAGCTGGCACCTGCCTCCTGGCCTGTTACATCAGTTAAATGGTGTCAGCACAGAACAGTGCCTGCACACAGAGATGCTCACTAAGCTTTCCCATAATGTCTTTGGTGCCTCCCTTCAGGACTTCCCAGGTGTCTCTTCCCCTCTCCTCCTGCAACTAAGTAGTACAAACTTTGGTTTAAAGAGCTTGGGGGTGGGAAGGGAGGGAATGCTAAAAGGCACTTGTGAGGAAATTTCTGAAATGCATCAGAAAAACAGAAATATACTGGCGATACCCACTTTATCCTGACATCGGGCTAAGTCAAAGAAAATTAATAAGATAACTTTATTATTTATTGGTGTGATGTGAGAGAAGCAGATGTGGTTGTGGGTTTTTTTCCTCTACTTGAAATTAGCATTATTCTCCATCAGGTCATTATTCCATAATCTTTTTTTGACATGTTCCTTGTTTCTAACGTACAGGTTAGTGTTGAGAAATAATGAGGAAAGGAAGGTGAAATACATAAATATTTTAACTTTGGAACAAACTTGAATTCTGTACACACTGCTCTCTTTATTCTCTTCCCTCTATAGCACAGAGCACTAAATCTGTGTAGTTCTGAGCTGGCCACCAGAGTGGCCCAGAAGTACCACCTCCTCCTCTTCTGCATCATCTACTGATTCTCAGTAATGGCTGGGAAACCACTGTGTGGAAGCTGCTGTCCAGGTTGTTTTAAGAGCTCCACTAGTCACAATTTGGTGTTTATGGGCTTAGGATAGACTGAATAGCCAGCTGTCTACAGCAGGAAAGTCCCATGGCCGAAAAATGTATCCCCTACTGGCCTGTGATAAATGCCTGAAATTCCACCATTAGCAATGCATTCCTTTGGTTATGCCATGCCATTCTCAGGCCACAATTTTCAGTGAAAATGCCCCTCGGGGGAGTAATACATGAAAATCCTAGCACTTATGATGAATGAGTGTTTCAGATCATCCCTGAAAGAGGTGAGCATTGGCCACCTTGCTGGTGTGAGTGTGGTTGGGGGCAGGGGAGAAGGAGTGGAAGAAGAGGTGGGGACATGGAGGGCTGAGAACAAACTTGGACCGCTAGGCTGTTATGGCACTTTTAAAACATGGCCTTAAATCTTTGACACTCCTTCTTATGAGAGGTAGAGTTTATGGCCTCTGCCCTTGAATCTGGGTGGGCTTGCAACTGATTCAACCAGTAGAAGATGGCTGAAGCACCCAGGGTAACTTCTGAGGCTTTATAGTCATAAAAGGCCATGCAGTTTCTTCTTGGTTCTCTGGAACACTTGCTTTTGGAGCCCTGGGTCATCATGTAGAAGTCCAAGTATGCTGGAGAGACCATACTGGTAAACAGCGGTTGCTGAGCCTAGCCTGCCAGACATTCCTGCTCAGGTTCTAGATACTGAGTGAAGCCTCCAGAACAATCCATCTCCCAGCTGAATACCACTGAGAGACTGGGCTCAATAATTCGAGGAACAGAAGAGTTGTGCAATGAAATCCTGTCCGAATTCCTGACCTGTGAGATTGTAAAATAGAATAAAAACAGTTGTTTTAAGCCACTTACGATTGGGGTAGTTTATCATGCAGAAATAGATCACTTGAATGGCCATTGCCCAAAACTGGCCTGAAAGAGTCAACCTCTTAGACCAATGATATACATGCTTCTGGGAATTGGGCAGCTCGACTCCCAAACAGAACAGGCTGATCCATCAGAAACTAACTGACTCAAGTCCCTGGAAATAATGCCCAGTCCACACTTGGGGCCTGTGCCCCTCTCCCAGTGCAGGTCATTGATCTACTAGCCCACCAAACCCTCCACACACCCAGGGTTGGGTGGGGAAGACTGAAGAGTCCTGCTCCCCTTCCTTTATAGACAAGGACACTGAGCTTCCGCGATGCAAGGCGACTTGCAGCTCCCTGGGGGTCTGGCTCTTCAGACCCTTAAAGGGAGAGTGTGAGGTTTTGTGCAAAAAGCATGGGTGTGGGGTCAGAAGCCAGAAAGGCCTGGGTTCAAGACCTGGCTTTTTCACCTCTTGGCTATGCTTGGCTTTGGTCAAACGACTCAGTTTCCTCATCTGTGAAATGGGGACAACGGATCTCCACAGTGTTAAGGTAAGAGTTAGTGGAAGATGGCATATGGGACAGCCCTGGCACACACAAGAGTCACCTTTGCCTCATCACTTCCTGCCACTCCACAGCCCATTTCACCTTACCACGCAGAACCCTGGTCAGACAGCACCTCTCAGGCTCCCTCTCTCGCCCTCCCTCACTTCTGGGCTGTCGTTGTCGGGGGAGGTGGAAGGAAAACGCCTCCATGCAGTCCCAATCCTTTCCTTGCTCATGCCCTAGTCAGATGGCGTCCCTTAAAGTGCCCTTCTATCAAGAGAGAGCCACGGGGTTCAGGCCTTTTATCTGGACCAGCAGGCTGTATTTCGGGCTCTGGGTTTTCCACTGTTGAAACAGAGCTGTTGGATGGGGCTAGGAAAGGAAATAAACAACCACAGCCAATCCTGATGGCAGCTCCTTAAAATCTGTCCTCCAGATGCCCAAGGACCACGCCTCCGGGGCGGGCCCCTCCTGCATAAGGAATCTAAGGATTCCAGATTCCTGAGTCCACGAGGTGGTAGAGGGAGCCAGGAGGGGCCTGAACCATAGAGACAGCTCTGTTTCCCCAGGGTGCCCATGCCTCCCCAGGCCCAGCCCAGAGGGGGCCAGCAGTACAGGCAACCAGAACCACTTGCTGGGCTGGGCTGGCCTGGGCAGGGTAGAGTTGGGTGGACCCGCCCAGGGGCCTCCTGTCACCAGGAAATCTTTTCACTCACAGATGGACAAGTTCTGTTAGCAGTGTTGCTGTTCTAGGAAAACAGACTTCTTAGGGGAGAGAGGGTGGGGTTGGGAGGTTTTTTGTTTTTTGTTTTTTAAAGGAGATTTTGATGGACAAGAACCCAATACCTTTTCTCTTCTGTGTAAATGGTAGTCACCGGAAGAGTCGTTCCAGAGTCGCCTTTCCTTGGCTTCCCCAAACCCTCCTTTCCATTCTGTCCTAGCTTAGGCTCCCTCAGAAGCAGACCCTGAGACCAAAATGTGAGCAGGACTGGTTTGTTTAGAGGAAACACAGTGGAGTGGGGGGAGGGGCGGGAACGAGATGGGAAGGAAGCACTATGGAGAAAGTTACCCCGCCGCAGGCCACGGGTTCAACGCGGGCCTCAGATTCTCCCACCTCGGGTGAGGGAGCTGAGCAATTATCTTCTAACTCTGTCAGTCTCCGGCTGAGAGCCTGGCCTGCTTGCAGGCTGTCGGCAAGCCCTCTGGCAGAGGTCACCTGAGCTCACAGTCACATACAGAAACTGGGAGTGCCAGCGACATCTGGGCAGGGCGACACCCACGCCCGTGGTGGGCTCTCTCCCTTCAGAGCTGTCTCACGCACAGCCTTCTCTCTTGGCTCTTTATTCACACATGATCAG
The DNA here is from genome assembly GCA_029783875.1 of Phataginus tricuspis. Classification (NCBI taxonomy): domain Eukaryota; kingdom Metazoa; phylum Chordata; class Mammalia; order Pholidota; family Manidae; genus Phataginus; species Phataginus tricuspis. The sequence continues at coordinate 32,477,737 of JAQQAC010016209.1, forward strand.
CTGAGGAGTCACTGACCACAACCTCTACATCTATTTCTCAGGGACCTCGAACTGAGGGAAAGTCACCACAGTCCCCAGGGTTGTCCCTCTGAGTTCCTGAGAAGAAAAGAATGAGATGTGCCTCCCCTCTTTGGAGAAGGGCAGCGACAGCCTGGGAGAGGGGCAGACTGTTCCCTCGGTCCGGAGTGTGGACAGGACTCCCCTGCCCTGGGCTGTCTTTCCAAAGCCACCCGGCCCCTTGGCGTTCTCCCTCAGCCCCTGTGGTCCCAGAGCCCCAGGGTGGGCTTGGCATTCCCTCAGCCCTCACTTTGGCGGGCCC
>JAQQAC010016209.1:32478555-32494069 GCA_029783875.1 Phataginus tricuspis
TTTGAATCCTGCTCTCTCACTTTTTTCCATTCAGCAAATATTAGTAAGTCCCTGTTATGTTCCTAGCACTTTTCGGTTCTGGGAATGCAGTGATAAATGTTGGGATTTCAGGAGAGTCAATTAATAACACTCCTTTCTTCTCCTCCAGACCAATTGAGAAATAGACATAGAAGTCCAAAAAGTGGAGTTCAAAATGTCCTTTATTACAGAAAAGTCTATATTGGCAGATGTGGTTTGAAGCTGTCACAGCACTGCCTTGCGGACGCTCGCCCCAGCGCTGATCTGACGCAGTCAGCTAGAGACAGAGCCGAAGCCCACAGGGAGCTGAGATGGTGTGCTTCTTCTGGGCACGCTGCCTCCCAAAGGGGACCCAGGAGGGGCTGAGCCCTTTGCACCTGGACTTGCCCCAACTCATCAGACATGTCCCTTGCTTCATTTGGGTCCCCAAACGTAGCCCCTGAGATAAGGATGTGAGTACAAGTGAGGTACTTAGGAGGGGACCCCAGTAAACATGGGGAGGGCTTGTGGCCATGGGCCAAGAGTCACAGAGCCTGCCACATGCTAGGTGCTCAAAAAATGCTCATTCTCATTCATCCCTCTTTGGCAGGCAGGTACAGCAACCCCAGGACGTGGCACGTGGGCTGCCGCACCATCCTGATGCTTGGGGAGTGGGCGTGAGGATGGGTGATACTAATGACGGTGGAGATGCTGGCACTTGGGGTCTCCCAACCCCAACTGACAGCGACACAGCAAAGATGAGGGTAGGAAGGACAAAGGAGAAGTGACCAGAAGGAAGTAGCCCCTGCTTATGACTCTAGAGGGCAATAGAATTACTGTCTCTCAAGGACTCCATGTTCCAAACGTTTACCTCTAATTCTTAGGCCTAGAAAATTCTGACTGTAGCTCCAAAGTAGTCTTCCCTCAGCATCAGAGACTTCATAACATAGACGGGCACACATGTGCCCACACATGTATACACAAATACAGACACATGCAAATGTACATACACACAAATACATCTGCACATAACACATGAATTACCCACATTCACACATACACAACATGTTCTAACAAAAAAACGAACACACAGGCACTCCCCTGAACACATGTTCATTCATCCACAGATACTCACTTTTTCTGCAGGTTTCTGTGGTCCAGTCAGGCAGGGAAGGTCTTAAAGGGCAGCCCTGGCCATGTGACCTCTTCAACAGGAATTGGCCTCTGTCAGTGCAAAGGTCTGTACCGTCCTTTCTCCTTGTCCTCCGACCTCCCCCCAACCCCCCACCCAAGAGCTAGTCAGGAGATAAGCCCAGCTCTGGTTTCTGCCATTTCTCCCACAAACACACAGCCTGGGAGGCTTTCAAAGTGAGGAGCTCTCCCCTGGGATATGACTCGGCGGCCCAGTGGCTGTGGAGGGCCCTCTGCCCGGGGTCAGTGGCTCTCCCCACATGAAGGAAAGGTGAGAACAAGGTCGGAGTCAGGCTCCTGCTGAGCAAGGCTGATGCCCTGTTTTCCAGGCCAGTGCTTGCCAACCAGGTCTGCACTTCCTCAGAAGATACTCTGGGTAAATGTGTCTGCCCACCAGGCACAGCCAGGGCCACTCCCCATCCCCACTACTGGACAGTGCTGTGGCCAGGCACGCACGGTGCCTTATCCAATGGGCAGGTCAGCCTTGTCCATTAAAGTCCTTCAGCCCTTAGTGTCAACTTGGCTTCAGCCAAGAAATGAGCATTCTGGAGGCTGGGGTTCTGTGGATGGCCAAAGGTCAAAGGGAAGAGACAGATCATGGTCACTGACAAAAAGGGAGGCAAAGACACTGTTGCTTTGAGGACCCTGGACACTGGTATCTCATTGTAAGTGAGGGTGGAAGGGGCCGTTTTTTCTAGATTGGACTGTTCTTCTAAGCTTCCTCCTATTGGATGACCACAGTGGAGGGGGACCCTGTTTCTCAGGCTGGTAGCAGGTGGTGAGTAGAGATGGAGCCTAGAACATGCCTGGTTGGGCCACCCCAGGGATAACATCCATCAGCCGGGCCGGGGGAAAGCCGTCCAGCCTGTGCACCAACCCGAAATCCACCTGCCTCCCAAGGCAGGAGGCCTTCTCTCTTTGTCTGCATTCAACTCAACTCCCAGGGAGGCCTTCCCATCCATTAAAACGAATCAACAATCTGGGGACTGACTTTCAATTAGAAACAAGAAGATCAAAGTTTTTTGTTTCATTTATTAATTCTTTTATCAGAAATCTCCCAAAGGGGGTGGAAAGTGAAGTTAGTTTTTCCAGCAGAGCAAAGTCGGGCACTGTTCGAGGCTGGGAATCTGCTTGATGATAAATTACAAGTAGCCCCACTAAAGGTGAGACAGTGTGTCAGTTGACTTTTGTTATGTAATAAAACGCCCCAAAACTAGTGCGTTAAAACCACCGCCACCTATTTAGTTCTTGCATCTCTCATGGGTAGTTTGGGCTCAGCTCAGAAGGCTCCCTGAGATGCAGAATGAGGGTCTACTGAGCACCTAGTACATGCCAGGCTCTGTGACTCTTGGCCTGTGGGGCTTCCTCTGTCCTCCAGCCCTTGTTGGCCCATACCTGGGTTAGGCTGGTGGCGAGGTGACAGCCCCCAGGAACAGTCCTCAGGCAAGGACCAGAGGGAGTTGGGGGTTGACTATGTGGCCCCTGCACCCCTTAGGGGGATAACTCTGAGGCATGAGGGCCCCACTGTCTCCCTCCAGGTGCCTCCGTGGGCACCCGCTCAGTGGCATTCCTTTCATTGACTGCCTCCCATCCCTGGCGCACTGCTGGTGGTCAGCCAGGACACTCTACTGGTGGGGGCAGAGGGGAGAGCTGGCTGGCTGCTGGCTAGAGCCAAGGGTTCACTTTGCTCTCATCCGCCAGCAGGCTGGCCTGGCCCTGTTCACATGGCCACTGAAGAGTCCAAGAGCAGCACGTGAGCAAGCCCCACCATGTAGGCACTTTTTTAAGCCTCAGCTTACCGTGTGTTGGAACTTGCCAAAGCAGGTCAATGACTGAGTCCAAGGTCAGTGTAGGAGGGCACAACCAAAGGGCAGGGAAGCATTTGGGGCTGAGCTTGCAATCTGCCGCACACAGCCTAGCAAGGAGGGTCTAGTGGCGTAGTCTTCCCCACCCAAGCCGCACCTCGGAGCAGGCTGTGGGCTTCTGCAGGACGGGGCTGTGTCAGACTTATAGCCCCCAACCCGGAGCCCAGCATGGGGCAGCCAGGTAGAAGAGGCTGGTTGAGTGTGTGGGTGGATATTGAATGCACATCGCTTCTGGCAGCAAGGTCGGCAGCAGGAGAAAAAGCCTCATCCTGACTCTTGGAAGCCCTCTGTGGCCTGGGGGCCTCATCGGGTGTCCTTGTTCCAGACCAGGGACACCCAGGGCTTGTGCCGACACATGATTACTTTCATCTCTCTCTTGAAAAATGGCCCATGTTTAAGGATTCATAAAACTTAGGGAACGCATCACTGAGCCTATAACGCCGTGAGAGCCCCATGTAGAGAAGGACTTAAAAAGAAGATTCATCAAACTAATTACTTCTCCCCCTACCCCCGCCCCCACCCCGCCCCTCTTTCCACTCGGCCTCCTCAGAAAGACAGACAGCCTCATAGGCTGGGCTGCCCTGAAGCCAAACTCCCGGGCCTGCTTGTGTGGGAGGGGCCGCGAAAGACTCCAGGCCTCGGTCTTTCTCCGGCTTTCTGGGCAGACAAGAATTGTTCCTGCTGATTCATCTATTCCAGAGGCTGCAGCACGGCCTGGGTACCTAAGAAGGGCAGTGAGGGAGGAAGGGGGGAAATACGGGGATGCAGTAAGACTGTCTGTCATCCATCACTCTGAAGCAGATTCTACACATGCCTCAACTCTAGGCTCCCCCGTAGCCACACAGACAGCGTCTGAGCCTCCTGACCACTTCCCCTTCCCATGCCTGCCTCTCCCTTTCTGCCACCCTGCCTGGGGCTTTCGGTGGCTGCTCAGGAGCTTACTTGGTAGAGGGCAAGGCTCAGTGCTCAGGTCTGACACATCCAGGGGCAACACCGGCCAGTGAGGGATGAGAGTCTGTGGATAAATACTTCAGCTTTACCTCTGTAGTGGGTAGAGTGGTGGCCCCTAAAATATATGTCCCCCAGAACCTGTGAAAGGGACATTATTTGGGGAAAGGGTCGTTGCAGACCTAATCAAGTTATGGATCTCGAGATGAGATCACCCTGGATTATCCACATGGACCCTAAGTCCCATGACTAGTGTCTCTACAAAAGAGAGAAGAAGCACAAATAGGTGACATGAACATGGAGGCAAGACTGGAATGACGCATCTACAAGCCAAGGAACACCAAGGATTGTCAACAGTCTCCAGAAGCCAGGGGAGACGCATGGAACAGATCCTCCTCAGAGCCTCCAGCAGGAAGCCACCCTGCAGACACCTGGACTTCAGACTGCCAGCCTCCAGAACGGTGACGCGGTATCTTTCTGTTGTTTAAGCCACCCAGTTTGTAGTACTTTGTTACAGCAGCCCCAGGACACTTATAATACCGCAACCCTCAGTGGGATGATTCTGGGATGTATTCAAAACAGTTCCTAAAAAGATCCCCAATGGGACTGAGTCCCATTTGGCCACAGGAGCAATCAGTTCATTTATACCCCTTTATTGGCTTTCTTCCCTTCCCCACTGCCCTATGGGGTTTCCTAGGATCATCTCCAAGTAAACCACCCTCACTCAAGTCCTTGTCTGCTTTTGGAAGTCTCCAAACTAAGGGCACATTGTTTCCTACTCCTCATCCTTCATAATTCAACCCATCACCACTTATAAGGGAGGAGGTACAGAGAATGGTTGTAGTAGACCAAAGAATCGGCCCCCAAAGACATCAGCATCCTCATTCTTAGAACGCGCAAGTGCTACGTTTTATGGCAGAAGGGACTCTGTATATGTGATGAAATTAAGGATACTGAAATGGGGAGGTCATCCTGGCTTATCCAAGTGGGGCCCTGATGCAATCACAAGGGTCCTTCTAAGAGGGAGGCAGGAGGTCAAAGTGGTAGGAAGAGAAGATCACGTGACCATGGGAGCAGCGGCTGGAGTAATGTGGCCATGAGTCAAGGAATACAGACAGCCTCTAGAAGCTGGAAGCAGCGAGCCTCCAGAAGGAACCAGGTCTGCCAACACCTCCATTAGATTCATTGGACTTTTGGCCTCCAGAATTGTAAGATGATCAATTTGTGTTGTTTTATGCGACGAAATCTGTGGTGATTTGTTACAGCAGCAGCAGGAAACCACGCAGTGGTTAAGAATACAAGCGTTAGGATCGGGCATCACCAGCTTGAAGTCTCAGTTCAGTGACTCATTGCTGTGGACCTTGGGCAAGTGACTGACCCTCTCCCAGCCTCAGTGTCCTTCCTCAGTTGTCCAATGTGAGTGATCATCAGCATGCCTTCTTGACACTGCTGGTGCGTGGACCCCAGCAGGTAGTACAGGGTCAACTGGCATTCACAGCTGTGGTGGTGATTCATCGAACATTCACTATTAGCCAGTCCCTGTGCTCCACCTGTTGGAATACAAGATCAAATAGACAAAATGCAGGTCTACTCTTAAAGAGGTCACAGCCTAGAAATGTGGGCGAAATAACCGATGCCTGTAGGCAAAGGATTACTGAGCCCCTGCTCAAAATGGGACAAAGGCATTCCTTGGTACCTTAGACCCCAGCAGTTAGGGCCTCCGGACTGCAGCTCTTCCACACTCCCCGCTTGGCACAAAAGCTCTCCCTGACAGTACTCACAGTTGTAATGGCAGTGGTAATAGTAGCAGTAATGACTACCGCAGATGTCACAGCTCTGACATCACCCATGTCCCAGCCCTGGGCCTCCCATCTCAGAAGCTCTCCCTTGTCCCAGAGTCACTCCGAATGGTGGCTACTTTGAGTCCCTGTACCCAATTCCAGTGTGTGTGGTGGGGAAGCTGCTTCTCCCAGCCCAGCAAGCAATGCTCTGGACACCAGCTGGGTGTCCTACAATTCAACTCGTTCCTGACACTATCTACCTGGAGATGGTATCGGATCCCACAGGTTAAGGGCTCAGTCCCACAAAACTGTCCCCTCCACCCCTCACTTCAGATGCCAGTCACAAGCCCAGGCTGTCACCTGTACTTCCAACTGAGTGGCTGTAAATTTAGAGTGTTAGATAGAAAGATAGACATGAGCAGCCAGGGGAGGGGAAGATAAGGCTCAAGGAAAAAATTGCCCAGACTCTGCCCAGGTAGTGGGTCCCATGTGAAGAAAACAAAGACTTTCTGGGAAATAACTTCTTTGTCTAAAAGGACCAGACCAAACCGGACCAACCTAATTCCAATGTGGACGCAATCGAACAAAACTGAGAACTGCCCCCGAACGCCTCACCATAGGAAAGGACATGCGCACTGAGAGGGATGGCTATTCAGGTGGAGCCATCAATCAAATAACCCCCCTTTGCCAATCAAAGAATCACCTCCTAGCCAGAATGTAATATCCAGGCCTCCTAACAGATCAAGGCCTTTGTCTACCTTGCCTCTGGCCCGCTTCTCTCTTGGAGTGTATTCAATAAAACCTTCCCTCTGCTTCACTTTTGTGTCTCTGCCTTTCCATTCTTTGTTGCAGCGGGGACAAGGGCCGAGGAGAACAAACTCAACCTGTAACAAGAGGCTCCCAGGAACTCCTCCTTCCCCTGTGTTCAATTAATTTGGTAGAACTCACAGAACTCAGAAACAGCTTACTGGATCACCAATTCATTATAAAAGGATGTAAGTCAGGAACAGCCAGATGAAGAGATACATAGGTCAAGGCATGAGGAAAGGGTGCGAAGCGCCCAGGCCCTCTCCAGGAGTACCATCTCCCTCTCCCCAAACCCCATCTTTTAGGGTTTTAAGGAGGCTTCATTACATAGGCATGATTGACTAACTCATTGGCCAATGGCGATTGATTCAACCGCCAAGCCCTCTTCCTTCCCTACCCCGGGGTCAGGGGCGGGACTGAAAGTTCCAACTCTTTAATCTCAAGGTTGGTTCCCCTGGCAACCAGCCCCCATTCTGAGTTGCTTTCCGAAAGTCACTTCATTAACATAAAAAAAGACATTTATCACCCTTATCACAGGAAATTCCAAGGGTGTTTAGGGGCTCAGTGTCAGGAAGAGGTAGAAGACCAATATATATTTCTTACTGTAAATCGCAATATCACAGCAGCCATGCTTATGGCAAAGTGTGGGCTCCCTAGAGCCCTAGAAACTCTGCCTCAGCCTAAGCAATTCCTATGTGTGGTGTGGGTGGAACATAGAAGGTTCCAGATGGACCTTAGAACTACCCCTCTCTCTCTTTCCTTCTCAGTCAGACACCCACCTCCTCCCTGCCCAGTGAGTCTGTGATGAGTGAGTCTTGCACAGCTGGGACTTTGAAACTACATGATACACAGTGACACTTGCCTTTGAGAAATTAAATGCAGTTGAGCTACCTTAAGAGACAGCTCAGCCTAAAAAGCAAGAGTAAGACAACCAGACCGATGTCTGTGAAAAGGGGTTCCCAAATCACGGGCTACAGAGACCCCCTTCTGTCTGAAATTAGGGAAAGCTCCATGGAGGAAGTGGCATTCACACCGAGGATATGCAGGGATGTGGTGCGGGGTACTGGGAGCCTGGGAGCCAATCGCTGGAACAGAGGCGGAGTTGGGAAAGGATTTGCAGAGCTCCAGAAAGGAGCTGTCTCAGGTGACCGCCCCAGTGTCTGGTCACAGAGGGTCCCTCCACCCCCCAGCCAGTACAAAGCCTGGCCACACTCCACCAGAGCAACAGGGACCCTTTGCAGCCCATCAGCCCAGGGAGGCAAGTGGTAGGACTGGGGACCAGGAGAAGGAGAAAACCCCAAGGCAGCATCAGAGGCTGCAAGGCAGGGCAGGGTAGGGCAGGGGGCCCAGGGCTGTGACCAGGAGTGAGGGCCAGGGGTCTCCATCACCGTGCCTGGGCCTTGCTAGGGGCTGGGGTATTAAAGCAGCCACACAGGCCCCAGCGCAAAGAGCTGCTCAGTGACATTTGAGCTTAGAGTCCTCTGTGACTCCAGGGCAAGAAAGGAGTTTACATCTGGAATCTTCCAGTGGAAGCTGCTCAGAGCTCAAAGCCACATTTGTGAAAAATGGGCTCAGTCTGATTATTGGAGAGCAATGAAATTGAAATCATTTCAAATTTTAAATACCCAACATATTGAGACCTACTTTCTGATAGATCTTCCAAATTAGTTCACAAGCTCTCCATGCTTAGCTCCAGGAGGGGATTCACTTCTATGCTAAAATGTTCCTTTCCTTGAGTTGGAAAAAAAGAAGCTCCATATTGGTGGCTCTCCCTGAGCCCCAGCCCTCGGTGTGCTACTGAGCACCTTCTGCACCAGCTGGAGGAGGAACATGATTTCCTTCCTCCCTCAGGTAATGAATTTGATCTAATGGGACTGTCTAAATGCCCAGATACCATGGTGGTAGGCACCCCATAAACACAGAGATAAACAGGTAGAGAGATATATGGAGGCAAGCATAATTTGCTTCTAAGTGCCTTTTCACTAGTATACATAAAGCAAGAAAATAAAGTTGTTGGAGGCACTAGCAATACTAATGTAAGGGGGAAATTAAGCGCTAATTACAGCATTCAGGATAAATGAAAAGGTCCAAGCAGTTTGCCTGCGTGTGTGTGTGTGTGTGTGTGTGTGTGTGTGTGTGTGTGTGTGTGTGGAGGAGGGGCAGGGGTGGGAGAGGTGAGAGAAGACTTAGGGGTGGTATAGCAACAGCCATGGCCCCAAGCTCCACTGAGGAGGCCATCTGCAAACAGTTCCCACATGTGACACTTCCTGTGTCTCTCTGCCAGAAGGCATTCTCTGGCCCAGAGGCAACCTTAGGTTGTGTAGGGGAGAGGGGGGCAGGCTGGATGTTAATGCTCCAGGAGTGCAGGAATAGCCATCAGCCACTGAGGAATGGGAGTTGAAGGCAAAAACCCCAGGTTCCCGGCCTCTCAGTAGAAGGATGATTCCAGGTATCCTCTACTCAGAGGGCCTTGGGATGGCATTGTGCCCCGGTAGCCCATGGGGTAATCAACCCATTAACAGACCTCAATTGGCTTTCTCCACTTCCCCTTCTCACTTCCGCACCCGGTCACTGCGTTTCCTGTGAGCACGTCCCAAATAACAACCTGCACTTCAGCCTTTCCTGAGGGCCCCTCTGCTTTTGAGAGGAACTCAGCTAAGACAGGCAGTTTTGCCCCAGCTGGCCAGCGAACTGATCTGGAAGCACAGCCTGAAGCCTGTGGACAGCAGCGGCAGCAGCACAGGGCCTGCTCTCAGCGGGGCCCCACGCTCCGTTTAATACTCTGCTGTTTCCACCTTGAAATTCTTAAGAATTTTATCTTTGACCCTGTGTTTTGAAAATGACACCGGATGGGGCAATCTGTGCATGTGTGACCAGCACAGATAACACTGGGTGGCAGCTCCAGGCTCTGCAGACCGCACAACCCAAGCAATTCCCTGGCAACCCAGGGCACATGTCCCTGCCTCACCTTGGGGCAGTCAGGGCATCCCAGGACCCCAATGCCTAGACTGGCCGTGGGGGATGGTGGTGGGGGGAGCTGAAGTAGCAGCTGCAGGCAGAGGAGAGAGGAGGGCCTCCGCGTGGACTTAGCGCTGGCACTTGCAGTGAGAAGCCAGCTTGCCTGTCGGTCAGTGCAGGAACCCTATCTCTGCAGCATCTCCACAAATATTAACCCCACAGCCTGAGTCTCTCCACAGGAACTGCCAGAGCTCAGACAGGACACTTTGTCAATATATTACTAAAAAGGAAAAGCGTACACATGGATGTTGTAATAAAGCACATCAGGGAGTTTTTCAAAGAGTTTAGAATCTCAGGTTTTGAAAACCACTGCAATATTGCATGACAAATATCCACAGGCTTAGTAAGAGAAATCAAGTTTAAAGATCATCAAATTCAACAGAATAGAACACCATTTTCATAGGAAGCTTCAGGTGAGCCAATTATTAACAAAGTAGACAATTTTTAAATTTATTTTTCCTTGTAATTGAAGGTACAATAATAAAATGCATCAACACGGATTTTGAATTATATATAAATCACGAGACCACTTTCAATTTTTTCTATGACCTCCACAAGTTACAGGAAATGTCAGAAAATATTAAAATGTCTTTGTATAAGTTTACATATAAAACTAAATTCACACTTACATGAAACTGATTTGTATAGAGTTAAGATTTTTAGAAAAAAGTTCTGAGACTCATTAGCTCTAGGTACACTGAAACTTTTGAACTTCAAAACATAATATATTTTGAAATAATTCATCAGAAATGTATCCCAATGTTGCCATAGCCTATAAAAATATTCTTAATAGGTCTAGTAACAGTAGCACAAGCAGAAAGAGCTTTTCCAAAATTAACAATTTATCAAAGTTACCTGCAATCTCACATTTGCCAAGACTGACTGGTGTCACTTTCAATTTAGGTTGATTGAAAATTAACTTGCTTAAGGTGTAAATTTTGATGACCTAATAAAACAATTTGCAGAAAAGTGAGCCAGAAAAATATGGTCAATCAAGATATCACATTGATAAAGTATTATTTATTGCATCACATAAAATTATGACACCAAAAATGTTTTGCAATTTGTAAGTTTCTGTTGTTATTCATGTATCACTATGACTCCTATTGTGTTTTATAACACAATATTTTTAAAGGAAAAAGCTTTATCCTTCAGTAACTTTAACAGCACCTTTTTCCTGGTTTTTGAACAAGGGGTCATGCATTTTCATTTTGCACTGAGCTCCACAAATTATGTAGGCAGCCCTGCTAACTGAGTTTGCTTACCAAGTTTTCCAGGACAGATAGGTTAGGCCTGTGACCCTCAGGCCTGACACTGACTGTCTGTTTTCTTAACCCAGCTGCAGCACTCCCTCTATCCTTGCTAGCATGGTGGGCAGTGGTAATAATAATAGGTCAACTGTAAGACTGCGGAGAAAGGAGGTCTTGGACCTGAGACCTTCCTCAACCTCTGTTTCACAAACTAGGTCTTTGTCATCCAATCATTGGCTATATGCTTCCCTTGAGAGGAAGCATAACCATGGGCCACAGTGTTCACTGTACCTGAGGACACTATTAATTCTCAGGAAAGGACACAGCTCGTGAGCTGGGTGGGTTGGCCCCGAGGAGAGATCTGGCTGTACTGCAATCATATCTCTTACAGTCCACCCCTTGCACCATTTCATTCACTTGCTTCTTATAATGAGTTTATTCCTCTTGGGAAGAGCTTGTCCAAGAGTCTGGAGTCTTGTTTTGTGGGAAACTGAAAACAGAAGAGTTAGTGGGAGAACTTATAGTCCCTGCTCTTACTGCAGCTGATTTTGAAGCCATAATAATACTCGTCCTCCACTATCACCACCTTTTCTAGATTCCTCTCCATTAACACCCCATTATCTGGTATGCACAGAGTATGAAGAACTTTGTATCCTACATAAATATCCACCAGAAAGCATAATTTATCCCAGAAGAGGCACTAAACAACCAAATAGACAGAATGACTCTGCAGGTTAACATCAGCCATTCTGTGCCACTGGCCACTCTGGTGCTGGCACAATGGCATAATAGGTGTGTTAATGAAGTAGTGCTGGTGGCAGGGATGAAGATTATTCATGGGCCCAGCCACATGTGCTCCATCTCACTAAGGCTGATGCAAGGATATGCTCCCTGAACAGCATTGCACAGCCTTGCTCCAGAAGCCAAATCCAGGCACCTGCACAGTGATTCTTCTATGGGGGTTTGCCATAAACTCCATCCAGCCCCTTTCCTCACTACACTTATCTCAAATATCAGGCTATATCGTCCAAGCCCCAGGGCTGCTTGCCCTGCAGTCCTGACTTGCTGCAGAGTTGTTTCCTGCTCTGGGCCCCACTCAAAGCTGGCAGCCTTTTGTATTGCCCAGTTAACGGTATCCCCAAGTGCAGAATATGTTACCTTAAGAGACTGGGGAGGCTTACTAAACATGGAGCTCCTTTCTTAGTGGTGGAGCAAAATTCAAGAAGTTGTCTATTACTTTGTAGCGGATGTCCCTGCATTCCCCAGCACACTGGGTCCCTCAGACCTTCACCGATGTGAGGTCTGACTTTTCATAGGTTTATCTCCCACCCCCTGGAGCTCATGTGTCTTATGAAGACCTCCAGCATTCTTACCACTTCTTGCTCATCTCGTCTAATTAACATGATGCCATCAATGTGGTGTATCCATGTGATATTTTGCAGAATGTGCAGAAGGTCCAGAGCCTTTCAGATTATGAGAGAGTGTGGAAAAGTTAACATAGCCCTGGCACAAGACCATCCATGTCTACCATTGTCCATCCCATGGGAATGCAAGGCATTAGGGATGGAAAAGATTGTATTTGCCAGGTCCATGGCCAAATGCCACCTGCTAGGAACAAAGATACCACATGGGGCAAAGCAGCTACAGTTGGGGCTGCTGCTCAATTAAGTGATCCACTCTCATTCACCATGATCTATCCAGTTCTTTTAGGGGCCAGACTGGTGAATTAAATGGGGATATGTTGGGGACCACCAACCCTGCATTCTTTACCTCATTAACGGTGGCCCTAATCTCTGCCATCCCTCCAGGACATGATACTGCTTATGATTCACTCTGTTGGCCTGGTATGTTAGGGGGCATCTCAGAGGCTCCCACCTTGTATTCTGCACTGTGGTAGCCCTTATCCTGTAGGCCAAAGAACCAATATGGATGAGGGTTCTGCCAACCAGTCAGTATGTCCATTCCAGTTAGGCATGCAGGGACCAGAGAAATGACCACTGGGTAGGTTCATGGACCCAGTGGAAACACTATCTGTCAGATTCCATTTATTACCTGGCCCCATAGGCTTCTCATTTGAATAGAGGGGACAGGGTGGAGTTTTGTGTCCCTGGTATCAATGTTTGTACGCAACAATCCTTGAAAAGTCTATGCAGCCTCATTTTTCTATCATTCTGTTACCCAAGTAAATGGCCATAGGACTCTTTAGAAAAGGAATGAGCCTCAACCAACTAGTGGTAGTAGTTGATGACTAAGTACCTGGGCTTCCTTGCTCATCTGGGAGGATACTTCTGCTCCACATCATCCCCCATAAAGTCCCCAGTTGCTCACAGAGTTCACCACCTGCTATTTGGCTCACCCTTGACTGGCCTCCCCGCTTCCCTGTCTTGCTTCCCCAGTCCACCATTGTGGTTCTTGGGACCTCTTCCCCAGTGAACTACTTGCACTGCATCCTTGTCTCAGGGTCTGCTTCTTGGGGAGCCCACACTAAGAGAACAGTGTAGACATAGAGTGGCCTGAGAACTCATCCTCTCGTTGACCTTTAGGCACTTCAAGTCTATTTGCTCAGCTATGCAGAAGACGTCCCATCACCCTCCACGGCAACCCAGTGTAATATGCGATTCTCATTGTCAGAACTTTGCTTTTTAGTCTTAACCTTCAATCTTTCCTGCTGGAATTGAATACAACTTCATCATCTTATGAGTTTTTTTCTTTTTCTGAGAGATAGAGAATGGCTGACCACCAACTTCAGCGTTGAGAGCCCCTTATACACTTGAGCGTGGGTATTAATCTTTACTTCCCCAGGCTGAATAATCCAGGGTCTTTTAAAGAGTGCCCATCAGTCCCATTTTCCAGGTTTTTAGTCATCTTTGTGGCTGCCAGGTGTCACCCCCAATTGCTCACCATAGACCAGACTGTAGGCTTCAGGAGCCCACCAGGTGCAAGTGATAACCTGGAGAAGTTCATAGGAGGGGAGGTGCCTAGCTTCTGTAAATCACCCTCTCCCTTGCCTCCTCCCCAAAACCAGAGAACAAGCCCTAACTTACTGGTGAAGGCCATAAAACTTCTCTTCTTTAAAGGGCCCCTTTGTTGGGCATGTTCACTGTAGCAGGCGTGCAAGTCCACCAAGGGCCCATAAAACTTCCCCAGGCTTTGTGTGGGTGACCCCACGGGCCTGCACCTTAGCAATCCCACCCTTAACCCCACAATGAAACTTGTTGCTGGATTCACCCAGAAATAGACTGGACTCAGTTTGCCTCGCAATTTGTTTGTTAGCTTTACAAATGGCTTTTGAAGCCAGACAACCTCTCCTAACCCTGACGACTTGATCAGTGGAAGCTCAGGGGCTTCCCGGGGAACTGTGGCTAGGGGGCTCTCGGGTCTCCACGGAGATTTCAAAACAATTCACCTCAGGGGAAAAACTCCTGCCAGCCTTCAGATGCAGCTGGGCTGTCCTGTCTCCAGTGGGCAAAGGTGTTTCACCTCATGCCCTTGCCAGCGTGGTCCAGGGCCCTGCTCCCCGAGAAGCACCAGGGCCCTTGCCTGGTCCCTGATAATGAATCCACTCCAGCAAGCCTATCGGCCTTGATAAGCCAAATCCAAGCAAAGCCAATTAGCAGAAGGAGGATGCTGATCTCATACCCAGCTTAGTGGGTAAGAACATGGGCTTCAAACAACCCAAATGTCCATCTGCAGCAGATTGGATATTCATGCAACGGGATATAAAAGAACAAGGCCCTGATATACACAACTGCATGGACATATCACACAGACCTTCCGCTGAGTGAAAGAAGCCAGACAGAGTAAATACTACACGCTTTCATTGACACAAAGCTTAAAAACAGGCAAAACTTAATCTACAGTAGTAGAGGTCACAATAGCAGTTACCTCTGGATGATGCAGGAGAGGTATTGACTGGAAAGGGGCACAGGAGAACTCTCTGCGGCGGGGGCGGGGAGAGGGTGATAGAAATGCTCCATATTTTGATCTGAGTGATGGTCACATGGGTATATAAAAAGGGATCCAGTCATCCACTTAAGAACAGGTAAATTATTTGGTAGGATAGTACTGGAGGAAGAGCCCCAACTTCTGACCTACAGAACTATGAGCTAGCAAATAACTCTTGTTTTAAGCTGCTGCATTTGGGGGTAATCCATTACATAGCCACAGAAAACTAAAACACCTTGGTTCTATCATTGCTTCTGCCTCCAGTTTACTGTGTGACCCAGGGTATGTCACTTATCCTGTCTGAGCTTCCGCTTCCGCAGTTAAGGAAAACAATAACTCATTTCCTGTCTGCAGGATTAATGTGAAAATCAAATGTAGTTAGTTAGTTAATGTATGTGAAAGCACTTGGAGAGTTAGAAAGCATCTTATGACTGAAAAGTTTATTACTGTCATATTAAAAATAAACCTCCAGCTTTGACCACAGGAAATGATTTAGAATTAACCAACCCAGGGCTGACAGGCCCCCATTTGGTTACAGTCCCTCAGCCACAAGGTCAGCTGGATGGGGGCGTGTTCAGCATTGGATCCGGTGAGTGTGGGGAATGAATGGTGTGAAATGCACTCCGGAACACTGCCACCTGCATACTACTTTGTCTCTGCCACACATTTGACAGAGGCGGATGCTTTCTCATTTATTTGCTACTCTTTTTTT
>JAQQAC010016209.1:32494569-32558655 GCA_029783875.1 Phataginus tricuspis
TTTTTTTTTTTTACCCCCTGTATTTTATTGATGGCATATTTTCTTTATCTTTAAGGCTTTTATAGCTTTGTATCTCTGCCTCATTTTAGTATATTCTGTTGTTATGATTTATGCTGCTCTTACTGGCTCTTTACCCTCAGCACATAAACATGTTTAAGTTTTCCACAGCTTAAAAAAATAAAACCAAAAACCCTTCCTCGACCCTGTGTTCTCGTGAGGTTTCAGCATTCTCTCTCTCCCCTTTCTCTTCACTGCGAGCTTTTTGGGAGTCGTCTGCACTCTCAGTGTTTCTTCTCATCCCACTCAATCCTGGACTGACCTCCCCAAGACTGGAAACTCAGCCCAGCCTCGTTTAGCACAATGGGGGTTTCATTGGCAGGATGCTGAGAATCTCACATGGCAGTAGGAAGAAAAGAAGGAAAGGGATACGGCTGGGCCAACAGAACCCCTGGGACTTTTTCTTGTGGCCCCAGCTTCTATGTCTTTCTTTCCTCCAGAGTCTTATACCCCTGACTCCTCTTAGCTCTGGTTTGAAAATCCTGCAGAAGGATTCTGATTGGTCCAGCCTGGGTCAGGTATCTTCCTATGGACCAATCAGCCATGGCGTCATGAAGCCAACTCCACAGCAGAGACAATGCCACAGAGAGGGGAATGGTGAGCCAGCTACTCAGCTGGCTTCTTATCAACTAACGGCACTTGCTTGGAACTCCTCACATTCACTTGTTGGTGCCCCACCCACATCGCTCAGGCCTTACCTCTGGCTTCTTCCTGCTGCTGACACCTGCCTCAAGCTAGGGAGCTCTGCTCTGCCTATCTATACAAGTCAGCAACTCTGAGAGACTACTGCACCTCCAGCTGACTGTGACCATGACTCTCTGGTGTTTAAATACAGCTCAGCTTCCTCAGCCCTGCAGAGGGCCAATGTGATAGCCACAGACATGCACCCCCAGGTACCCTTCAAGGAGGAACTTCTTGTCCCAGTGTCAGCAGACAGCCTCCGCCTGCTGACCACCTAGCCCAGGAACTTCCTTTCTGGGATAGCCCACATCCAGTGGCAGGTCATTTCATCCACTGCAAGATAACTCGGCCAGGCCAGACATGCTTCAGGTTTCCCAGGAGGTCTGTCCAAGCTTTGCCAGGCCAGCTTTGCAGTTCAAGCCCTCTCTCAGCCAATCCCACTTCCTTCCCCTTCTTCTGCAGATGTTGTCCCTAGTAACCATCCCTTATGCCGAACGCCATGCCAGTTCTGTCTCCCAAGATCCTAATCTGGGACAGATGCCCCTGAGCTGTGTGTCCCACAGCGCCTCCCAGAGGTCCCTCTTCCATCTCACTTCCCCACTCCCTATATTCCCTTGACAAATCAAAAACTCTAGAGACCCAGAGCTCTCCGAGCCGTTACAGATGCTAGCCAGAAAAAGGACTGAGTCCTGGGACAGGAAGTTTCTGCTTCACCAGCAGCAAGGCCAGTTCACAGAAATAGCATGTCCACCAGACTCAGGAAACAGGGTTCTCAAGGAAAGAAAGATCTCTAAATTTACATTGGCTGCAGATAAGGAAGGCAGGCAAATGCGAAGCTGGGTAAGTCCAGGCATGGAGGGTTAGTCCATAGAGAAGGCTTATGTCAGTTGGTGATGATGGTCAGACACTGGTCACAAGGAAGGGGGATGTGGTAGTTCTGGGGACCCTCCAAACAATTGTTGAAATGACTTCATCTAGGAATGTTGAGTTTCTGGGTTGCCACGGCCTGTGACTACTGACTGATGACCTTCCCTTGTCTCTCTTCCTCATTCTCTGGCACTTATGTCACTTAACTTAAGACATTTTATAATTTTTCCTTATCACTCTGAATCTAAAATCTACTTGCTCTCAAGCCCTTGTCTTGGGGATGACCCACGCCCAGATACCAGGATTATTGTGACATTTTGTTGTTGTTGTTAAATCCAGAGTCCCAGCCTTTATCTGCAACATGTACCACTGTGACCATGAGCTCTTCTTGAAATGCTTCCCTCCCTTGACTTGCTGGGTTTCCTTCCCCCTCGCTGCCCACTCCCAGGGTTACAGCGTGGCTTCCTCCTACACCCAACACATCCCAAGGGATCTCAGTCACTCTGCTGGAGTCATCACTCTACACAGAGATGACCCACGCTGCCTGTCTCCTGCCTAGATCTCTATCTTGAGCTCCGGACTCAGACGTCCAGCTGCATCCCAGCCATCTCTACGTGGATATCCCACAGATGCTGCAAATCAACTTGGCAGGACGGAACGCAACAACTTTTTCTAAGCTGGCTTTTCCTCCTACATTCACCTTCTCAGCAAATGTCATCAATGTTTATTGTTCCCCAAGTCAGCTTTCTGGGAGTCACCCAACTTCCTACTCACTCCCTACTGGACCATTATTAGCCCTTTCCAGTCATGGTGCAAACTGACCCCCCAGCCCTAATCAGTGTCCTCACTCTCTGGCTCTGCCCTCTACTAGCCACGTGACCTTGAATAACTCATCGAGTCTCTCAGCCTCAGTATCACATCTGTAAAATGCACTATTAATAACAGTACCTACCCTATTAGAGCTGCTGTGATTTAAAAGATACTGCACATGTAAAATGCTTAGAAAAGTGTATGGCACATAGTACTCAATGACTGTTAGCTTTTTATTACTGTTTTTGTTGTTTTTATCTTCATCCTTCTTAAGGCCCTCATCAATTTCCATCTCAGACTATAACCACTTACATGTCATCTTAAAATGCCCTACCGGTCTGCAAGATTCTTGAAGGCAATGATCTTATTCATCTCTCTGTCTGTCTGTCTGTGACCACTGTGTCCTTCCATGTCTACTTCCTGTCGGTCCTACTTCCCTCAGATCTGGTAGCACTGGAGTAGCCTGGAGAATTTTTTTTATAGCCAGCTAAGGGGAAACTGAGTTGGGGATATATTGAATGCAGGCTTAGTGGGACATTTTTAGTGTATGTATTTTTAAGATATTGCTAGCCATCCCAGTGTAGGAAAACTCCCAGGAACATTCTCAGCCCTGCACTGGATTGACTCCCCATGTGATGTAACATGAAAATTCAGGCCCAGAGGTTGTATCTCACATGGCCCACAGTGCCCAGAACCAGAAGCATAAGGGTAGTAGAGGAGAAACAAGGTTTGAAAGGTATGGAGTCAGAAGCTACTCTGTGGAAAAGTCTTACAATCATCAAACAAAAAACTGTAAGCAGGGAATTTAGTTCTTATTTATGTCTACACAAAGGAAATTCTTTCCTGTCAGGAATATACGGAGCAATGCAATTATGAATGCACCAGGTATTTCCTTTTCCTTTCTCATGGAATGTACGTGGAATACAATTTGTCAGAATTCCTGGTTTGTAGGACACAACAAACTGTGAGTAGGTCCGTTTGTGAAGTCGTATGTTTTACCAGCTGCAGTGAATTGGACCGCATCTTAGAGTAGCTGATGTCCCTTGTTCTGATGAATCCTGGCAGTTCCAGATGAAAAGGCAGGAAAAATTACCACCGACACAGC
The DNA here is from genome assembly GCA_029783875.1 of Phataginus tricuspis. NCBI lineage: Eukaryota > Metazoa > Chordata > Mammalia > Pholidota > Manidae > Phataginus > Phataginus tricuspis. The sequence goes on from JAQQAC010016209.1 coordinate 32,498,090, forward strand.
AAAATACCCTAAAGAAACGTATTTATCAATGAGTCAATTTTTATCCCATAAGAGTAATTCAATTACATAATTATGTAGCCCAGTACAATGTAGTGGCAATTTAAGAAGGCATTTGAATTGTTCTTGTATGCTCTTTCAGATTAACTTTATATATATTTTTGGAAATATTGATCAAACCAAAAATCGATCAATGAGTATGCAGCCAAAAATTGTAAGATAAAAAGGACTATAGAAGTGTGTTAGGCAGTTACTGAAAACATTGTTACGTTGTCTGGATTTTGTGAGGTTTTGGTATTTGTCAAACTCTTTAAAATTCAGAATTTCTTGTGATTTCTTGCCCTCCCTAATTTTTGTACCTTATATTTTCATTTTGTAATCTTACTTTCCTTTCCTTAAAGAGGGGCACAAAAATGGTCTAAGTTTCAAGTTCCACAAAGCCTGGATCCTCCTCTGGTTTCACCCCACCCTCCCACACACGTGTGTACCATCACCCCTGCTCTGGTGCCCACCGGACTCCACACACGTTTCCACAGCTGGGCATGCTGGGAGGTGCCTCTTGACAGAGGAAAGAAAGGGCCAAGTAAAAAAGGTTATGGTTCTATCACGTAATAGAGCTGGGACTTGAAAACCACAGAGGTGAAGCAGTGGGGCAAATTCAATCAGCCAACCTCCACTTTGGGATTGAGCCTCTTGAATGTTTGGCAAATAGAAAAAGAGGAGGGGTGGGCAGAAAGACCCAGAGTAGGCTGCAGTTCTGGATTTGACCACAAGATGGAAGCAGAAGAGTGGTCCCTCCATTCAGTCAAAAACTCATTAAGAGCTAATCAAGGTAAAAGGGGTTTTTCTTGTTTCCTGCCCAGTGCCTTCTCCCCTTTGCCGAGCCTCAGTGCACTTACTATTGCTCCATTCTTTTGGGTTAAAGTCGTCACAAATCTGCGTTTTTGTTTGTTAACTCAACTGTACCCTGCAGTTCATCTTCTAGACAACTCTCCCTGCTTCTTATGGTTAAGGATTATGTTCTTATTAACTATTATTAGAAGAATTTTCTGACTCAGAAGTTTCAGGACTTAAAGCTATAGTCTTAGCTCAATAATTGCCTGATTATTTGCTGCTGTGCTTGGAACTTTCATTACCGGGCTTCTATTTCGCGTGCATTTCTCCATACCCCTCAGTTGGGGCTCTGTACAGAGCGCTATCTGAAACACCAGCCCCCATTCCCATCTGTCTGAGAGAGCTATGACTCCATCTAGTTTTACTGGGGCCCTGCAAAGGCTGAATTACTCCTATGTCAACCAAAATAAAATGAAGCAACTTGCTTAAGAAAGACAACGATGGAAGTAGTCAAGCTTCCTGGATCCAGTCCTCCTTTTTCCAAGCTGGCACTGGGCACTATCACTCCCCTCCCACGCAAGACTTTGACCATCCTTCAGCCCTTTAGGCCAACAACATTAGCTCAGCGCACATGGCACAGAAAGCATGGGGCAGTAACCAGAACTGACCACCTTCTTGACGTCTTCTGAGAACTTGAGCTTGCGGTCACTGGGGGCCCTTGGCGTGGACATGGACTTGGCATATTGATGGGGGCTCTTGCTGGAAAACCATAATGGGGGGACTAAGAGCACAACCTAAGAGCAACCCTGCTGCTATCCTGAGCGTAAGCTCCTGCCTCTCCAGCAATCGAGACTACGATGTTTGTCTTTGATGAGTCGCAAGCTTGTCTTAGGGGGATGACTGCAGGCTGAGGTTGGAAATTCCATCTGTCTAAGAGCACACACCAAAGCCCGCTGGCCCACAGTCACAGCAGCTCTTGGCTACACCCTTAGTAAATTTCCCTTCTTCCTTGGCTGCTCCAGGATTCACATATTCCATGGGAAAACGGGGGTGCTTTTCCAAAGCAGATAGAGGGATCAGAAACATCACGGCCTCTTTCCCCTGCAAAGTGCCTCTCTAGCTCCAGATCCTGGTTATTTATTCTGCTTTGCTTATTACAAGTACCCTGCCCTGGTTGGGCTGTACAAGAGAACCAGTGCTGGACAAGGAATTAGGGGACTTAGATTCAGATGCCAGGCATGTGGCTGTGGCATTCCCCTTCAGAAATGAACGACTCCCCCAGCTGTGGACAACCCCAGTTATCAGGCCCTTAGGGGATTGCCTAAGATAGACACTGTGGCCAAGGCCACCTCTTTTCCCAGGGTAGCCCACCTCTGATGACTGACTGCCAAGGGGCTATTAAGGTTCAGCCCTCCCACCCCACCTTGAGAGAGCTCAAAGGGTGCCTAAGGTTTCTCTGAGGACTGCACGGCAGCTCAACTTCTCCCCTCCCCACTCTTGCTTTCTCGTCTCCCTTCCTGGGGGTGCATCCCAAGGGCTCTCTCTCATCAACCTGCACACGAAACTCCGACTCAGTGTGCTTTCTGTGGGACCCAGCCGCGGACTGTGACCTTGGGAAAGGTAAATACCCTTTCTGAACCACATCAGGAGGCTGTACAAGGCCATGGAGCCACCCCTGTGGTCACTTTGTGCTCATTTTTCACACCTGCCCGCTACAGATCCCACCAGCTTTGAGGAACTTGACCCAGCACGGAACCCAAAGTTTCAGAAGCCTGAGAGCCCAGACACAGAGACGCAGCTGCTCAGAAGTGGTTGCTCACCGAGGCAGGCTAGTGAGCAGTGCTGGGATTCTGTAGCCCTCAACCCCATTCAAATAGTGCTGCTCTGTCGGGTTTTCAAGTCCACCTGCTGCTTAATTCTTAGGAGTAATTTCCCCACTCATCCCCTCCAAGCTGCAGACAGGCCAGGGAGGTAGTCCACTCCCATTGCTGGTTGTTCAGGGCTGACCTTTGCTATCTCTCTTCTTCTCGGGCAGCCCTGTCCAGTGGAAATAAAATCCAAAGTCACAAATGTAATCTTAACTGTTCTAGGGCCCACACACAAAGATAAAAAGAAACGGGTGAAATTGACTGCAATAATGTACCTAACCCAATGTATCTAAAATATTATCTCAACATGTGATCAATAGGAAAATCACTCATGAGGCATTTTCAATTCTTTTTGTTCATACTAAGTCTTTGAACTCTGGTGTGTGTCTGACATAGCACCCCTCAATTTGGACTAGTCATATTGCAAATGTCCAGTGGCCACTGTGGTGATACTAATGGACAATGCAGGCACAGAATATAAGTGAAGGGAGTTGTAGAAGGCAGCATATGAAAATACGGGATTTCAAAGCTGAGTACTTCTGCTTCTAGAGCTGATGAGCTTAAAGCCTGAGCTCAGAGGGTCTCAGTGGCTCTCACCTCTCATAAATTTGGGATAATGCTGTACCTGCCTTATAATGCAGGTGTGAGACTTAAGATGACATCTCTAAAGCACATGCCATGTCTGTAGGTTACCCCAAAACAATGGCTTCTTCCTGCCCTGTCCCCACCAACAGTTAGCAACATTAGCTAGGACAGAGGCTCATAATTTTTTAAAGCAATACGCAAGACATCTTTATTTCAAGGAGCATTTGTGTGCCTCATGCAGAATCTTGACCAATTTTCTAATCCCAATCAGGAGAGGAAGCGTTTGGAGAGAGGTATAATGCTACGTGTTCCTTTAGAATTTAAAGCATTTAATTAGATACCAAGGATTGAAAATCTTGATTCAGAGCCTGAAATGGCTAATAAGGTTTTATTGTTGCTATTACTTAGAGTTTTTATAGAACTTTAGGCTGGCAGAGTGCTTTTCAATCACTTGAGAGAATCTAAGTTTGTGAATGGCGAGATGAAAAAATGTTCTATTCATCAGGAGAGACAACATACATAATATTTTAAGTATTTAAGAATTACGACCCTGCTGTGAGAACCACTGAAATTACCTCTGCGTGGATGCAAGATCCTTGTTATAGGCACAGGACATTAATGCAGACACCAATGTTATTGCCCTGCTGAGTCTGCAAGGGTGAACTTTTGCAAGTCAAGCAATAGGGAAGTTTCTAAAACAAACATTAGCTGGCTCTAGTTACACATATGGAGCTCTTTGCCCACATGTGATTTTTGAACATTTTTCTAAGGGAGCTCTTAAGGTTTTATGGGTGATCATACTATAAAACCATACATAGTTCTAATACGGCATAATTTATGACTGCTCTGGGTCACTGAAATCTCCCAGGGTTCTGCTGTTGGGGCTGCTGCAACTGCAGACAAATTTGCACCAGTTTCTCTACTAATGTTATCAGTGGGGCAGCGTTGGCCGGAAAGCATGTGAAAAATGGATTTCCCAGCCCATGTGTACCAAAGGCAAGTTCAGGCCCTCTAGACTTTTGGATATATTAGTTAGCTTCTGCTACAGTAATGCCGCCCAACAGCCAACCCAAAGCTCAGTGGCATACAACAGTAAGTACTTATGCATCTGGATGGTTGGCTAGGTGGCTCTGTTGACCTCAACTGGACTCACTCACAGTGGTTGGTAGCTGATCCAGGCCGGCCTCAGCTCTGCTCTGCTTCACATGTCTCTCATGGTCCAGCAGGCTAGCCTGGGCATATTATTGTGGAGATGGCAGATGCTCAAGAGAGAGAAAACTCTAATCCGGGAGCCATTTCGAGCCTGTGTGTCATGCCTGCTAATGGCCCATTGGCTAAGGCAAGTTATGTGGCTGAGCCCAGAGTCCACATTTGGGGTAAATCAACCCATCCACAGTGGGAAGGCACTGCAAAGCACAGGCAGAGGGCCTGGATGAAAGGGGGGGTGAGAATTATGGCCATCTGTGTGAGCTACCACAGGTAAGCAAATAATTTCCTCGAAAAGGAAAGGAAAGGCAAAAACAGTAAATGTCATCAACGTACACATCCATTTTGACTGAGAGAAAAAACCGTTGCCACATCAAGCTAATGCCAACCCACCTCCCATCCCCAGCTTTTGGAACAGTTCCCAGGCCAAAGGTCATGGGAAATTTCTGACAAAGCTCTAGTGGGCAATTTTGAAGCAGGAGTGCATTTCAAGTGTACCCATGGGTAGACAGCACAAAGGTGAGTAGCCCACAGCATCCTCCTGCCTGTCTCCTTTTAGTAACCTCCACATACAGGCTTAAGCACTGTGCAGAATTCCACCTCAGAAAGCAGGACAGGAGTCACAGGCCCCCGCGACTCCACCTTGACCAGGTCTGGGTGATCGCCACACATGCAGAGGAGAGACTTTGCTCTCTGCTGTTAGGCCAAGCAGCAGCTGGCCCCGTGCCAGGCTGGCATTCGTGCCCATCTGTCATTGTGGCACCTGGCCCTCTTCTAGAAGCAGATGGTTTCAATTGATCTTTCCTTGCCAGTCCCTCCGGCATTAACACGCCAAACTTGGCCCTGCTTTGCCCTGGAACTTAATGGAATCCTCACGTACTCTTAATTTCCTGTATCTTTCCCCCCCCAGTAGTCAAATGGGTTTTTTCTTTCCTTTTCTTTTCCCTTTCCCTTTTTTTTTTTAGCTTTTACTTTTCTGAAATAGCACAATTATAAATGGATTTGTATATACACAGGGAAAATCAATAGCCTGAATTTTCTAGGACAAAATGCAACCTCGCAGCAAAGCACTGACAATTATAAAAAAAAATCATTTGTTTTTCCATTTCACTGATCTTGACATACAGCTAACCTCCTAGTCCTAGACCAAACAGACTTTGGCCTCCCTGGATGCCGGAGACCCGGCCTAACAAAACTCCTCAATGTGACAGACAGAAAATATGAAGGTCCATCTGTCACATCCTGAACCTCAGGCTGGTTAGTGGCCCAGAGGAAAATATGGACCTAAAGGCATGAGTTAGGTCAGCCAATGGTTAGATGGCACCTCGTCCCTAAGGCTCCAGCCTGAATGGAGCCAGGTGACCCTAGCGATCTAGTCCAAGGACAGCAGGGCGCCACCCCTGATGCTCAGGCCTGCTGATCTCTGCCTGCAACCCAGCCCGTGGAGGTTTAGCTTTGACCAGTGGGGATGCCTCGAAGCCCGGCAAAATACAACTCACAGTCTTCATTGGGTGTCTCTCCTGCTAAGTACCTGAGATGCCACCATTTGGGTAAATAAAAGGGGGAGAAAGACTTACAAGCAAACATTTCAATATGCATGAAACAGCTCTGGCCAATAAGTGCAAGCCACAGATGTAATTCAAAATGTTCTAGTAACCACACTTGGAAAAAGTAAGAAGAAACAGTGAAATTAACTTTAATAAGATACTTTATTTCACCCAAAATATCAAAATATCATTCCAACATATCTATGTGAACAGTTATTAATGAGATATTTTACATTCTATTTTGTGTATTAAGTGTTCAAACCCCAGTGTATATGTTACACTTACAATATATTGCAATTCGGAATAGCCATATTTCAAGCACTCAAAATCCATATGTGGCTAGTGGACACCACCTTGGACAGTGTGGGCCTGGGGTATTTCCGGGAGGAGACCCAAGAACAGTAAACAGGAGTTGCCTCTCAGGAAAAGAACTGAGACTGGAGGATAGGGATAGCAGCAACCTTCCCTTGAACCATAAACCCTTTTGTATTGATTGAATTACTTAACAAGTATACGGATTGGATATTAAAAGAGAGAGAGAGAGAACATACGCCAATACTTTTTGAGTGATAATAGTGTTGGCAAGAGGAAAAGACACATTCTTACAATTGGTGGGACTATATGCTCATAACACTGTTCTTGGGGGCAATTCACGTTACTCTGTTGTATTAGGGTTCTCCAGAGAAACAGAACCAATAGGAGACTATATATACCTATGCATATATGTTCATTTAAATATTCATCTAAATTACATTTAAATGTATCTTTACTATATCAGCCCTGTGCTAATTGTTTTTGATCTCACAAAACCCTCAAGGTGAAAAGCGTTATGGACTCCGTTTTACAACATGGGAACTAAGGCTCTGAGACGTTAAGAAACAGGCCAGCTACTAAGAGGTAGGACGCAAGTTTGAACTAATTCTGACTTCAAAGCTAGCCGATAAAGATAGGAAGAAGGAACCTAGATAGTCCAATAAAAGATATTTATTATAAGGAATTGGCTCACGTGATTCCGAAGACTGAGAAGGCCCATGATCTGCTGTCTGCAAGCTGGAGACCCAAGACAGCCAGTGGTGTAAGTCCCAATCCAAGGGCAGAAAACCGATGTTTCAGCTCAACAGTTAGGCACAGATCAATTTCTCCCTTCCTCCGCTTTTCTGTTCTTTTCAGGCCCTCAGTGGACTGGATGAGGCCCACCCACATTGTGGGGGTGGGGAGGTATGGCAGAGGGCAATCTGCTTTACTCAGTCTACAGATTCAAACGATCTCATTCAGAAATACCCTCACAGACACACCCAGAAATATTGTTTAACTACATATCTGGGCACCCCAGGGCCTAGTCAAGTTGACACATAAAATTAACCATCACATCTACTTCTAGAAATGTATGGTAAAGGAATGACTATACAAGAGGGCCAGTGTGTTATGAACAAAGCTATTCATCTCAGCAGCCTAGTTCTTCCTGGAATATTGAAAACATTCTAATGTTGCAAACAGATGTGCAGTGAAACTGCACCCTCTGGAGGGAGCGGCTTCTAAAGACAGGTGTGAAAAGAAAATCAACCAGTAGTCAAAGTTGCCCTTGAAAATAATTTGGACAGCAGCATGTTGGAAGCTCAGCACTAAATCCTGCACAGCAAGGTCACTATTTGTCGGGGTGAGCCCCTGCTGCAATAGACTGCTTGCAGATGGGGGCCATACTGTGTGACGATATGTATTTTAGACACTAGCATCGCTTGGCAAGAGTGGAGAGACACATTTGAATTGTAAGTGACTGAGGAAATAGAAGATTTGTGGCTTCCATCTCATGCTCATACTTTGGGTAAACTAGTGGACAGAATCAGCCCTATTATTTAAACGGTTTTCTCTTGCTCTGCAAAGTGTATATGGTTCAATCGACATACTTTAAAGGGGTATAGATAGCTCTGCTGCATATTGACATGTGCATATAAAGAATAAAGAATGTAAGGGTATGCTCCAAAATGTTATGGTTTTATCTCTAGGTGTCAGGATAACAAATTGCTTTTCTCTTTTGTCTTTTTCTTTTCATGTGTGTGCGTGTGTGCGCATGTATGTGCATTTACCAGAATTCCACTTTTCTCCAATGGACAGCCTGAAGGTGAATCCTGTTTAGTTCTGCCACATAAAAAATAATCATTTTTCAAGCCAGTGCTAGGCCACCATGAAGTGAGTCACCCAGGCCAGAAGAGTTGCAGGCCCCACTGAATCCCCTGCCATGGCCTCCTATAAAGGGGAAATGGTGTGCTCTACTTCAAGCCCGGGGTGTATTCTCTTTCCTACCACATTCAAAGGGACTGAGGAAGCATTAGAGATGGCACTAATGCTTACAGAAGACCGCCGTCCTGCTGGGCGCCCCCTGAGGACAACTGCTTCCTCAGACAGCTCCCCTGCCCTAACTCCATGCCACTACCCCCTGAGGCTCAAAAAGAATTAGAAGTGTTTCCTGCAGAGATGTCTCCCCACCCTGGGGACCCAGCTTCCCCACCCCTTCCCTTCAGGGCTGTGTTGGGGCTTCTGTGGCCACCCTGTGGATCGTCACACCACACACTGAGCTAGCGGAGCTCAACTACCAGTTTGGGCACAGCAGGAGGGACTCTGGCAAACACAGGACACATTTCAGAGGAACATGTGGTACCTGACAGCCCTCAGTTAGGTGCAGGTTTAAAGCATGAAACAGTCCCTTGCAGCAACGTGCTGTTGTTTCCAGTCAGCAAGCTCCGGCCTCTAAACATACTAATGAGAATCACTCCCATGTCCTGGCAGCTCACCCCATAACAGGACTGTGCACACAGTCTCTCATTTAATCTGCAGAACAGGCCACAGCTACTTCACAGATGAAGGAAGCCAGGCGCGGGGAGGCAAATGAACTCGCCTAAGGGTCGCGGGTTGGGTTGCCAGGGAAGGAGATGCAGGCAGAGGTGAGCAAGCAGGATGTTTCTTAAGTGCCCTTGGAAAGGAGAAGGCAGGTGAGGAGGGTGGGCAGAAGGAAAGTCAGCTGAGATGTGGGCCCAGGGATTCGCTCGGCCATGTCCTCGCCACCCCTCCGAGATGCTCTGGAGTCAAAATGGCCCTTCAGAGTTGGCCCCGGTTGCACGAAGATGGCCGGAGGTTTGTACTCCGGCAGCCACCAGTCAGTGGACGGGAACTACCCCAGAAGGCCATGACCTTGTTGAGGCACTCCCTGGAGCCGGGGCCAAGAGCTGAGGGTTGTCTGTCAATAGCACTGATAGCAAACAGAGCAACATATCCATCCTTGAAGGGGAACCTGGGCCCTTTCACATCACTGTGCCCCCCACACCGAGGTCACCCAACTAATGAGTGGCAGAGGCACCACAGAAAGCAAGCAATCCAGTACCCGGTTTCTGTTCTGCTACTGAGCTGAACTGCCTCCTCTGGGCTCCAACTTTCACAGCAGTCCTGATCCCCCACCTAGACTGGATCCCCTCTCTTAGACCCTCTAGAAAAGAGGGTGCCCCTCTCTGAATCCAGTTAATAAGGCCAGTCCAGCTGCTCCTGGGGCCACCACAGGAGCTCCTGGACCAGCTGGTCCCCGCGACTAAGGCTGTGCCTCAGCGAAACCGGCTGGAGCAACTTCCTCGCCAGCCTGCAGTCTTGTGGGCTAGAGACTGGACAGAAATGGGTCAGGTCTGGGGAGGGTCACTGATGTGCATGCTGAGGGACAAAGGACACAGGAGAAGAGGAGGAAATGGGTCAGAGATGGAAAGGAACAGTACCAGCCTCTCAGAATCCCACCCTGCGCAGCCTGGTGTATTAGTGCCCTGGGCTGCCTTAACAAAGTACCACACACTGCGTAGCTTAACAACAGAAATGTACTGTCCCACTGTTCTGGAAGCTGGACTGCAAGGTCAAGGTGTGGGCAGGGTTGGTGCGTTCTAAGGGTGGAAGGGAGGATCTCTTCCCGGCCGCTCCCCTAGCTTCTGGTGGTTTGCTGGAAGTCTCTGGCAGCTGTTAGCTTGTAGATGTATTGCCCCAATCTCGGTCTTCATCTTCGAATAGTGTTCTCCCTGTGTGTATGTCTCTGTGTCCAAATTCCCCATTTCTACAAGGACACCAGTCATATTGGATTAAGGCCCACCCTAATGACCTCACTTTAACTTGATTACCTCCATAAAGACCCTACCTCCAAATAAAGTCACATTATGAGGTACTGGGGGCTAAGATGCCAACATATTTTTTGTGGAAGGGGATACAACTCAACTCAGGACACTGATTCCAAACTCACAGTGGGCATCTGTGGGTTTTGCCTGCACAGCGTGCCTGGCTATCTTCTTCTGGTAACCACACGCCTCCTCCTTCAGGAATGAATCCTTCCTTTCCATGCAGCTGCCAATAACATGACCCCATCCTCCCATTACAGAGATGGGCACATGACACACGCTGGCCAATCAGGTTTTCCCCTCTCTGTCTTTCTCTCTCTTCCTGTGTTTCATAAGTGAATTAGTTGAGCGAGAGAGAAGTTAGGATGGTTCTTGAAAATTGGCCCAGGCCCAGTCTATTCCAAGTATTTGCTCTTTCAGGGAAGTCATCGTGATGACATGCCTGGACTGTGACAGGCTGAAGGCTGCTGTGATGGGGAAACAGCCTGGTTCTGACACTTGAAGCCCAACATCTTCACTAACTAGCTGAAAGATTGAGGAGATTTCCTCATCTCAGTTTTCTCCTCTATAAAATATGGTAACAATACTATCTATCGCAGAGCACTATAGCAAGGATCATATACATGAGACTATTTCACATGAAGCAAAGTTTTATACAAATGTTTGTCATTATTAGAAAGGTAGAAATCTAGGAATAGGAGAGTCAAAGAGGAAGGATTTGTCAGTGTTTACCTAGTCCTGACTTAGCACATCAGCATCACACTTTCCTGCCACTCATCTCCCCTCCATCCTGCAGTCAAGCAAGGCCGTGTGATTGGTTCTGCCCAATGAGTTGTGACCTGAAATGACAGGTGTCACTTCCCAGCCCAGCATCAATATGGGAGGGACTACAAGTGCATGAATACAAGGGAGGGATTACTGAATGTCAGTCCTCCACAACGTCAGTTATTCACTTATTCATGCATTCATTCATTAATCAAATCCTTTTTGAATACCTTTTATGAGCCTAGCACAAGGGATTAAAAGATGATTAAGCAGGGTCATTGCCCTCATGGTGCTCCACGTGTCACAGGGGAAGCAGGTGCAAGCAAACAATAGCAATGCAACGTGTTCATCCCTATAAAAGAGGGGAGCACTGTCTGGAAGAGTCCCGAGAAGCTTCCTGGAGGAAGTGACACATGAGCTAGCTCTTAAAAAAACAAGTAAGCGATTACAAAGCAGACAGGGGTCAGAAGAGCTTTCCAGGCAGAGGAAGCCACACCTCTGAGGACACCAAATGTTGTAGAGGTTGTAAAAAGAGGTTCAGAGTGGCTAGAGCATAGGATATGTGGTTTGCAAGGCTAAGGTGTTTTGATTTGATGCTGAAACCTGGGAAACCAAAGGAGGTTTTCCAACAGGGAAGTGATGCGAGACAAAGTCTGTCTAGGAGAATAACTCTGGTTGGAAGGGGGAAGATGAAGTGGCAGGGGAAATGTTGAAGACAGGCCAGGTAGACAGCCACTGCACACAAGTCCTGGAAAGGGATGATGAGACTCAAACCAAGGCACAGGGTGAGGATTGAGGCAAGAGACCAGATCAAGCAGAATTTCTGTGGTATAAGGGATAGATGTTGGGATGGGGTCCTGAGAATGACTAATTCTGGATGATCGGTCTGAGTTCTTTAGACAGAGACCTGGAGTAAGGAACACCACCACTCTACTGGGCCTCTGTAACTTGATGGAAATTTGTTTGTTCTAATTCCCTGCTTCCCAAACAGTTTTCTGGTCTACAGTTTGCTCTACCGAGGAGATTGACCCTCCCAGAGGAACATCCTGTGCAAATCGAATGTTTATATTTAGGAATCAGAGAGGAATATCTAGTCAAAAACACAGCCTTCACTTACCTCGTTGCTCTGCTGTTGAGGAATTAGGTTCCAGTTTCACCTTTTGGTCAATGCTCTTCCTTCTGGAACAGATGGATGCATTTTCTTCTCTACATATAAAATAAGGGTAGAAGTGATGGTATTTGCCGATATATCAAATGTAAGGTGTGAAGGAAAGAGCGAAGGCAAAGATTTGGGGCTTTGGGTTTGAGCAACTGGAAAAATGGAATTACCGTTTATTGAGATGGGAAAGGTTGAGGGAGTAGTAGGTTGGGGAGGTAGGAGTTTAGTTTTGGATGTGCTATAGGTGAGATGTTATTAGGTGTACAGATGGAAGGATGGAGAAAATGGTTGACTATATTAATGTAAAGTTCCAAGACAAAATGCAGCAAAGTAAAAGAGATGAAAAATATAAAAAAGGAGTTAATAGCACTGTATCATATATTTGAAACCAATATAAGATTGTGTATCAATGACACATCAATAAAAAAGGAGGATTAATAGATATGGAGGATATAATGAGACAGTCTAGTAAATGTTTAATTGGAGTCTCAGAAAGAAGAAAATGGAAGAAAGGCAGTATGTGAGGGGATAATGGTTGACAATTTTCTAAAATTAATGAAAGACATGAATCTTCAGATCTAGAGAGCCCAACACATTCAAACGGGATGAAAAGAAATCCTCACTGAGACAAATCACAGTGAAACTGGAACCAAAGAAAAAACATAGAGAAGATTCTAAAAGCAGCCTGGTGGGGAGGCAAGGACAATCAGCTACAAAAGAGTGACAATTAGAATGTCACCATAGTTTCCAACAGCAACAGTAAATCCCAAAAGACAACCAAATGCTGTTTTTAAAAATATAATCCACATACCATGCAATTCATTCTTTTAAAGTGTGCAATTAAGTGGTTTTTCATATATTCACAAAGTTGTGCAACCATCACCACTATCTAATTCCAGTGTATATTCACCGCCCCCAAAAGAACCCTGCTACCCATTGGCAGTCACTCCCTATTCTCTTCTTCCCCCAGCCCCTGGCAAGCCTGACTCTATCTCTATAGATGTGCCTATTCCAAACATTTCATATAAATATATAAATTTTTCCCCTCAGTAGTCATGCTTGTACTCTCTAACCCTCTTACTCACTCCCTTTTGCTGAGCCCTGTTAACCTCCAGAACCTTGAGGGATAGTAATAAAATGCTGTTGTTTTTTTCTTAATCACTAAGTTTTGAGATGATTTGTTAGACAATAACAGGTCACCAAAAACCACTGCCTTATTTTGAAAATCAATTTCCTAGCACAAAGGTCAGAGTAGGGACACTATCCTGGCAATTCAGAAGGGATACTGTCCTAAGCTTGTGTGTGTGGTTGTATGTTGGGGTGGAGGGGAGGGGCTGTCCTAGGAAAGATAATATAAGGTTTTGGAACCAGTCTACTGGATGCCAAGCACAAGTATATCTTCCATTCTGAAAGCCATATTGGGGTGATTATATGCATCAATCTCCTTCAAGTTTACTTAGTATGATTCAGTCCCTAAGAACTGCACCCATTCTGGGTAAAACTAATAACATCAGGTTTGGGGGCTCCAACGCCAAGGCCAGACCCACTCCAGCCATAGCACTGGAGGTTGTGTATTTCTTTAGCTGTAACATTTTGTCCAAGACTGAGAAAGTTTATGTTTGTGAAAGCATTTTTCACTAGCTCAACACTTTTCGGGTGCTTACTGCATACTGAAAAACTTAAGAATGGATGGACTTCTGTCTGGAAGCTTTAAAGTTGTGGGTTTTTTTTTCATTTTGGTAGAAACACTTAACATGAGATATACCCCTTTAACAGATCTTTAAGTGCACAATACAGTATTGTGACTCCAGGCACAATGTTGTGCAGCGGATCTTTAGAATATTTTCATCTTGGGTTACTGAAACCCTATACCCATTGATGAGCAACTCCCCATCTCCCCCACCTCCCAAGGTTGAGTCTTAATTGAATTATTTTTTTTAATTAACAAAGCATAGGAGAGAAATAAATCCCCATTTTATGTTTAATATGTATCTAATCTTCTCAAAAGAAAATTAGCCAAAATATAGAAACTTCACATTTCTCATTAAGAAATCCTTGAAGTTTGAGACTATAGAATACTGAAACATACATGCAAAATAATACATTTTGAGAAAGAATTCTTCTGGATGCTCACTGTTATGGCAAATGACACCCTGTAAGTCGAGGGAAAGGAAATCCCAGGGCAAAATACCTCTAAAAACTGAAATCAGTCAAAGGGAGAAATAAAGTTTAAAACTCGTTTATTGCTTACAAACTGCAGTCCAGGCCGTTCTCTCTTTCCTGCTCCAGCAGAAGCAAAACCGGCCCTCCCCCTCACCTGTCAGGCACAGATAAGCCCTCCTTGCCCAGGTAATTACCCATTGATATGGAGATGAACTTCTCTCCACCCCAGAGGAATGATGCAAATGCACTAAAGCCGTACTTCTCTCCACCCTTGAGTGCCTGTTGATATGCAGATGTACTAAAGCCAGGCAAGATAATTCTGGAAGTGTTACAATTTTACCCACAGACCCCAGGTAAAATATAAGTGAAATCATTTTTGAAATGGCAAATTTTAACTAATTTCAGTTTTCTTTGAAAACTAAGGGCATTAGAAAATATTGAATACATTTTTAAGATAAGACAAGTTACAAATTATAGATTTGGTAATAATACTGTCTCTCACACACCTTTATTCATCCAGGCATCCATATTCAATACATACTCTTTGAGAGTAAACATTTTTGATCAAGCCTTTTTATTTATCAGGCAGTACGCTAAAACTCTATATATCATCTTGTCTAATCCTTTTAACAGCCTTTAAGGTATATTGTTTTCTTTATGCTTGTGGTAGAAATGAGGAAACTGAGGCAGACAGAAGCTGAGTCACTTGCCGGGTTAGTAAGGGGCCACACCCTAGCTTGATCTCCTGGTGTGAGCCCTGGAATCTTCCTTTTAACCACTATCCTCTGCTGCCTCCATGTGCCGAGCAAGGAACTCAGGCGCTGAGATGCAGAAATGTTTAATGAGGCAGCCCTTCCCTCCAGGGACTTGACACTAGAGTTGAAGAGAACAAAGAGATCAACCCACCCCAGGAACAAATAGTATAGATCATCCTTGGTAGGACAGGTTTTACCAGTTTGGAGTTAAATAAGTTCACGTGGCCTTTTTGCTTTCTCTCAACTTTTTTTTTTAAAACTTAACATTTTCAAACTTACCCGAAAGGGGAGAGAGAATCACAATGAAGCTCCTTGTATCCATCGCCTAGCGTAACTCATATCAATTTATGGCCCATCAGTTCATCTATACCCCTCCCACTTTTTTCTTGCCCCTCCTCCTTCCTACTGGATTTTTTTAAACAAATCTCTGTCATCACATACTTTCATCCACAGATACTTTAGTACACCTCTCTTAAAGAGAAGGAATCTTTGTAGACATAACTGCAATACCAATTTCGACCCCAAAACAATTAACAATGATATCTTAATATAATTCAGTCTATAGGGGAAGAAAAATATTTTTCCCTCTACCCTTCTAGGTTCTTGGCTGAGACCCTCCCCTCACCCCCAACCACCATAATAAAAGCTAGATTAACAGGAGAAAAACAGACGTTTAATAACAGGTCTACCTCCTGTACACATGGGAAAGACCCAGGAAAACAGTAACTCCCCCAAAGGCTGAAGCCACTGAGACAGGGACCATGGGTGTAGTCAGAGTAGGGTGAGGGCCTCCGGAAAAAGCAGGGTGGGATATTTACAGTCAGCAATATAACAGTGGGCAAAGAAGTCCCTTTTGAAACTCTGTTAAGCATTATGCAAAGTCAAGGTCACACTAATCCTCTAGGATCAAGATACCAGACTAAGAATATAGACATCTTCAGTAAGGTCAGTTAAAAGTCAAAAGGCCAGGAGCAACTTGGCCTAGAATGCTTGAGTGGTTTTACAAATAGGGAAGGTATCACAGCATAACCCGTGACTTTACTGTAAACAATCCTAGCAAGCAGAGAACCCAGCCCTCCTTGAGGGCAGGGCAAGTGGTACAAGTCCACATCCCTAAGCCTTTTTTTTCATGTTCTCGAAAAACCCCAATCTGCCTACAAAACCCCCTAGACAACGCAGCATTCCGGACTCTCTTGTCCCCTCCTGGCGTGAGTCGGGAGCTCTGTCCTATCACTTTATTTCTAAATAAAAGCCTGTACCTTGCTCTCCTACCTTGCCTATTTGCTAAGCTCATTCTTCGGCTTCGTGAACAAGAACCCCGGCATCACCACCACCTTAAATACCAACTTCAGCTAAAGACCAAAGATGCTGGGGGTGGGGAGCCAGTTATGGGAGCCTGTCAGGCAAAGTACAGTAAACAAGGGTAACGTTGTTAAGCAGACTTAGGTCCACATCTTCTCCATCAATAAGAGTTTCTCGAGAATGAGTCATCTCCCTGGTACAGAGAGGGAGGCACACTTACCAATGGAGATTTCCCTTACACATATAAATGTCTCTTACAAACGGGTAACTTTTCGGTTTTTGGAGCTTCTCCTGTGTCTGCTGTTTCTTAAAAATAATCAGCCTAAAATAATCCTTATGCCAAAGAGGCATATTTTTGAGTGGCAAATTCTGCGAAGTCACTTCTGCCCTTCCGAGTCACTAATATATTCAAATGAACTGCTTTTTTTTTTTTCAACTTCCAAGAGTTTTATTGAGGAAATATTTATAAAGGGAAGGAATGAGGAGCAGAGAGGGGGACACCTTCATTCCACAATGCAATTCTGACACCTATGAAAGGAGAGGGGGATTAGGCAAGAAGAGCTTTAGATTGCCTGCAGCAAGGTTCTTAGAAAGTTTCAGCCGGGCTGCGAAGGAGTCCCCACGCCAAAGTTGCTCATTAGAGGAGTCCAGCGTCTCACACGAACAGACCATCACTAACACCCACACTGCACTCAGTCACAGACTGGGAGTAGCCCAGGGGAAGCACGGCCTCAGTGCAAACCCAAGAGTGGATCCCCTGGGATGGCAGTCTTGAACCATGGGAGCCAGGACTGATTCTGAAGGGAAATGGTATTGCAGGTGAAGTTACAAGGAAGAGACTGGATGTTGGATGGAGCTCAGGTTCAACCACAGTTATGCAGGACACCGCTCCGTATTTTGTCGAGCATTAAACATTAAAACAATGTTCTGGCAGATGGGGGTCGGGTGGGGAAGGTGGGTAACTAGCTTGAAGGATTTCAGGTGAAGACTAAAGTGGGAGCTAGTGTTTGAAGAACTAATAATGAAAGAAATTGACTAGGACGTTGATCAATTACAAGGAGAGAAAGAGTTTGGTATTGCCCAACTGCAAGATTCTCAGAGGCCCGGATTTTGGCAGGCGGGATAAGGAAGTAACGCTCTGCGAGAAGCAACGACTAGCAAGGCCGTCCTCCCCACCTGCCGGCCCTAAGGCACACGGTCCCCCTCGGGGGCTGCGCGGGAAAGAGTTCTGGGGTAACTGGAGGGTCCACATACCCAGACTAATAAAAAGCCCAGTTTCTCTCTTGGGGCCCCTCTCCTGGTGAATTACTCAAGACACCAGTCCAGTTCAGCCCCAGTTCTGCTTCCAGGCACTGAGAGGAGAAAGGACCAGAGGATCTGAGCAGTCCCCCAACGGGCATCTTCTTTTCTTACTGCCATGACTGCCCCTGAGTTTTGCTGCTGAAAACCAGGGGTCTTCTTCAGTCCAATCACCCTAATTCACCACTGGTCCGCCTCCTGGCCAGGCTTCAGTGGCTCCAAGGAAGGCTGACCCCTCCCTCTGGGGAGCACTGCAATAGGTGCCAAGGGCTGGGATCCTCAGTGTATGATTCTTTCCCCTGGAACCGCAGCCCTGTTTCCACAACAGCCCTGGGGGCTTGCAGGCCCAGCCTACGCCTGGCCACAGTTTACCTTATCTAACAACAGTCAACACCAAGGTGTTAAGCTTAGTCAAGCTTCTTTTTGATATATTTCCTCAAGGGTTCCCATGTCCCCTCTCCAGCCAGCTGACCCCCACCAGACCCCTCTCAACCCATGAGAGCAGGGAGATAACATCAGAAGTGAAGGACTGAGGCCCAGGTCCCTGTAATCTCAGGATTCTCTTTCTTTCCGGTCTCAAATTCCCACACAGATTTGCCCTGGACAGTCTCTGCATACCAAGTCCTCTTGGCTCGAGAAGCAGGCCACATCCAGTCTCGAAGAAAGGCCTTATTATCCCTTCCTGTGGGCTTTCTGTCACCATGCATTTACATAGCTAAGAGAGGTGGCCCAAGGACCTTGTAGAACTAAGGTTAACTCCAAGGTGACCTGCTGCCTCTTAGACAGCCTGTATTGTTTTGCCTCCTTTTTAATTTAATTTTCATTTTGTTCATGTGGGTAACATTGTAATATTTCCAGAATATCTCGCCTGGCTTTAGTATATCTACATATCAATAGACAGTCAGAGGTGGAAAGAAGTATGGCTTTAGTACATTTGCATCATTCCTCAGGGGTGGAGAGAAGGTCATCTCTATATCAATGGGTAATTACCTGGGCAAGGAGGGCTTAACTATACCAGAGATGTGAGAGGAGGGCTGATTTTGCTTCTGCTGGAGCAGGAGAGACAGCCCGGGACTGCAGTTTGTGAGCAATAAACAGATTTTAAACCTTATCTCTCCCTTAGACTGATTTCAGTTTTTAGAGGTATTTTGCCCTGGGATTTCCTTTCCCTGGACTTACAGTTCATTTCTTTTTTGAACAGGTCATACATTTGCATGATCTAAAATTAAAAAGATACCAAAGGATATGTAGAGTCTCCCACCTACCCTGCTCTCAGCAATCCAGACCCTCTGCCGAAAGCAACCAATTTTAACAGTATTTTGTGTTTCCTTCAGAAATGTTTTTATGTCTATACAAGCCTCTATATGTATGTATATGTATATATATATATATATTCCCTCCCTTTTTGCATAAATGGTAGCATACAATGCACATGTTCTGCTCCTTGATTTTCTTTCATCTAACAGTGTATCTTTACAATCAATCTATGAGGCTTTCTGTTCTTACTATAGCTGCAGAGTATTCCAAAGTATGAATGTATTGTAAGTTATTTAACTGAAATTCATCTATTGGTAGACTTTCAGGTTGTTGGCAGTCTTTTCCGAGTACAAATAACACTGTACTGCACACACTTAACAACAGGACCCAAGCAGCTTTTAACAAGCAACTTCTCTTGCTTAGGAAGAAATTTAAATTCCAACTAAGGTGGCACCCTGCCATGGAAGATAAAGAATGATAAAATACTCTGGAGAATCAGAAAAGATAGAATGTACTTTTGGCTGGCTGGGGCCCGGGAGAAAGGCTGGAGTAGGAGAGAGAATCTGCAGGAGGGGAAATCACAGATGAATTTATTCAGGAGAAATTAAGTTAGATTGAACTATGTATAGAATGTATGGTAAGGGGGAGGGGTGAGTCGTTATTTCAGTTTTTAAAGAATGAACCCCCTCTAACTTAAGAACTCCAGTTTTAACATGGCATATATACTCCTTGCCTAGGAATGTAAATACCATGCACTCCAAAATAAATTACAGACATAATGCAAAATTTGACCCAGTTCTTAGAAACACAGACTATAAAACACTATAATGAAGGCAAAAATCCACATCAAAATTTCCATTGTCTCAGAAAAAGGAATTTAAAGAAGTCCTTCCCTCCTCAGTAGCATTATCACTGATAAATTAGAATAATACTATGCCGGTCCTTTGTCATTAATATATGCTTGCCACTTCTTGGCAAATGTCTCTGGTTTGCTGTTTGGTCGATGGGTGAAAGGTGAGTGTAATGCAGTTAAGGTAGCAAATTTCCCCACAAACAGGCAGCGCAGACATATATCTTTCCACACTGCACTTGATGCTCTGAATTATTAATTAGGATGTTAAATATATCACTCAGTGCACGAGGTTATATTTAACTCCATATACTGACAATCTGAGCTTTGCACCTTCCTGGAGTTGAAAATTAGATTTGTAACAACAGAATTTCTTGTGTTTGTTCAGAAAATCACACCTGTAACAGGATGGGGAATCATTTTAAGCTGACCCAGAGAGATGAATAGTCAGTGGAGGTCTGGGATGGAATCCGCAAAAGAACTAGGAAAAGAACATCACCCACAATTAGTTTCAGGCACTTTCACTCTCTTCCAGAAAATTCTGTTGAGAAGTATTGGAAAAGACTTGGACTTCCATCAACCAGAGCTGGGTTCAGATCTAGATTCTGCCCAAACCTAAGATACAAAAATAGGATATTAGAGCAGGAAATTAGGGTGCATCCACACAATGAAGTGTTAGGTAATTATTTAAAAGATTGATGCGGACAGTTCGTGAAATGGATGGTACTGTAGCATTTCATGTAAACGCCAAGCACTGGAAGTATTTTAAATATTGAAATGGGTTTGGAAAATTAAATGATGATATATCCATAATGATGTGAACTGACCAAGGCCAACTTGGTCAAGGCACTCTTACGAGGCTCTCTTGTAGTCCCCATTAGTCCAAGGTAGGTAGTACCTACTTATGCCCCACCCTGCCACCAGGTTATAAGGGAAGTGGGTCTCAGGCCCAAAGCAATCAGGTACAGTGTAACAAGCAGGCCTAGAAACAGTGGCGTCACCTCTTCTGTGCACATAAAGGAGTCCCAGCTCAATCCTTCCATGAAAGGTTCATTTGAGGCTAAGGCTATAGTATTCTAGGAGCAGGAATCTGTTAGCCTTGTAGGCAGCATCAGGCAACCAGAATGTCCAAATTCATGGCCAGACAAGGCCCCATTAGAGATGTAGCTTTAGGTGCCACTGAGCACAGGTTACATGCCTGCTTAGGTTGAACCACCTGTTCGGGCAAGTATTAGGAGTGTCCCTAGAAGAGCTCAGCCAGTCCATATGCCTTGAATACTTCTGTTGAATAGTTCAAGAATAAGAGCCCATTTCAAATATTCATTGGGCAGATTCACTTAAGCAATCCTTATGCTAATTAGTAAACTATCTGGTTGATGGGAGACCAAAGCAGAGGAAGCACCTGGAGGGTGACTTTTCCGATTAAAACTAGCTGACCCCTGCTGCAGTGTGAATTCCAGCAAAGGGCAACTGACTGGCCCTGAAAGCATAGCTTAAACTAAATAACACGCTTATTCATAACATACTGCTCATATTTAAAGTAAATTACAGACATCATAACACAGACAGCAAAAAATTGTGTACCTATTTAAAAAAATAAGCAAGAATATATAATATGACTTATTTTTGTAAAAAAATAAAATCATGTATATGATTGAATAGGACAAGCATACCATACTAACATAAGATGCTAACAACAAGGGAAACTGGATGTGGGGCATGGGCGACTCTCTGTATTACCTTCACAACTTGTCTATAAACATAAACCTTCTAAAATAAAAAATGTACGCAAACAGACAAACTGCAACTGGAAGGCTGAACTAGGCACCAAGAAACAACCTGACGGTGGACAAGAGAGGCAGCGAACTCCAGACCAGAAGTCGAACACCAGTAAGTTAGAAAAACAAGGCTTTCTGATCCTCCCTTCTACTCCCCAACCCCAGGCACCACCCCTAGTGCACACTGAACTCCAGACACAGGCGGTGGGGGCGGGGGAGCCGTGTGAGGGGGAGGACGGCAGAGCCAGGCTCAGATGCTCGCCTCTCGGCTCTCTCTAATGTCTCTAACGCCCAACAGTGGGTCGGTGCAGGGCACCCCTGCAGGCTACCGCGTGCAGTGTCACTGGCGTGGCCCTCCCGAGGGTGAGAGCGGGTGTCTGGAGACTGGAGATTTTTCATTCATAAGTCATCACATTCATAAAGAAGGGGAAGTAGCTGCCAGAGATGATGAGGGAAGAGGTTGGTTTCCTGATGCTGGTAATGGATCGGTAATGACCAAGTCACGCTCCTGAGTCTAGACTCTTTCCCCTTCTAGTCAGCAGGATGGATGCCCAACAGCTGGCTGGAGCTAGGAGTGTGGTCTCCAAGGGGCCAGAGAGGAAGTGAGGGTAGGGGCTTGAAGACATTGCTGGAAGCTTTAAATAGCTGTGGGGTCAGGGGAGGAAAGGAGGAGGCAGTGACCGGCTCCAGAGAAAGGATGGCCAGGCAGGTTTGAGGGCCCAGCTGAGAGACAACCCCAGGGGTAGGGAAATTTCCGCAGCAGTAATCAGCAGCCCGATACAGGAAGAGAAGTTGGGCAGCCACCTGGTTCCAGGATCAGGGTTTCGTCCAGTAGTTCCAAGAGAAGATCTGAGAGGAAAGGCAATCAGGTGTGGTTAAGAGAAAGGATGAGGGGTAGTTCATGGGTCCAAAGCCAGATGGGGAAGGCAGGAAAGACAGAAGTGAGGGTGGGGGGGGGAAGTAGAGGACCAAGGGCCTGTTCCGATGATCAAGCATCCCAAACAGCTCCCGAGGGCTGTGGAGACTGTCTTGAAAACAACTGCGGCTGAGGCATGGTCTCGCCCTTGTTTTGCCTTTGTTATTATCTGGAAACTGAACTCACTGTGATCATGTCACTAACAGAAGAATCCTTCCATTTCATTCTTCACATATGAATAGAAGCCATCGTTTGTTAATTTGTTCACTCGCTCATTCATTCATCATTCATGTATCCAAAGTGGTGTGTTTACAACATACTCTGGGAACACAGGTCCTGCTAACTTGGAGGTGAATCATATGAAAAGAAACTTTTCCCCTTTTCCCCTTCAAATGGGACATAAATTCTCAGCTTATGGCTCTAAGGTTCAGGGCCCAGGGTTCCCGGAGTACATTGTAAACACACAACACTGGATGTATGAATGAATCAGTGAATGAATGAATGAACAAACTAAATAAATAATGGCTCTATTCATGTTAGTTTAAATATGCTCATCCACTAAGTGCAAACTGAGAATGCTCTACTTAAAAAAATTTAGGTATAAAAATTTCAGGTATAATTCATGCATACTGTAAAATTCAGAAATCTTAAGCGAACAACGTGTTGTATTTTCTTCTATGTATATCCTCCAGGTAAACACCATTCTGATTAAGAGACAGAACATTTCCACCACCCTTGAAAGTTCTCTTGCACCCTTTCTCAGTCTACCTCTCTCACCCTCAGAGATAATGAATATTCTGCTTTCTATTCTCACATTCAGAGGACACAGCGCTTTTGATTAGGTTTCTCAGGAGGGTTGGAAAGAACTATCCCAAAGTCACTGAAATCAGCAGCCGCTAGGTTGGTGAGATGAAGTGAAGTGCCCACTAAAACTTGAAAATAAGATTTCCTTTTCAGTCAGGGTTTAATCAGGAAAACAAACATGGTAGGGACGGTAGAAGGGGGTGGGAAGCTCTCACCAATGGTGGTCTGAGCAGCCACCCTGATTGTACACTCACCAAGTTGATTTTGAGTAACTAGGGTTCCTGGGTCACTTGCATTTTTGGAGGGAATACACTGACCAGGTTGACATGAATATTCAGAATACCACATATTTATACCTCACCGTAAAGTAACAAAATGCTACCTCCAACATTAAGATCTTATGAGTTAATCATTTGGGGTCAATGTCATGGAGTCAGACTCACTCTGGGACACTGACAGACTGGAGTTCTCAGGCTGGAAGGCTGAGGCCTGGAATCTACCCTGCAGTGAATTCCCATGGTAGATACCATTTCTAGGATCTCTTGGAAGACAGGCCTTACCGTACCAGCCTTAACAACTCCGGCCTTTCTTTGGAAACTTCCACACTCAATGAAGACATGTTTTGTAAACAAAAGATTCTCCAAACATAAGTTGAAATCACATACAAATAATTCTACCAGGTCAAAGGCAGATACAGCACACCTTCTCAAGATTCAAAAATGCAAACTAGATTTTTAAAACCTTTTTATTGTAAAATATAACACAAATGAACACACAGCATCAATGTTCAGAATACAGATAATTATGATATGAATACTAATGTAACAAGCACCACCCACCTAGGGCATTAAGAAATGACCAGCATCCCTTAAATCTTTCTGCATGTCTCTTTTGGACACACCCTCCTCTCCACCACCCTGTAGGTAACCACTATTGTCTTTTTACGGTAATCATTTCCTTGTTTCTCTTTATACTTTGACCACCTAGGCTGCATCCCTAAACAATAAATTATCTTTTGCCTGTTTTTCAACTTTAGAGAAATGGATTCATACTGTTCCTTTCTTACTTATATATAATATATATGTGATATAGAGTACATAATTTATGTTTACTCATTTTCATTGTGCTATAATATCTCATTGTGTGAAACATACCACAATTTATTATCCATTCTATTGTTAATAGACATTGAAATTGCTTCTAGTTATTGGCTGTTATGAACAGTCTTGGATGTGTATTTATTTCAAGGAATGGAACTGCTGGGTCATAGGGTATGTATATCTTCAACTTTAATAGATAAGGCAATGTTTTAAAAAATCATTTCATCAATTTATATTCCTACCAACATATTATGAGAGTTTCAGTTGATTCACATCCTTGCCTATACTTGGCATGGTCAGACTTTTTAACTTTTGCCAGTCTAGTAGTATGTTGTGGTATCTATGGTTACAATTTGCATTTCCATATTAATGAAGTTGCACAGTCTTTTTATATATTTACTGGCCTTTTGGATTTCCTCTTCTGTAAAGGGAGACCTGTTCAAGTCTGTTGCTCATTGATCTATCAGGTTATATTTTTCTTATTGATTTGTAGGAGTGATTTATATACTCTGGGTACAACTTTTCTTTTTCCATTTTGAGACTTGTATTTTCACTTAGTTTATGGTGTTTTCTTTAATTGACTTTATTTTTAGAACAGTTTTAGACTTACAGAAAAATTGAGAAGATAGTACAGAGAGTTCTTGTATACCTCACACTAAGTTTTCCCCATTATTAACATCGCACATTAGTGTAACATGTTTGTCATGACAAATCAAAAACTCTAGAGACCCAGAGATTTCTGAAAGAAAAGGGTTTATTGAATCATTACAGATACTAGCCAGAAAAAGGGCTGAATCCTGGGACAGAAAGTTTCTGCATCACCAGCAGCAAGGCCAGTTAACAGAAACAGCTTGTCCACTAGACTCAAGAAACAGGGCACATTTATGAGGGGTTTCAAGAAAAGAAAGCTCTTTAAGTTCACATTGGCTACAGATAAGGAAGGTGGGCTAACACGAAGCAGAGTAAGTCTGGAAGTAGATGGTTAGCTCATAGAGAAACCTCATGGATTGGTTTTTGATGGTTGGACACCGTTCACATGTAAGAGGGATTCAGTGGTTCTGCGGGCCTTCTAGATGATTGCTGAAATCACTTCATCCAGGAATGTAGAGTTTCTGGTAAGCTATGGCCAGAGGCTATTGACTGATGACCTTCCCTTGTCTCGCCCCCCTCATTCTCTGGCCCTTATGTTACTTAATTTGGGACATTTCAGAATATTTCCTTATCAGTTATAATTAATGAGTGAATATTAATACATTATTATTAGCTAGAATCCATACTTTATTCAGATTTCCTTTTTCTGGGGCAGGACACCACATTATGTTAGTTGTCACGTCCCCTTAGGCTCCTCTTGGTGGTGACAGCTTCTTAGACTCTCTTGGCTTTTGATGAACTTCACAGTTTTGAGGAATCCTGGTCAGATATTTTGTATGATGTCACACATTTGGTTTTCTTCATTATTATGAGGTAGGGCAGGGAAATGGGACAAGGGTCATGCCATTGTAAAATCTACTTAGCCTGCAAAAAAGGCCCAGCTTATTCTTTCACTTAATCTATATGCTGTTTTTCCTCTTCTTCCAGCCCCTTAATCAATTAAGTAACTTTGTAACCAAGACAGGAGATAGACCTCAGAAGTGTAAATGAACCTATGTGGATAAAGAGTGCCAAGATCAGGACCAATGCAGTCACCTAAATAACCCTGTTCTTAAGACAAAACTTCAAAGGAATTATGAATCACCTGTATTCATCATGGCTTGAGCTGACCCCTACCCAGCAGGCCCTATAGAACCCCAACCCACAAACCCTTAAGCACCCCTCCTCTCTGATGCTGCCTGCACTCCCCTTTCTTTGAGTGTGTACTTTTTGCCTTAAATAAAGCCTTCTCACTGCTCAGCTTATTGCGTTTTGTCTCTGTGCTCTACCAGTGGTAAGCTTCTTTTACTTCACTATTTCATCCTATTTTCTAAACTTAAGCACAAGTCTTCCCTCTCTCTGTCCTACCTCAGACAAGTAGGAAAGGGCTGCTGAGAGCTCTGATCTGGGCTTGCAAGTTCCCATCACCTGGGGGACCCGGACAGGACTGTAGCTATATGATCATGCTCTTTAGGCTGCCCCAAAATCTCCTTTCTTTGCCTGTGGGAAGTTCTCAGAACATAATCTCACTCCATCCAGTGCTCTGCGGCTCCCCAAATCCTGGGGTGGTAGGGGCTTAGTTCTCATGCTCTGCAGGTCCAAGCAGACACTGGATGCCAGGTGACCCTGTCTTCAGGAGTTGGCAAGGGATCTGCCCTATGCAGAGCAGGAGTTCAGTGAGCTTCCCTTTCCTCTTTCTCTTCTTCCTTGCTCTCCGCTGCCTGCACACCTGCTGACATTTGCTTCTACTCTCGTTTAAATGAATTCCTTCCTTACCTACACTCCTCTGACCTGCTTGAGAATTGTTTCTCATTCAGAGTCAAGAACCCTCCCCCATCCAGGTTGATGTTTCTCCTAGTGCTTCACCTAGTGCGCAGCTCCCCAGACGCAGCGGCCCTGCAACAATTAGACAGGGATTATGGGTTTGGGAGGAAGGCCCCAGGAAGTACAGTGGCTTTCTCATCACATCGTATCAAAGTGTACTATTGACAGGGTTTGTCACTGTTGATGTTGACCTTGATTACCTGGCTGAGGTAGGTTTGTCAGGCTTCTCTACTGTGAAGTTACTCTCTCTCTCCACCTCCCTTCTCCATTTTATATATGTGCCTTTTGAAAAGAAATTCTTAATTTTGATTGAGTAGGCAATGCCTGGTCTGAGGTGCATGATCTTGGCCTCTGCAAGGCTCCCAGATGGCTGATTGGCAGGGAACAGGCCACCTCACCATCCTCTCTGGGATCACTCAAAACTTACTGTGGGAATTAATGGAAGGGGTAGCGGTGGAAGGGGCAGAGTTAGGGAAGCAAACTGAATTATATATTTTTCAAATCTTAAATCTGGACCTCTCCTTTTGAAATTCAAAAGCCAAGAATTTGACACCTTTGTTTTCTGGTTTTTCCTCTGTGAGTCCTGCCCTCAGGGCAGTGGATGGCTGGAGTTGGTGATTTGGCCTGGGAGGAGAGGTGTGGCAGGGGAGGAGGCATCTTTTAGGCTAACATGGTTCATTACTTCAAATATTATCCTGTCACGCACATATCCAACTCTGAACGCTTCAATGGAAAAGTTAACTGCACATCACTAGTTGTTTACTGAACACTAAAGATTGAATCAGAAGGGCTGCATTCATAAAGCAGAACTGCTGACAATTCAGAATGTGACCTTGAGTACATATGCCCTCCCCCAAGGTTTCAATCTCTCTATCTATGAAACAAGGGGAAGGCTTCCTACAGTGTTTATCTTGCTGAATTCCAAGGCTTTAAGAAGCAGCAATGCCCCTTTGAGACCTCAGAAGAAAACGGGCCTTAGATTTAAAGGATAAGCTATACATCCTTAGCTCAAAAAAAGATGCCGTTTCTCAAGACGTAGATTATGAGATTTTGAGATGTTGAGGTTTCCTTGGGGGGAAGAGGAAGTGGAGGGACTTACTTTATGTTCCAGTCTATTTATAAATCTTTTGGTTTTCTTCAAATTAAAAGAAGTAAGAATGTCCTGGAACTCTTGCAAGAACAGAAAAATTCACTCCTTTCTGTTTCTTTAGGCTAGAAGGAAGTGCAGGAGCTCTGCTCCACTTTTAGCTGATGCTGCTAAATAAGGTTTATTTAGACAAGCTCCTTCAGAGCCTTTGGTCTAGAACCTATTCTAGGATATGCAGCAAGATGGAAAAGAATGAAATTTTAGTTGATGTGAAGAGAAATGATTCCATCATGCTTAAAAGCAAATTTTTAAAAGATGTTTAAATCCTTGTTGATATTTATTTTTCAAGCCAGTCATTTTAGTGTTGATGTTCTGGAAATTAACTGCTTTACACATTTTTGATAATCTACATTCATTTCACATTCCTAATGGAAAACTATCCCTTCCCCTTACAGATTTCCTTAAAGTCACATTTGTGCAAATTATCCTCTGAAAGAATGTAAAATTGAGCATCAAGAGCTTCCTGAAACTGAGTGAGGAAATCCAGATTCCAGTCCCTAAACTGAGGGTGGCTTTGGTAAGCATAGTGGGTTCCAGAACGTTCAAATCTGAATATTTGGGTAGTGTCCGTCTAGTTCTAGTTTTCAGTTTAGCAAGTTTTCCTAGGATAAATTTAGGAGGTCCACTATCTGAGAAACTCCTGGGATTCACTGCTTTCAACCCACTCTCCTTTTTTCTCCCTCAGTTAATCCCAAGAAGAAAATGGAGACTGGGAACTGAGGAAACAGGGCATTTCCCCCCCTACCAAGTCTGTCTTGCATTTGTGCGCTGAACAATGCTCAAACACCTTTAATGGCTCCCCACTTCCTACTAGATGAAGTGTAGTTCTTTGATGTAAATTTCAACATACTCAACGCACATGTCTCTGACTGAAATTTTTAGCTCTATGTGTCCCCTCCCTCATGAACCTCTTCATTGGTTAAAGTAAACAGCTAATGCTCAACCTGAAAAGGCTTTCTCCCTGCCACACCTTACAGTTTTTGCTACCTGGAAGAACTTCCTTATCTCCTATTTTTGCATATTGAAACTACATCCATCTTCCAAGGTCAGCAGCTGGGGCATCATTTTCTGACTACAGATGCCATACTGTGTCACTTTTTGCCTCATATCATAGGCAAGAAACTATGAGATGTGGGGAGGATCCTGGTCTAATTAGTACATCTAGTTCTCACATAACACTGAGTGAATGGATGAAGGAAATAATTAACTAATGTTCCTGTCCCATCATTCCTGGGATCAGAAAGTCTTAGGAGGGAGGGTTGCCAGATTTAGCAAATCAAAATACAGGATAAGTTAAAGTTGAATTTCAGGTAAACAACGAATACTTTTTAGCATAAATATGTGTGTCTCACGAAATATTCACGACATATTTATGCTAAAAAAGTATTCGTTGTTTACCTGAAATTCATATTTAACTGGGTATCCTGTATTTCTATCTGGCACCCCTATTTGGGGGGCAAGGTTCCCCCAGGCGCCTGGTTTCCCCCGCAGCAGGTGGTACTCAGCATCTGTGTAATTGTTAGACTCAAAACCAAACCAGCCCCGCCGCGTCCACAGCTGCACCAGTAAGGGGGCGGAGCCACGCGGCTGAGAAACACAAACACCCCAGTTGGAGACCTCCAGAGATTGGCCTAAGGGGGAGGCAGGCCCACCCGGTGGGCTCTCCAAACCCCTTGACAGGCCCCGTCATGCCCCGCCCGGATCACCTGCCCCACACTCTCTCTCGTGACCCGTTGTCATTGACCCGGGGGGCGGGACTGCCCGGCTCTTCAATTGCTGCCTACCATTGGCAGGGCCTGCCATCCATCGCGTTAGGCCACGCCCATTACGATGACGTTTCCCAGGCTACGTCTCTCCCGAAGGCCGCGGCGTAGCTGGCGATTGGTAGAGAAGGCGGCAGCTGCCCCAGCTAGGCGACGACGGGGTGGGCTCAGGGAGTCAGGACGCGCCCGAGTGTCACTCCTGGCGCTGCGGTGGTCGCTCGCGTCCCGCCAGCTTGTTCGGTGTCTCCCTGCACTGCTGCGGCCGCCGCGGAACTATGGCTGTTCTCCTTGTGCTCCTGGCCTTGTTGGTGGCGGGTGAGGACCCGGAGGGCGGGCGGGGCGCTCTCCGAGAGGCCGTGAGCCGTGGGGCTGGTGGGTCGGGGGTGGCCGCGGGTGGGCTGCAGCGGGGCGGTGTCGCAGTGCGGGCAACCGGCGTTGGCCTCGCCCCAGCCACCTCCCTCTCGGCCTTCTCTGCGGGCAGACCTGTGGCGGCGCGGCCTGCGGGGCCAGGCCAGGCTGCGTGGGGGCCACCTGAGCTGGCTTCCACTCTCCGCCTCTTCGAGGAAGGCGCGTCCACAGGTCATGCCACCGGTCTCCGGTCAGCCCGACCTCTAACAGCTCGGGCGGCACGGAGATGCATTTCTCAGTTAACTGCTGAAGCGTCACCCTCTGCGAAGAAGGGAAAGCAGACTTCTTAGCTGCCACCAACTGCGCATTTTCTGAGTGTCTTCGTTTCTAACGGTTGTCATCAGTAACTGGTGAAGTCCCCTCCCCTCCCTCATTTGTTTCAGGATATGAAAGTTGGAGGTGGAGTAATTGTTGTATGATTATTTCTAAAGGCGAATTCAAAGTACTTCTCAATAGTTAGTCATAGTTCCCAATTTTAAGGATTTGGAAACTAAGATGTGAGTCATGTTTGTACGGTCACGTGTCAAATACATGGTAGCTTGCTCAGTGAAACTTAAATTCCCTAGTATTCAGCAAGGGGAGTGCAAGGCAGCTAATATTTGGCCTTTTACTGTGTATCGTGTAATTTGATTTTACAGCAGTCCTTAGAAGAGAGTATCACCCTCCTTTACCGAGTGATCAAGCCTAAATAACGTACGCGTAGTAAGCAGCAAAGGTGGTCTGAACCCAGATAAACTGACTCCAAAGCATGGGCCTTTTCCAGTGTGTGTGTGTGGCGCAGGTCATGGAAACGCTACTACAGTGTGAGACTGTGGGAATGATGGGGGCTGGGACCCGGTACCGGCAATGGCCACCAAGAGACCAAGTTGAGAACAACTTGGAGGAATGGGGACTGTGTTCCTCAGGGTCTCAGTGTAAAACCTATAGGTTAAAAATCTTTAGGAGGCCTGTGCGTCTGCTCTGTGAGGCGCTGGGACCACCCACTTTTGGAATGGTGGTTTAATTCTGTGTGGGGGTATAGACCACTGACCTTGAAATCTGCAGGTTTTCTCCTGGAGGGGCCCAGAGTTGTGTGTTGATGATCGTTACACTTAACTTTCATGCCTCCAAGGTGCAGGGTGGTTTTGTCCCTTTCATTTCTGTTTCTGGCTCTGGAGAGGTCATTCTGAGCTATCTAGTAAGTTACTTTGGGGAAATTTTCTAATTTAATTTTTTAAGTTCAGTTTTTGAAATTTAGAAATCTTCCCATTGGTACCATGACTTAACTAAACATCTGTTGAAATTCCATGTTTTGATGCTATGACTGGTATTATTTTGGTTTAGGGGTTTTTTTGTTTGTTTTTGGTCTGAGGCAAAAATAATTGCTTCTGCACATGGTTTGAATCTGTTTTACTCTAGGATAGTCTAGTTCATACAGACCAAGAATCTAACCTGTCAACTTCTGTATTGCTTGCTTTTGTCAGATGAGGTTAAATTACTGTTTTCCACAATGACTAAATGTGATTTACTGGGAAACATCTTTAAGAGATCTGACTTCTCGATCAGAGGAAAAAACATAAGTCCTTTAAATTGGTTTTACTAACTTAGAAAGAGAGACTAGAGGAAGGGAACCAGCTTTATGAATACCATGTCATGAGGAATATTGGAAAAAATTCAGATGTTTAACCTGGAGGGAAGAGGCCAATGGCAGACACATGGAATTTGAAGAGATGTCATGTATACATCCCTCGATTTGCTCACTGATGCCCCAGAGGTCAACAGTAGGACCTACTTTTCACTTCTTGATTCCATCCACCATTCATTGATCACAGCATAGTGTGGTGGCTGTCCCCAAAGGGAAGGATACTTAGCATCCAGCCTACACTGAGGAGGCTGAGGGAAATTTCCCTAGTTGGGGTAGGGGGGTTGGGGGGGGGAGAAAGGCATTTTAGACAGAACAGCATGTGCAAACGCACAAAGGTGTGAGTGCAAAAGAGCAGATCGTTTGGTGGGACCAGGATGTATAGAGGTTAAGTTGGGGAGACCATAGAAGTAATGTTGGTGAGGTGCCTTGTATGTTATGTTCTATGTTTTTGTCTCAGAGGCTTTGGGCAGTGAGTGAAGATGATTATGCTGCTGAGTGGATGAACAGATCTGTATTTTGAAAAGGTGATAGGAAGGCTGATGGATCAGAGAGTGGCATGACCGGTCATAAAGAAGCCAGTTCTAGCAAACCTGGGGAGAACCTTAAGAGTGTGCACTGGACATGGAGGGGAAAGATTCATGAGAAAATAAGAAAAAAAGATCGACAGAATTCAGTGGTTGATTAACTGTGGTACTGAGGATTTAAAGATGACCAGTTGGAGCAGCTGGTAGGTGGTGGTATCATCTAACAGAGAATACAGGAGGAGCCTGTAGAAAGATGGTGAATTCTGAAAATGTTGAACCATGAGACTTAGAAGGAAAATGCTCAGTTGACTTTTGGGTCTAAGGCTCAGGGGAAGTCTAGGCTGGAAATAAACATCCAGGAGCCATCAGTGTTTTTGGTGTTTGTGACCATAGGAGTAAGTGGGCTCAGCCAGGGACAGGGAAGTAGGGTAGGAAAGCTGTGAGGGCCAGGAAAGGAGCCTTCAGTCCTCCAAAGTGGAGTATGCCAGGTGATCTCTTGGGATGCCAGAAGAATATACTAGAACTTCTATCTATATCTACTTTTTATGTCATCTGTCTTTGAATAGTAATGGTCAGGTAGTTTGAAGAATGTCCCTCAGTCTGTGTTTGTCTGATGTTTTCCTGTGATTAACTTGGGAAGAATATGCAGGTATCCCATCCTTCTTTAAAATTTCTATTTTTGTGTGCTTTGAAATATATTAGGATTCTATAATCTATTATACTATAAGTGTATGCTTTTATAAATACATGTATATTGGGGTGGGCTACTTTCACATTTTGTACTGAAAGGGTTGAAATCTAAAAAGTTTGGGTGACACCACTTTAAAGGACAGAAAGGGAAGGAAGCTGAGGTGAAACAGCCAGAGGAAAACCAGGGGTGCTGGCATCATGAGGGCCAAGGCAGGACATTTTTAAGGAGGGAGTTGCCAGTATCAGGTGCTTTGGGATGTTAAATAAAGGAAGGCTGAAGATTGTCCTTTAGATCTGGTGAATACTTTCAGTGGTGTGGTGGGGTTAGAAGCTGGGGGTTAAGTAGTAACTGTGAGTTGGAGTAGAAGTAGTGGCTGGCCACCAGGATTCTTCTGCTGAAGGGAAGCATTGGCTGGTGGAGGCTGTATGACCACAGGAGGTTTTTCTGTGGTTTTAATTTTAGAACAGGAGCACCCTAAGTGTATTTTTGTGCTGAAGTGAAAGAGCCAGTTAAGGGGGGGACATTAGTACTACATAAGGTGTGGCTTCCTTCATTTGCTAACTCAGCAGGTGTTTATTGAGCACCAGTGTGTCAGGCACTGTTCTCAGCCCTAGGGATATGGAAGTCCCTGCCCTTATGGAGCTTATATTCTACAGGGCCAGCTTTTTATGCCTACAGCCATATAGCCCCTTAATTCCTGATAACGTTTTCTGTCTCAGAACAGTGGCTTAATAAACATTGAATGAATACTTCAGCAGGTGAATGAATGAAGGTCCGTAAGAAGGCTGAACCACAGGATTATTTTGGACTGGAGGAAGAACATCCCTGCCCTCCTCTGGAGGGAGAGGAGATAAGGATAGGGGCTTGTGGAGATAAATTTGTGGTGGGGAGAGGAAGCTGGTAGCAGGAGGAATTCCTCTGCTTTCTCTTGAAGCTGGAGATTAGGTTATCTGGTGAAACTGAGTCAGGAGTGATTAATACAGGACTCTGAACAAAACTGGGAAGCCCATTTCAGTTCAGTACAAGGAAAAGCTTCAAAGGATTAGAATGTCGGGACAGTGGAGATGATTGCTGGCAGGTGTGGTGTCGGCAAGTTGTGGTGGTGTTGCCCTTCAGGTATGGGATGGGCGACCTTGTCAGCCATCCTGGAGATGTCTGTGTTAAGCAGCGGTTTCTTGGTGTAGGAGAACATGATTGTGAGGTTTCCTATAGCTCTAGGCTCTCCTAAAGGGCTGTCGTGCAGGCACAGAAATGGAATGTAACTACAGAGTTGAGGCAGACTAATTTAATTTATAGCTTGGGGTTGGGTGAGTAGGGCCGGTCTCAAGATGGGGCTATCTCTAGATCCAAATACGGTTCTTTAAATGGGCACGGTACTTGGGAAGTATAGGTCTCTTGCTGCCCCATTTTCCTTAGAGTTGGCAATAACTACTACTTTAGTGAACCAGGATGTCTATCAGTTACAAATGGCCAGTCCATTCTGCTAAGATTTTTTTGTCTGCCTTTGGCTAGAACAATTGGGAAATTCCTGCTCTGGTGGTTATGCTGAATTGAAACTCATAACTCTTCATGTTGTATCAGCACCATCCTGAGGCCTTTTATTTACTGTCAATACTGCAACACCGAAACATTTACTTCCAACTTTATTCCCATACCTATAAGTGATACTTTCCTTAGGTCAAGAAAATAACAGTGATGCTTTATTAAAGTCTAATTTCCCATCATAGGGAGGCATGGCCAAGATTTGTTTTGGACTTGGAGCTAATCTTTTCATTGGACTCTGAAAGTTTCCATTAGCTATTTTTCCTCCGTAAGTTAGACATCACTGGGTTAACACATCATGGCTGAAGAGGCCAAATACCTCATCCTCAGCCTCGGAGGGCTTACAAAACAGTTCGTTTCGTCTCCTCCTTCCCCTTGTAACCCCAGGCTCCATACCCCTAGATGAGTTGCATTATTCTTACAAAATACCTTTTTCAGGCCTCTTGTTATATCCACTGGAAATACTATTTCCTGGATTTTGTTTCTAAAGTCTAAAGTGTTTTATATTCTGACTGGTAACATGGACCCCCTCCTTCCCCCCGTTCGACAGTCCTCATTTCACTAGGTTTGCCTATGGAATGTCAGGGAAGATATGCTCTCTCCCTTATAAGATAGGCTAACCTGCTAAAGTTTTAGAGTGAAATACTAGGAATTTTATGAATTTACATTTTGAAGAGAGGGTCGATGGTAGAGACAGTTTAGAGATTTTAGGTTTCTTTTTTTCCTTTTTAGTCTGTACCAGGGTTTTGGGTTTTTGCTTTTTAAATTCTGGAGAAATGCCGATTTCTAATTCTTGCCAAATTACACATGCCCCTATGTAAGGACTACCCCTAGGAAGGCATCTAGATCATTAGGGTGATCCTGTGTCATGGCTGTCCCTTTGTTACAGCAGAACATATGGATTTAAGTTCTTAGGGTGATACTTTGAAGAAGAATTGTTGATGTTTAGGATTCAACATTTTGTCCAATAATATTTGGTATGCTAAGTCAGTGGAGAATGGTGAAACATTTTGTATTTAATAATTCTCAACATGAGTTCAAAAGATTTATGATGTTGATCATTCATTTACTAATCTGTTTTCTTCTCAGGTGTTTTGGGAAACGAGTTTAGTATATTAAGATCACCAGGGTCTGTTGTTTTCCGAGATGGAAATTGGCCTATACCAGGAGAGCGCATCCCAGATGTGGCTGCTTTGTCCATGGGCTTCTCCGTGAAAGAAGTATGTGTATTTTTTTTTAATTTGAAGCTACTTTTTAAAGCATTTTTGTTGATTCTGCTAATAGCCTAAGAAAGCAACAGGTAAACATAGGTATATTTGGTACAGATTACAAGAGTTACAAAAGCTCATGTGTAGTAAGGAGATCCGGATAAGTGTTTCAAGCTTGGCTTATGAAACCAAATCATTATAAATCATTAGCCATGTAATAGCTTATTCATAGTAGTGATGTTCTTTATATTACAAGAGAATGCATCTGCCCTACTATTAATAAGATGTATAATTTTATTTATTTATTTTTTCAGTACCCCTGATAGATTTGTGTCTTAGTTTGGGTTGCTCTAACAAAGTACCATAGACTAGGTGGTTTATAAACAACAGAAATTTACTTCTTACAGTTCTCAAGGCTGGAAGTCCAAGATCAGGGTGTCAGCATGGTCAGGTTCTAGTGAGAGTCCTCTTCCAGGTGGTAGACCACTGACTTGTTGTATCCTGACATAGTGGACAGAGGGTGAGAGCTCTGGGGTCCCTTTTGTAATTATCTCCCAAAGACTCCATCTCCTAATACCATCACATTGGGGGTTAACTTTCAACATATGAATTTTGGGGGGGACACAAATGTTGAGTCCATTGCAGTTTGTTATGAATGATCAAATGTATATGTGCATTTTCCTGCATTTAGGAAAATAATGTGGTCACTAACTGGAATAGCCTAGGACCTTGGTTTCCCACAACTAAGCCGTAACTGTTGTAGTAGCTGGCTGCTTATGTGATACAGTGGAGGGGGCCTTGATGCAGTCACTGAGCAATCTGAAGTTAGGGACCAGAGGAAAGGAGCTGTCTTCCTATCATTATCTCCTCCCACTTTATAAGTTTGGGGCTTTTGACATGGTCTCTAGATATCATCAGCACTCAAAGGAACTGTCCTCCTAGCTCCTGAGTGCCCTTCGAACCAGAAGCAATGTATGGGAGCTGCTTCTCTGCTGGGCCTGTGGGTCTAGCCCCAGAGCTCCTTGTGGGAACATGAATGGGTGTTCACATTTAAGGATGAAATTTATACCTGATTCTTTATAAACTTAAATTTGACTACAAAGGGCTATCAAAATAACCTTTAGAAATTATTAGTAAATTAAGATGAGTTCCTTTCAGCAGGAATTTTATTTATAAAGAGCATATTTAGTCTTAAAAGAATGTTTTAATGACATTCTTGCTATGTCATTACGAAAGAGAAACAGAAGGATAAGTAATGCAGTAGACAAGGGCAAGCAGTGATGTGGGGAAAGAAAATGTCCATGATTACATGAAGAAGAGACTATTTTATAATCTGGAATTTGAAAAGCACCTATATTTTGTTTACTTACCCGCTTTTTTCTACAAAAGGTTTGAGATGACCTATTACACTTTATTTTTTCAAGTCTGTAGAAGTTTAAGAAAATAAAGAAGGTAGAAATCAGCATCCTCGACTAGGAAATTACAGCTACTACTGCCTTTAATATGTTTGCACTCCCTGTGAATTTTCATTGCCAGTGTCATCCCAGAGCCCCTTAACTCTGCTTCTTAGATGTCATTGGGGAAACAGTTTCCTGAGTTCATAAGTAAGCACCACTTCATGCTTGTCAATGTTTAGGATCTTCCTTGGCCGGGACTTGCAGTGGGTAACCTCTTCCATCGTCCTCGGGCCACCGTTATGGTGCTGGTGAAGGGAGTTGACAAGCTCACTCTACCCCCGGGCAGTGTCATTTCATACCCTTTGGAAAATGTGAGTATTTATTTAAAAAAATTAAAGGGATACATTTTTTAATAGTTTATTTTGGTATCATTAATCTACAATTACATGTGCAATATTGTGGTGTTTAAACTGCCCCCTTCATCAGGTCCCCCCCACCAACCCCATTGCAGTCACTGTCCATCAGCGTAGTGAGATGCTATAGAATCACTACTTGTCTTCTCTGAGTTGTACAGCCCTCCCCGTGGCCCCCTCTACATTATGTCTGCTAATTGTAATGCCCCTTTTTCCCCTTGTCCCTCCCTTCCCACCCATCTTCCCAGTCCCTTTCCCTTTGGTAACTATTAGTCCTTTCTTGGGTTCTGTGAGTCTGCTGCTGTTTTGTTCCTTCAGTTTTTTTCTTTGTTCTTATACTCCACATATGAGTGAAATCATTTGGTAATTGTCTTTTTCGGCTTGGCATATTTCACTGAGCATAATACTCTCTAGCTCTATCCATGTTGTTGCAAATGGTAGGATTTGTTTTCTTCTTATGGCTGAATAATATTCCATTGTGTATATGTACCACTTCTTCTTTATCCATTCATCTACTGATGGACACTTAGATTGCTTCCATTTCTTGGCTATTGTAAATAGTGCTGCGATAAACATAGGGGTGCATCTGTCTTTTTGAAACTGGGCTGCTGCATTCTTAGGGTAAATTCCTAGGAGTGGAATTCCTGGGTCAAATGGTATTTCTATTTTGACTTTTTTGAGGACTTTCCATACTGCTTTCCACAATGGTTGAACTAATTTGCATTCCCACCAGCAGTGTAGGAGGGTTCCCTTTTCTCCACATCCTCCCCAACATTTGTTGTTGTTTGTGTTTTGGATGTTGGCCATCCTCACTGGTGTGAGGTGATATCTCCTTGTGGTTTTAATCTGCATTTCTCTGATGATTAGCGATGTGGAGCATCTTTTCATGTGCCTGTTGGCCATGTGAATTTCTTCTTTGGAGAAGTGTCTATTATGTCCTCTGACCATTTCTTAATTGGATTATTTGCTTTTTGTTTGTTGAGGTGCATGAGTTCTTTATATATTTTGGATGTCAACCCCTTATCGGATATGTCATTTATGAATATATTTTCCCATACTGTAGGATGTCTTTTTGTTCTACTGATGGTGTCCTTTGCTGTACAGAAGCTTTTCAGCTTGATATAGTCCCACTTGTTCAGTTTTGCTTTTGTTTCCCTTGCCCGGGGGGATATGTTCATGAAGAAGTCGCTCATGTTTATGTCCAAGAGATTTTTGCCTATGTTTTTTTGTAAGAGTTTTATGGTTTCATGACTTACATTCAGGTCTTTGATCCACCTTGCATTTACCTTTGTGTATGGGGCTAGACAGTAGTCCAGTTTCATTCTCTTACATGTAGCTGTCCAGTTTTTCCAACACCAGCAGCTGAAGAGGCTGTCATCTCCCCAATGTATATCCAAGGCTCCTTTATCAAATATTAATTGAAAAGGGATACATTTTTAATTTTGTCTTGTAAGCTGTCATTATGAATTGTGTTCTAAGCACACTTCTCTTGTCTTTACATTTTCTTGGGCACTATCTTTGCCACCTTCCCTTCCAAATTTTACCTCATTTTTGCATAAGGAGGAGACTGGAGGCAATTCTGTTGACTCACTGATTCTTTCCTTGGCCTTTCAGGCCATATAGCTTGACCGAGCTGTTGTGAGAGGCCTGCCTTCCACTACAAGCATCTAGAAGTTACCAGAATATTTTTACATGTATGACTAAACTTGGAAGCAAGGAAAGGATACACACAGGTACCAAATACATATAGAAAACTCAAAAGCCACAGTGGTGAGCAGGAGCTAAAGCTGGAATTGTGTTCCCTGCAGAAAGTCAGGGGCTGTAAAATGCTGTCTTGTTCTTGAAAGGGGGACTAGTAAAGCCCCAGCTGCTCCAGGGCTACAAAGGAGCTGGCTTACTGCCCCTGGCTGTAGGACCCAGAGTCTCGTAAGAGAAATCAGAACTACAGGCTTTTGGTATGTCCTAAATTCACACGACTCACCTTATACAGACTCCACCACAGCCCAGAGCTCCTTTGGTATAAAAAAAAATTGAAGCTGAGTCAAATTTACAAAGCACGTGAAGGAAAAAAATGCTATGAGTCAGCAGGTGCAACAAACAGAATTCATCCCCTGGGAACTACAGGTAAGAGACCAGTCTCACAAAATTTGAAAATACATTAAAATTGTGAAAGAGTTAAAGTAAGGGATGGAAACTATGAGGCAGTTGTAAGATGTTTTTGATAAGGTGGTGCTTTCACTGATACTCACTTCTAAATACTTCATAATTTATATTGTAATTTCTTTAACCCATGAGTTATTTAGAAGTGTTTAATGCATGAGTTCTTAAATAATTATTAATTTTTCAATTTCTAATTTCATTGCCTTGTAATACCAGTCTGTATGATGATTTGGGGGGAGTATTTTCAGACTTTGCTGTGGTCTAGTATAGATTATTTACAAGCACATATGACATGCTTACAAAAAATTAACCATGTACTAGACCAGAAGGCAAATCTTAACAAATAATAAAGAATCAGTGTCATATAAACCACCCTGTCTGATTACAGTACAGTTAAATCTGAAAACAATAACGAAATGATACCTTAAAAGTATATTTGGAGGGGTGGGGGATGGGCAAAATAGGTGAAGGGGATTAAGAGGTACTTCTAGTCATAAATAAGTCACCGGGATATACATACAGTACAGTGTAATAGGGAATATAGTCAGTAATATTGTAATAACCTTGTATGGTGAAATACAGTAACTAGACTTAGTATGGTGAGCATTTTGTAAGATATATATATAAATGTTGAATGACTTGTACACACCTGAAACTAATAAAATGTATGTCAACTATACATCCATAAAAATATGTATGTATATGGAAATGGTAAAAACAAACAAAAGATGACTCCTCAGGCTTAAAAGCAGACCTAGACATGGTGAAAACAAAGAACCATCAAGGACACTGAAAATCTTAAAAGCTATCAGAGAAAAGACATTGTCATTACAAAGGAGTGAGAGTAGAATGATAGCAGATTTCTCATCATTGCCATTAGGGATCAGAAAAGCAAGAAGGGAAAAGCACTGATGCATAGAATATTGTTTGTGTAGTCACAATAATGAAGTTATATGGATCCGATGAAAATTAGGGTATAACTACTGGGAGGGTGGAGAGAGAGAAACAGAGTGTATGTGTCGGCAGGAGCTAGGGTTGTGGTTGGTGATGTGGGAGAGCTAAACCCTCATTTTCTATAACAGGTGATAAATTGATAATGCCTAAAATTGAAAAATTAAGATGTAGTAATGGAAAAATTATTTAGAGATGGTGGGAAAAGGAAAAGGAAAGAGGGTTTGTAAGTGAGGGCCTCAGAGGAATGGGAAATGAGGGGAGGGAGGGGAAAATTTACTTTTTATAAAACGTCTTATAAAAAGAACTATTTGTCTCTTTAAACCATGTGTGTATATCTCTTTTTTTCCTATATAACTCTTGAAAAAAATTGTTTAAGTCAATAAGAAAAGATAATTAAAATAGATGTACTCTTAAATAACTCATGGGTTGAGGAGAAAATCACAGTGGAAGTTTTGAAATTATTTGGAACTGAATGTCAGTGAATGTACCATATATAAATAAAATCGTGGGTGCAGCTACAGTGGTAAGAAAAGGAAAATTTATAGCCTTAACTGCACATATTAGACAATTTAAAATACTGGAAATTAATCAGCTAAAAAAGCCAGAAGAATTTCAGAGTAAGTGGGAGGAAGGGCAAATAAAAATCAAAAGGCAGATTAAAAAAATTTTTAAGCTTCTCAGGGATTATTTGTTAAATATGTGATTATGTGATTTCTATGAAAATCATTGTGGAAGATCCCTTTAAAATAAGTATATATAAAAATCCAAAATGTAGTTAAGATTTTTCATTAGCATACAATCCAAAACTAAACATTTAAAAAAGACCAGCTTCATTTTACATACGAGGCTGTGAAAAAAGCCCTTGTTACTGCTTGACCCTGATTGACTGCCCCTAATACTTTTCCTAGTAGTAGGTGGTAAATGAGACATAAGGCTCAGAGGCCAAAAACCCACAAAATATTTTTAAAAAATAGAATGTCTTAGAAGGCCCCCAATGAAGCTTCTCTTTGATTAGCTGTTTTCATTAGAATTTCAAGTCATATAGATACCGAAATTCCATTTCCCCCAGGACAGACGTTCATGTCCTTATAATGCTGTGGAAGAAACCAATCAGATTTTAAGCAGCTGAGCTTTTTCTTTTTTGAATTTTGAAGTCTATATAATTTTTTCTTTGGTTTCACAGTTTGGTGCTTATTGGATTCAGTAGCTTCTCCAATTTGATTGCTAGGGATGTGTTACCTTTAATCTTCAACTTTCCTGACACAGTGCCATTTCACCTGGTGAAATTAGGCGGGAGAGCTTGTTACCTGCTCTCGAATTCCC
The DNA here is from genome assembly GCA_029783875.1 of Phataginus tricuspis. Taxonomy (NCBI): domain Eukaryota; kingdom Metazoa; phylum Chordata; class Mammalia; order Pholidota; family Manidae; genus Phataginus; species Phataginus tricuspis. The sequence goes on from JAQQAC010016209.1 coordinate 32,540,022, forward strand.
TCCAAAGCCAGAGGCAGCAAACTGAGTGATGGCAAAGGGAAGGCACTTGTGGCTGACTCAGGCCCTGTAACAGGATGCTTTTGCAAATTTGAACTCTCTTCCCCCTTCAGCTACTCATTATTTTAAGAGAATTTTGCAAGGAGTTGATACATACCTTGAATAAGAAAGAAAATTGCATTTCACAGTATCATGAAATTGATAAACTTGCTTTTGATGCTGGGATTTCATCAGTAAGAGTTATTTTTTTTAAATAATTTATTTTGGTATCATTAATCTACAAATTACATGTGCAATATTATGGTGATTAAACTACCCCCTTCATCAGGTCCCCCCCACCAACCCCATTACAGTCACTGTCCATCAGTGTAGTGAGATGCTATAGAATCACTACTTGTCTTCTCTGAGCTGTACAGCCCTCCCCGTGCCCCCGCAACATTATATCTGCTAATCATAATGCCCCCTTTTCCCCCTTATCCCTCCCTTCCCACCCATCCTCCCCAGTCCCTTTCCCTTTGGTAACTATTAGTCCGTTCTTGGGTTCTGTGAGTCTGCTGCTGTTTTGTTCCTTTAGTTTTTTTCTTTGTTCTTATACTCCACATATGAGTGAGATCATTTGATACTTGTCTTTTTCGGCTTGGCTTATTTCACTGAGCATAATACCCTCTAGCTCCATCCATATTGTTGCAAATGGTAGGATTTGTTTTCTTCTTATGTCTGAATAATATTCCATTGTGTATATGTACCACATCTTCTTAATCCATTCATCTACTGATGGACACTTAGGTTGCTTCCATTTCTTGGCTATTGTAAATAGTGCTGCAATAAACATAGGGGTGCATCTGTCTTTTTGAATTTGGGCTGCTGCAGTCTTAGGGTAAATTCCTAGGAGTGGGATTCCTCGGTCAAATGGTATTTCTATTTTGAGTTTTTTGAGGAACCTCCATACTGCTTTCCACAATGGTTGAACTAATTTGCATTCCCACCAGCAGTGTAGGAGGGTTCCCCTTTCTCCACATCCTCGCCAACATTTGTCGTTGTTTGTATTTTGGATGTTCGCTATCCTCACTGGTGTGAGGTGATATCTCATTGTGGTTTTAATCTGCGTTTCTCTGATGATTAGCGATGTGGAGCATCTTTTCATGTGCCTGTTGGCCATGTGAATTTCTTCTTTAGAGAAGTGTCTATTCATGTCCTCTGCCCATTTCTTAATTGGATTATTTGCTTTTTGTTTGTTAAGGTACGTGAGTTCTTTATGTATTTTGGATGTCAACCCCTTATCAGATATGTCATTTATGAATATATTTTCCCATACTCTAGGATGTCTTTTTGTTCTACTGATGGTGTCCTTTGCTGTACAGAAGCTTTTCAGCTTGATATAGTCCCACATGTTCATTTTTGCTTTTGTTTCCCTTGCCTGGGGAGATATGTTCATGAAGAAGTCGCTCATGTTTATGTCCAAGAGATTTTTGCCTATGTTTTTTTCTATGAGTTTTATGGTTTTATGACTTACATTCAGGTCTTTGATCCACCTTGAGTTTACCTTTGTGTATGGGGCTAGGCAGTAGTCTAGTTTCATCAGTAAGAGTTAGTAATCGCATTTATTTCTGCCTGTACCATGTTAGCATTAATGTGCTACTTATAATATGAACGTTTTAATGGTAAAGGGAATTACTGAAAAAAAAATCACTGTAGAAATCTCCATTAAAACAAAAACACTACCACCATACTGCTTGTTTTAATACAGTAATATTTAAAATAAAATGATGTTTTGAGGGGAAGAGTTACCATAATTTTTTTTTTAAATAATTTGGGGCAAAAACAGATCTGTAGTGGTAGAAGTCAGACTTTTTTTGATTACCCTTGGGGATGGAGGGAGTGGGTAGGTAGCCTTTAGGGTGCTAATAATGTTCTGTCTTGATCTGGTTGGGTTATATGAGCATATCCATTTGCAAATATTCCTTGAGCTATTACCCCAAGATTTGTGCATTGTACTATGTTACACTTTAATAAATAATAAAGAAAAAGGTAGATTTAACCATAATTGGGTATTTCAGTTTAATAGTACCATGATGTAGTCCCAAGATAAAGGCTGCAAAATTCTTGTGACATTACTTTCTGCCTTGTCTAAAAATCCTCAGTCTATCTGAAGACAAACCCTAAATCTTATTAAACATTTAAAAATTTTTGAAATGAAAAATGAGGTCTGTTTTTCTTTCAGTTAAATTCAGTTCTTTAAATTCCTCTGACCTCCTCTTAAATGCAAGTTAATACTTTCTTGTAGCATATACGTTCATTGTGGCATGTTTAATCAATATTGAAACAAAATGTATTGCTCCTTAAAAATACATGAATAACTGCCAGAAAATGATGGTTTGTGCAAGATAGTGTTGTGTTCTTCTTATTTTCAAGTTAGTTTCTATTTAGGCACACTGGGAGGTAAAGACTCGTTGGCCCACTAAGGGGCTGTTGAATCTTCCCTGCCCTCAAAAGGGCTTGTGCTTGGATGTTATTTGGGGCTTCTGATTTTCCATAGAAAAATGCTGGTGTTTTTAGGCTCATTTAAAAAAAAACAAAACAATCTGAATGATTTTTCTTCCCACTTTGGTTCAGATAATAATTAAAGTTTTACTCTTAAATTTCAGGCAGTTCCTTTTAGTCTTGACAGCGTTGCAAATTCCATTCACTCCTTATTTTCTGAAGAAACTCCTGTAGTTTTGCACCTGGCTCCCAGTGAGGAAGTAAGTGGTACAGTTTTTATTTAAGATATTTTAAAATATAAGTTTTAGTTATTTAATAGCAATTTAAAACAAATTTTGTGAAAAATGTTGTCAGACCTCTATATTGGAGTTAATCTGTAGAGGGAGTAACAAAATTCTGGATTGTTCTTGCAGAGAGTGTATATGGTCGGGAAGGCAAACTCAGTTTTTGAAGATCTCTCAGTAACATTAAGACAGCTCCGCAATCGCCTGTTTCAAGAAAACTCTGTTCTCAATTCACTTCCTGTCAATTCTCTGAGCAGAAACAATGAAGTAAGTAGTACAGTTATTGAATAAAGAAATGAATGTCATTACTAATCTCCCATTTCTTATGCTCCTGACTTTAGAGCAAACTTGAAATTTTAGAAAATGGTAAGTTTTGCAAGTTTACTGCCTGGAGTAGATCTCTTTCTTTCCTCTAGTGTAATTTTTTCATGAACCTCAGGAATAAACTCTTTTTGTGAGTTGAGCTGTGGTAAACAGTAGTACATTGTAGTGTAAGGGTTGTCACCAGTTAATCCAGACAGGCCAGAAATCACAGTAACTCCTCGGTGCGTTGGTAGAGCTGTGTGGATCTGGTCCTGTGGGAGCCATTATTCACTGCCACGTCCGACCCAGTACCGCATTTTTCTAATTCGTTCTCGACAGAACAGTGGGGGGAGCCACCTCTACTTTAGACTTCTGTCAGCTTCGCTGCCTGCTTATGTTTCCTCCTAGCCACATGGCATGCCGCCTTTGTGGCAGCCTTCCCTCTTGACTTGACTACAGGTGACCAGGACCACCATCTTCTGAACACGTTGAAGGGATGTGAGAAAACGGGGCCGTTGGCAGGACCTCGTTGCAGTGTGCCAGAATATTGTGATTCCAAGGGAAAACCACTTTAGAGCTTGGATGCTTTATCATAGTTTCATGAAAAATAGAGCTATTGAGCTGTAGTCACTGTGCTGGGGAATGACTGCCACCTCTTTGTTAGGAAATAATGTTTATATGCATTTTCAGTTGAAATGAACCTACCAAGTGGAGGACAGTTGTTGAATGAATTCACTTATGTGCTTACCATTGGTAATGTAAGGTCCCACGCCTTGATAAATGGCAATACATACCTCAGAAGCTTCATGTAAGTGATACTCATTTCTTTCTGCTCTCTGCAGGTCGATCTGCTCTTTCTTTCTGAACTGCAGGTCCTACACGATATTTCAAGTTTGGTAAGGAGGCCACGCTCTCAGAGTTCCACTTATTTGGGTTCCAAAAGACATTTCTAGAGAATCCTGAAAGATAGTGAAACCAACTGAAAAGTTTGATTAAGTATGCTCTAGATTCATGATCCCATGGAGGTTGAGAAATTGGTGGTGGTATTGGGCATTTTGAACTCATCTCATTTTACAGTCAAATTACTTTTCATTTCTGCTTTTAGGAGAGACAGTAAGTATATTCTCCAAGAACACAGGCCTGGGAGTAAGGCCATCCTGGCTATAGTCCTGACTTGGCTGTTGATTTCTTGCCAGACATTAAAACTTAATTTTATGTCTCTATCTTTGGGTCTAAAATAGAAATAACAGTTTGGTCTAATAATACTGTCAGCCAAGTTAGGAAGGAATAAATATGCCTGCAGTGTATTCTTTTTCTTGGGGAATGATTTTTTTAAAAACCTCTCCTGTGACTGAAATAGAAAAACTTACCTGTGTGCTACCTTCTGAAGCTGTTACCTAAACTTTTTCAGCAGGGTTGGTTTGGGAGTCTGGAAGTATAGTCCCAGGGGCTGGCCAGGTGGTCTGGGAGGGCATGTGGGAGGTACCTGCTCTCTGAGCACTGATGGCTCATGCTTTCCTAGGGTCAAACTATTATAACTATCTGTTCTTTTACACCCTGGTCTGTATATGTAGTTTTAAAACTAAGGCATTTTTAAGAGAGTTTTTATTAAATATTCAGTTTTTTAACTGCTCCTGAAATGAGATTTGTCTTGGATGTATCAGAAACTTCCATTTAAACCAGTCCTGCTTGCCACCATTTTAGACTTTGTATATTGTGGCATACTGGCCTGGTTGTTTTCAGCCTACTTAAGTTAGGTATAAAACTTCAACTGGCTGTGTTTGACATTATCTACTTCCTTTTGTTTGTTCTCCTAAGTTGTCTCGACATAAGCATCTAGCCAAAGATCATTCTCCTGACTTATATTCACTGGAGCTGGCAGGTTTGGATGAAATTGGGAAACATTATGGGGAAGACTCTGAACAATTCAGAGATGCTTCTAAGATCCTTGTTGATGCTCTACAGAAGGTAAATTACCAATGGGGTATGAGAGGTCAGAGTATGACCATTTTACCTTTAGCCCGTTTGTGGAAAAAATCTGCTTAGTGAAATACAATTGAAATATTTCCTTCTTTGGAGAACCTCTAATTTTAGTGACCAAGGGTGGAATAAGTCAAAGGTGTATGTTGGGACATCTCTTTCTAATGCTGGCAGAAGTAGCATAGGAAATGACCGATAATTCCAGCACAATACCTTTTCCTTTTTCTTTTATTGTGATAAAAATATACATAAAATTTACCACCTTAACCATTTTTTAGTATACAGTTCTATGGCGTTAAGTACATTCACATTGTTTTGCAACTGTCGCCACCATCCATTGCCAAAACTTTGATCTTCCCTAAACTGAAACTCGGTTCCCATTAAACCCTATGAAATCATCCAAAGAGAACACTTAGCACAGTACCAGTCATTTAGTAGATACGTAATAAATGCTAGTTTTCCTCTGCCTTTTAAGTTATTCACCTGAAAATCTTCAGTGAGGCTTCATAGTTAAATCTTTATAGATGTCTGTGATTAACCAGAGACCACTTAGGAAGATTTCATTCCTAAATTCCCTGCTCCCAATTTGCCAACACATTCGGTCTCTTAATTTTATTTAGAAGCATCGAATATATGTTGAAGATAACTTTTCTATTTTAACATAATCACAACCCTTGAGACTTGCCTATCTTAAGACACAGTGTATTTCATGAGCCAGTAAGTAAGTTTATGTTGTTCTTATGGGTGCACAGCAGCTTTACAAATAATTTTGAAAAATACGTATTTGAGATTCATAGTAATGTCAGTAACTCTTCAGTTTGCAGAGGACATGTACAACCTTTATGGTGGGAATGCAGTGGTAGAGTTAGTGACTGTCAGATCATTCGACACATCCCTTGTGAGGAAGACAAGGACTATCCTCGAGGCAAAATTGGAGGTGAGTATACTTTTAGACCCTGCTGTAAAATTATAAAGTTAACTTTAAAAAAAACCCACTAAGTCCTGTATCATTTATGGGCAGCCATAATTCTAAAAAACAAATATCAAAACACAGGTTTCTTATTCACAGGCATAGAGATGTGTGTTCCGCCAGTGAGGCTCAGTTCTTTCAGGTTGTAATTAGATAATGCAAGAATTTGAGTTAGGAATAAAAGTAACTCTGTCAAAACCAGTAAGATAATTCAAATATTGCTATGCCAAAGAGATGTGAGAAGTTAATGTGGAGGACTGCTTTTCCAGGAGGTCTACTGTCAGTGTGGCACAGTCCCTCCTTTTTTGGGAGCCACGTGCACAGTCTTTATAATTTGATTCTGCTGTTTTCTGGTCTGGATCTTGCTTTGATTTTAAGCATTTAGAACGTCACAGGCAAGGATCCAGCCATAGTAAAACATGCGTGTGTGCATGCGCATAGAGAAGAGCAGTAGCATGGGTACTCGAACATGTTGTGTGGCCAAGAACATCATTTAAGGTTGGCTTCGTTGCTTGGAGCAGTTAGTTACCCAGTCATTTGTAGATACTCCCCTTTGGACCCATTTGCGGCTCCTACCCTGCTCAATTTTTCTGGTCGCAGTGTGGGACTTAGAGCAACACGGTCAAAGGTAATGCCTGCTCAAGATACGCTAGACCTGGCGGGTTGAGATTACCTTGTTCTAAATTGGAGTGCAAGGACCTGTTGAAGACAGTGACAGTATGGCAGGCTACACAGCCTGGAAATTTTTCTCACTGTAGAGCGTCTGGAAATGCTGGATAAAAAATAAGCCTCTTCTTGAGTGCATAGTTTAGTTCTCAAGAAAGTAAGGGAAATTCTTAAGGAGCAAATAAAGAGGAACCTGAAAACTATAGTAAGCAGGCTGCCCTGGGGACATTCCCAGTTGGGTTACCTAGACCCTGGAAACAAGGCCTTTGGTTCCCTGAACATGGTTGGTTGGGACTGATACGTCCCTTTAAAGTTGGGACCCTGGAAGGACTGTGCCCTTAGGGGAGAAGGTAGATGAGAAAACAGCCTGCCCCCGAGACAGGCCACTTGGGCTCTGTGTAGTTGGTATCTGTTAAGGTTGGGAATATCTTGTACAGAATTCTTAACCCCAGAATCATCTTTGTATAGGTTGACACTCAAATTTATATTACCTACAACTTCTGAGAAGCCCCAGTCCAAGAAATTAACACAAACTCTGGTCCCAGGCTGGTGCAGCAGGAGTAAATGTAAAACCTCTCTGGCAGGACACACTCTCCCTATAAGCCATGATGGAGGCAGATCCTCAGAGCTACAGTCTCCCCAGTGGTAAACTGAGAACATTGTAAAACTGGTCTGCAATGTAGCTAAAGTGTCAATTAGAATTAGACCCCCCAAAACTTAAAGTAATAGAAAGTGGGTAACGGCTATAAAGTAATGTTTTAAACTGATTAAAGAAGTAAGACAGGAGTCAAATAACAAAAAAAGAAGAGGATACTTTTTTAAAGGGCAGATTTGAATTTAACAAGAGACCTTTTAAGTACTAGATTCTTTTCACCATTGTCCATGTTAGGCCTGCTAGTTGTACATGAAGTGACACCCAAGAGAAGTGTAACAGTTTGAAGAAGGTACCCTTGTTTCAGAAGTTTGACAAACAGTTTTGCGGAGGTGAATTATTTTGTCTTCTCTGAGATATTAGGTTGAATTTATTAATCAGCTTCTTTAATGGATAAATTGAGTTTATTAAACAATAGCTTCTGAAATTATTGCATATGGTGAGGGGCAAAAATCAGGTGGTGTCATCAGATTTTCTTTACCTGCAAGGTAGTGCAATAACATTTTACATATGGAATCTAAAATCTGAGGTTTTTGTTAAACCTAATAGACTGAAACACTTCGAGATGGGAGGCTGGTACCAGGCATTCCTTGGAATCCCGCCCGACTGGACCTCCAGCCCCTTTAATCATTCTCGTGTACCCAGTGTGTGCCCTCGCCTCTGTGCCGACAGGTTCGCCTGCCTCAGAGAAACAGGCCTTCAGCTTGGAGTTTCTTTTTAGGGTGATGAGAATGTCCTAAATTAGATGGTGGTGAGGACTGTGCGATTTGGTAAAAATCCTAAAATTCACTGAATCATACACTTAAAATGAGTGGGGAGAAAGAATCCATTTAACTAAAAAAAAAAAAAAGAAAGAGAAAGAAGGAAATCTTCAAGGGTGAAATCCTTTAATGTTTGCCTTTTCTCTAAGCTCCCCACAGGTCTGTGTACCCATCCTCTCCTGCAATTGAAATCACAGCCTTCCTTTAGTTTAGTTTAAGGAGAGTGTCCAGATGTTCAGGAAACATTTGAGTGCTCACAACATGCCAGGTGCCGGGGCTGTGGGAGTTACCTTCTCTTCTCTATCTTCACTGCCAGGCCTCCGGCCCTCCTTTCTCCCACCCCACTAACTCGTCTCCCTGCTTCCCAGCCTGATCTTCCCAGATCCATCCTACACATGGTCATCGAAGTTTTCTTCTTAAGACAAACTTCGTCATGTCACTCACTTCCTGGTTGAAACTTGCCAGTTGTTTCTCAGTGCCCACAGGCTCAAGGACAGATTCTTCATAGCTTCCCTGCCTCTAGCTTCATCTCCTGCTATTTTTTTATTTTTTGTTCTCTAGCCAGAATGAACTAAGTTTCCCAGAATATGCCTTCGGCAGAGGGATTACATTTCTCAGACAAGGCCTTTGCACAGGCCTAGACTCGCCTCCACCCCACCTAGGTCCAGCAGGATGAAGATGCGGTTGACTGAACCATCTTTTGTTTTCCTCTTTAAAATGAAAAAAAAAAATTTTAGTGGATTATACATAAGTGTATAGCATATGTGATACCAGTTAATTTAAAGACTAAAAATAATTCTACCACTAAATACCCAAAGAGAACACTTGTTCCTCTGAAGCTCTGTCTTAGTCTTCTACTCTCCCCAGCTGGAGGTAACTGCTGTCCTGAATATTATGTTAATCATTCCCTTGCTTTTCTAAACTTAATGTTGTTTGGTTTTACCTGCATGTGAGTTTTGTATAAGTGGAATTATACTCTAAGGCATTTTTCTGTGTTCTCTGCTCAGCATTGTTCTTAAGAGCCACACAGGCTGCTAAACACAGCTGTAGTCTGGTTCGTTCACAGCTGTAGTCTGGTTCGTTCACAGCTGTGTGTTCCACTGTACAGATGTGCCAGTTATCTGTTCTGCGGATGGATGTCCTTGTACATGTCTCTCGGTACACAAATATAAGTTTTCCCTAGGGTATGAACTTGCTGGATCACATCCTGTGCATATTTTCAACTTTATTGGTATCACCAGATTTTCTCACGTAGGTGCACCAGTTTATACTTCCACTGCCTGTGTGCCTGTCTTCTCCAGGAAGCCTCCCTTCTTGGTTCCTCCCAGTATCAGCAATTCTCAGTGCCACTGTGAAAAACTGTTAGATAAATGAACCATAGCTACTAAATGGGGATGATTTACTATCTTAACATTCTTTCCTCTTGATTTCATTTTCTTTATTGTAGAAGAACCCGTCAAGTCCCTATAACCTTGCATATAAGTATAATTTTGAGTATTCAGTGGTTTTCAACTTGGTACTTTGGATAATGATCGCTTTGGCCTTGGCTGTGATTATCACCTCTTACAATATTTGGAACATGGATCCCGGATATGACAGCATCATTTACAGGATGACAAACCAGAAGATTCGAATGGATTGAACTTCCCTTATGCCAAACTTAGAAAAGGGGTTTGTAAATTGGCTGTTTTGTTAAAATAAATATTTTAGTGTAAAGTAAATAGTACACTTTAAATTTATAAAAAAGCAAATTTTGTTCTCTATTTTGTGTGTGCCTGTGATGTTCTTTTAGAGTAACTTATAGTATTGATGTGAATTGATTCCTGTGATACAGATTCTGTAATATGCTCAAATATTATGATATAACCATTTAATATAATTTCATTCCATTCAATATTTGGAAATATGCACTGAAATAAGTATAAAACACTTAGAATAGCTTGTGTTATTTATGTTAGGAAAATGCACTGAATTTTATTATAAAACTTATGAATGCTTAACTTCCTTACATAGCATAGGTAAAAATGATATTTGGGCTGTTATATACTATGAACCATTTGTAAATGTCTTAATTTGATGTAAATATCTCTGAAACAAAAGAAAAAAGCTTTTAACTTTCAGCAGCCCTAAACTATGAATGTGTTTATACAGTCATTTAGATATGGAACTCATCTGATTGACAGACAGTAGCTGTTGAACCTCTTATAAAAGTTTGGTGATCTGAATGGTCTAGTCTGGATATTAAAAATACTACATTGATGTAAGGAGAAACTAGCTTTGTGGAGTTAAAGATGCTTGTAATTATGCACACAAAAGCAAATATTTGGGGATATCTTGGAGCTTGAATATAAAATCTGTCTTTCAGTAACTTCTCTCCCTGTGTAAGTTACTATGGTTTGTGCTACAATGTCATTCTATAGAATATTAAGTGAAAGTGGACCAATGTCTATAAAGAGTAACAAATAAAGTCGTTGATTCCAAATTTGTGTCATTTCAATACTAATATATTTTACATTTTAATAACTAGACAAGTTTTTATTTAATCAGAATTAGCTGTTTTGTTACACAAATGGTTTTCTGCTTTTTTTTTAACATTTGTTTATTCTCACTGCCTCCTGAGATTCTTTTTTTTTATATAATTTATTTTGGTATCATTAATCTACAATTACATGTGCAATATTATGGTTATTAAACTACCCCCTTCATCAGGTCCCCCCCACCAACCCCATTACATTCACTGTCCATCAGCGTAGGGAGATGCTATAGAGTCACTACTTGTCTTCTCTGAGTTGTACAGCCCTCCCCGTGCCCCCGCTACCTTACTGTCTGCTAATCGTAATACCCTTTTTACCCTCTTATCCCTCCCTTCCCACCCATTTTCCTCAGTCCTTTTCCCTTTGGTAACTATTAGTCCATTCTTGGGTTCTGTGAGTCTGCTGTTTTCTTCCTTCAGTTTTTTTCTTTGTTCTTATACTCCACATATGAGTGAAATCATTTGATACTTGTCTTTTTCGGCTTGGCTTATTTCACTGAGCATAATACCCTCTAACTCCATCCATGTTGTTGCAAATGGTAGGATTTGTTTTCTTCTTATGGCTGAATAATATTCCATTGTGTATATGTACCACATCTTCTTAATCCATTCATCTACTGATGGACACTTAGGTTGCTTCCATTTCTTGGCTATTGTAAATACTGCTGCGATAAACAGGGTGCATCTGTCTTTTTCAAACTGGGCTGCTGCATTCTTAGGGTAAATTCCTAGGAGTGGGATTCCTGGGTCAAATGGTATTTCTATTTTGAGTTTTTTGAGGAACCTCCATACTGCTTTCCACAATGGTTGAACTAATTTACATTCCCATCAGCAGTGTAGGAGGGTTCCCTTTTCTCCACATCCTCACCAACATTTGTTGTTTGTGTTTTGGGTGTTGGCCATCCTCACTGGTGTGAGGTGATATCTCCTTGTGGTTTTAATCTGCATTTCTCTGATGATTAGCAATGTGGAGCATCTTTTCATGTGCCTGTTGGCCATCTGAATTTCTTCTTTGGAGAAGTGTCTATTCATGTCCTCTGCCCATTTCTTAATTGGAGTATTTGCTTTTTGTTTGTTGAGGTGCATGAGTTCTTTATATATTTTGGATGTCAACCCCTTATCGGATACGTCATTTATGAATATATTCTCCCATAGTGTAGGATGTCTTTTTGTTCTACTGATGGTATCCTCTGCTGTACAGAAGGTTTTCAGCTTGATATAGTCCCATTTGTTCATTTTTGCTTTTGTTTCCCTTGCCCAGGGAGATATGTTCATGAAGATGTCGTTCATGTTTATGTCCAAGAGATTTTTGCCTATGTTTTTTTGTAAGAGTTTTATGGTTTCATGACTTATGTTCAGGTGTTTGATCCATTCTGAGTTTACCTTTGTGTATGGGGTTAGACAGTAGTCCAGTTTCATTCTCTTACATGTAGCTGTTCAGTTTTTCCAACACCAGCTGCTGAAGAGGCTGCCTCCTGAGATTCTATACCAAGACAAGACATTTCAATGACCATTCTTGTTAACTGAATTGATACAGAGTATGTGATAAACTCATACTAGACTTAGGTTAGGAAAGGCTTAAATTTCCCTAAGGCATTTTAAAAGATGTATAAGCAACTGACTGGTCAGAATATGATTGACTAGCTAAGGTAAAGGCTTAAAGGTTATTTTATTTCTTAAAAGACTTACATATTAAAACTTTAAATTTCATGATCACATAGCAAAATTATTTTGGTACATGAGTTGTGCTGCTCTGCTCCCTGGGAACCGTACTCAGGTTAGTCTTAGCTGTTTGTGCCTCTTTGGAAAGCTCACCAAATCATTTCTAAGTAACATTGACATTGGCAGATTTGAGAAGATGCAATCTATTTAGTTGTGTTTTCTACCATTTAATGCAAGATAGTCTTGACAATTACAGTGTTAAATATCCATAAAGTAGAAGAAATTTTTTTCTTTTTGGTTCTCATTTAACTATAAATAAATGAAACTCCACAAGGAAGAAAAACTACATTCCAAAATTGCTCAACTGTTCTCCTCCACTGCTATCCCTGCCAAGTTAATGGGCATTAAGGATGTTTTCTGCTGCCTCGCCCAAAACACTGGTCCCCCCAACCCCCGCACCTTGAAACTTGACAGGGCATTACATTTGAGGATCAGGAATATATAATGCTGCAGAGTGGTTAAAATCCATTTTCCTTTCACAACTTTCTTATATAAACATAGCCATAGATTATTATGATTATATATGATGTAAACCAATGCCTTTGAATTTAAAATTGATGAGACTAAGTTCTAAAGAAAAAATTTACATGACAGCACTAATCCTTATAGGGTAAATGCATCAGCACCCTTCTATGTTAGGCAGAAAGCAATTAATTAAAATAAATGTTCTGCCAAGATTATTATACCTGTTATACTGATGATTTGCTCTTAAATTAAGTCTGATTTGTTCAGGAACATAAATCACAGTATTGAGTTTTGTGTGAGAGGCAGGAAAGCCAGACTGATAGCAGACCATTCCATTGACATTGAAAGAGAAAATTCAATCCCTTTATATCTAATTGGTGGAATATTCCAGATTTATAAAATATCTGAGATTCTACATGTGGTAGATACTAATTCTTTTAGGATTGTATAGAATCAATTTTTCTTTTCTTTGGCTATGTCTTTTTGGAAGGAATGATATTCTGAATACATTTTCATTGGTACCAAATAATGTAGAAGCCATAAACGTACTTTTTTTTTCATATTTTCAAGTATTTTATTTAATATTTGACTACAGTCATATATTAATTACTATTTTCTAATTATGCAAACAATATGTTAATACATTTTTATTGTAAAACTTAAACTCCTCAGATAAATCAAAAGTCCCCTAGATGACATCAATCCCAGTTTCTTCCCAGAATCACTTATCAAGACTGATGTGTATCTTTCTCAAGCTTGTTATTCATTCACACAAACAAATTACAGTTTAGTTTAATTTCTTTTTCTTTTGCAAAAATGATATTGTACTGTATTATTCAACTTTCAATGATGCTACAGGTTTTGGAGATCTTTCATGTCAGTACATACAGTCCAATCCATCCTCATAAACGTACTTTTTAATGGATGATCAAACCAACAATTTCCAAGGGACATAAGAACTGAGATCATTACAGGCCTACTGAATCACACAGTGGCATCAAGCCCACTAATCTTGGGCCTAAGCCAAGTTTCTAGCCTTTTTGTGACAGTGACTATGCACTGGCTTCTTGAAAAGAACAGCTTCATGCAAAAATCCTCAACAAAATACTAGCAAAGAATTTAGAAATACACTGAGAGGATCATTCACCACAAACCACATGGGATTTATTCCAGGGATGCAAGGATGGTTAAATATCTGCAAATCAATCAATGTGATACACATTAACAAAAAGAAGGATAAAAACCATACGATCATCTCAATAGATGCTGAAAATGCATTTGACAAAATTAAACATCCATTCAAGGTAAAGATTTTCAATAAAGTGGGTATAGAGGGAACATATCTAAACATAATAAAGGCCATACACAACAAACCTACAATTAACATCATGGGCAATGATGAAAAGCTGAAAGCTTTCCTCTAAGATCAGGAACAAGGCAAGAATGCTCACCATTTTTATTCAACATAGTACTGGAGGTGCTGGCCATGGCAATCAGACAAGAAAATGAGATAAAAGGCATCCAAATTGGTAAGGAAGAAGTAATACTCTCACTATTTGCAGATGACATGATGCTCTATACAGAAAACCCTAAAGACTCCACCAAAAGGTTTGGAATAAATGAAGTCAATAAAGTTGCAGGATACAATATCAAATACAGAACTCTGTTGTTTCTATGTACTTAATGAAAGCAGAAAGAAATTAAGAAAACGATCCTATTTATAACTGCATCAAAAAGAATAATATACCTAGGAATAAATCTAACCAAGGATGTGAAAGACCTTTACTCTGAAAACTGTAAGACATTGATGAAAGAAACAAATGAGTGGAAAGATGCTGTGCTCATGGACTGTAAGAATCAATATTGTTAAATGTCCATATCACCAAAAGCAATCTACAGATTCAACGCAATGCCTATCAAAATACCAATGGCATTTTTCACAGAACTAGAACAAATTATCCTAAAATTTGTATGGAACCACCAAAAAGGCCCTAAATAGCCAAAGCAATCTTAAGAACAAAGGTGGTGGCAAAATGCTTCCTGATTTCAAACTGTACTATAAAGCTATAGTAAACAAAGCAGTATAGTCCTGGCACAAAAATAGACATGAATCAGTGAAACAGAATAGAGAGCCCAGAAATCCACCCTTAAATGGCCAATTAATCAATGACAAAGGAGGCAAGAATATACAATGGGGAAAAGATAATCTTTTCAATAAATGGTGCTGGGAAAACTGGACCACCACCTTCTTACACTATGTGCAAAAATAAACTCAAAATGGATTAAAGACCTGAATGTAAGACCTGAAACCATAAAACTCCTCAAAGAAAACATAGGCAGTAAGCTCTTGGACATTAGCCTTAACAATTTTTTTCTGGATATGTCTCCCCAGACAATGGAAACAAAAGCCAAAATAAACAGGTCGGACTACATCAAACAAAAAATCTGCTTTCTGTACAGCAAAGGAAAGCAACAAAATGAAAGGCAACCTACTGAATGGGAGAATATACTTGCAAGTGATATATAAAGGACTAATATCCAAAATATATGAAGAACTCAGAACGCCAAAACAAAAATCCAATTAAAAAATGGGCAGAGGCTCTAAATAGAAATTTTTCCAAAGACATGTAGATGGCCAACAGACACATGAAAAGATGCTCCACATCACTAATCATCAGGGAAATGCAAATCAAAACCACAATGAGATAATCACCTCACATCTGTCAGAATGACTAGTATCAAAAAGACAAGAAATAATGTATTGACAAGGAAAGAACTCTCATGCACTGTTGGTAAGAATATAAACTGGTGCAGCCACTAGAGAAAACAATATGAAGGTTTCTAAAAAAATTAAAATAGAAATATACAACCCAGTAATTCCACTACTGGGTATTTACCTGAAGAAAACAAAAATGCTAATTCAAAAATATATATGCACCACTATATTTATTGCAGCATTCTTTACAATAGCCAAGGTAGGGAAGTAACCCAAGTGTCCTTCAATAGATGAATGGATAAAGATGTGGTACATATATACAGTGGAATATTACTCAGCCATTAAAAAGAATGAGGTCTTACCCATTCACAACAACACTGATGGACCTAGAGGTTGTTGTGCTAAGTGAAGAGAAAGACAAAATATGATTTCGAGGACTTCCGGGAATATGGCGTCGTGAACGGACCAGCAGAAAAATTCCTCCCAACATTATATTTATTCACGAAAATACAGCAAATACAACTATCCCTAAAAGAGAGACCAGAATACACAGGAAAGTGCACAGCATACAGCTACACCTAGCTCCGGCGGCCAGACACTCTGGACAGAGGACTCGGCACCCGGCGAGGCGGGACGGAAACACGATCCAGCGAGACCAGAGCACCCCTGCACACCAGCACTCCGGCGGGAATCCCGGCAAGGCGGGTAAGGTACGGAGCCGCAAGCGGACCGAGCGCTCCTCTCCCCCAGCGCTCCAGCGGGAGGAGAGGATTCAGAGCCGGGAGGGAGTGGAAGTCTGCGCCGGGAGCGCCGACACACGGCCTGCGGTGTAGCAGAGATAGGAGAGACAGAGGGCACAGGGTCCCAGCCCTGAACGTACAAGTTGCCCGCGGCAGGCTCCGGGAAGGAAAAAGAAAGGAGAAAAAAGGGAAGAAAAGCGCGCGCTCTACCTCAGCGGTCTTAAAGAGACAGGAGCTCAGTAGAGGGGCCAGATAGCCCCGCAAACTGAGCCCAGCACGCTGGGAGTCCTGGGGAGCTTTGGACCCCGTGGCTGGTGACTGGGAAAGAGTGCCCGCCATTGAGACCCCCACGGAGATCAACAGCTTACCAGTCCTTCCCAACCCAGCCAGAAATATACAGTGGCGCTGGAATAGTGGAGCAACAGCGCCACCTACAGCACTCACGCGGAACCCACTCCCGGTGGCGTTTTTTTTTTATTGTTTTTTCTCCCCTTTCTTTTCTTTTTTTTCTTTCTCTCTCCTTCAACAGCCTCCCATTCATTCTCACCCGGGCACAGCTTTAAAGGGCCGTGTGGAGCGACGTGGCCGCGGTTCTGGAATAGTGGAGCAATAGCGCCACCTACAGCATTCACACAGAAACCACCCCCGGTGGGCGTTTTGGTGTTTTTTGTTGTTGTTGTTGTTGCTGTTTTCTTTTAGGTGTTGCTGCCTTTTCTTTTTCTTTCTTTTCTTTTCCTTTCTCTCTCTCTCCTTTTACTTTTTTATTATTAGTAGAAATCTCTTTTTTTTCTTTTCTCTCCTTTCTTATCTCTCCTTGCTACCAACAACCAATTCTATAGTCATGAGAAGACAGAAGAATATGATACAGACAAAGCTTCAGACAAACACCACTCCAGGGAAAGAATCTGAAGAAATGGACATGCACAGTCTTCCAGAAAAAGAATTCAGAATAAAAGTCATAGCCATGCTGACGGATCTACAGAAAAATGTGCAAGAGCTGAGGGAGGAAGTGAGGGAAGTGAGGAAAGACAATGCAGAAATGAAACAAGCCATCGAAGGGTTCAACAGCAGATTGAATCAGGTTCAAGACACGACCAAGGAATTACAAGACAGGGACCAGGAATACAAAGAAGCTGAGGCAGAGAGATAAAAGGATCTCTAAGAATGAAAGAATATTAAGAGAACTCTGTGACCAATCGAAACAGAGCAATATTCGCATTATAGGAGTACCAGAGGAAGAAGAGAGAGAAAAAGGGATAGAAAGTGTCTTTGAAGAAATAATTGCTGAAAACTTCCCCACGCTGGGGAAGGAAATAGTCTCACAGTCCACGGAAGCCCACAGATCTCCCAACACAAGGGACCCAAAGAAGACAACACCAAGACACATAATAATCAAGATGGCAAAGATCAAAGACAAGGACAGAGTATTAAAGGCAGCTAGAGAGAGAAAAAAGATCACCTACAAAGGAAAACCCATCAGACTGTCATCAGACTTCTCAACAGAAACCTTACAGGCCAGAAGAGAATGGCATGATATATTTAACGTAATGAAACAGAAGGGCCTCGAACCAAGAATATTGTATCCAGCACGATTATCATTTAAATATGACGGAGGGATTAAACAATTTCAAGACAAAAGAAAGTTGAGAGAGTTTGCCTCCCATAAACCACCACTACAGGATATCTTAAACGGACTGCTCTAGAGGGAAACACCCCTAAGGCTAAAAAGATGTCACCAGAGAAAATAAAAGCATAGCAAAGAAAGCAGACCATCCAAATACCAACTAAAGGCAAAGAATAAAACACCTAATATATAAAGAAAGGAGGAGGAAGAATAGGAAGGGAGAGATAAAGAAACATCAGACGGCGTTCACAATAACTTAACAAGAAAGTTAAGTTAGATTCTTAGATAGTAAAGAAGCAACCCTTGAACCTTTGGTAACCACGAATCTAAAGCCAGCAATGGCAATAAGTACATATCTATCAATAATCACCCTAAATGTAAATGGACTGAATGCACCAATCAAAAGACACAGAGTAACAGAGTGGATAAAAAAGCAAGACCCATCTATATGCTGCTTACAAGAGACTCACCTTAAACCCAAAGATATACACAGACTAAAAGTGAAGGGATGGAAAAAAATATTTCAAGCAAACAACAAAGAGAAAAAAGCAGGTGTTGCAGTACTTGTATCAGATAAAATAGACTTCAAAACGAAGAAAGTAGCAAGAGATAAAGACGGACATTACATAATGATAAAGGGGTCAGTCCAACAAGAAGATATAACCATTATAAACATATATGCACCCAACACAGGAGCATCAGCATATGTGAAACAAATACTAACAGAAGTGAAGGAGGAA
>JAQQAC010016209.1:32559155-32570400 GCA_029783875.1 Phataginus tricuspis
GAAGCCCACAGATCTCCCAACACAAGGGACCCAAGGAAGACAACACCAAGACACATAATAATTAAAATGGCAAAGATCAAAGATAAAGACAGAGTATTAAAGGCAGCTAGAGAGAGAGAAAAGATCACCTACAAAGGAAAACCCATCAGACTATCATCAGACTTCTCAACAGAAACCTTACAGGCCAGAAGAGAATGGCATGATATATTTAATGTAATGAAATAGAAGGGCCTTGAACCAAGAATACTGTATCCAGCATGATTATCATTTAAATTTGAGGGAGGGATTAAACAATTCCCAGACAAGAGAAAGCTGAGGGAATTTGCCTCCCACAAACCATCTCTACCGGATATCTTAAACGGACTGCTCTAGATGGAAGCACTCCTAAGGATAAAAGGATGTCACGAGAGGAAATAAAATCATAGCAAAGAAAGCAGATCATCCAAATACTAACTAAAGGCAAAAAGTAAAATCAACTATCCACAAAAACAGTCAAAGGAAATTTAAAGAGAACAGAATAAAACACCCAGTATATAAAGAATGGAGGAGGAAGAATAAGAACAGAGAGAAATAAAGAATCATCACACTGTGTTTATAATAGCTTAGCAAGAGAGTTAAGTTAGACTGTTAGATAGTAAAGAAGCTACCCTTGAATCTTTGGTAACCACTAATCTAAAGCCAGCAATGGCAATAAGTACATATCCATTGATAATCACCCTAAATGTAAATGGACTGAATGCACCAATCAAAAGACACAGAGTAATAGAATGGATAAAAAAGCAAGACTCATCTATATGCTGCTTACAAGAGAATCACCTCAAACCCAAAGATATACAAAGACTAAAGGTGAAGGGATGGAAAAAGATATTTCATGCAAACAACAGGGAGAAAAAAGCAGGTGTTGCAGTACTTGTATCGGATAAAATAGACTTCAAAATGAATAAAGTAGCAAGAGATAAAGAAGGACATTACATAATGATAAAGGGGTCAGTCCAACAAGAGGATATAACCACTATAAATGTATATGCACCCAACAGGAGTGCCAGCATATGTGAAACAAATACTAACAAAATTAAAGGAGGAAATAGAAAGCAATGCATTCATTTTTGGAGACTTCAACACACCACTCACTCCAAAGGACAGATCAAACAGACAGAAAATAAGTAAAGACACAGAGGCACTGAACAACACACTAGAACAGGTGGACCTAACAGTCATCTACAGAACTCTGCACCCAAAAGCAGCAGGATACACATTCTTCTCAAGTGCACATGGAAAATTTTCCAGAATAGACCGATACTAGGCCACAAAAAGAACCTCAGTAATTTCAAAAATATTGAAATTCTACCAACCAACTTCTCAGATCACAAAGGTATAAAACTAGAAATAAATTGTAGAAAGAAAACAAAAAGGCTCACAAATACATGGAGACTTAACAACATGCTCCTAAATAATCAATGGATCAACGACCAAATTAAAACAGAGATCAAACAATGCATGGAGAGAAATGACAACAACAACACAAAGCCACAACTTCTGTGGGACGCAGCAAAGGCAGTTCTAAGAGGAAAGTATATTGCAATCCAGGCCTATTTAAAGAAGGAGGAACAATCCCAAATGAACAGTCTAAAGACACAATTACTGAAATTGGAAAAAGAAGAACAAATGAGGTCCAAAGTCACTAGAAACAGGGACAAAATAAAGATCAGAGAATAAATAAATAAAATTGAGAAGGATAAAACAATAGAAAAAATCAATGAAGCCAAGACCTGGTTCTCTGAAAAAATAAACAAAATAGATAAC
Organism: Phataginus tricuspis; assembly: GCA_029783875.1. NCBI lineage: Eukaryota > Metazoa > Chordata > Mammalia > Pholidota > Manidae > Phataginus > Phataginus tricuspis. The sequence continues at coordinate 32,560,959 of JAQQAC010016209.1, forward strand.
CCCCTAGCCAGACTCATTAAGAGAAAAAGAGAATCTACACACATAAACAGAATCAGAAATGAGAAAGGAAAAATCAGACCCCACAGAAATACAAACAATTATAAGAGAATACTATGAAAATCTATATGCTAACAAGCTGGAAAACCTAGAAGAAAGGACAACTTCTTAGAAAAATACAACCTTCCAAGACTGACCAAACAAGAAACAGAAAAACTAAACAGACCAATTACCAGCAATGAAATTGAACGGGTAATCAAAAAACTACCTAAGAACAAAACCCCCGGGCCAGATGGATTCACCTCTGAATTTTACCAGACATAGAGAGAAGAAATAATACCCATTCTCCTTAAAGTTTTCCAAAAAATAGAAGAGGAGGGAATACTTCCAAACTCATTCTATGAAACCGACATCACTCTAATACCAAAACAGGGCAAAGACCTCACCAAAAAAGAATATTACAGACCAATATCTCTGATGAACATAGATGCAAAAATACTCAACAATATATTAGCAAACCAAATTCAAAAATACATCAAGAGGATCATACACCATGACCAAGTGGGATTCATCTCAGGGATGCAAGGATGGTACAACATTCGAAAATCCATCAACATCATCCACCACATCAACAAAAGGAACAAAAACCACATGATCATCTCCATAGGTGCTGAAAAAGCATTTGACAAAATTCAGCATCCATTCATGATTAAAACTCTCAACAAGATGGGTATAGAGGGCAAGTACCTCAACATCATAAAGGCCATATATCACAAACCCACAGCCAACATCATACTTAACAAGAAGAAGATGAAAGTTTTTCATCTAAGATTGGGAAGAAGACAGGGATGCCCACTCTCCCCACTGTTATTCAACATAGTACTGGAGGTCCTAGCCACGGCAATCAGACAAAACAAAGACATACAAGGCATCCAGATTGGTAAAGAAGTCAAATTGTCATTATTTGCAGATGACATGATACTGTACATAAAAAACCCTGAAGACTCCACTCCAAAACTACTAGAACTAATATCTGAATTCAGCAAAGTTGCAGGATACAAAATTAACACACAGAAATCTGTTGCTTTCCTATACAGTAATGATGAGCTAACAGAAAGAGAAATCAGGGAAACCATTCCATTCACAATTGCATCAAAAGGAATAAAATACCTAGGAATAAACCTAACGAAGGAAGTGAAAGACCTGTACTCTGAAAACTACAAGACACTCCTAAGAGAAATTAAAGAGGACACTAACAAATGGAAATGCATCTCATGCCCTTGGCTAGGAAGAATAAATATTGTCAAAATGGCTGTACTACCTAAAGCAATCTACAGATTCAATGCAATCCCTATCAAACTACCAACAGCTTTCTTCAATGAACTGGAACAAATAATTCTAAAATTCATATGGAACCATAAAAGACCCCGAATAGCCAAAGCAATTCTGAGAAGGAGGAATAAAACAGGGGGAATTATGCTCCCTGACTTCATGCTCTACTACAAAGCCATAGTTATCAAGACAATTTGGTACTGGCACAAAAACAGACCCACAGACCAGTGGAACAGAATAGAAAATCCAAACATTAACCCAAACATATACAGTCAATCAACATTTGATAAAGGAGCCTTGGATATACAATGGGGAGATGACAGCCTCCTCAGCAGCTGGTGTTGGAAAAACTGGACAGCTACATGTAACAGAATGAAACTGGACTACTGTCTAGCCCCATACACAAAGGTAAACTGAAGGTGGATCAAAGACCTGAATGTAAGTCATGAAACCATAAAACTCTTAGAAAAAAACATAGGCAAAAATCTCTTGGACATAAACATGAGTGACTTCTTCATCCGGGCAAGGGAAACAAAAGCAAAAATGAAGAAGTGGGACTATATCAAGCTGAAAAGCTTCTGTACAGCAAAGGACACCATCAGTAGAACAAAAAACATCCTACAGTATGGGAGAATGTATTCATGACATATCCGATAGGGGTTGACATCCAAAATATATGAAGAACTCACGCACCTCAACAAACAAAAAGCAAATAATCCAATTAAGAAATGGGTAGAGGACATGAATAGACACTTCTCCATAGAAGAAATTCAGATGGCCAACAGGCACATGAAAAGATGCTCCACATCGCTAATCATCAGAGAAATGCAGATTAAAAGCACAATGAGATATCACCTCACACCAGTAAGGATGGCCAACATCCAAAACACAAGTAACAACAAATGTTGGCACGCATGCAGAGAAAGGGGAACCCTCCTACACTGCTGATGGGAATGCAAATTAGTTCAAGCATTGTGGAAATCAGTATGGAGGTTCCTCAAAAAACTCAAACTAGAAATACCATTTGACCCAGGAATCCCACTCCTAGGAATTTACCCTAAGAATGCAGCAGCCCAGTTTCAAAAATACATATGCACCCCTATGTTTATCGCAGCACCATTTACAATAGCCAAGAAATGGAAGCAACCTAAGTGTCCATCAGTAGATGAATGGATAAAGATGAGGTGGTACATATACACAATGGAATATTATTCAGCCATAAGAAGAAAAGAAATCCTACCATTTGCAACAACAAGGACGGAGCTAGAGGGTATTATGCTCTTTGAAATAAGCCAGGCGGAGAAAGACAAGTATCAAATGATTTCACTCATCTGTGGAGTAGAAGAACAAAGCAAAAAGTGAAGGAACAAAACAGCAGCAGACTCACAGAACCGAAGAATGGACTAACAGTTACCAAAAGGAAAGGAACTGGGGAGGATGGGTGGGGAGGGAGGGACAAGGTGTAAAAAAGGGCATTACGATTAGCAGATGTAATGTTGGGGGGGCACGGGGCGGGCTGTACAACTCAGAGAAGACAAGTAGTGACTCTATAGCATCTCACTACGCTGATGGACAGTGACGTAATGGGGTAGGTGGGGGGACCTGATGAAGTGGGGAGTTTAGTAACCATAATGTTACACATGTAATTGTAGATTAATGATAGCAAAATTAAAAAAAAATGATGTTGGGGCAACAGCATTCCCATTTGGGAAAAGATAAAACCAGATTCCTGTCTCCCAGCATACAACAGAATAAACTCCACGTGGATTAGAGATGTAAATTTTAAAGAGAGAAAAAAAAACATTCAAGTACTATAGCAGGATGAATTATTTTATAGCCCAAGTGTAGGGAACAGCCTCTCAACTTGACTCAAAATCCAGATGCAATAAAAGAAAATGATAAATTTTTAATTTTTTGTAATTTTATTGGTGCACATTTTAAGTATCACATAATGTACCTATTTCAAGCATACAGTTCAATGACATTTAGTACATTTACCAAGTTGTGCAACATCACGAGAACATTCTCATCCACCCAACAAGACCCTCCTGCATATTTACTGTTAATTCCATTTCCCCTACCTCAGACAACCGCTAAGCTACTTTCTGTCTCTACAGATTTGCCCTTTCTGGATGATTTTATTTAAAGGCATCAGATAGTATGTGGTCTCCTGTGTCTGGTTTCTCTCACTGGGCATAATGTTTTTGAGGTTCCGTATGGCAGAGCATGGAGCCCTAGTTTGCTCCTTTGTATTGTTGAATAGTATTCTTTGTAGAGCTATACCACATTGTATCTATCCATTCACAGTTTGGAGTATGATGACTAAGCTGCTAAAAACACTGTAAAAAAGTCAAAATGACAAACTAGGAGAAATATGTGCAACATACATCGCAGATAAAGTACTAATATCTCTGGTATATGAAGAGCTTGCAAAATTCAAAGGGTAAAAGTCCCAAATTCCTATTTAGAAATGAGCCAAAGACAGGAAGAGTCAGTTCATCTTAAAAGATATTAAAATGGCCCTTAAAGATACGAGAGGATACTTTGCACATTACAACTATACTGAGAACACCGGCTAGGATGGCTATGATAAAAAAGACAGATAATAACAAGTATTAGTGAGGCTGCAGAGAAGTTGAAACCCTCATACACCACTGGAGGGAGTGTATAACATCGCAGCAATCTTGGCAGTTGCTCAAAAGATCTATCATAGCGTTACCACATGAGCCAGCAGTTCCACTCCTAGCTCTCTACCCAGGGGATGTGAAAACATACAGCCATAAAATAACTTGTACACAAATGTTCATAGCAGCCCAAAGTGGAAACAGCCCAAAAGGCCACCAGCAGAGGAATGGATAAACAAAGTCTGGTCTGGCCACATAGTGGAATATTATTCCACCACAGAAAGGAACGAAGTGCTACTACATGCTACATACAACATGCGTGGGCCCTGAAAACATGCCAACTGAGTGAAAGAAGCCAGACACAAAAGGTTACATTGTATGATTCCACTTCTAAGAAATGTCCAGAATAGGCAACTTCTCAGGGTCAGAAGGCAGTTCAGAGGTTGCCAGGGAGGGGAGAATAAGGAGTGATTTCTAACGGGTACAGGCTTTCTCTGTGGGGTGATGAAAATGTCCTAGAACTGACTGTGGTGATGGCTGCACAGTTCTGGGAATCTAAGAGCTGCTGAACGGTGCACTTAAGATGGGTGAGTTGTATGGTGTGTGAATCACACCTTGATACAGCTTATATAAAATGACAGTGAGATACCATTTTTCATCTGTCAGATCAGCAGACCTCCTAAAGCATGACAATGTACCCTGATGCTAAGGCTGTGGGACACTCTCGTACAGTGTGAGAATGCAAACTGGAAGGCAAATCTGGCAATATCTAACAAAACTAAATTTGTACTTACCTTTTGACTTGGCAATACTATTTTAGGGACTTTTAAAATACACCTATGACAACAAGAAAACACACATGCACAAGGATGTTCAGCATTGCTTGTACTTGCAAAATAGTAGAAACTACCTAAGTATCTAAATAAAGGATATTGGCTAAATAAATTATGATACATCCACATAATGGAGTACTGCAAAACAAAGAATGTGGAAGATCTCTATGAGGTGATATGGGGTGGTTTCCAGGAAATATTCTAACATGAAAAAGAGTAAAGTCTATTCCAATGTGTGTAAGAAAGGGGAAATAAGCAAATATGCATGTATCTCCTTATTTTTGCAAAAGGAAACAAGGGAAGGATGTGCCAGAAAACAATGAAGGTAGTTACATATAAGGGGTGTGTGTGTGTATGTGGCGGGGTGGATAGCATAAATCGGGGAGTAAACAGCTGTCACACAGCACATCTTTTTGTGTAGTTTAATGCTGAAAGGTCAGAGGACATAGCTTCATGGGGCTCCCACTCTCCAAACACGGGCCAACTGGAGCTTTAAAGTTAAGATGACAGTAAAGGATTCTAACCCACTGAGTGTATTAGGAATCCATGAGACCATATGAATAATAAATAGGTAAATATATAAATTGGGGGAGAAGGGAGGTTATTACTTACAGTAATGCAGACTGGTAAATATGGAAGGACTGGCGGAGCTGGAAAATCTTCACTTTGCATCCATCTTAGTAAATATTGATTTGGACAAGAATCATCAATGGATACTAAATCTATGGGAGAGAAAGTCTGATAAGAAACAGGATATTGACATAGTCTTAAAGTATCTACCTACTGATGGTTTATTAGCTGCAAGAGGCAGAGCTGTAACTCTACAGCGGAGAAATTGGACAGTGCCTGGGCTAGGTGCCCAAAGTGCGCATCACTGGCAAGCGGCAGACAGGTATGTGCTTCTGGATGTGCTACCGTGAGAAGGGCGCAGGTCACTTTGATAGTATTTTGCCTGAGAAAGTGTAATCTGAATCTGTGGGGAAACATCTGCCATGTCCCAACTGAGGAACATTCTATAAAACCACTGGCCTGTGCTCTTCAACAATGTCCATCTCATGAAAAATGAAGAAAGGCTGAGGAACTAAAGGGGACTCTGAGATACTCTGCATGATACTGGACTGGATCCAGTACTGAAGTACAAGAATGCTATAGGGCACATTGTTGGAACAATTGATGACCTTGAAATAGGAACTATAATTATGGCAAGTATTGTATACAATGTTCCATCAGTGATGGCTGTGCTGAGGTTTCAACAGAACATGTCTTTGTTTTTAGGAAATACACAATCAGGTATTACGGAATAAAGCAGAGTGATGCCTGCAACCTACTCTCAAGCGGCTCGGATAAAATAAATGGTGTGTGTTTGCACATATGTGTATATATTACATATATAGATACACACATGCATATACACATGTGCATGTATATATGTGTATATACACACACACACATCTACAAAGAGAATGGTAAAACAAACATGGCAGAGTTTTAAAGTGGTTGGAGAGGTTTGTACAGTGTCAGCCTGGCCGAACCAGAACCATGTTTCCCAGAATCCCCTCCGCCGTGCAGTTCCAGGTCCGCGCTAGCTCAGAGATCATTGTAAGAGATCTGTCACAGGGCAGTAAGGCAGTACTCTCAGAAGGCACCCGGGGCTAAATGCAGTGGAAGACAGACACAGCGCTGTTGCCGGGTTCCAGTTTGTTCTCCGCTCCATGGCCAGCCTTTCCTCCCAGCTGCCGGTCTTACTGACCAATAGTGCCCCTTCCCCAGATCCATCACCACACTCTTGGCTGTGGCACCTCAGAGGCAACCACCCTGCTCAGGCCTCTCTGCCAGCCTCCCTTCAGGGCCCCAGGCTTCACTTTGGCAGCTGACCGCACCTGGCTCCTCACACTGGCTAGTTGGTGACTTTTCACCCTCCACCTTGTCCTGTCAGAGATGGTCACCTTCCCAGCTCCCCCATAGCTCTCTTCCCTCAATTCCCGCTAATAAATCCCTTCTAACTCACAGTGGCCCTGCTTCCCTCACAGAGCCCTGGCATTGGTGCCTATGAATAAAGGGTATATTGGAGTTTCCTGTACTCTTCCAACTTTTTTCTAAGTGTGAAATATTTTCAAGGTAAAGTATTAAAAATCCAGAGTTCTATGTTTTTATCTATTTCTCTAAGATTTTAAATATTGGCTGATCCTCTCACTAAAAGGTTAAAAAAAAGATTTTTCATTTCTAGTGAGAAAACTAAGTGCCAGTAGGCACTAACCTTCTTCCTCTGAGAGGACCCTCCAAACAAGGCCCCGGCAAGGCAGCGGGTGGAGGAGGACTCTGGAGCCTTCTGCTTGTTTCACCGCTGCCCTGCCCTGAGGACACATGAATAAGGCAGAGACAGCAGTTCACTGGTGGCAGGACCCAACCCATCCCCTCTTGCCACTTGATTGCACCAAGGGACCCAGACAGGACTACGACACAAGGGGCATTTTATAGCTAGAGAAACCGAGGGACAACACACTTAACTGACGTTCTCATACCCTCTGGAAGTTGCTAGATAACCACTCCGCCTTCAGCGACAGTATTCACGTGAGAAAAAAGCAGCATAAGAAGGCAAAAGATTAGAATTAGGGCTACAGATGGCTCTAAAATTACTTTCAGCAGTAACTCAAAATAGCAGAGCCAATATATCCACCTACTGTTTTATTCATCCAGCTTCTCCTGAGGCCCTATGCTATTTATTCCCTTTGGTGGACTTTCAGAGCAAATATTCCAAGGAAATCAGCATAAGATGTGGCAAAAAAATTTTTTTCATACAATACCTAAATCCTAAGTGTTCAATTTTCCCAGTTATAATTTCAGGAAGAGTCATATGTTTTATAATGTTGACCAGCCTTCCAGAGCAACTTGAATGAAATATATATCTGACTTTTGCTTTAAACCACAAGACAGGAAATCATTTTTAAAAAGTAAAATGTTGCCATCATTAGAGTAATACATGAGTTAGGCAAGAACCATCAATGGATGCTAAAATTAGTGGGTTAAATATTTGATAAGGAAATGAATATTTACATAAGCTCAAAGTATCTCCCCACAAAGTACTTATTAATTGCAAAGGGGAAAATACTGACTTTACAGTGGAGAAATACTCTGAACGCTACCTTTAATATCACTAACAATCAGACACACAGACATCATGTGCCACCTAATGTGACATGCTGGGGATAGAACGTCATTTCCATGGGGTTCCTGCCAAAAAAAAACCACCCTGAATGTAGTTATGAGGAAACATCAAATGAACCCGAATTGAGGGGCAATATTTCAAATAGCTGGCCTGTACTCTTCCAAACTGTCAAGGTCATGAACACCAAAGAAAGGCAAAGGAAGGTGGAACGGTTCTAGATTAAAGGACACTGGAGAGACTTCACAATTAAAGGCAACGTGTGAGCCTGGATTAGAAAAGCAAAATCGTTACACAGGACATTACTAGGACCATTGGCAAAATCTGAACAAGGATTGTAGATTACAGTTTTATAACGATGGTAAGTGTCCTGGTTTTGAGGGGTGTATTGTGGTAAATGTAAAAGGAAGTCCAGTGTCCGGACGCTTAGGAAGTACACACTAGCTAGCATCCCTATGCGGCACTTGCTTTGTTATTCTTGTTCTGAACTGTTTTTTTCTGCGAGTTTGAATTATTTCTAAATAAAAAAGTAAAAAAGAACAGTTAAAATAAAAAGATGCGTTCTGTGTGGTCTGTTGATTGGAACTTACTGAAGAGTTGTGTAGGTCCAGGGTGGCTAACGTCAAGCAGGAATTCATAGGACCTGTGGCCTGGAATCTTGGTCGGAAGTGTGCAGTGGCAGGTTTTGAAGAGACTGGGAATAGGTCTGACTCTGTCTTTGTATTTGCTTGTCGTCTCTCATCATTTTCCTTCAAAAGATGGCAGGGACGTGAACTTGCCAGCCATGCTCATGCTAGTGTCCCTAGGTTGGGTCCCACCGTGGGCCCTGATGGCTTTATGCTGGAGAGGCAGCACAGAGCAGAAACACCACTTCTGGCGATATTAATGGTAAGGAAATATTATAAACCTTTAGCTGTACAGCAGAACTAATGTAGCTGTAGGGAAGGGTAGTCACTGGCCAGCATTACTGATATCCTCTAATCCTAATACTGTTTTGTCATTCTGCTTGAGCCAGACAGAATTCTCTATAGTTTTGTTTATTCCTAGCCCTGTATCTTTCTCAAGTTTCCCTTCAAACGCTGGCCAAGTTCCATTACAATGCCTTACCCTCTGCTTGGGCCATTCATCCCAAATGTAACCACCAACAAAGAGCTAGCAGGCACAAACCTTATACAAAGATGACATTTAGCAGGCATCTACCATCCTGGAATCTACCCGGAAAGTCACTTACACATCGTCTATACCTCCATTTCTCTAGCTGTAAAATGCTCCTCTGAACAGGCAGAACTTGTCGTGTTCAATTTGGGCCACATCCAGTCAACACCTTAAAAGGTTTATGGGGAGAGGGAATATTTCATTCGGTGATACTTTCCCTGGCCTAAGGGAACTTATAACATAGGTGGAAAGGCAGAAACCATCAGATGTTAAAATTACTTGTGCAGAGAATTGATATGAGAAATTGGAAATCTTAATCCTGGTCTATCATGAATTCA
>JAQQAC010016209.1:32570410-32629693 GCA_029783875.1 Phataginus tricuspis
GAGCATTTATTATGTACCAGGACCTAAACTGAACAAGGATTAACACTCTGAATCCTCACAATACTGTTCGGAAGTAGGCACCAGTATCACCCCCATTTTACAGATACTCTGTGAGATCTTTCAACTCCAGTGTTCTGTAATTATGGGATATCAAGTTAAGTAATACTGTAAACTGTATTTTCCAAAATGTCCACAATATTTCCCACCCCACATGCTCTTTGTAAAGTGTGACTTTGACATCCTGCCTCATTGAATTTGGGTGGGCTTGTGACTAGAGAGGTGATGTAACTTCTGACGCTAAATCATAAAAACCAATATAGCTTATGTTAGTGTCTATTGTGGCACTACTGACCACCAAAAATGTAAGTTTTACTTCGCTTTGGTAAGTTGTAGTGGCCTAAAACAACACCCATTTATTAGCTCACAGTCTGCAGGTCAGAATTCTGGGCATAGCCTGACTGGGTTCTCTGCTCAGGATATCAAAAGGCTGAAATGAGGGTATTGGCTGGACTGAGTTCTCAGAAGATCTAGGGGAAAATCCACTTCCAGGCTCATCCATGTTGTTCAGGCTCATCAACTGATTTGGACCTTAATTACATCTGCAAAATTCCTTCTGTCATATATAATCATGGGAGTGAAATCTAATCAATTCCAAAGGTTCCACTCGACTCAAGGGGAGATTATGCCAGGGTAAGGGCCACTGGGGGTCATCTTAGAACTCTGCCTACCTCACAGCTTCTGTTTGATTCTCGTGTTATGCTTGCTCTTGCAGGTTAGCCACCATGGCTGTAAAGAAGCACAAGCAGCTTGTGGAGAGGAACTGAAGCCTTCTAGCCATCGGTCCTAGCTAAGCTCCCAGCCAACGACCAGTATTAACTTGCCAGCCATGTTAGTGAGCCATTTTGAAAGGCAATCTTTCAGTCTCAAGCCGAGCTGCCCCAGCTGGTGATGCAAGGGGCAGATGAGCATTCTATTGAGTCCCACCCAAACTGCAATTTGTGAGTAAAATAAAGGATTGTTGTTCTAAACCACCAAGTTTTGCGTTGGTCTGTTACGCAGCAATAGGTAACTGAAACAAAGTAACAGATCAAGTAAGATGATTTACAAGTACTGAAAGTTTTTTGTGAACCTGGAGTGGTAACTTATATTTCTTCTAGGACAATGGAGCATCTGGCAGTGTAGGCCTAAAATGTCATTCAGTTCATGCTTGCTGATTCATTAATTCAAACTTATACTGAACTGATTTACACCAGCATGCCAGTCATCCATATTTGAAAGCCTAGCATTCTAGGAGGGTTATCTAAAAATTATGCTGCTTTACTTTGAGCAGTGGCTGTACTATAGATTTTAAAGCTATATTTGTAAAATATTTGGGATATAAGTGATCATAGATAATGATTGTATTAATTTTTAAAGGTACAATGTGCTCATTTATGAAGCACTAAAGTATTAATATTTCAATGTATATTGACTGCTCAACAATTACTTTTATTGAAAAAAGTAAAAAATACTATGAAAATAATCAGTTTTGCCATTAAGAATTTTCATCAACAGATATTAACAATTAGGTGAAAGACTGCTAGAGAATAGAATATCCATACACTCTCAAAGAGGGTCCCCCTGGATTATTTGTTGATTACAGAGCGATAAAGGTACTTTTATGATGCAGAAACCTAGTAGACACTCCTTAACCAAATGACCAAATTTAATATTATCAATGATGGAACAAAGTGACATCATGTGCCTCCCATTGTGATGCACTAGGAAAAACATCATATGTAGTATTCTTGCCAAAAAATGTTTACCCTAAATCTGATTATGAGAAAACAGACAAGTCCAAATTAAGGACACTCTGAAAAACCAGACTGGTACTCTTCAAAAATGTCAATGTCATGAAAGACAAAAAATGCTGCAGAACTCTGGGATTAAGCTAAAAGAGATGATAACTAAATGTGAATCTTGATTGGATTCTGGATCTTCGTCCTCCAAGCAAGCCATAAAACTATAAAACTTAAATATGTACGGCATATTAGATAATAGTACTGTACTAAATGTTAAGTATCTTGAGTGAATATACTGTATACTGTAAGTACGAGAATGTCTTTCTTAAGAGCCAGATGCTGAGTTTCAGGGTGAAATGTCACTACGTCTGCAACACTCAGGCAAACTGTGTCAGGACTAAAATTCTGTTCCTGGTTGAAGAATTTCCTATCAAGCTCTGAGAGTTAACACTGTCCACAGACTGGACAGAACTGGCAGTTTCCCTTTGTATAGTTGTAGAGAAGCAGGCAGCTGGACACTTAGCTCCCTGGCCTGGCACGTGGAACTCTGAGAGCCTTAAGGTGGCCTTAGCACGATGGAGAGCAAAGGACAAGGCCATGGTTCCAGCTTTGCTAGAGGGCACACTCATACACGCACGCACATGCGTGCACACACTCTACACATTTTACGGCAGTCACGCAAAAGCGCAAGGGCAAGGCCACACCTGCCGCCTGCAAAGACAAGCATGACAGCGGCTGGTGCTGACCGGCACAATTTATGGCAGTCACGCGAAGGCAAGAGTGCCAGGCCGCCGGCTGCCTGGTGCCCTTGACAGCAGTCGCGTGAAGGCGTGAAGCCACGCACAGACCCTGTATCAGTATAGGCTCTGAGCCCCACGTCACTGTGGGCAGACCGTTCGTTTGTTTGTTGGTGCTCCCCCTGCTCTGCGATCATGGCGGCAGTAGCAGCCTTGCGGCGGAGGGCTAGGGACTACATGAAAAGCAAGGAGCTCCTGGAATACCTGACCAGCACACACTTCTGGGGTCCTGTGGCCAACTGGGGCCTACCGCTGGCCGCCTTTAAGGACATGAATGGGCCGCCGGATATCAGCAGCAGCCGCATGACGATGGCGCTCATCTTCTACTCGATGGCCTTCATGTGCTTCGCTTACCGCCTACAGCCTCGAAATTTACTGCTGATGGAGTGTCACGGCACCAACGTGGTGGCACAAAGTGTGCAGGCAGGCCACTACCTTATTCACCACTATGGTGATGGCACCGGGCCAGCCACCGTCCCGCCGCCCCTACCACCGACACTGCTGCTGCCACCACTGAGATCTCTGCAACCGCCAGTGACCCTACTGCTGCCAGCCCCTGCTAGACGCCTGTCGGCCCCAGTCCGTGGCCCCTGGAACAAGGCTGAGACCGCCAGGGTCGAAGCTGTGCAGCTTGCAAGCATGGAACTATTATTCCTCAGAAGACAAGACCAATGAAAAGTTCGGTTTGGACTCTACAACAAATCTGATTTAAACTTGCAGTTTGGTAAATAAAAATAGCACCACAGAACTGAAGCTGTTCAGTGTTATTTTGTGAGCTGCAAAAATGTTTTTTAGAAGGTGATTGTAGATTGGCTGATCTTCCCCTTCATGTGACCTGCAACTTGAGGGTTAGTGTATATAGGGAAGACTGAGTGAAAGACACTTCAAATTATCTAACTCCCCCTTTTTCTTAAAGCTGTCTTGGGAACATTTTGTTACTTGTTTTGGGTATCTGGGCCAAGTGAGGGTGCTTAGCAGCACGTGACTTTTAAAACTTGGTACAGCCACAAATCTCTCTCCCCCCCCCCCCCAAAAAAAAAGTCCAGGGGCTCTTTCTACTGAGGGAAATATTTTGAAGTGGGTTTAAATGAACTCAGAGAAATCCAGCTTAGACTTTTAAGGAGCATTTATTAAGAGAACCTGGAATCTGTTAGGCAGAGTGAGTATAGAATCTTCCATGGTAACAACTCCCATCAGTTGATGTCAAACTGGGATTCTAGGTAAATAGAAAATAATTAAATGACAAAGTCATAATCCTTTCCTCTTTTCCTCACACCTAAAAATGGGGGAAATAGCAGTTTGTAAAACTGGTTAACCCTGTTGAACACTAGCTAGGGGTAGGAATGAGGGTCAGTGGCCAATAGTATTAGCCCAGAGTATCCTAGGAATCCTGTGGGTGCTAAGAACTTTTCTTAAACCAGAGAGCATAGGGAAGTAAAAGAAAAGGGTGGGGCTGTGGGGTGTGAGGCCGTTATCTTTGCAGCAGAATCTGCCCTCTAGGATTTGACTCCAAATCTCCCCCTCCTCTGGAGGATGTAGGAAGTTCTATAGTAGTCTGCTGGGGATCCCCCATGTATGTATTTAAGAGTGCCTCTGCTTTTGTTAAAGATTGCAAATGCAAAGACATTGAAAACAACTCTCTGAAAGATGTTCTGAAAACATCAGGTCTTAGATAAGACAGGCACATTAGGGGAATTCTGGAAGATTCCCCTTTATCTTCTGTGGCATCTAAGCAGTAGTTCTCTTGTAGGCAGTTTCTGCGTTTCACATTTTGCAGAGGGAAAGAACAAAGTCTGGAAACCTATAGTATATTAGTTACCTATTGCTGTGTAACAAATCACACCAAAACTTAGTTTAAATGAACAAATACTATTGTGCAATTTCTGAGGATAAGGAATCTGGGAGTGGCTTAAGCTGGGTGCTTTTGTCTCAGGGTCTCTCAGCTGTCTGCTGGGGCTGCAGTCCCTGAAGAATTGTCTGGGGCTGGAGGATTCACTTCCAAGCTCACTCACACATTTGCAGGAGGCCTTAGTTCCTTGTCATGTGGGCCATAAGGCTGCTCATGACATGGCTTCCCCCAGAGAAGGTGTTTCAAGGGAGAGAAAGCCCAAGATGGGAGCCATAGTCTTTTATAGCTTAATCTGTGAAGTGACACACCATTACTTCAGCTGTGTTCTGTTGGTCACATGGACCAACCCTGATATACATTGTGGGAGGACAATACAAGGGTGGGAATACCAGGGGGCAAAGATTGTTGGGGACCATCTTGGTGGCTGGTTACCATATATGGTTCTGAAATAATTCTCATGCCTTTCTAAACTCAGCAGGAAGTAATGAAGCAGGTAAGGTCATTGCCAACCTTCCCAAAGAGATGTCACAAAATGCTCAGTTAGATTTTGTGGTCATTACTAACATGCATACATCTTGCAGATGGGTTTGAGAAGCAGGAAAGAAGTCTCTGGAAGATGGAGGCAGCTCCTAATAGTTTAGATACTTAAGACGATAATACAGTAATAGAAAGCAGTTCTTAAAGTTCTGAAATAACCTTCTATCAAGATTTTCATTAAAACTTTAAGGATTTTTTCCCTTCATTACTATACGACTAGAGATTAATATATTTTTAGATTTGTCTTACAAAATGTGTTTTGTAATTTGAATACTATATTTCAATAAAGGTCACTGTCTGTTGAAGACATTTCAGAGCAGGTAGGTTTCTAATTAACCTGGTAGTAAGGAAAAAGGAAGTAATCCTTGCTGATAATTTCCTATCACTCTACATTTATGATTTAGAGGACAAAATCATTGGAGAAACCTCTACTCTAACACAGTGCTCCACTTACAGGATTAGATCATAGGATCTAATCTGTAATATGCCTGCCCAACTAAGAGGTCTAGCCCTCTATTGCCTAGGATATTAGGGTTTAAAGCCATGTGAGTGATGAATTTTTAATAAAAATGAACCTTTCAAACCACTAAGGTAACAATATTTCCTAATCCAAAAGGTCTCTAACATAGTCTTTTCTGGCTTTGTCAATTTAACTTTAAACTTGTCTACACACCTCTACCAATATTTTATGAAGCCAATAATAACATCCTTCGAGTTGACAGAGCTATTTTGCCAGTTTTTGTTACTGACACACTTTTGTTATTTCCCAGAATTCAGTTTTTATACAGATCTTTCTCAACTGAAGATGGAGTTACTTCAGTTAATCGAAAATATTGTTAAGTCAAAAATGCATTTAATGGGGTATGGGGGGGACTCGATAATAAGGGTGAATGTAATAAGCACATTGTTTTTCTTGTGAAACCTTCATAAGAGTGTATATCAATGATACCTTAATAAAAAAAATGCATTTAATAGACCTATCGAACATCACAGAGCTTAGCCTGCCTACCTCAGAACACTTACATTAGCCTACAGTTGGGCAAAATCATCTAACACAAAGCCTATTTTAGAATGAAGTGTTGGATATACTATGGAATTTATTGAGTACTCTACTGAAAGTGCAAAGCAGAACGGTTGTTAAGTGTATTGCTGTTGACCCTGTGACCACATGGCTCACTGGGAGCTGTGGCTTACTGCCCTGCCCAGCAGAATGAGAGAGGACTGGACCACATACAGCTAGTCTGGGAAAAGATCCCAATTCGAAGTATGGTTTCTACTAAATGGGCATTGCTCTCGCACCATCCTAAAGTTGAACCATCCTAAGTTGGGGACCGTCTGTACTGAGTTTAATTTATTTTTCCTTAGGTCCTTGGAGTTCTGTGGAAACCACAGGCTAAAACCCAAAGAACATTACATTTGCAGCTATAATGCTAAACCATGTTTTCTAATTCTTTCAAAACTATGAACCACAAACTGTGTCCCAGGCAGAGTCTGGGAGCAAATAATAATGCTGGATGAAAACCAGGCACTCTGAGATAACAGGCAACCACTTGCTGGACTTCTCCTGACCCACCCCTGGAGGTAGAGCTGACCCCCACAAATATGGAGGCTAGGACATATTCCAGGAAATGTGACCCATAAGTCTTGCAGTTTGAATTTATAATTGTTCATGTCTATTATTTTGAAATTTAAAATTTTAAACATTCAAAATACAGGAGTGCATGTTTGTTGTAAAAATTTCATGTGACAGTATACAGAAAGTAAAAAAGCCAGATTTCTTCTAACCCCTCCCCACCCCCACTCCAAGCCCCAATTTTTCCAGAGCTAACAGCAAAAAAGCTGGGGAAAAGCACACAACTTTCCAGGCCAATATTATTTGAAAATACAGTTTTACAGCATTCTATGCATTGTTTAACATTCTACTTTTCTATTTAACATGTCTTAGAGATCATGCCATATTACTACATTGCAGCATTACCTCATTCCTTTTAACAATTTCATAATACTCTGTAGCAAGGATGTGCTGATTTAACCAGTCTTTTCTTGATGGCTGACTGCCAATGCCGTGAACACCCTTTTGTGCATGCCCTGTGCCCACATGCACACATCTGTGGAAGAGAGGCCCTGCATGGCTCCATTTGCTTCAAAGCCCTCTCTGGTCATGTCTTCCTTTCTTTGCTCCAGTTTCACCGTAATTAAATATTGCCAGTATAATGTTTTCTGAAGAGTATCTTTATCAGGCAGACAATACATCCAGTAAGATGACAGTTTGGATACCATCATCCATACCTTACAAATTGTCACATTTGCATCTGCTTCAGTGCCTGGCACAGCATGTGGCTGACACTCGATAAATGTTGGCTCAACAAGGAGGAGCTAACTAGACACAAGAGGTATGAAATCAAAGTGTTCATAACCTCAAAGTTCCTGAAGTTAAAAATCAGGTCTTAAATTGGTTAGTGAATCAAGATTTAATTTGATCCCAAGTTTTTACCTTTTATATAGATGCTAGTTAATATTTCACTATGTTTCTTGGTTTGGGGGAAGTCTTCTAAAGGAACGCCATGAAATGAAGAGTGAAAGGAAATACAAGATAAAAGACCAAATAGTAATGGGAAAGATTAAAGCTGGAAGTTACGGGCACATCTGCATTCATCCAGGTTTTACAGAATTTTATTAAATGGATTTTAATGTAAAGATACACCAAATATAACCTACCCTCTGTCCATTCACCACAGATCACATCCCTGATGGGTGGCCGGGCAAGCCAAGGAGCATGGCTTGGGCTTGGGATGGAAGTGCTTCCTCCAGGCAGTGAGGGACGTGCCAATTCTGGCCCTGAAGGTCCAGAGGCAACACGGCCCAGTTAGGTACCACTGGCTTTGGGAAGGAGCCAATGTAGAGGACTGCTGAGAGTGAGTCTGACCCCAAAAACCAATGCACACAATGGGACAATGGTTTCTCAGTTCAGGAAACAAGCAGGACAAAGTCAGCAGTGGACGGCTTTTTGGGTAAAAGAATAGACAGAGTAAGAATGAATTTGTGAATTTGTTGAAATAAAATTACGTCTTTGAATTTCCATAAGAATGTTGAAATTTCATAAATCTAGTAATGAAGGACCAGGTTTACTTAATAGTATAACTAACTATCTGTGAAAAACCCTAAGCTAACAGTTGACCCTTCAAGTCAACAAATATTCAAAGAGCACCCAGGGCCAGGCTCAGCACTTGGGATACAGCTGAACAGACAGAGCTCTGACTGCTGGGCGAATTTACTTTTTACAAGCGTACCATCCACAAGCCAACACCTTTGGAGCTTTCCCTGACATCCCTGCTTTTGGCACTGGCCCAGCCCCCGCCCTGCACTTCCCCAGGTTAGTGGAGTCACTGTTCTCCAGCTCCCAGTGACCAGCCTGGCCCCACCTCCTTACCCTACTGCCCCAGGCCACCAGCAATGGGTAGTAACAGTTCTGTACTAATTGGAAATGGCTAGAAAATGCCCTTTCAGGCAATTTTTTTTTTGGCTTTCTTCCAAGAAAAGGATTTATATTTCAACATTTACATCACAGCCCACCCCTTGGACATTCTCATGAACGAGACCTTCAAGAAGGCAGGTTGTGTGCCAGTAGGCAGAGAACTTCTTCCACAGGCCTGGCCAAACACAGCCTTACTGTGTTAAGCAGCTGGAATTTAGGACCAGAAAAGAATCCTGCCATTTAAACAGCAAAAAAACAAAAACCCTGGATGACAGCATGTTTTGGTACAAGAGCACCTAATATTTTTTGATTGGCACAGATAACAAAACACCAAGCTTATGAACATAAAAAAATAGTCCCAAGAGTTGAAGGAAAGTTCAGGAAAAAATTCCTTTTTGTTTGGGTACAGTACTCGGGTAAGTTTTTCCTCATGCACAGGAGAGGATGGCTCAGATGGAAGCCATGCTGGCTCTGACGGAACATGCCTGATCACTGCTGAGGGCAACCTAAAATAAGAGAAAATATTTAATATTCTATACTTGAAGGAAAAAACATAAAATATTGAAGACAGTTATTTATTTTAATAAGTTTTTCTTATTGAAATTAACAAGTGGTTATTACTGCCGAAGCTAAGCCAGGCACCAGCGGCACCACTGGAGAGCTGACACACTTTTTGATTATGTTATAAAGCTGACTCACTCACGACTAGACCACTCACTTCAGGTATGTCCACCTAAACAAAGCTGACGGGGTTTCTGTTCAATTACTTCCCAGATGTGAGCTCCATCACTTAGAAAGCCCAAAACTCAGTGGCCTTTCTTTCAAATAATAAGGACACTGGGAAACTTCAGATTAGATGAAACTGAGTGTTCATTATGACCTTACATAAAAGAACAGACATCAAAGACATGAGCCTCCTCTGTCCTTATTTAACATCATATGTCTGAACTCACCTCAGGCCTTCCCTTTAGGTGTCTGTGCCCCATGTTCCTTTGAATCTGGTTTTTGATGCTGGAGATGGAGGCTGTCTAGCTTCTGCATATCTTCTGTAAGAACACTTCTAAGATCCTCATTGTTTCTCAGAAATTCTTTCACCACTTCCAGTTGATTTAAGATCTGCAAGAGGAAACCATATAATGTACAGCTTAGAAAATTTTCTAGCAGATTTGTAATTCAGATGAAAAACTTATTAACTCTGAGTGTGGCCTCTTGCTCATGTAACCACCAATAGCTGGTTCTGGGCCATACACAGGGATGTTTGCTTGTCTTCTGAATTGTTTGGTTTTTTTTTTTTTGCTTTGAGGGTTTAATACCCAGAATATATCAGAATATATAAAAAACTCATACAATTCAAGAGCAAAAAACTCCAAATAATCCAACAAAAAATGGGCCGAGGACCTGAATAGACATTTTTCCAAAGACATACAGAGGGCCAACAAGCACATAAAAAGATGCTCCATATCATTAATCATCACAGAAATGTAAATCAACATCACAATGAGGTAGCACCTCACACGTGTTAGAATGGCCACTATCCAAAAGACAAGAAATAACAAATGCTGGCGAGGATGTGGAGCAAGGAGACCCTGGTGCACTGTTGGTGGGAATGTAAATTGGTACAGCCACTATGGAAAATAGTATGGAGGCTCCTCAAAAAACTTAAAATAGAGTACCATAGTTTCTAGCAATCCTACTTCTGGGAATATATCTGAAGGAAACAAAAACACTATGTCCAAGAGATATCTGCACCCCTCCATGTTCACAGCAGCATTATTTACAATAGTCAAGACATGGAAACAACCTAAGTGTCCATCAACAGATGAACAGATAAAGAAGTTGTGATATATATACACAATGGAATATTATTAGTCAGTCATAAAAAAGGAAGGAAATCCTGCCATTTGCGATTTGCGACAACATGGATAGACCTTGAGGGCATTATGCTAACTGAGATGTCAGACAGAGAGATAAATACTGTATGATCTCATTTATATGTGGAATCAAAAATAAAACAAGAACAAGAAAACAAGCTCAAAGAAAAAGAGATCAGATTTGTGGTTACCAGAGCTGGAGGGGGGGGTCAGGGTGGGGTGGGATTGGAGGAAGGTAGTCAAAAGCTACAAACTTCCAGTTGTAAGGTAAGTAAGTAAGTAGTGGGGATGTAATGTATAGCATGGCGACTATAGCTAACACTGCTGTATGGTATATATGAAAATTGTTAAGAGAATAAATCCTAAGGGTTTTCATCACAAGGAAAAAAAACCTTTTTTTCTTCTTTTTGCATCTATACGAGATGGTGGATATTAACTAAGCTTTCTGTGGCAGTCATTTCACAATATACGTAAGCCAAGTCATTATGCTGCACACTTTAAACTTATGTAATGCTGAATGTCAAGTATACCTTAATAAAACTGGAAACAAATTTAAAATAGTTTTTCTGCTCTAAAACTTCCTGCATTTGTAAGAAAGGGCTATATATTATCGCTGTATGTACACATACATACATGTAAACACATATATATATACACATATAAAAATAAAATGAAGCCCTTTCGTTTTGAATTTTGTACTCATACATTACTAGTAAATATACACACGTATGTACACACACATACACACAAATATACACACAGTATAAAGCTCTTTCACTTTGTACCTGTACATTTATTACTATTGAATAAATGTTTATTGTTATGAATATTTAGAAAATATACATATAGTTAATAGAAAGAAATGTACAGGTACAATATTCAAATGAACACAAGGGTACAAGCTAAAAAGTCAGTCCTCTTCCATAGCCTGTTCCCAGTGACCCAGCCCCTCTCAGAGGTGACCACAATGAAGTTTCTTGCGTTTCCTCTAGAGATATTTATGCATTTACATATGAGAACATGTATATATAGACATTTAAAAAAATTTCAGCTTCACTGAGGTGTAAATAACACATACACATTTTTTAAAAACACGAATGGCAACAAGCTAGACACCATTTTTCAACTGATTTTTTTCTTTATTAGATTATAAAAAGTGGCCCCAAATTTTAAAAAATAGCTGAATAGTATTTTGGTTATAGATGTTTCATATTTTAACATGTTACTTCAAACCTTCTGCTAAGAAAAATAATGCTGCAGGAACTAACCTGGTACATGTGTCATTTTGCATAAGTGACAAGCTATTTGTAGGATCTGTTTTTAGAAGCAGAATGCAGTTTTAATTCTGACAGAGTTTTCAGTTTTAATGTTAATAGATTTTGCCAAACTGCCATCATACCAGTTATGCCAATTTAAACTCCCACAAGTAACGTCCTTCCTGACGTTTAAACTAATAAAAACACTCTCAGAATAGTACCATGGAAGTGTTTTCTCTAGGCTTATCCCAGGATACCCTCACTGGTCACTGTGCTTGTTGCACATGATTTACTCAAATTTGGGGGTGTGGTCAACTTTTTAAATGGGGGACCCCCAACTCCATGCTAAGTCAAGATGACCTACATCTAAGTAAGAAAAGCAATGGAGTACGCTAGCCTAGCAGAGTAGTGGTTCTTAAGCCAATTACATAATTGATTCTGATGCAGAGGGTTTCGGAGGGAACCTAGGCAGGCCCTCAGGGTAGTGTGATGTAAGTGAATGAAAGAGCCAGATGCTGGAGGATGGCTGCCAGGGCTGGACTGGACTGGGAGGAGAAGCTGCCGCTTGGGCCAGGATGAATAGGGGACAGGGAAGGCCAGTGAGGAGCTGAAGATGACTGGAGTTCTCCAGATAGGTGAGTAAGTAGATGGGGCATGCCCTTCAGCTGGAGCTGTTCATTGCACAGCTGGAAACAAGCCTATAGCTCCAGAAAGATGCCTAGGCTTTAAATAATATATCTGGACACCATAAAAACGTGAAGTGAAGATTCCACTAATGACATGATTCATGGTGTACCTTAGTGAGGGGGGGACGGCACTGTCAGTGTTACCGCCTAGTGACCTAGGCGCACCCCAGGGGCCTTCCTGTGGTTCCCATCAGATGCCCGTGACCCTGCTGGCTGGGTCTCTGCCCACACTCACACTCTAAGATGGAGGGTGGTCCTCCCTCCCCTGTTCCTTTTCATTTGATGGCTTGGGAACTGTGATCCTTTTTGCTGTCACCTCCTGACCCTCTCTGCCCTTGAAATGTGCTTAAGAGGGGCAATTATTTTAACTTGGAGGGGAGAAAAAGTCAAAAGAAGTTTTAATTATTAAAAATGGGGAAGCCTTATGCACGTTTATATGCAAAGAGGGAAGACGAAGTAGAGGTGGAAAAACCGAAGTACCAGAAAAATTATGGAATGCAGTCAGATTTGGATTTTGAAGCCCAACTTCATCACTTAACCAGCTGTGCTGACTTTGGGCAAGACACTTGACATTTCTGAGCTTACTTCTATATAAAAGATGGTAACAACATCACCTAGGATTCTTGCAAGGATTAGAAATAAGCTATGAAAAGCACTTAGCATTGTGTCTGGTACATTCCTTCTTTCCTCCATTCATTTAACAAATGGTTATTGAGAGTCAGTCTGCTATGTGCCATGCCCTTTTCTAGGCAAAAGATGCTTAGCACTTCTTTAGGCAGTTAAGCCAAAACTCTTGGCCTTGTCTCT
This sequence comes from Phataginus tricuspis, assembly GCA_029783875.1. Classification (NCBI taxonomy): domain Eukaryota; kingdom Metazoa; phylum Chordata; class Mammalia; order Pholidota; family Manidae; genus Phataginus; species Phataginus tricuspis. Next base: position 32,583,470 of record JAQQAC010016209.1, read on the forward strand.
GATGCTTCTCTCTCTTTCTGTCACAGACTGTATCTCCCACCTCCTTACCACCTCTATCCTTCCACCTAGAGTCTGAACCACCATCTCTCTTACCTGATCATGGCAGCAGCCTCCTACCAGGTCTCCTGCTTCTATCGTATGGCTGCCATGGCTAGAGAAAGAGCCTAGGCTCTTCCGATGGCTCACGGGCCTGACGTGACCTGCTGGTTCTGCCTTCCCTTCTCTCACCTCCTCACCACTTTTCTTGCTCTCACTCCAGTCCAGCTGCCTGGTTCAACTCATTGTGCCCTCAACCTGAATGCTCTTGCTCCAGATGTGCACATGGCCAATCCTCATTTCTTCCAAGGTATTGCTAAGTCTCACCTTCTCAGTGAGGCCACCCTGACCACCCTATTGCAACCTGACACCCAACCCACTCTGCTAGTACTGATTCCCAAATGCTCCTTCTAACGCACCACATCATTTACTGCCTATGCACACTGTTTACCATCTGTCTCCCACTCCAGTGATCTTGGTTTTGTTCACTGATGCATACCAAGCTTCTAGAACTGTACCTGGCACATAGGAGCCACTTGCTCAGTAAATATTTCTGGAACAGAACAAATGAAGGGCCATTGGGATCCTTCCTCCTCTGCCTCAAGTACATTCAGTCACTGCCTATCTGCCTGAGTTTCCCCGTGGGCCTATGTGGAGGAGTGTCCCTCACCAGGGTTTAAAAAATCAGTAATGGTTTTAAAAAATGTGCAAAATCTTTACATGTGTTATAGCCACTTACTGTGCTTTATATTCTTTAGGTGACTTTTTTTTGGTATCATTAATCTACAAATGCACATTATGGTTATTAAACTCCCCACTTCATCAGGTCCCCCCTACCAACCCCATTACATTCACTGTCCATCAGCATAGTGAGATGCTATAGAATCACTACTTGTCTTCTCTGAGTTGTACAGCCCTCCCCATGCCCCCCCCCAACATTACATCTGCTAATCGTAATGCCCCTTTTCCCTCCTTGTCCCTCCCTTCCCACCCATCCTCCCCAGTCCCTTTCCCTTTGGTAACTGTTAGTACATTCTTGTGTTCTGTGGGTCTGCTGCTGTTTTGTTCTTTCAGTTTTTTTTTTCTTTGCTCTTATGCTCCACATGTGAGTGAAATCATTTGATACTTGTCTTTTTCCGCTTGGCTTATTTCACGGAGCATAATACCCTCTAACTCCATCCATGTTGTTGCAAACGGTAGGACTTGTTTTCTTCTTATGGCTGAATAATATTCCATTGTGTATATGTACCACCTCTTCTTTATCCATTCTTCTACCAATGGACACTTAGGTTGCTTCCATTTCTTGGCTATTGTAAATAGTGCTGCGATAAACATAGGGGTGCATCTGTCTTTTTGAAACTGGGCTACTGCATTCTTAGGGTAAATTCCTAGGAGTGGGATTCCTGGGTCAAATAGTATTTCTATTTTGAGTTTCTTGAGGAACCTCCATACTGCTTGCCACAATGGTTGAACTAATTTGCATTCCCACCAGCAGTGTAGAAGGGTTCCCTTTTCTCCACATCCTTGCCAACATTTGTTGTTTGTGTTTTGGATGTTGGCCATCCTCACTGGTGTGAGGTGATATCTCATTGTGGTTTTAATTTGCATTTCTCTGATGATTAGTGATGTGGAACATCTTTTCATGTGCCTGTTGGCCATCTGAATTTCTTCTATGGAGAAGTGTCTATTCATATCCTCTGCCCATTTCTTAATTGGATTATTTACTTTTTGTGTGTTGAGGTGCGTGAGTTCTTTATATATTTTGGATGTCAACCCCTTATCTGACATGTCATTTATGAATATATTCTCCCAAACTGTAGGATTCTCCCAAACTTTTTCTTCTACTGATGGTGTCCTTTGCTGTACAGAAGCTTTTCAGCTTGATATAGTCCCACTTGTTCATTTTTGCTTTTGTTTCCCTTGCCCAGGGAGATATATTCACGAAGAAGTCGCTCATGTTTATGTCCAAGAGATTTTTGCCTATGTGTTTTTCTAAGAGTTTTATGGTTTCATGACTTACATTCAGGTCTTTGATCCATTTTGAGTTGACTTTTGTGTATGGGGTTAGACAGTAGTCCAGTTTCATTCTCTTACATGTAGCTGTCCAGTTTTTCCAACACCAGCTGCTGAAGAGGTTGTCATCTCCCCATTGTATATTCAAGGCTCCTTTTTCATATATTAATTGACCATATATGTTTGGGTTAATGTCTGGATTTTCTATTCTGTTCCACTGGTCTGTGGGTCTGTTCTTGTGCCAATACCAAATTGCCTTGATTACTGTGGCTTTGTAGTAGAGCTTGAAGTCTGGGAGCATAATTCCCTGTTTTATTCCTCCTTCTCAGGATTTTTTAGGCTATTCGGGGTCTTTTGTGGTTCCATATGAATTTTAGAATTATTTGTTCCAGTTCATTGAAGAAAGCTGTTGGTATTTTGATAGGGATTGCGTTGAATCTGTAGATTGCTTTAGGTAGTATAGCCACTTTGACAATATTTATTCTTCCTAGACAAGAGCATGGGATGAATTTCCATTTGTTAGTGTCCTCTTTAAGTTTTCTTAGGAGTGTCTTGTAGTTTTCAGGGTATATGTCTTTCACTTCCTTTATTAGGTTTATTCCTAGGTATTTTATTCTTTTTGACGCAATAGTGAATGGAATTGTTTTCCATTCTTTCTGTTACTGGATCGTTAGTGTATAGTAAAGCAACAGATTTCTGTGTGTTAATTTTGTATCCTGCAACTTTGCTGAATTCAGATATTAGTTCTAGTACTCTTGGAGTGGAGTCTTTAGGGTTTTTATGTACAATATCATGTCATCTGCAAATAGTGACAATTTGACTTCTTTACCAATCTGGATGCCTTGATTTTCTTTGTTTTGTCTGACTGCTGTGGCTAGGACCTCCAGTACTATGTTGAATAACAGTGGAGAGAGTGGACATCCCTGTCTTGTTCCTGATCTTAGATGAAAAGCTTTCAGCTTCTCGCTGTTAAGTATGATGTTAGCTGTGGGTTTGTCATATATGGCCTTTATGATGTTGAGGTACTTGCCCTCTATACCCATTTTGTTGAGAGTTTTTATCATGAATGGATGTGGAATTTTGTCAAATGCTTTTTCAGCATCTATGGAGATGATCATGTGGTTTTTGTTCTTCTTTTTGTTGATGTGGTGGATGATGTTGATGGATTTTCGAATGTTGTACCATCCTTGCATCCCTGGGATGAATCCCACTTGATCATGGTATATGATCCTCTTGATGTATTTTTGAATTTGGTTTCCTAATATTTTGTTGAGTATTTTTGCATCTACGTTCATCAGAGATATTGGTCTGTAATTTCCTTTTTTGGTGAGGTCTGTGCCAGGTTTTGGTATTAGAGTGATGCTGGCTTCATAGAATGAGTTTGGAAGTATTCCCTCCTCTTCTATTTTTTGGAAAACATTAAGGAGAATGGGTATTATTTCTTCTCTATATGTCTGATAAAATTCAGAGGTGACTCCATCTGGCCCAGGGGTTTTGTTCTTGGGTAGTTTTTTGATTATCGACTCAATTTTGTTGCTGGTGATGGGTCTGTTTCGGTTTTCTGTTTCTTGCTTGGTCAGTCTTGGAAGGTTGTATTTTTCTAAGAAGTTGTCCATTTATTCTAGGTTTTCCAGCTTGTTAGCATATAGATTTTCATAGTATTCTCTTATAATTGTTTGTATTTCTGTGGGGTCTGATTTTTCCTTTCTCATCTCTGATTCTGTTTATGTGTGTAGATTCTCTTTTTCTCTTAATAAATCTGGCTAGGGGTTTATCTATTTTGTTTATTTTTTCAAAGAACCAGCTCTTGGTTTCACTGATTTTTTCTATTGTTTTCTTCTTCTCAATTTTATTTATTTCTTCTCTGACCTTTATTATGTCCCTCGTTCTGTGAATTTGGGCCTCATTTGTTCTTCTTTTTCCAATTTCAATAATTGTGTCTTTAGACTATTCATTTGGGAATGTTCTTCCTTCTTTAAATAGTCCTGGATTGCAATATACTTTCCTCTTAGAACTGCCTTTGCTGCATCCCACAGAAGTTGTGGCTTTGTGTTATTGTGTCATTAGTCTCCATATATTGTTTGATCTCTGTTTTAATTTGGTCATTTATCCATTGATTATTTAGGAGTATGCTGTTAAGTCTCCATGTATTTGTGAGCCTTTTTGTTTTCTTTGTAAAATTTATTTCTAGCTTTATACCTTTGTGATCTGAGTAACTGGTTGGTAGAATTTCAATATTTTTGAACTTACTGAGGTTCTTTTTGTGGTCCAGAGTATGTGGTCTACTCTGGAAAATGTTCCATGTGCACTTGAGAAGAATGTGTATCCTGCTGATTTAGGGGGTAGAGTTCTGTAGATGTCTGTTAGGTCCATCTGTTCTAGTGTGTTGTTCAGTGCCTCTGTGTCTTTACTTATTTTCTGTCTGAGTGATCTGTCCTTTGGAGTGAGTGGTGTATTGAAGTCTCCTAAAATGAATGCATTGCTTTCTATTTCCTCCTTTAATTCTGTTAGTATTTGTTTCACATATGTCGGCACTCCTGTGTTGGGTGCATATATATTTATAATGGTTATATCCTCTTGCTGGACTGACCCCTTTATCATTATGTAATGTCCTTCTTTATCTCTTGCTACTTTCTTTGTTTTGAAGTCTATTTTGTCTGATACAAGTACTGCAACACCTGCTTTTTTCTCCCTGTTGTTTGCATGAAATATCTTTTTCCATCCCTTCACCTTTAGTCTGTGTATATCTTTGGGTTTGAGGTGAGTCTCTTGTAAGCAGCATATAGATGTGTCTTGCTTTTTTATCCATTCTGTTACTCTGTATCTTTTGATTGGTGCATTCAGTCCATTTACATTTAGGGTGATTATCGATAGATATGTACTTATTGCCATTGCTTGCTTTAGATTAGTGGTTACTAAAGGTTCAAAGGTAGCGTCTTTGCTATCTAATAGTCTAACTTAACTTTCTTATCAAGTTATTATAAACACAGTCTGATGATTCTTTATTTCTCTCCCTTCTTATTCTTCCTCCTCCATTCTTTATATACTAGGTGTTTTATTCTGTACTCTTTTACGTTTCCTTTGACTGTCTTGTGGATAGTTGATTTTACTTTTTGCCTTTAGTTAGTATTTGGATGGTCTGCTTTGTTTGCTGTGATTTTATTTTCTCTGGTGACATCTTTTTAGCCTTAGGAGTGCTTCCATCTAGAGCAGTCCCTTTAAGATATCCTGTAGAGGTGGTTTATGGGAGGCAAATTCCCTCAGGTTTCACTTGTCTGGGAATTGTTTAATCCCTCCCTTAAATTTAAATGATAATCGTGCTGGATACAATATTCTTGGTTCAAGGCCCTTCTGTTTCATTACATTAAATATGTCATGCCATTCTCTTCTGGCCTGTAAAGTTTCTGTTGAGAAGTCTGATGATAGTGTCATGGGTTTTCCTTTGTAGGTGATCTTTTTTCTCTCTCAAGCTGCCTTTCATACTCTGTCCTTATCTTTGATCTTTGCCATTTTAATTATTATGTGTCTTGGTGTTGTCTTCCTTGGGTCCCTTGTGTTGCGAGATCTGTGGGCTTCCGTGGACTGCGAGACTATTTTCTTCCCCAGCATGGGGATGTTTTCAGCAATTACTTCTTCAAAGACACTTTCTATCCCTTTTTCTGTCTCTCCTTCCTCTGGTTCTCCTATAATGAGAATATTGTTCCGTTTGGATTGGTCACACAGTTCTCTTAATATTCTTTCATTCCTAGAGATCCTTTTATCTCTCTCTGCCTCAGCTGCTCTGTATTCCTGTTCTCTAATTTCTATTCCATTAACAGTCTCTTACATGTCGTCCAGTCTGCTGCTAAGCCCGTCGATGGCTTGTCTCATTTCTGCATAGTCTTTCCTGACTTCCCTCACTTCCTCCCTCAGCTCTTGCATATTTCTCTGTAGACCCATCAGCATGGTTATGACTTTTATTCTGAATTCTTTTCAGGAAGATTGTATAAGTCTATCCCATCAGGCTCCTTCTCTGGGGTTGTCTGGCTAATCTTTGTCTGTAGCACATTCCTCTGTCTTTTCATGGCAATAGAAGTGGTTGTTGGTAGTCGCTACGTGTGTCAGCTGGGAGAACAAAGTTCCTTCCTACTTGTTGTTCTCCTTTCTCTTCTCAGGGGACTGGGCTGTTTTCCAGCCCACCAGAAGGCAGTGTCTGGGATAATCCCTTAATATGCTTGTGTGCAGGCCGCCTCAGCTGAGCCTATAGCACTGTGGGGGTTTGCAGTCTTGTTGGGTGCATTATGGTCCCCTAGGTGCCTTCTGAACCTGGTTCTCGGGCTCTTCCCGCTTAGCTGCGTGCCAGCTGGGAGTAGATTCTGTGAGGTTCCTGTGGGCGGGCCGATCCTCCACTGTTCCACAGCAGTGGCAGCTCCGCTGGACCCTTTGCAGCTCTGGCCAGGCAGCAGGGGAACGAATGGCAGGCTGCTGATCTCTGTGGGAAGCCTCAGTGTGGCTGCTTTGCCCGGCCGCCAGCCAGGGGGTCCAAAATTCCCCAAGATTCCCAGCTCGCTGGGCCGAGTGCACTGGGACGATTTTATTCCGCTGTTGGGTCCTTGTCTCTTTAAGACTTTTTTTAAAATAATTTATTTTGGTATCATTAGTCTACAATTACATGTGAATATTATGGGTATTAAACTACCCCCTTCATCAGTTCCCCCCCACCAACCCCATTACCGTCACTGTCCATCAGCTCTTTAAGACTTTTAAAAAAAGCACGTGCTTTTCTTTTGTCCCAGGGAACCGGCTGAGAGGGCCTGCTTGCGGTCTCCATCTTAGATCCTGCATGCACCCTCTGTCTCTCCAATCTCTGATACACCAAGCGATGTGTGTCATTGCTCCCAGCACAGATCACCAGGGCTGGTTATTTAGCGGGCCTGTGCTTCCACTCCCTCCCCACTGATTCTTTTCCTCCCACCGGTGCGCTGGGGTGGGGGAGTGCTCAGGTCCCTTGGGGTTGCGGCTTTGTATCTTACCCACTTCGTGAGGCACTGAGTTCTCACAGATGTAGCTGTAGCCTGGCTATTGTATTGTGTCTTCCGGTCTCTCTTTTAGGAATAGTTGTATTTGTTGTATTTTCACAAATATATATGGTTTTGGGAGGAGATTTCTGCCACCCTGCTCACGTCGCCATCTTCCCAGCCTTTAGGTGACTTTTTAAACCCCCAGATCTTAACAGCACCAAGCAGAGGATAGGCTGATTGATAAGTCAGCATAACAGGACTATGTGAAGGGTTCTTGGGTGGCAGCTGAATATTCTGCTGCAGATAGGCCCTGGTGGACACATTCCACACGAGTCCACAGGGGCCTGAGCAGCTGCTGCTCCCATTTGGCAGAGAAGCACAACGCATTTTACAACCACACAGTTATACATGCCGAGTGTATTTTAATGAGACCTCTTGTTATAATGTTATACAATATTAAGGCTCATCAATAGAAAAGAAAAGAATGGAGATGATGAGCTCTCTCTGCTCTGTGCTCCTTGGCACTCCCATGCCCCTTGATGTGTCTGAGACCTGTCACACTAAATTACCACCATTAACCATTTTTTCTCAACTTGCCTTTTTAACCCGAGCCCTACTGTTTTAATGAGCACCAGAAACAGGTTTTGTTAAATATTCACAAAAAAGTCACATGGTCATAATATAACCACTGTATTTCTTGATTCCTACATGTATATTTTTTGACATTTTTATGCATCTTACCATTCACAGAGTCTGACAATAAATTGGCAGCATTTATTTCCTTCTTTAATGGTAACTGAATTAATAGTGTGTCTTAAAATTGATGGCATTTTAGATTCACTGGAATTTGGTTTATCAAATCCTCTGGCTTTGGAGACTAATCCTAAAGAACATGGACAACCTCATATGGTACTAAACTTTCAAAAGGGGTCAATTCCACACATCATGGAAAAGCACCCTTCAACTTCTTAAAGATAACATGCCAATCAATCCTAACTTACATTTCAATCAACTGAGATATAAAAGAGAAATCCTGTGGTCTACTGAACAGAAAGCATAAAAACAAGAATTTATCAACTCTAGCTAGAGACATTGGGACCCAGAGGACAAACCAATTAACCCCAATTTCCTCTCTGTAAAACAGAGAAAATGAGGGTTCGAAATGTACAGTTGCTAGTTCCCAGGTGATACAAGATCTGCAATGCAGCATGTGGAAAGACCCAGGGCCACAGCAGAGAGACCTCTGGGCCAGCCCTTACACACCATTATGGGGCCCTGCACCTGTGCCTGCTCCTTGGGGTCATTGCTCATGTGTAAAGCAGAGGATATGCTGACTGACAGTTTTCCTTCCAGCTCTCAACCTGCATAGACTCCTGGCTTGAGAGTGTTGTTACTGATGCAGTTTGCTCTTTGTTACCCAAACAGGAAAAGAACTGTAGCTCCCTCAGGAGAGAAGAGAGAAGTACTGATGACTTAGGGGCTGTGAGCCAGATCCCCTAGGTGTCTTCTCCTGTTCTCTGCTGCTTCTGAAGCAGCAGAAAGAAAACTGGTGCTGGTTTTAATGGCATTTTCTTTTAAAAAGCAAGATAAAACACATGGATTTAGAAAACAGGACATTTAACAGTCTTATTCATCATTTTAAATACTTATGGTATGCCAGGGTGGGCATATCCAAAACCAGTGGTACCCAGTCCCTATGCTAAAGGAGCTCACCAAACTGAATGAAGTATCTGGGTGAAGGTCAGAATGGTTAACATAGGCATATGGACCAGTAAGGAGCATGGCTCGATCAATGAAATACACACCTTGTATTAAATAAACACACACTGTTTAATGAGGTAACCAGCAAAGTTACTCTCCTCAGAAAAGGTGGAATGGGGAGGTAAAATGATTTGTCCAAGATTGCCTGGTGATTAGAATTCTTATCCAGCAAGTGCTAGACTATTTTGGAACCTTACTAGAATACAATTCTACTACTGCTCCTTTTATTTTATACCTTACATGTAACAAAGGGGATTCATTTCTCTTGTGTCCCCTATCAGGACTTAAGACCATCACTAACCTGTAGTATCTTCAGGTAGAAACCTCGCTGATCCTTTAACGCCCTTCTCCTCCACCTTCTTCCAGCCCCATGCCATGCTCCATGTAATCTAACCAGCTATCACCTCTGCCCAGGCAATGCCTCCAGAATCAGGCACCCTCTAGAGTCTATCCTCTTTCTCACTCACATGACTGCAAGAGCCTCCGGGCTAGTCACTAACCTCCAACTGCCATTAAGAGTTAACTTTCTAAAAGTTGTATCTAATCTATTTCATTTACTCTTTCTTGTTTACAAACATCTGTTGGCTCCCTAGTGCTTTTGGGAATAAGGTCCAAACCCCTTGGTGTGGAATAGAAAAACACACAAAGGATATAACACTTTTTTTTTTTTACCTCTTCAGGCAACACTTCTTGGTCTTTTGCTTGAAGATATATGTCTTCAAGTTTCTCCTTTAGTAATTCCATTTCTATTTCATTTATTTGGCTCTCACTCAGGTAGCCTCCTGTTTCACATTGACTTCCATCTCGCTGATCTTCCTCAGGGATGTGAACAGCCCAGTCAGATGTCAATAGCTGTTGGATTACCAAACAAATATATGAATGACTGAATGGAAAAGATATTCCATTGGGTTTCTTAAAGAATTTATAATTAAACATCGCTGACTAGATCCACTTTAATAACATCCTGTGACCACAGAAAAACCTCTCAGCCCAGCATAATTCTAGATTTTGTATCAACATGCTTTTCCCACTTATATTCTAAAATTTCATTTAAATCTAATAAACCTCAAAGTCTAAATGTGTGACTGTGGTTGCTTTTTGCCCTTAGTTCTTTATGCCAGAATGGTCAAGTATGATGTTTACCTGTTCTATTCTGGAGTATATTGCCACAATCTCTGGGATATTCTTGAATTCATTCAGAAAATTTTGGATCTTTGTCTGAAAATCTTGAAGCCACATAGAAGATACTTTCATCTCTGAAGAGTGCATGATCTCATTACGACACTTAATCACCTACAGAAAGACAGAGGCTTTGGTAATTACAAAATCCACAAGTGTGCCTGTACATGCTGTCAAGGCTCATGGGAATGTTCAACCCCTTGCTACTTGAATAATAAGTTAACTGCAGAAAGAAACAAAAAAAAAGCCTTTTACTATTCTTAGCTCTTTAAATCTTGTGATGGGCTGGATCTCTCTTATTCAATCCCTCAAATCCCTTAACTTAAAACCAGCTGCCAAAGAGCCAGAGTATTGGCTACTGGCTCTGAGTATACCCCACCGGCTGAAGCAGATAATGCAAATATATTTTCAGTATTGCTCAAGCTCCAGAAAGTTGGGCCAAGGCAGTTTTTTGATGTGGAAACTATGATGAAAAAAAATCAACTTTTGCCTGTATTTTGTGGTAAAGAATACTGCCTAATCATATGTTAATACACAATTCACATAAAGCCTTCCACATTTTTGGTTAAAAGATATCAAGGGGTCAACTTCATACCATGATAGTTTTTGTCTCTGATGATCAAAAAAAGTATTCTTAGTCCTTTCAGCTGCTGGCACACTAGCAAAATACACATGCATTTTCTCTACATATTATATATAATCCAGGTATGCTATATATTTTTTTCAATAACCATCAGAATAATAAATGTGTAAAAGCTGTTCTCTGGTGAAACAGAAAGTCTAAATCCTAGAGGAAATCTGACAAGCATAGCCAACTATTCAGATGTTGTTTGTCCATTAGTGTTTATATTTTCTTTCCGTTCTATGTAACTTGGTCTTGCAACTGTTTAAGCCATGAGATTTAGAAGGGCAGGATTCAAATGCTGGCATATGATGGAAAGAACGATGCATTGTTCTGCATTTCTTTTAACTTAGAAAATTACTTTGCTTCTGTTTATGGTAGAACAAGGAAGAAAAATGTGAGGTTCATCTATTTTAGCGACGAACAGTACAACAGCAAGTTGTCAGAAAACTTCACTTAGGGAGACCTACAGGGTCAGTCTCCTGAGAGCCATTTGCACTGGGGATATGTGATATGAGCTTCATTAGCCTGTTTGGTGATGCCAACCTTGAACCAAAGTCTAACTTTCTCAGCAACCACTGTTTTGGGGCAAGACTGTGTGTTACACCTCTCTGTCCATTTTAGCATCACAGGGTGTGTTTCTGGGCAGGTCGTCATAGCACTGTCCCAGACTGACTCTGATTGTATGGTCTGAAATATGACAGCTCTTACCTCTATGACTTTCTTTCGATCAATCACGAAGTGATCACAGGAGTTGATGAGACTTAAAAGAGCGACTGCATCACATTCCTCGGGTCCTGCTTTATCTGCCAGTCCTCGGGGCATGAAAGCCTACAGCAGGGAAGCACAAGGGGTACCTGAGTCTCCTCCAACTCTAGAAGCCAGTGGGACAAATGTTATTTGCCTGTTTCTCAAATGATGACAGAAATTCTCTTACTGAGGCTTCAAGTTAGACCTTCATGAGTTCAAAACACAAGTCAGGAAGCAACGTGACAGCTAAGCTTTGGCCAAGGGCAATAACCGAAGGGCTGCTCTATCTGTCCCTCTGCTATCAGAGACACAACACTTGACATAACAGGTTTTCTATCCTTTCTAATGGTATATAAGCAGGAAGCATGGGAAGAAAGCAGCCTTTTTATTTCTAACTTAGGTTTCAGTGGCTAAGTTGTTAAAGATATAAAATTTTAAAATAACAGTTCCTCCAAAACAGACACTTTAAAATGACTTGAGAAGTTCAGTATGGTAATGTAAAGTCAGGGGTCTGGGTTTGGGAGTGCAACAGGGCTGGGGTCATATCCTAGCTCTACTACTTGCCAACCATGTGACCTTGAGCAAGTTACTTAACCTTAGGTTCCTCATCAGTAAATGGGGGATACCTGTACTCATTTATCTTGAAGGATGTTGGGAGAATTGAATTAGTTAATGCAGGTAAAACGCTTGCATGTGCCTGGCACTTGCTAATAAGTGGGCCATAAGTGTTGGCAATTATGTTGACAGTTTAAGGTGAATAGGACCTTACATAGATAAAAATGGCATCCCAGAATTAGATATATCAGAAGGGCCTCATTCTCCCATGATCTTGCCTTTTGTAGGATTTTATGGCATGGATCCCGAAAACAGTGTTGTAGCAAGGCTTGGACATATTACATATTTCTTCCCTGAAATAGTTCCAAATTTACATCTGAATGCAACAACTTTACCAAACTAAGAAGCTCAAGAATACATTCTTGCCAACGGACTAGAAAGGATGACATACGAAAAATTCGTCTCAGTAAAAACTCTTGAGTCCTGTTCCCTTGAGAACAAACACATTTCATCAGGCAAGCAACCACAATGCCTCCTACCATGCTGCTCATAATAGTGGTGGGTGCCGACACACCCCAAGGAGAGCCAGGGCTCTTCCTGACTGTGGGAGAGACACCCACTTGACCCTACATGATTAAGAAGAATTTTGCATACAATGAATGGCCCCTATTGAAAGGTACAGTAGCCAGGGCCATCACTGCCTTTCTATGCCCTAACTGTTAGTGACCTATGGGTCCTCTGAAAGAAGTCTGCTAAGGATGCTACAGATGTTAACAAATAAGTTAACTAATGTATCACAGATAAAGTAACGCAATGAAACTCAAGAAAAGTTGCTGAGTTTGGCTGTTGCCAAGAGGACAACCCAAAGTTAGCAGGGGCCTTAGTTGCCTCAAAACAAGGTAGTTTTTCTCTTCAATTACAGGGTATGTCCTGTATGGCATTTTCTCACCAATATAAACGTGTCTCGTCCACGTTTAAGTTTTATTCTAGTAATTATTTCCTTTTTTCAGAACTAGAAGCCTACAGGGAGGCCCTGCTGCCTCCATGCCACTGAAATCACTTTTTAAACTGCATTGCACACCACAGTATTGCATATGCTATGTGCGCAGTGGAGATAACACACCTTACTGCTTCCCACTGCCTTCTACTGTCTCGTCATTGAGTGGGAGGAGACGAGGTTGGAGAAGTTAACAGGGGCCACATCGTGCTGGGACTTACTGGCTCTGGAAAGGAGTGTGGAGCTTATTCTAAGGCCATCAGGAAGCCAGGCAAGGGTTTTAGGCAAGGGAAGAAAATGACCTACTTCCCATGTGAAGACTGAACATCCTGCTGTGTGCACAACCAACAAGAGGCACCTGAGCAGCAGAGGCGGCCAGGTGCAAGGCTGCAGCTGGAGTCCTGGCAGGACAGGGAGCGGTTTGCAAAACAGAAATGCAGAGAAGGATTCCAGAAATACTTTGCAGGTACAAACAACAGGGGTAGTGAGAGCGGAAGAGATGAAGCAAGAATGATTAGAGGTAGCTGGTGGTGGCACATGGGTGAAGGTTTGGAGGGTAGAGATGAAGAGTCCTGCTTCACAAGTAAAGACAAAATGTCCAGGAAGCAGTGAAGAGGAGGATCAAGTCAATAGTTGGATATGGGCATCTGGGGCTCTGAAGAGAGGACAGTCCTAGGAGTACAAATCTGGGAGCCATCAGCATAAAGGTAGTATCTACTATTTAAACCATAGGCCTGCTGATCATTTCTCACTCTACACAAATAGGGAATCATTATGTTGTATACCTGCAACTAATAGAATGTTACGTGTCAATTATGCACCCCAATTAAAAAAACTTTAAGTGTACAGTTCAGTGGTTTTTCATATATTCAGAGTTGTGCAACGATCAGCACAATTTTAGAACATTTTCATCACCCCCCAAAAAACCCTCTACCCATTAGCTATCACCCTTCTCCCGTTCCCCACACTCTGGCAATCTTGAATCTTTTTGTCTTTATAGACTTGCCTATTCTGGACATTTCAAATAAATGGAATCATACCACATGACTGGCTTCTTTCACTTAGCATAATGGTTCATCCAGTATTGTAGCATGTTATCAGCACTTCACTCCTTTCTATGGCTAAATAACATTCCAATGTATGCACAGACCACACTTCACTAATCCATGCATCAGTTGATGGACATGTGTGTTGGATCTACCTTTTGGCTATTGTGAATAGTGCTATGAACTTTTGTTCATGGGTTTTTGTGTGGATGTATGTTTTCATTTCATTGGGTGGATACCTAGGAGTGGGACTGCTGGGTCATATAGTAACTCTATGTTTAGTCTTTTCTTTCTTGTTTTAAAATATTAAATAAACCAAGGCAATAGTAAAATTATCTGTATGGTGATGGGAATAAGCTGGGAGGAAAGAAGAATGGATGGCTAAAGACTCAAAGTCTTTGGGCATGTGAGAGGGAATAAGGTCCAACATACAAGTGGAGGGCCAGGGTGGTGAGAGGAGGGACACCCCTCCTCCTTTGTAGCAGAAGGAAGAAGAAGGTGTATATGGAGGCAGGTTGGTAGGTCTGGTAAAAGGATGAGGAAGTGTGTTTCAGGGGACATCCATCAGTCAACTCCAGGAAGCAAGAGCAAAGTTAGTGGCTGGGGGTGCCAGTAGAGGAAAGGGAGCTTGGCCAGGAAAAGGCAGCAAAGTTGTCTCCAGGAACAGGAGCCTATAGAGACACAGCCAGATTGCTGGGGCTTGTGATCAAGAACTGAAAGTGAAACCAGTCAGCTCCCTTGTGAGATTTTTCCCCTGTGCAGAAGCAGATGATGGTGTCATGAGGGCTGCAGTTGGGCCAGGCAAGTTCAGAGAAGGGAGAAAAAAGGAGGATGGGCTTGGAGAGAGAAAATAAACAGGGGGTTAGACTAGAAAATGGGTAGGTGACAGCAACGAAAAGTGGCATAAAATGGTGGCAAGGGCTTTAAGAGGATGCCAAATGAAAGCAACAGAGACAAAACAGGAGAGGGACAGTCACATTAAAAGGTACAGTTTTAAGTTTTTTTCTTTTCTAGGCAAAAGTAGAAGCTGGCGTTCTATGGCAGCAACAACAACAAATGGGGAAGAGGGTCGGTTTACTGGTCCACAACAGCCAAAAGTATGGGAAGTCCCAACTTCCTCATGTTTGCAGTCAGGGAACAGAACTGGCCAATGTCACACCACAGCAGCTGGGTTGGGACTCTGATCCCTGCTTCCCAGGAGCCCAGCCTGTGCCTGCTGCTAACTAGTCTGTACATTGACTCCAAAAGTTCATTTGTGTTAGCAGGTCACTTTGAGTGCCCCTCCCCACTCCCTACTGAACTTCTGGCAAACATCAAAAGGTCAAAAAAATTGCCCAGTTGGCCCAGCTAGTAAGTTAGATTGCCAGGATCTGAAAACAGGCCTAACAGTCTCCTCCTATCTAGCTGTCCACCCCACGCCAAAGTTTTATTCCTTAGTTGGACACTTAAAGTCCCTCCTATTTTATCCCTAATTTCCCTTGGCTTATTCTGCCATCCTCATGGCTCCCCACAGCCAAAATGAACTACTCAGGGAGCCTAACCTCAAAATCGCCTTACATGTTTCTCCCTCTGCCTGGGCTTATTATCCTGGCTCTACATCTTGCCCCAGCAACTCTCCTTAAATTCTTTCCTATAGCTTCTAAGCAGGGCTAGCAAACACAAATGTCTTCAGAAAACAGACAAGTTGAAGAAAACTTCTATTTCACCAAGCTGGGGTTCGGTCCAACATAACAGCCCTGAACTGCCTAGACACTAGACCCTAGATCAAACATCTAATCCTCTCTCTCTGCACCTGTTTATGAGGCCCCGGGCTCCAGGTGACCTGTGGGTCACCTCTTACCCTCCCGACCACAGATACTTACCTTGGCCACCTCCCAGGCGTCGACGGGCCACCGGCCCGGCCGGCAGTTTCCCCAGTGGACGTCCCCATTTCTGTTGGTGTGATGTTTCAAAATCTCCCGTTTCCACTCTGCGCACACCTGACACTGAGGCTGAAACTACAGGGGCAGTGGTGAGGAGCCTGTGAGGAAGGGGCGGTGGCTGGGCATGCAAGCCCTGAACGTTGCGGTGGGCCCGGCCCCAAAAGGGTACGGGACACTGCACTCGGGGACGGGGTGAGAGGCTATGGGCAAGGCCCGGGGCCAAGTGCTCACCTGGCGGGCGCGTGGGCTGCACCGCGAGCCGCTGCGGCAGGCGGCGCGGGGGCCCAGGCTAGGGGCGGCGGCGAGAAGGCCGCGGTGGAAGGCGAGCACCTCGCGGCCGACGAAGTCCTGTAGGCAGCCGCGCAACAGCAGCAGGCAGTGGCCCGCCTTCACCCAGTTCTTGTACTCAGCACAGTTGAGGCGCACGGCCAACTGTGACAGCACCATGTCTTACTCGTGCCCGGAAGCCTGGGCCGCGCCGGCGCTGTGTGCGTGGCCACGCCCGGAGGCCGCGCGCACGTTCGGGGCGGGGACAGCAGAGCCAGTCGCGGGGCGCCTAGGATTTCCAGGCACGTCGGCCCCACCCGTCTTAGGTGACCAGACGTTTAAGTACCTCATCTGGTGTTGGTCCAGAAAGCCTGTACGTGAAACTCTTACGCCCTGTTCTCTGTTTTTCCAAGCTTGAGACTCGGCCAGCCCCCGATTCAACTACCTCTCCTGTCTGTGGTTCTCTTTCTTGTTTATGGTAGAGATACAGAAAGTGCTTAAGGCACCACTTCTTGAATTCCATATATCCCTTGCATCATACAATTGTATAAAGTTTACTTAACTGGTTCCTAAACCCATACATTGGCTGTAGCAAACAAAGGGCGTTAGTGAAATGTGACTGCTGGCTGCCAGTACCGCGCTTGAGGTGGCACAAAGCTCAAAAACATCCGCCATTGGGCCACCTAGCAGAGGCAAGCTGGACAACATGTCCGCTGCACCGCCCTGCGCCCTATGGTCCTGAAGCATCCGGCTTAAGTGATGATTATTTGGTATTCTCGGTTATATGATAATGCTCCTTGCATAAAGCAGCCTTAGTTAAACTCGAAATAAATACCATGAGTTTTAGAAGGTAACGGATCGTCATCTCCAAATGACAGGTCGTCTCAGTTTCACTTGCCCTTTAGTGAGCTTCCTGAGCTTGGAAAAAAATGTTAAAATTGTGTGTAGTCAAAAGGCTCTGAGGGAAAATCTAAACATTGAAGGTTTCCCCTGACTTGGTTCACAGCAAAGTGGCAGTGTTTAGGAGCACTAGATATGGACTCAAACTACCTCTTAGCTGTTTGATATCAAGCAAACCTAATGTGATCTCTGCAAATTACTTCATTTCTCTGGGCCTCAGTTCTGTAAAAGGAGGATATTAATACTTACCCAATTAGGTTTTTAGGAGGATTAAATACACACTGAAATACTTAGAACAGTGCCTGGCAATAGTAAGCTCTCAGTAAATATTAGCTGTTATTTTATGTTGACCTAAATGTGCCCTTTCATCAATCAGTCATATTCCTAGATGAGGTATTTTAACAAATCACTGGCCACTTGAAGGGGGAGGCAATTTATAGAAAATTATGAGCAGATCATGGTCTCCTGGAGCTGTGTAGCACATGAGGGGTGGCCTCTGCTAATTTTTTCTTAAAAATCTCAAAACTAAGTCCATCCTAAGTAAATTTCGAACCATTCCCTTGGACACACTGTCCACTGCCATCAAACCAAATGAAAAATTCCACAAGAAAAATGAAATACACATTAACCTTTTCCCCTTTCTGTCCCTAAAGTTTCCTGAATGTAAGCTCTCTTAAAATTTTCTGTATATTGATTTTATATCAAGAACACTTGGAGGATAAATAAATATTAAAGTAAAATGTAATAGCTATTTCTTCGAGGTTAAGATCATGAAAGAAAAGGACAAGTTTTTATGTTGAAATTGGATCCAAATTTAGAGTAGCAAAATTATTCTTGAAGTTACAAAATTAACCATGGTCCAAAGAAGGACTAACAAACTGTTAGTATCCTGTGGCTAAACAGGTTACTTTGTTAACTGCAATGTAGTAAAGTTATTAGTGCTATTTAAATTCAAATCATGTGTATTTTAGTTGATGCTTACACTCAACTCACTCAGAGTTAACCTTCAAACATAAGGGTCAGCCCATATTAATAATGTGGTTTTGTTCAGGTTCTCATTTCTTCCTCTCTAATTCTCAAAGTACTTCTATACATGCTGAAATAGCATTTCCTCAGATGGAAAAACGGTGGCACATCAGGACCAATTTCTTCTTTCAAGGCTAACCTAATACTACATCAGACTATTCTCTAAAACATTTTCCTGAACGTTAACTAGAGAGAGTTGGCAGTTCTCTGAAACTTGTACACATTTTATTTATTACTGAACTAACTGAATCACACTGAAAACACCTTAAAGTTAATACCCAAACCATCTAATAGGAAAAATCACTATGGGCATCCAGTCCCTTTGGTTGACCTGGGTAACAAAAGAGGCAAAAGACATGGTTTATGATGAAACCTAAGATTTGAATGCTAGTGTTTTCAAGCTTTAATAAAGTATATACCAATTCCAAGTACCAAGCATAAAAGTCATATTTATGGGTTTATTCTTAATAAGCATCAAAAACAAACTGTTCACTGACTCCTATCTTTTGATTTAATTATGCATTCAGAGATCAGTTATAATCAGGAAAAAAGTATCCACTGAATGCACCATGTTTAAAAATACAATTAACATTTCAAAACTGTACTTAAAAGAGACAATACTTGAAAAGTTTATTCTATTAATAAAATATGAGACAATATACTGCAGATAAAAATACATTTCTTGTATATACATGTAGATTCCTACATGAAAGAAAGGATTCAGCTCCAAATAGAAAATAAACCCTTGATAAAAGACTTCTTAGATTGCCAAACTGATATGGTTACCGTTGTAAGGAGAACTGAAACAGAAGGATAAAGGTAAGTTAAAGGAAGGATAAAAGTTTAGTCATTTGCTCCTGAATGGTGGCAGAGTTGGGCGAGAAGCAGGAGATGAAGGCAGAAATAAGATAGAAGAACGGCAAAGAAGGCCTCAACCCTGACTGGAAATGGATGGAGAATCAAGCAAAGTTGAGAACCGATATGATAATAGCTCTGGTAATATGCCTGAAACTAGAATTTGGTAGTGCGAAGTTACAGAAGCTCAAATCATCTTACCATGGAATTAGATAAAGCATCTAAAATTTACTGGAAAACCAATATTACAGTGGCCGGGTAACTCAGTATAGTATTACCATTTTAAAAACTTTCTCAAATAACATCAAGTCACCAGAAGATCTTTGCTTCTGATCATATTCTTTGAAGCGTAAAAAAGTCTCTGACAGGGAGAGACAGCACAGTGCTCCAAAAAGAAACTGCTGAGATGTGTTGGTATCAGGGACTTCATCTGGCCCTGGACAGGCACTGGATCTTGGATTCTTCAAAGTAAGAGGATTGTCCTGGGTTTCTTCCAAGCAAAACATTTTATGGTTTTGTTGACAATGAATTAAGTCACGACTGTTTAGAAGAACCCCAATTTTGGTGGGGAAGGTAAAGGGGAGAAGTTAAGATAAAGAGATGTCACAGAAATTTCATTCAGGGGTAGAACGTTCAAGTTCTCCGTTTCCTATTTAATGCTGTATGCACAAGTGCACAAGTATCCTGTAAACTGAATTTATCTAACAGAAAAGTTCCTGCATCCTCAATACATGAGAATGATTGCTTGGGATCCTCGATCAATATGAACTACTCACTATCTCTTCTCAAAGACTGGGTTCTTTCTTTATTACCCAAATCCATATTGAAAGAACCAAGGTGCTAAATATTCACCACCAGTGAAGTTATGAATGTTTCAAGAAAATAACTTAACCTTGAAACAAAAAAGCAGATGTTTTTGGTCAAATTTCAGACACATATTACTAGAAATTAATTACTGCTCCCCACCAGGTTAAAGATGAAGGGAGGCCCTGAGAAGTCTATAGAGCTGATATACACACAAATGAGTGTCACTGGTCTTTTTTTTTTTTTATACCTAGTTTTATTAAATATTGCTTCTTTGGGATGTGTTTATAACAACTCCCAGAACATTTTCATGTAAGGATTCAAAGCGGTCATATTAAAATACAACTTCAATATAAAGTTTATCACAGTTTTACAGTATTCAAAAATGACAGACCTGCCTTAGAAAACAAAACAAAAACCAAAAAGGACTGTTACACCCAAAACATAAGAAAACAATTAAATAAACAAATTTGGCATTTCCATGTTTTATAGTATAAAACAATATTAAATCTATTACTGGCAAGCGGACACTGATGTTTTTCCTAGTTTGAAACGTGTCCCATTTAAACCCACAAGTTTATTATACAAAAGATTGATGGTCTTTTTGATGAAAGAAGTGCACCCTGAAAATTTCTGTCAGTTTAGGATATTTAGCTCTTAAAATAAAAAAAGTCCTTTTTCCTTTTTAAACTGAAGGCTGAATTCAGATTTTTTTTTGTTGTTGTTTTGTCTCATTTGTCAGCCTTCCTGGTTTAAAAACAATAGTGTCTATGGACGCCCACCAGGGGGCAGTGTAAGATTAGCCATTAAATCACGAACAGCTGCAAATATTGTGCATTCACCTGCAACAGAGAAAAATGGTCATTAGCTATTCACAATACAGGAAAGATGATGTTAACAGACCGGTGTGGGTAGGGTAATTAAATCTAAAATTAACAAGAACTTTAGAGATTGAAATAAAGGATTAAGTTATAACTGCACAGGTTATAGGGGATTAAGCTTTGGTGTCTTAAGTATCAAATGGTATTTGGTTTGGGTTTTGTTTTTTCCTCACGAGATTTTGGGCAAGTCCCAATTAGGTTTGAATTTAAGAATATATACCTAGAGTTTCTCTATAGAAACACTCGAGCATCGGATAAGCCCTTCAAAGTTGGGCTGCAAAGCCTCTGACTAGTTTATGCATTTTGAATCTAATGAAAAGATCTAGTTTATATTTATGCATTAGTCACATCATCAACAGTGTCCTTCTAATGTTGCATTAAAGGCCAGAGAAAAATGTCTATGACAGCACTGTTCAGAGAACTTTCTGTGGTGATGGGAATATTCTGTATGTGTGCTGAGGCTACCGAGCAGTTGTAATGTAAGCTGGTGTGACGGAGAAACGGAATTTTACATTTTCTTTAATTTTAATTACCATAAATCTAAATAGCCACATGTGGCTAGTGGCACTTATATTGGTTAGTGCAGTTCTATGACATCTATTGGAGTTTTCTCCCAAATTTCAAGGAAGTGATCAACTTCTGGAGTTCAACATTAAAATTAATTAATACAAAAATAAAATGACTTTCCTTAAAAGCACTTCACCACGGGGGAAGTGATAGGTTTTAGAGGAGGGGAGGGAGACTGAATATGCTAAACAAAAATCCCAAAACAAGATTTGTTTGGGGGAGGTGGGCAGCTAATGATTCATCCTCTCAATTTTCCCTTTGCAGAAAGAAACCAAATAGCCTGCCTCTGACTTCTTGTAAATATTACATATATTTAAATATAGTAAACCAAAACCAGTTATAAATATTATAAAGCAAAAGCTGGGTCCTTTCCCTAGAGCATGGCCTAACACTACAGTGGCTGAAAGTGACAGAACTGAAGACCTCCACTGAATAATGGCCTTCCAGCAGAGGGCAGGATGGGCCTTGACTACATGCAAGTTAATGCAACCTTCCAAAATTATGGTATAGAATGTAAACAAAACCCAAAGGTTTTCCCAGTCCAGGGTAGAAATAAAAGAAAAAAAGGGAAAAACACTTCCAAAATATCCCAACAATTTCTCAAATAAAAGGAGAAGTTACATCTTTCTTTTTCTTTTTCAAAAACACATTTTCATTATTGATAGGTAGAAAAGCTTGCTTGATCCCAATAGGATCAAAACATTCTTTTCTTTTAATTTTAACTTCCAAAGGACAAAATGATAAGAGTCATCTGCTTGTGAAGGAATAGTGTTTATTATCCAAGTTCTATGGAACTGCTACTTTGAAAATTCTGATAGCTTTAAACTTTGATTCTTAAGGACCTATTTTTAGCTGAAAGAATAATTAAGTCAAAGGATGAAAGCAGAAAATTGTAAGAAGTGCAAGAAGTATTACAACAAAAGCAGCATACCCTTCTCTACTGTCCAGTGCACTCCTTATAAACTATACTTGAGTGAGGACTTGCCTATGTATATAGTATAGGGAAACAAATAGCTAAAAATAGAATTTCTCCCATGATTCCTGTTCCTAGTAAAATTTTGACACCGTGGTATCTAAAAATGTTTCAGAGACCAACTTTCCCTCATTTAAAAACACAATAATGTTATTATGCTATTCTAAACAGATAAAGAGGACTGCCTTAATATTAAAAATAACATTTAATTTCTGTAATATTAGAAATAAGCAAAATGGAAGAGACGTTCTCTTAGCTGAGCTTTATGTTTTGAAACCAAAAACTGAGTACTGCCAGGAGTTGCGTGTTAAGCATAGGCCACTACAGTATTGAAGGGATCTTGTTTATATGCCAGAAACATTCTGGTTTCCTCGAAAATGTTCAGGTTTGAGAGCTTCATTGTGCACTTGGTGAAAGGTTCACTTGCACCCACCTGACACTTATATAAGAAGCCCAAAAGCAGTGATGCCATTTGTATCAGCTTTTATTCTTCACAAAACATTTAGAACATACAGAATTTTGAATCATATTCTATTCATGATTGAACCATGAAATATGAGAAACCAACATGCATTTCAACTTGGTGATTACAGAGTGGCAGGTATCGATGGTAGGGCAGGAATTCACAGCCATGGAAAATTCTATCATCCTAACCTAGGGCTTTGTGGCAATGTGCGCTATAAATACAAGCTTCTGGCATTAGCAACTGGGACAGTCCCAATAGTAAATCACTAACAAAAATAAAGTCCAGGCAGCAGAGACATGGACAAAAATGAAGAACCAGTGAGAAAGGAAGAAAGCAATAGGCAGACATTAAGAGGGCCATAGCAACAGGCTCTATTCTAGGATTGGGGCTGAGGCAGGTAAGGAGGGAGCAGAGAAGAGAAGGGGGATCTCTCAAAAGAACTTCTGTAACACATATATGCAATAAAATATCATCTACTGGTCATGTACCTTGTCGTGGTGGATTCATCTCTGCAAACCTCTTCAGAATGTTGCTGACCATCATGGGAGCAGCAACAGAAGAGTTCTGCTGTCGGGGAATGTCTGCCTGCTGAGTGGTACCTGAAGCCATGTCATAAATGATTGGAACTATAATACTAACAGGTTCTTGGGGAGGGACCGATGTTTTCTGAGTTAGTTGAAGCTGAAGACATATAACACACACAAAGAGAATAAAAACACAGTAAAAAAATAAAACATTTGACTACATTTATCAGAGGTACTATTATTTACTATCAAATTAAGATACATCAAGCAAAAGAAAATTAAATATGATGAGAGAAGTAACAAACAACTAAATACTATAATTAAGATTAACTGTGTCATACAATTATCTAGTTCAATAAATTTCTGTGATTACTAAAGGAACCAGGATTACATGAAGTCTAAACTGACAATGAAAGAACCTGGGCCAATATTTGGCAGCAACAGTTCATTTCTGCAATGATCCAAAAGTTGCTTTATTATCCTCATATGGGTTTTTCCTCAGAAGCTCTGTACACGCGCGCACACACACACACACACACACACACACACACACACACACACACACGCCAAGTGGTACTTACAAAAAATAGCATTTTGGATTTTAGCACCACAGCAGGCGTCCCTGGAGGTGCAATTGGCGGTGCGCTGGGAGGGATTGTCAGGCAAAACTGAACATTCCATTTTAGCTGTGTTGCCTGGTCAGGGAACTGTTTTGAAAAAAAATCATGATAAAATCATATGAACATTTAAAATTATACCCCGGTATAGGAGTCTGAAAGGTTAGAATTTTTTTTTTATACTCAACTACTAACAGAACATAAAGTTGATAACCTGGAAATACATGTGTGAAGTTACTAAATGAAAAGTTAACTCTGGATTTATGTGCTATGTCCCCCTTCCTTCCCTCCCACTTTCATTAATCCCTAAGGCCTATGGATTCTGTTTCTTCAGTGTCTCTTACATCTGTTCCCTCCTTTCTATTTTCACTGATGCCACAAAGCTCACGGCTTTGTTACTTCACTGGTGGCCTCCAGTGGTCCCTTCCAGTGGGTACCTCTCTCAGTCCATCCTTATACCACTGCCAGACCAATATCCTAGAGCATGGTTCTAATCCAGCTCACAAATGTTCAGTGACATGCAGTTCCTCCTCCCCTTGGCAAGACCCTCCTGGCAAGACCTGGCACTCAAGGCCCTTCTTAACTGTTGCCAATCTAGACTTCCATGCTCTTTCCAGATCCTTCCCTAAAACAAACTAGTCAAACTGAGTTAATCATTTTAAATATTCACTAGTGCTTTTTTAGCCACATAAATATTTATTCCTTTCAAAACTCAAACGGTTATCTTTTTGGCAGAAATAATGTTTCCTATAGCCTATCAGAGCAGAAGGCAAATGTTGAGACTATGAGAAAAGGAACATCGCTGTCCCAATATTAATAGTAACACACCAACTGAACAAAGTAGTGAGGTATGGGAATTACAGCAATACTACAAACATTAAAATGGAAGGACTACGGTAAGACTGGTGACATACAACCAGCTGCCACCTGGGTTCCATCTATTTCATTGTATACTTTCATAGGAAAGAAGAGCAATTAAAAATCTTCCCAGAGAAGATAGATTTTTTTGATAAATGGCATTACAGACATCGCGGGCATCTGAAATAGTTAGATCCATACCTTACATTTTACAGCAAGATAGATTTAAAATGGACCAAAAATTTATAAATAATTAAAAAAATGAATCGGTAACAGTATTAGAAGAAACCATGGGAGGATTATTTCATTATCTGTGAGTACACAGCATATTACACTTATTTGCTTCTATAAGAGGTAAGCCACTGGTAACGGGTTGCCTGTGGGGAGGGGGATAGATGTCAGACAGGGATGGATGGGAAATTTCTCACTGTATCATCTTGTTCTAAACTCAAAAGATACAAGAAGATTGTGTTATCTATCAAAGATAAATAACATTTAAGCTAAAAGACGAATTTAAGAGAAAAATCAAAGTATATAAATGGGTGACAGCCAAATAAACACTGCTTCTACCAACTCCAACCTCTTCAAATAGGCCTTGCTATAAAAGTAAGTGTTTCTCTGTAACTTACCAGCTCTAGCTTCATAATATGCACACAGTCCCTGAGGATGTGTGTAGGAGCTCCTAATAGCTTGGTGAAGGCTATTAATGTATTGGCTTTAAATGGTGGTCCTGCAACCTACAGGGATAAATAAAGCAAATTACACTTCATTCTACCTTGACTCTTGTGTTTCATTGATTATATGAAACTTATGCATTAATAAACACATACTCTTGTTTCAAAGAATTTCTCCAAAACCTGAAGTTCGTCAGGTTTCCACTGTCCTGCATTTTCAGGTGTCACTTTTAGCTGAAGTGTTTGGTTGGTTTTGGGACTAAGGGCTACTCTGCATTTCAGCGCATCAGTCTTAAACATGATAACTCCAGGTTCATTAGAATTTATCAGCTGTAGCTGCAAAACAAGAAGGATGCATTCAATCAACATGTGAGACAGTATGTACAATAAAGAGAAAATGAAAATGTTGTGGAGAGAATTGTTTCAAAAGGAAAACAATTAAGTTGATACCTGTTCCAAAACAAAAATCTAGGCACTGAGCAACATCAACTGCTAAGAACATTGCAAAGAGAGACGCAGACATTATGTGTCTCTTAATGGAAGAACGTAACACCACCTATGAAATATTCTTGCAAAACAAACAACTCAAGCGTAAATTTAGTAGTTAGACCCATAGGATTGATCAATATTACAGAAATACAGGGATAAAAAGAACATGTTAAATGATTTCAAAGGGATGCAATCAGCAAAATCCAGACTATGAGAAACTACAGGACAAATGATTTGGTTTCTTCAACAAACGAATTATATAGGGAGAAATGGAGGGGGAACCCATAGTTTAAAAGGGACTTAAAAACTTGTTTGGATTCTGACTCAGACTAAAAACTGTGACAACTTGGAAAATCCAGACACCAACTAAATAGGTGATGATAAAGAAATTGTATTTATGGATGAAATGATGTCTGGCATTTGCTATCACACAATCTGGGGAAGGAGCTGTAGATGAAACAATACTGGTATGAGTTCACTGTTGAAAGTGGGTGACAAGAATATAAAAGTTCATTATACTTTTCTCTCACCTTTTGTATATGCAAAGTTTTCCACAAGATGTGAAAAAACAGCAAAGAAGAAAAAAGGAATAAAGAGTATAATTACAAAATGTTCAATCTGGATTGTGACCTTATGTTAGACCACAGGGTAGCAATTTTTTCTGTAAAGGACCAGAGAGTAAACATTTTAGGCTGTATGATCTCTGTCACAACTACTGAGTGATGCCAACATAGCTGAAAGCAGCCATAGACAGTAAGTAAATTACTGAGCATGACTTGTGTTCCAATAAAACTTAATTTACAAAAAAAACAGGTGGTGGGTAGGACTTGGCCCCCAGGCCCACAATTTACTGACCTCAGCTCTAACCTAATATGTTGATTATGTAGATGAGCAAACTGAGACTCAAAGAGCTTGTAAGTGGCAGAGGTGAGGCTAGATCA
The DNA here is from genome assembly GCA_029783875.1 of Phataginus tricuspis. Lineage (NCBI taxonomy): Eukaryota > Metazoa > Chordata > Mammalia > Pholidota > Manidae > Phataginus > Phataginus tricuspis. The sequence continues at coordinate 32,610,193 of JAQQAC010016209.1, forward strand.
CAACAGGTCTGATGATTATCAGTTTCAATGCTAATTTATTCAACTTACATTAAAACTTTTCTTCGTTTTAAATCTGAATATAAAGGTTGCAGAATAGCTTGGTGCCATATCCATGGAGTGGATATTTTAAACATTTCCCATTCTGACTACCTCATTAACACATACATGTATCAATAAATGTAAATAACTAATATATACTGAGTATCAAAACATCTGCTAAGGGCTTTATACAAAATATCTCAAATTCCCACAGTTATTATGAGTTGGGTAAATACTGTTATCCTCTATTACCAAAAAGGTAAAGAAATTTGCCCAAGCTTATACTAGCAGGTGGCATGGCCTGGCTGCAAACCCAGGTGGCCTGACTCTAGAACTGGTGCTATCAACTCTCAACTATTTCCTAAGGGCATCACCATAGAAGAGGTGAGAAGTCTTCATCTATAAGGGTTTTAAATCAGTTCAATTGTACACATATTTAAAAAGCAGCTTTCTTCCGTGTGAACATAATTTTATTTCATCGGAGACTCAGATTCAAAGTTAGCCTCTCTGCAAGGGGATTCCAGGGGCAAACAGTTACTTGGTGCAAACTCAGATCCTGGGCACACTTGTCCTATAGTGTTGTGGGGACCTATCTCCACATCTGTTAGCCACAGCACAGCAAACTACAAAATGCAGCAATATATTCACATTAGAATGGGAAAGAAAACAGTAAGTAGTCCATTTTTAATACTGGAGCAGGACAAAAAGCACAATTCTAACAAGCTAGTTAAAGGAGGTAAAGGAATATCATTTTAATTCAGATTCTATTCTGTAGGGCAACTTAGCACCGACCTTTGACAGTCACCACTTAGGAGTTCACTAGGTACCCATACCGTTTCTTGTTGAATAATTCTTTGAAGGTGTCGTCGCATGATGACCGATCCCAGGAATCTCTCAAGCGGAGAACAAAGGTAACTACCTGCCAGGCCAGGCACAAGGCCTGGTGTTGGAGAGGGCAACAGTAAGATGTTCAAGGCACTGTGAGTGAGGATGGTAGGTATGGAGGCCGCCCAGGAGCGCTGAGGTAGTTTACGAGGAGGAGGCATGTTTGTTGGCATCGTTTGGGAACCTGTTGGGAAGGATATGTCATTTCATTCACAAATACATACTATCTTATTGTTCCCTGTTTTGCTTTCATTACAAATCTTTGATATTCTAAAGCAATCTATACTGTTTTAGTCACTCCTTGTGGTGCAACGATCATATATTAGCTTCCTGTTAGCAAAATTCTTGTTAGCAAAAGCCATGGCAAAAATTCTCCTCCCTGTAGCCAGGTCTCTTCAATGTGACTTTGTAGCAACTCCTTCAAGGGATGGAGTCCATTTCTGTACCTGGAATCTGGGTTGGCCTTGCAACTTGCTGTGGACTACAGAATGCAGTGGGAGTGACATGGTGCCAGTTGCAAACCTAGGCTTCCACTCACTCTCTTGGAACTCTGTCCAGCTACCAGGTGAACAAGCCCATGATGAAGTATGAGACCACGTGGAACAGAGAGAAACCATGCCAGCTGGAGTCATTTTAGACCAGCCAGGCCTCAGCCATCTTAGAGCTGATGACTGCAGATGCGTAAGTAAGCCCAGCAGAGCCTGGAAGAATTGCCTAGCTTGGCTCAGCCCAACTTACCAACCTATAGAATGGTGAGCTGATACATGACTGTTGTTTTACGTCTCTAAAAGTTACATAGCAAAGCTAACACATTTCCACAATTCTTCTTTTCTGTGTTAATTTGCATAACCTTGTCAGTTATCTTTAGGTGTCTCGTAAGGTCTAGTATTGCAGCTAAGTTAAGTAGTCATAACAGAGGTATTGGGACTCACCTTGGAAGACTTATGGAGGAAACATTCCCCATTCTTACAGTTTGCCTGACTTTGCAAATTAACTATTGTTAGCCAATTTACTAAATGGATAAAGGTTTAAGTTATTAAGTATTGCCATTCAACAAGTAGGTCATGGCTTTCAAATATGAGGATGGAAAAAAAATATGTCACCTGGAGGTTATACTAAAAACAAACATAAAAAGGTTGATGACACTCACTTGTTCCAGCTCGAGGGGAATGAGAAGCATCTGGAACTGGAGAATGTAGTGATGGGTTAGCTGGTGACATTCCAGGCATGCGTGTTGCTGGTGAGGGGCCAGACACTTGAGGAGACCCTGGCCAGTTCCCTGCTCTCCCACTTGGTGACACCATAGTGTATGGAGAACTGGGGTCCAGGGTTCCTGTAGACAAATAAACAAATGGTTTTCAAAACTGTATTTTAATAACTGAAAAGTATTTGACGACAGCAAAGGCTTATACTTTACATAGTGATAATTTTATTTTGTCTTTCAGTAAGATATTGCACGGAAGTATGATGCTTCTTAACATAGCATTGACTAGGAAATGTACCAAGAATCAAGTTTTGAAAGCAGCAACATCCTGAACGATTTGATACTTACATTTCATTCTGCAGCTACTGTTAACATGTTACCCCTTTGTAACCAAATGACATGCTGAGAAAATATTTTTACAATGTATCAGAGTAAATAAGCCTATCTTAAAAGTCTTATAAATTGGTAAGAAAAAGACACAAGAACATATAAAGGATACAAACTAGCAAGCATAAAATAAAAAACACCAAAGACCAAGGAACATTAAAAAAAAATGTTAAATTTCACTAACAATCATAGAAACACATATTAAAGAATAAGATACCATGTTTCACCTATCACAATGACCAAGATTCTAAAAAAATCATAATACCCTGTGTTGGCAATGATACAGGAAAAGATACATTGTTACATGTTGCTAGAGGAAATTGGTACAGCCTTTCAGGTGAGCAATTTGCAATATGTTTCAAAGCCTCAGCATTTCTCAAAACCTTTGAACAGCAATTCCATGTCTAGGAACTTACCTAAGGAACTAGTCATGTGAGCAGAGATGACACCATTTTTAGTTGTGAAATAAATGAAACATTCTAAATGTATAATAAAGAGAGCAGTTAAATTATGGCATGCCCAAACCAGGGAATACTATAAATCCATTTAGTATGATGATGTAGTTTCTACTGACAGAAATGTGCTTGCAAATATTAATAGTAAAGAGTAAAATCACAGATGCTACGTATACAGCTGTAAAAACTGAGGAAGCTGTGATTTATGTTGTGATTTGGCTGGTATTCATGATAGTAAATGGAAAAAGTAAGGCACCAAATACCATGTGCAGTATGCTGCCATGTGTGTAAGGGGGGGGAAGAGCATTTACACATACTTGCCTGTGTGTGCATAAAACATCTTGGCAGGAACACACGAGAAATTAATAACACCAAATGCCCCTGGGAAGAGGGACTACTAGGTGGGTGGTGGAACAGAAAGGAAACACTTCACTGGCTATCTTTTCTATTCTTTATCTATTTGAACCAATTCAAAATAGAATTTTTTAGTTTAAAATTAGAAAAAATTCAAGTCTCAACACACATGGTAGGGCACAATTTCGTGGGGGGTGGGGTTTGTGAGGAGGAGACAGGCAGAAAGGTAGAGAGCAACAGAGATGTGAGCAGGCAGGCAAGCTGGGGATGTGTGACAGAGGAAGAGCGAGGCAGAGCGATGGAGAGAGTCCAAAGCAGACAGACTAACCAGTAGATCTCTATGTGATGGGATTAGGAAAAATTTATTTTCTTTTGTTACTTCTCTAATAAAGAAGTGCTAATCTTGCCATAAGAAAATTATTTAACAAAAAATTACTTTCACGTCACATTCTTATGCTATCACGATTTCCATGTATGGACTCACCATGTGGACTAGCAAAACTGGCCCCTGGTCCTATTGAGATTCCATGCGAGGATGGGGGAGGAGTTGGAACAAATGACGCTGGTGATGGGGCTCTCAAAGCCCCACTAGGGGAGCTGGCGGCATGCAGATTTCCTAATAAAGGAAAATAATCATAGATGATCTTGCAGGACACACATCATGTCCTGTCCAAGAACCCCAAGTTAAGACTTTCTCTGCAGGCTAAAGAAAGAAGTAATAAAGCTCCCATAAATAGCACAAAGAAAAACTGGAATTATTTCATTATCAAAAAAAGAGAGATAATTCCATGGGGCCCAAATTCTAGCATGTATATTGGCTCATTAAAAAAAAAATACCCAGTGTATTTTTTATTCACTCATTCAACAAGTAAGCATGAATGTTAATTTCATGCCAAGCATTGCTGCAGGCTCTGGGGATGCAGCTGTTAATAAGAGACAAAAATTCCTGCCCTCATGGAGCTTTATATTCTACTAGAATGAGAAAGACAAATATATGTCAGGTATTGATAAGTACTATAGGGAAAAACAGGGAAAGGTAAGGGAACGACATCATGTAGTGGTGGAGGTGGGTGCTCTTCTTTATATAAAGCAACCAGAGAAGACTTCTCTAAGAAGGGGACGTGTGGGCTGAAACACAAAGAAAGTGAAGGGGAAGGCATGAGGATATCCAGGGGATAAGATATTCCAGGCAAACAGAAGATCTAGTGCCAAGGCCCCGAAAGTAGCAGTAGTTATAAATAACAGGGAGGAGGCCACTGTGGCTGGAACAGCATGAAAGAGGGAGGGAGTGGGAGGAGATGAGGTCAGGGAAGTGTGTGTGGGCGGGAGGACTTGGTGGGGGCTGGGGTTGGGGGGTGGTCCAGATCGCACAGGGACTCATAGGCCACTCTTAGGACTCAGGTTGAACCTGAGTTAAGATGGGAAGCCACTGCAGAGTTTGGAGCAGAGGAGTCATAAGCTAACTTCTGTTCCAGAAGGATCATTCTAGTTGCTGTGTGAAGAACAGAATACAGGGCAGTGGCAGGGAAACCAGTTAGAGGCAACTGTAATAATCCAGGGGAGAGATGGTTAGTAGCTTGGGCAGGTGTTAAGGGTGAGGTGTTAAAAAATGGTTAAGCTGGGTCAGCTCTGAATAGAGAGCTGACGGTATTTGGTAACTGACTGGGTGAGAGAGAGAGGAGTCCGACATGGCCAACAGCTCTCACCCAAGTAGCAGGAAGGAAGGGGCTGCCATTTTCAGAGATGGGGTGTCTGTGGGATGAGCAGCCCAGGGCAGGGTAGGGCAGGTGTTAAGAATTTAGTTTCAGCCATGCTGAGTTTCTGATGTCTAGACATCTACATGGAAATGCTGAATAGATAATTGGAAAATATAGCACTCTATTTCAGGGGAGAGGCCTAGATGAGAGAGAGAAAAAAACTGGGAGACAAGAGCTTAAATACGGTATTTAGACAGAGGACTAATTTAATTCAGGATTATGAAAGGGGGAACCATGGTTACCAAAACTATGAATGAAACATGAAAATACTTGCTACATTACCATAAACAGCCTCAATAACAGCAGTTTCAAATTGTCTGCTAATGTATAAGAGGACCTCGTTATGTTCTATGTTCTGTAGCACCCAATGCAGTGCCTTACATTCAATAAATACACTGATCAACTTAACCTTTGAGTGTTATATTTACATACTGGCCTGTGGGTTTGCTGTGCGAATTACATGGGTAAAGTGCTTTCAAGAACGTAGCTTGGCACATAGTAAGCACTATATACCTGCCTGCTACTATAATTATTTCAAGAGAATGATTTCTCCTTCTATGCGAAACCAGTCTCCACTTATATCCTACACCCCCTCTGGGCTCTATGCCCACGTCTCCCACTTTCCTCCTTGCTCCCTGGCTGCTCCTTCTCAGGCTCCTACATCACTGACTGCCAGGGCTCCTCAGGGGCTGAGCTCACCCACCCACTCAGGCTTCAGTGACCGTCAATGACAAAACAATGACTTCCAAGTCTTCATCTGTGGTCGAACCATCTCTCATGAGCAGGTAAGGGATTATCTACCCACAAAAATCTGATACCCATCTTCCTTGTAAGATGCTAAGTTCCAGAGCAGAGCTGCTATGGGGGCCACTGATGATTCCCAGCACCATGCAGCATTTGGCACAAAGCAAGTGCTTCAGTGATACCAATGAACTGTTCAGTTAAAAGTAAAAATTTGGCATTCTCGAGCAATTTTATAGCGTACTTCATGCGGCTGCCAACAGAGCCATTTGTTTGGACAAGCAGGCTGTGCACTGGCCAATTCTAAGGGGTGGGGCACTGTTCACATATCCAAGGGCTTGGCAAACTTCTTCTGTAAAGGGTCATCATAGCAGGAAAGCGGCCACAGAGACACGACATAAATGGGTGTGGCTGTGTTCCAGTGAAACTATTTACAAAAACAGGTGGTGGGCAGTGCTTGGCCTTAGTTTGTCAACCTCTGACATAGATCACGTTGTGATTAGCACTTCTTGGAGTTGTGCCGTGAGTCTGGCTCCAGGTGACAATATCGCCACTTAATTCAAACCTTTTAAAGTTCTCCTGAATCATGAACATAGATTTCACAACCCTGCCTAAATGAATGAATGGCAACTATCTAGCCACAGACTAGAAGAGGAGTACTCTCTGAAGTCTAAGGCTACATGTGCGGTGATTCTCAGCATGTGTGTATATTTGGGAGTTAACACGACAGTAAGTAGTCTCTTACCTGGAGACTGGGTGTGCATCATAGAGGGAGACTGATTAACTGTGCTGTGATAAGATGTAGGAGGTGAAGTAAGAGGGTAAGCACCTGATGATCCTGGTTGCTTTGGAAATGGCTGAAAAGAAGAAAATTAAATATTTGTAAAAATGGCCAACTGCATATAGTATAAAGTATATATAATATACAGCATCTAGCTACAGTGTTATAATTAACACACTTCATTGATTACCACATAAGAACTGTGAGGTATGAAAATGTGCAAAATTTATTGCATCAATTAATACACATCAATTAATACACATTTTTAAAAACTCTTGATTTTCAAAATGTTTTAATAATAGCAACATCCTCATTCCTGACCTTGTAATACCATTACTTACATCCCTCAAAGATGTTTATGCTTATTTTATCTACCATGTCACTGACTTAACTCTATTATCTACTATTTCATTGATTCTAAGATATTTTTTTCCCACATTTTAACATCTCTGAAATCAGGGTGTATCTTTCAATTCATGACATGTCACAGCTTAACTGGCAATGTTGTTTCTAACAGTGCATAAAAAATAAGGCATCTTATATCTGGTGGAGTTTTAGAGTCGAATATGGTGGTTCAACATGACTTCGACTCACCTTTACCTTCATCTCCAGTAATAAAAAACCTAGGACCATACAAGCCTTCCTAGTCTATGTTTTTAAATTGAGGTATGAGTCACATATAGTAAAGTGCACAAATCTTAAATGTACAGTCTGATGAATTTTTACAAGTTTAACTGCCACATAAATCAAGATCCTGAAGAACATTACCAGAACCCGAGAGGCCTCCCTCATACACCTTCCAAATCTTTATTGCCTCTCCAAAGGTAAGCACTATCTTGCCTCCCATCACTTAAGCTTGGTGTTGCCTGTTTTTGCATTTCATGTAAATACTGAACAAACTCATTAATGTCTGGCTTCTTCTACTCAACCTTATGTCAAGCAAAATTTGTCATGTTGTTGCATATAGCAAGTTTGTTTTTTTCATTTCTGTTAAATATTCTGTAGAAATACACCCCAATTTATTCATTCATTCTACTGTTGCTGGTATTTGGGTTGTTCACAATTTTTGGATAAAAATGTTGGTATAATATATAGCATCTAGCTACAGTGTTACAATTAGATAGTATGAACATTCTTACATTTTTTGATACATTTCTGCTGTGTATACACCTAAGAGGATTACTATACCATAGGTATGCCTGATGTTCAGCTTTAGCACTCTGGAATACTGATAAACACCACTGCAAGGTAGTTGTACTGTTTTACACACCCTCCAGTAGTAAATGAGAGTTTCCATTACTCCTAATATAAAGTGTTGGCAAGGATTATCAATTTTTTCCTCAAAGCCATTTTTGTGGGCATGGAGTATTATCTCACTGAGGTTTTAATTTGTATTTCTGTGATGCCAAATGATGCTGAATACATTTTCTGTGCTTAGGTGCCATTTGGACACCTTCTTTTGTCATCACACAGGTGATTACCTGACATTACTTTAAGCATGAGTCTGAGGTTAATGCTATTTCCAGTATGTTTACTGCTACTTCTGGTAGCACTCACTTCCTATTACTGGAAGCCACCTCCTCATCTCCCTCTGTCACTATTTTTTCATATGGACTTACTGGGCATCTTGGGCCTGCCAAGGACCTCCTTGCCTCTCAACAATGAAGCCCAGACACCTGAGAACCTGTTAAGTTACAGGAATGTGCTACCATTTGGAATTTCAGCTAGACATCACCTGTTGTTGGGGTGGTGGCTGGAGCTGTGAGATTAAAGAATCCATCATATCCCCTCCTATTGGAGAAGGGGGATTATCATCCTCGTTTACAGACCTTCTTCGAGCATCCTGATTGCTGTCAACAAACATATTCAGGAATGTCTATGGATATAAACAGGTAAAATTCAGATTATTTTATCTAACGTTAATGAGATATTTTTAATTAGAATGCTTTAACAGAAACAAACATACTATGTCCATCTCTGAAATATAAGTTGAATACATGGCCACTATTATTAGGACAATCTGGATGCGATATTGATAATTTTGAAGGTCTTCCTTCAAAATTAGCCTGATTTCTAATTAAAGATGATGAATTCACAGCATGTATTTAATCTTTTCCCAATACCCCGCTGAAATACCCTAAAAAAAATTTTTTTAAAGCACTAAGTCACAAAGATAGAATGGGAGAAGAGAAAAATAGCAATAAATTCTGGGGGCCACAGAGAAGATGGTTGAGTGGTAACTGAACTATCTGATGTGAGGAAGTTGTATCTTAAAGTAAGCAGTGGAGAAAGCCAAGAATCAAAGCTTTTTTTGTACAGATCCCCAAGACACATAGGAACAGGCGGCACCAGACACCTCTAGAAATGGGGATTAAAGTGGGACTAAGAACAGAAGGACTGGTTGAAAGTCCCTTTTAGAGCTCTGCACTGGAACCCTCCCATAGCCCCCGTCACTCCCAATGAGTTAGGCTGACCTCTACCACCCTAGAGGACATCTCTGACTTGGGGGACTCTAGAATCAACAAAAAGACCTACAGCTACTGACACTGGGAATTACCCAGAGAAATGGCCCAAAGAGATCATCCTGCAGTAAAGACCACAGCCAACAAGTCTCACCTTTAAACAGGAGCAGAGAGTTAAGAATCACTTAATATGCGAGAAAAGACACTAATATGAAAGAGAGAAAAACAAACAAAAAAGAGCAAAATGAACAAAAAGCAAGATGGATGAAATGGAGATTATATAGGAAGAAAAGAGGTAAGAAAAGATAAATGTAGTCACAGAGGACTGACTATCATAAAATGAACATGTAGAAACAAGAAAGCTCTTGGAAGCATCTTTTTAAAAAGATGACAAAAAAAAAATACTTGGCAAAGATGAATAACAGAAGGATTGAAAGGAAAAAAATAAGGAAATCTCCCAGAATCAAAGAGATAAAAAACAGAAGACAGAAGATTAAAAAAAAATTAGAGGATTAAGTCCAGGATGCCTAATACCAGCATAGTAGGGGTACAAGAAGGAGCTAACAGAGGAAACAAAGTTGATAAACAATGCAGGGAAATTCCTCAGAGCAAAAGGATGTAAGTTTCCAGAGTGAAAGAGCCCACTCAATTGCTTAAGGTTCAAGAATTGGAACAGTATTAAATGTCTCAATGGTCATAATGAAAGCTAGAAGAGACAAAGGAGCAACGCCTTCAAAATTCTTAAAATTATCACAACCCAGAATTCTACACCTAGCCACTCTCAATTAAATGAGGGTAAACTAAAGAGGCTTTCAGACATACAAGATCTCAAATTAATCTCTCATGTACCACCTTACAAGAAGCTACTTAGGAGGTATTCCACCGAAACAATGGAGTAAACCAAGAAAAAGTCATGGGGTCCAAGCTACAGGGCAGGCAACACAAGAGAGAAGAAAAGGCATGTTCCCCTTCACCATTCTTCTGCAGATTCCTAAATCAAAATTGTACAAAAGGTCTGGAGCACTACCATTCCAGACTGGAGGTCAGAAGACTGCAGAAGAGATTTCTTCAAGATGAAACGAGTAAGGTATCTGATATGTGAATGTACTGAGGGGAGAGTTACATATATGAGAGAGACTTTAAAGTTGAGTTAATAGTAAGTACAGTGAAGGCTAAGCAAAAAAAAAGTACATTAATACTCCCCAGAACAATACTGAAAAGTAATCACAGTAAGCTTGGTAGAATAGTGTTTACATATTTATAATAATGTGAACACCAAAAATGTATCTAATCAAAACTGCTTCCTAACCATATTGCAAGGCTGGAAGGAAATGAAGAAGGTGTATGTATAACTAGGTGCAGCCTGGAAGGGGAAGGAGCATATAACAAAGAATCAAAATAGAATTAAATCCCCATCTTCTATTGTATCAGGTAATTCCCTCAACTGAGAAGTCAACAAATAGCACTGTAAGCATGGTATTTAGAGAGAAGGATATAAATACCCAGAAAGTCAGTTGAAAACAGAGCAGGAAAAATGGCAAGAGTGGGTTACAGGGACTAATTTTCAAAACAAGCCATTTGGAACTATTTGTTACTAAACTATGAGCACACACAATTGAGCTATTATACCAGAATCTCCAAGAATTGTGGCCCAGGAGCCTACACTTTAATAAAACATTGTGGTTGAAATGATGAATCAAATCTTTATAATAATCTGATAAAGACTACTTTGGAAGTTCCTTAAAGTTCCAAATAGCAAATAGGACTCTCTTCAGTATCTTCTGCCTTACTCAACACAAGGTAAGGAAATAAAGGAAAGACATTTTATCATCTCATATACGCAGGCACAGAACTAGTTTATCAGAACTTCCAGCTACTTCCAAATGAAGTTGCAGATATGAATTAACATGGCTACTTATTAAATTTAAAGAGGAATTTGTTGCTTTTCCCCATTATTTCCCCCTCAAAGGAATTGTTTTAGACATCTTATTTATGTGTACTTATGCTATAACACTAAAGCCTAGTACCTTTAGTCCTGGTGCAGGATAAAAACCTTCAACTAACTTGCTATTATCAAAAAGACTATAAGCACCATCCCGTATTGCCACAACACCTCGACTCCGACAGTATATATCAATGCAATACATGTTCCTGAAGGCCAGTCTGATGTGGGTGGATGACTGTGGCAGAATGGAGAAGCACTGGTAAGCGGTGTTGGTTCTCTGGGTCAAGCCCAACATTGGCACAGTGGGGAGTTTGTTGATGGCATTTAACGGAGCCTGAGTGTCAAATAGTACCTATAAGGAATAAACACAATGAGCAGAGCCAATTTCTGTACAAATGCTAAAGCCTTAGAATTTTCAATGTATAATAATCATAAATGAGACATGTTCTTCTGGCACATGCTGTAAAACTTTCTCTTGAAGAGAATGCAAACTAGATCACTATGTCCATTTTGAATCAGATAAAATTCTCCAAGAGGGCCAGATATAAAAGACAAAGGTACCCAACCAACCTTGTCATTAAAGACAAGTCCAAATGATTGTTTGAGGAGTTTTAAATGAGACACTAACATTGACTCATATTTTTAAACAGAAAATAAACATAATTACCTGTAATAACTGAACTACATTTGGTGTTTTGTTGAACATCTCTTGAAGCTGATGGAGAATGGTATTGTGACAGTTACTGCAACCTGAGTTTGGGCCGACAGTTCCCAAGGAAATGTGAAATTTCTGATGTAAGGAATTCCATTGGATACTAATCTAAATTAAAGAGATTGCATGTTTCAGAAACTGACAAAGTAGCAGATTCAAGTAGAAGAATAATGTTTAAAGAGTAAAGCAAAATGCTAAAGATCTAAATGAGATCTTTTTTGAAAGTAACTCATAAGACTGGAACTCTGTAAATTCCAAATGTGCTATTACTATGGACTAGTATATTTGCTGAGTATGTGTGTTAGCCCACTTCTACTAAGTAAAACAGAAAGAGCAAGTGCTAAAGAAAACATTTTGATTAAACTTTATTTGAAAATTGTCTTTGGTGTTTCTCATTTTTCATTTTTTTCCTGAACTGAAGAATCACCCTCTAGGTAGGCACCATCAGAAAGGGAAAGGAAGCCACTCCCAATACAGACACCTTCAAGCTAACAGATTTTGAAACACTCAAGTAATTTCTGGTATTTGATGAGGATGAGTCAGAAAAAAGCCAGCTGGGTGAATTTTTATACTAATTTTCTTGGACTTTACATATGGGGTGGGGAAAAAATAAGGAACTATAGATGATGGGGAATACTGTTAAGATTAAGATAGGATCAAATAATGTTAATAATCATGTGATCAAAAGCATAGATGTACCATATTGTTCAAAACCATTCATACATAATCTTCACTGTTGTAATCATGTTGCTAAGTAGATTTGAAGTCAGTGAAGAAAAAAATACAAACACCCAAAGTACATTACCTTGTCCAAAACTCATTAAGATTATATACCCATCAAAGAGGGTATAATTTATGTTTTCAATTTTAAAGAATTAAGCATTATAGTATGCCATATTTACATCAACAAAGTATTTAAAATTCACCATTTTATCCCTGGTTTTTACTAGAGCCCTCAATTGTTTCAAGGCAATTTTCGTAACTTTTGAATTCTTGATTTTTAAAATATTTATGAGAGGAGCTTTGGTTTTAATTAAATTATAGACTTACTGAGCTTCCTTTGGTGGTTCCATAACACAAGATAAGTTTTCGGTAATTATAAACACGAACTTCTGAGAAAATATTTAGATGGGCAGGTATGTCTAAACAGAATGGAAATAAAAAGATCAAGATTATACATGTAAAATTTAAAAATATGTATTTGAAAAAGAGGGCATTTTGGTAATATTATATGCCTAGGCAGAAGGGTCTCTAAACATATACTTCAGGAAAAAGAAAAAAGAAAAAAAAAGAAAGCAATAGCATAAATAGGTAGTAGGCTTTCCTTTCTACAAAAAGGGGGTCAGGGCAAGGGTGGAGACATAGTGAAGCACAAAAGTCTAGGGGTTAGGGGCTCCAGTTCCAACTCTGCCATTTACTGGCTATGCGACCAGCAAAGTTTCTTAGTCTCTGTGACTTGTTTTCATTTGTAAAATGAGAAACAATAAATGCCCTACTTCATAGGGTGATTGTGACATTTAAATGAGTTAACATAAGCAAACTGTTTACTGTATCATATGGCTCATAGTAAAATCTCAGTAAGTGCCAACTATTATTATAATATGGTATATACCTGCTGTAAAAATCTCTGGATACATCAGAAACTTAACAATCATTCTCTCTGGGGAAGGAAATTGAAGTCTGAGGTAAAAAGGAAACTAATTTTTCACTAGCTATACTTTTGAATTTTCTCTTTTTACAAGGTGCATGTTTTACTTCTTCAATTAAAAAGGGCAGGGTGAGGGGGAGAATGCTTTTTCTTTTTTTCCCAAAACGAAGATTATCATATATACCTGGTAGAGAACGTGCAAATTCCAACACACACTCATATAATCGTGCAATGCTATTCCAGTCATTAAGGAACATTTCAACCACTTTTTTACCACCAACAGGTTCAGATAACAGGTTTTCATATGTCAGATAAACATGTCGGGATGGTCCTATGGGATTAAAAGAGTTGAACAGCAATCAATACTAAAAAAAAAAATACAGAAATATGCAAAGACAAAGTGTGTGAAGCATCTCACCTTGCTCCCTGGTAGAAGTGCCATTAAGTGGACAATTTGCAAATACTAACTCTGCCACCCAGGTGCGGTTATTTCTACCTTGCAGTCGGAAAGTGCAATCAAGAAGAGAGCGGTCCAGAGTCTTTTGGGTTTCCTCATTTACACCCTTACAGGGAGGAATTCTGGGGATGAAAGATAGCATATGATGTGTACTTCACACCACAGAAAGACAAAAGCACAATCTACACAATGATAGGCGGGGTATCACGTTAGAGCTTCAGTTCAAACTCCACTACTAGGCACCTTCTGTAAAAGAAGGAAGCAATTCAAAGCAATTCATAGCAATTAATAGCATTTAATCCATTTCCATTCACATCAACATGGATTAGGACTAACTTTAACAAAGTGATGCTTGTTTTCATCCTTAATCTTGTTATTAGAAAAGACCACCTTTCTCCAGAATGAAAATCAAGGATATTGGCTTTCTATGAAATCTACCTAGAGCATCCTCAAGGAAAAGCTAAGGGAACAAAATATTTGCAAAACCACTCTTTGAAGGCAGGAAGATAACAGTGGAAAGAACCAGGGCTTTGGCGTCAGGGACCCGCATTCTAATTCTGACTCAGCTACATTTAACCTCTCTGAATTTCAGTTTCCAAACTACAATATGGAGATAATTACCTTATGGGTCATTGATTATAAAACATGACAAAACACAAAGTGCTTATGGTGGCTGATACAGCATTCATATATACATGTTTGTTCCCCCTTGCAGTAAAACCAATTCTTGATGACTGACTGCCATGACAAAATTCTAAATTCATTATCTCCCACTTCCGCATCACCCCTGCAGAGATAATACTCATTAGGATGGAGCTTTATATGCATTAACTTATTTAACCTACATATTTTCACATATACAAGAAGATTATATTAGTTTCAGTGTCTTAAAATACCTAACTATCCATTTCTTCTTGCAGCTTTGTGGACTACCTTATTTGTTGTAAAACATTTTGAGGTAATATATTTTAGCTGTTTTTTCAGTAATGAATGAATAATGAGATAATATTTAATTATATATTATCCTTTAACTCCTAGGGAAGGTAGGATAATTCTCAGACTTGGCATAATGATTATAAATATCTAAAGCAAAAAACAAAAAATATAATAGGAAAGATGGACTCTTGGTTCAGGCCCCTTATTCAAAACACCTAGAACAGGGTTTCTCAGTCTTGGCAATACTGACATTTTGGGCTGGTTAAGTCTTTGGTGTGGGGACTGTCCTGTGCAGCCCTGCCTCTACATACCAGATGCCAGTAACAGCTCCCAACCCGTCTTCTCAGTTAATGACAACCAAAAATATCTCCAAACATTGCCAAATGTCCCCTGTGAGGCAAAACTGCCCTGGGGTTGAGAACTACTGACCCAGAATAAACAACTTAAAAGAGAAAAAAGAGACACAGATTGAACATGGATTTATATGGAGGAAGAAAGCTACATAGGTTGTATAAAAATAGAACTAATGTAGTACTGAAATGTTCTCAATTTAATTAATAATTCCACCACAGCTCCTCTTAAATTTAAATTTAAGTACAGGTTTTTATGTTTTCAAAAGTTAATCTCTCATAGTACATACTTTCTATCACTTACCACCAGAAAGACTTCATCCAACATTATTTGGGATAGTTATTATAGAAGTCACATCCACTGCCTATATGCTTTTCAACTTCATAGGTATGCTGAGGATTTTTGCCTGCCCTTATCCCTCGAAATATAACCTTAACCCACAGGAGTTATGAAGCAGCCAACTCAGATTTTTAAATCTTGATTTTGAAAATATAAATGTAGCACATTAACTTCTTTTCACCAAAATAGGTGTTTCATGAAATCCATCTGGCTAGAAAATGAATACACAGAAACCAACATGTTTTCACAAAACAACTAGAGGTAAGGATAAGACTCCTTTCAATGTATGCTCTCAGAGATAACACAACCCTGACAAGGCCTTCTATGTCATTTCCTTATCTTTGATACAGATACAGTTGGCTCTACTTCAAGAAACCTGGAAAATATTTACTTGCTTTTAAGGTTATAAATGTAAGAGTAAAAATAAACTATAATTATAACTTTAATCCTCCCAGCATGATCATGTGAGGAGAAAAAAAAGGTTCTCCAAAAGGAAACCTGATAAAATTGTTACAAACTCAAATACTGCAAAATACTATTATATTTGCCAAAAATTAAGAACTGAGGAAGATGTTTTCTGGACAATGGATTAGCCTTATCTGAAAATTTCTACCAATTCAAAAAAGTTTTTCGATGTAAACAGCTACTCCTGACTGATTTTTCTGCTATAATTCCAAGTAGTGAATGAAGTGAGGAACTAGGCTTCGGTCTTCTAGGGCAGGTGTGTCAGCACTGCTCCTTTTCCACAGTTATGTGCTGTATGTCAGTTTCATGCTGAGGGGTTTTGCAAACACCAGTAACCATGTTATGTCCCCTTGGTGCAAAAGTGAAGGTTTCACTGTAGGTGCTAGGAAAAGAAGTATAATGATGCCTCTACGAGGGAAGCGAAGAGGGTTTTGTAAAGATTGCACATAAATACTCAGGACTGGGATACAGCAGATACAAGCTGAGTCACACAACTTGCAAAAAAGAGTTATGCCTCTGCGTTTTCTGCATAAGCCACAAGAGGTAAAAAAAAAACACAATGGATGAGATGAAAATAACCATGTGGGTGTGGCTTGAGGAGTGGCCCCACTGCCCATTACTGTAATGTTAGTTCAGGAGAGGGTGGGATGCTTGCTCAAGAGCTCAGAACTAGGCACTGTGAGATGCTGCAGGAGGCTTGGGTCATTTGTGTTGTAGGATCAAGGCTCTTTTGAATCTGCACAAGGCAACTGGTCCATGAACCAGGGCAATCTAAGGTGTTTACCATGATTCTCAGATACACCAAGGAGGCATGCTCAACAGATTTTCAAGGAGATACATTAAACAAGAACAGAAAATATTTTTAGCGAAGAGGAGAAAAATCTGTTCAATTTTAAAGCTTTGAAGTATCAACTAATTCTCTCATTTAATATTAATATATCTAGGACTAAAGGTTAAAAGAGTTTTTCTGAAGATTAAATGCATTAGAACAATTACATACTAATTAGATCTATGCCAGATTTTAATTTAATAAAATCACGTTTCAACATTTATTGCTTACTTTTTTCTTCTTCATTTCTATACCCTACCCCCATAATGGAGAGCATGTACAAAACACATGGCTTTAATTTATCCACTTCTATGTATTTTCCTTTTAACTTTTAAATCAAGAAAATAGCCAGAATACAGTCAAGATTTCCTTAAAAGTTACTGTGAAATGAAGCTAAAAATTATGAAGTATTTCCTTCCCAGGTAGGACTATTATGAGTTCTATTGAGTTCAAGAAGAAAGGGGACTGAAATTTCTTTTGTAAAAATGCTAAGAGCAGGGGATTAAAGACGGCGGCATAAGAGGTGAGACACAGGCTTCCTCCTAAAACCACATATAATACGAAAATATAATTAATACAACTAATCCTGAAAGAGCAACAGGAAAGAGGACTGTGCCTGGCTGCATACACCTGGAGAAAAGGGCAGACTGCACAGAACAGGGTAACGTACCAAAGCTGTGGCCCGGCAGGCTTCTGGAGAAAAGGGCAGACTGCACAGAACAGGGTAACATACCAAAGCTGTGGCCCGGCAGGCTTCCGAGCAGGGAGGGAGTGGAGGCCTGGGACTGCTGAATACCTAACTCCAGAGATCTGCTACGAACCTACAATTCATGGTGCTTGCATGATACTCTCGGGATTACGGGGATGGAAAGCTAAGAATGGCAGAATTCCTGGAGAGACTGAGATTCCAGCTGCTTGTGGAAAGCAGGGATCCATATCTGGCTGCTCTGGGACAAAAGAAAGGTGGGTAGTCTGAGAGACTTCCTAACAAGGAAGCCCTTAGCAAGAGGGCTGCTAAAGGGGCAAGGATTGCACAGAGCTTACTGCTCAGGAGAGAGGACAGGTAGACAACACTGACCGGGAGCACTCTGCCCAGCAGGTTGAGAGCTTTGCAATATAGACTCTCATATTTAAGGAGGAAAAAGAAAGCTTCCTCCTTAGATGATTTCAGGTGCTCCAGCTCCCTGGCTGGCTACACAGCTCCAAGGACCCCCTCTGTGATATGCAGCCTACTGTGCCTTTCTCCTGGCCAGCCCCACCTGGCTCACAAACCAGCAAACCTTACCCTGGTGCTAGGCCAGCCAGAGGGAAGATCTGCCTACAGCAACTACAAACGCAAAGCATAGAGGCTTATACCTGTGTGCTCAGCCCACTGGTTCAAGCAGTGGAGACAGGCATAGCAGCCGGGTAGCATGAAACAGCTCTTTCCTCCCTTCAGGCACCAATACCACTCCCAGGCGACCCCTGACATTGTTTCAGGGGCTGAGCAGCTTCAGGGAGTAGAGCTTCTGGGCACTAGAGGGCACCATATACAAATATAAAATGCCAAAGGAATCTGGTTCAGAGTAAAATTATTAATACCACTCCTGAGAAAGATTTAAATGACATCAACCTCATGAATCTTCCTGAAAAGGAGTTCAAAATTAAAATCATTAACATGCTCATAGAGGTATGGAAAGACATTCAAGAACTCAGGAATGAATTCCGGTTGGAGATCCAATCGTTGAAGAGCACAATGGACGGTATTAAAAGCTGATTGGATATGGTGGAGGAAATGATAAATGAAACAGAAACTAGAGAAGAGGAATACAAAGAAGCTGAGGCACAGAGTGAAAAAAGGATCTCTAAGAATGAAAGACTATTGAGAGAACTATGTGACCAATCCAAATGGAACAATATTAGCATTATAGGGGTACAAGAAGAAGAAGAGAGAGAGAAAGGGATAGAAAGTGTCTTTGAGGAGGTAATTGCAGAAAACTTCCCCAATCTGGGGGAAAGCACATGATCATCTCCATAGATGCTGAAAAAGTATTTGACAAAATTCAACATCCATTCATGACAAAAACTCTCAACAAAATGGTTATAGAGGGCAAGTACCTCAACATAATAAAGGCCACATATGACAAACCCACAGCCAACATTATACTTAACAGCAAGAAGCTGAAAGCTTTTCCTTTAAGATCTGGAACAAGACAAGGATGCCCACTCTCCCCACTTCTATTCAACATAGTACTGGAGGTCCTAGCCAAGGCAATCAGACAACACAAAGAAATAAAAGGCATCCAGACTGGCAAGGAAGAAGTTAAACTGTCCCTGTTTGCAGATGACATGATATTGTACAGAAAATACCCTAAAGAATCCACTCCAAAACTACTAGATCTAATATCTGAATTCAGCAAAGTTGCGGGATACAAAATTAATATGCAGAAATCTGTGGCATTCCTATACACTAACAATGCATTAGCAGAGAGAGAAATCAGGAAAACAATTCCATTCACAATTGCATCAAAAAGAATAAAATACCTAGGAATAAACCTAACCAAGGAAGTGAAAGACCTATACTCTGAAAACTACAAAACACTCATGAGAGAAATTAAAGAAGATACCAATAAATGGAAACACATCCCGTGCTCATGGATAGGAAGAATTAATATTGTCAAAATGACCATCCTGCCTAAAGTAATCTACAGATTCAATGCAATTCCTATCAAAATACCAACAGCATTCTTCAATGAACTAGAGAAAATCGTTCTA
>JAQQAC010016209.1:32630093-32642525 GCA_029783875.1 Phataginus tricuspis
TGAGCAACTTCTTCCTGAACGCATCTCCTCGAGCAAGGGAAACAAAAGCAAGAATGAACTCTTGGGACTACATCAAACTAAAAAGTTTCTGTATGGCAAAGGACACCATCAACAGAACAAAAAGGCATCCTACAGTATGGGAGAATATATTTGTAAATGACATATCTGACAAGGGGTTAACACCCAAAATATATAAAGAACTTACACACCTCAACACCCAAAAAGGAAATAACCTGATTAAAAAATGGGCAGAGGATATGAAGAGACAATTCTCCAATGAAGAAATTCAGATGGCCAACAGACACATGAAAAGATGCTCCACATCACTAATCATCAGGGAAATGCAAATTAAAACCACAATGAGATATCACCTCACACCAGTGAGGATGGCCAGCATCCAAAAGACTAAGAACAACAAATGCTGGCGAGGATGCGGAGAAAGGGGAACCCTCCTACACTGCTGGTGGGAATATAAGCTAGTTCAACCATTGTGGAAAGCAAGATGGGGGTTCCTCAAAAAACTAAAAATAGAAATACGATTTGACCCGGGAATCCCACTCCTTGGAATTTACTCAAAGAATACAACTTCTCAGATTCAAAAAGACATATGCACCCCTATGTTTATTGCAGCACTTTTTACAATAGCCAAGATATGGAAGCAACCTAAGTGCCCATTCAGTAGATGAATGGCTAAAGAAGATGTGGTACATATACACAATGGAATACTATTCAGCCATAAGAAAGAAATCCTACCATTTGCAACAACATGGATGGAGCTGGAGGATATTATGCTCAGTGAAATAAGCCAGGCGGAGAAAGACAAGTGCCAAATGATTTCCCTCATTTGTGGAGTATAACAATGAAGCAAAACTGAAGGAACAAAATAGCAGCAGACTCAGAGACTCCAAGAAGGAACTAGTGGTTACCAAAAGGGAGGGTGGGTGGGGAGGGTGGAAGAAGGGGATTGAGGGGTATTATGTTTAGTACTCATGGTGTGGGGGATCACGGCAAAAACAGTGTAGCACAGAGAAGGCAAACAATGAATCTGTGGTATCTTACTACACCCAAGGACAGTGACTGTATTAGGGTATGGATGGGGTCTTGATAATATGGGTAAATGTAGTAACCACACTGTTTTTTCATGTGAAACCTTCATAAGAGTGTATATCAACAATATCTTAATAAAAAAAAGTTATATGGCTAAAAAAAAATGCTAAGAGCAAGATATGCATAAACTCTTACAAAACATTAAAATATAACAGAACACAAATGTTAACATGATCTATTTAACTGCATTTGCCAAGAAGAGTAAGAAGGAAAAAAACCCAAACCTATATTGTAGGCAGCGTCATTGATAACCAAAAGCCATTAAATTAAAAGTATGACATTTTCCTATTGATTTCCATTCTAAGACCATCTCTCTCTCCTGAACACTTTTTGTAGAGATGGCGTTAAGATAGCTGGGGAAGTTATTCTAGCTCTTCAGCTCTTTATCTAAAGTGAGCACCATGACACCAGGGTGGAGCACATGCTATATGCACTTCTGATCTTCTACAGAAACAAGTTGATTCCTAAGTAACAAAATTAAAGCCCCACTGGGTCAAACTGCAGAGCTGCCACGTCTTGGCAGGCAGAGTAATCCAGTAATAAAAATTGCTTCCATGACTTATATTATTAAGCAACATCTAAGAAACAATACATATGCTAAAAAAACAACTGTTCTCTGCACCAAAAAAGCTGCTCTCTCAAATGGCATGCTAGCTTTGCAAGTCCATCCTGGTGACTGCATATGGTACATGCACTGCATCAGCTTTCCTGCTAAGCCTCCTTTGGCCCTGTCCTCTATCCATTTAGAACCAAGCTTTTTTTTGCCCATCTCCCTGTATATTTTTTGCTGGTAATCTAACCTATATCCCAGCTCACTTACTATCTGACTCATCTACTTCTCCTGCCCAGACCTGTCACCTGAGCTTGAGACATATCTTTGGCCTGCCCAAAGGGATGTCTAGGCTCCTCAAACCTCTCAAACTTAGCAAAGCCCCTTCAAACTCACATCTTCAGTGTCCCTTATCTCAGGAAACCCCATAATCATATATCATTTGCCCAATACAGAACTAAGAGTCACCTTTGCCACCTTCTCCTCTTCAACATCAATCTAATCACCAGCCCTTGAATATTTCATCCCCTCAATCCTTGTGGAACCTTCCCCGGTCCAAGCTACCAACAACTCTGGTGTGAACCATTTCAGCAACTGGTTTCACTACTTCAGTCTTGTTTCCCTATAATTTATTCTCTATTGCTATCAAGGTGAGTTTTCAAAAACACCTATGCAATGATGACAACTTCTGCTTAAAATCATCTGACAGCTCCTTATTGCCATTGTCTTAATTCCTTAAAGACACTTATAAAGCCCTAAAGGATCTGACCCCTTCCCTGCTTGACACCTCTAGCCTCATCTCTCCCAATTCTCACCATGCTGGACTTCTTCCAGTTCGAGGAGGCAGAGCTTTCTCTTGCTTCCAAGCCTTCACATTAGCAGCTTCCTCTTCTGGTTAGGACTGCCCATTCCCACCCTAGCTCCCTTTCCTCTGGCTAATTTTCACCTCTCCTCCAGTCTGAGTACAACTGGCACTTCGTCAGGGATACCCTTCCTCACTTCTGAACTGGCCCAGATCCCCCTGCTATGAGAATGCACAGCTTCCTGAAGGACTCTATCAGAATGCAAGCCTGACACATCATCACACTCAGTAAATATCTCTGGAACGAATCAAAGAAACGCAGAAAAAAGAAAACCTAAAATACCAAGGGGTGCTGGATCTCCACAGGTTCTGAACTCTGCCTTATTCTGTCACATGGAAGGAGAGGAGCAGCTCTGGCAGTGTGGCTGCAATGTGTGGCATCAAGTAAAACATACGATGGGAACTTACTTCAATAAGCGAATTGCGTGGCTAAAGCCATCACCTTCCACTTGCACGCCTTGATGTGAAATCTCCAGATGGGACAACTGAAATAAGAAAAATACAGTTACATCAGACCACCAATTTTATGAAGGAAACCACCTTTTCTAAGTACTCGCATTTTTGTTCTATGGCTACTACTATATTTTTGTTCTATGGCTACTCTGTCCCAAAATTACAACATATTCAGCATGAGCATTGTCCTCCATCATTTGACTTCCTAGTAAAGTATATTAAGTCCAGTGAAACTCAAAGATGACCCCGAGCTTCTACTTAAAAAAACACCTCTGAGTCCCGTCCGGGAAGATGGCGGCATGAGCAGGGCGGCGGAAATCTCCTCCCAAAACCATATATATTTATGAAAATACAACAAATACAACTATTCCTAAAAGACAGACCAGAAGATACAGGACAGCACCAAGCATGCATCTACCCTTGAGATGACTCGGCACCCTGCGAAGCGGGTAAGATATGGAGCCGCGTCCCGGAGGGACCTAAGCACTCCCCCACCCCAGTGCACTGGCAGGAGAAGAGGATTCAGAGCCGGGAGGGAGTGGAAGTACAGGCCCGCGAAATAACCAGCCATGGTGATCTGCGCTGGGAGCACTGACACACATTGCCCAGTGTATCGGAGATTGGAGAGACAGAGGGTGCAGGATCTGAGCCGGGAAACATATCGGGTCCTCGCAGCCGGCTCCCCGGGACAGAAGAAAAGCGCATGATTTTTTTAGTGGTTGTAAAGAGATAGGGACCCAACAGAGGGGCAGGATCATCCCAGCACACTCAGCCCAGCAGGCTGGGAATCCTGGGGAATTTCAGACCCCTTGGAAGGCGATTGGGAAAAAGTAGCCGCACGTAGACTTCCCACAGAGATCAGCAGCCTCCCATTTGTTCCCGCCATGGCCACAGCTACAAAGGGCCCTTCGGAGCAGCGTGGCCACGGTGCAGAATAGTGAAGCAACAGCCCACCTACAGCATTCTCACAGAATCTACTCCTGGCAGGCGTCTTTTTGTTTTTTCTTTTTTTTTTCTCTTTTCTTTCTTTGTTTTTTTAAAGTCTTAAAGAGCCCAGCTGACATACGTGGCACCTACCAGCGACCACTTCTATTGCCATGAAAAGACAGAGGAATATGGTACAAAGATCACCCAGACCCAGACAACACCAGAGAGGGAGTGTGAAGGGATGGAAATGCACAATCTTCCTGAAAAATAATTCAGAATAAAAGTCATAACCATACTGATGGATCTACAGAGAAATATGCAAGAGCTGAGGGAGGAAGTGAGGGAAGTGAGGAAAGACAATGAAGACATGAGACAAGCCATCGACGGCCTTAGCAGCAGACTGGACGAGATGCAAGAGACTGTTAATGGAATACAAACCAGAGAACACAAATACAGAGAAGATGAGGCACAGAGAGGTAAAAGGATCTCTAGGAATGAAAGAATATTAAGGGAACTGTGTGAGCAATCCAAACCAAACAATATTTGCATTATAGGAGTACCAGAGGAAGAAGAGAGAGAAAAACGGATAGAAAGTGCCTTTGAAGAAATACTTGCTGAAAACTTTCCCACGTTGGGGAAGGAAATAGTCTCGCAGTCCACGGAAGCCCACAGATCTCCCAACACAAGGGACCCAAGGAAGACAACACCAAGACACATAATAATTAAAATGGCAAAGATCAAAGACAAGGACAGAGTATTAAAGGCAGCTAGAGCGAAAAAAAAGATCACCTACAAAGGAAAACCCATCAGACTATCATAAGACTTCTCAACAGAAACCTTACAGGCCAGATGAGAATGGCATGATGTATTTAACGTAATGAAACAGAAGGGCCTCGAAACAAGAATATTGTATCCAGCACGATTATCATTTAAATATGGCAGAGAGATTAAACAATTTCCAGACAAGCGAAAGCTAAGAGAATTTGCCTCCCATAAACCACCTCTACAAGACATCTTAAAGGAACTGCTCTAGAGGGAAGCACTCCTAAGGCTAAAAAGATGTCACCAGAGAAAATAAAATCATAGCAAAGAAAGCAGACCATACAAATACTAACTAAAGGCAAAGAATAAAACACCTAGTATATAAAGAATGGAGGAGGAAGAATAAGAAGGGAAAGAAATAAACATCAGACTGTGTTTACAATAACTTAATTAGAAAGTTAAGTTACATAGTTAGATAGTAAAGAAGCAACCATTGAACCTTTGGTAACCACGAATCTAAAGCCAGCAATGGCAATAAGTACTTATCTATCGAAAATCACCCTAAATGTAAATGGACTGAATGCACCAATCAAAAGACACAGAGTAACAGAATGGATAAAAAAGCAAGACCCATCTATATGTTGCTTACAAGAGACTCACCTCAAACCCAAAGATATACACAGACTAAAAGTGAAGGGATAGAAGAAGATATTTCAGGCAAACAACAGAGAGAAAGAAGCAGGTGTTGCAGTACTTGTATAAGACAAAATAGACTTCAAAACGAAGAAAGTAGCAAGAGATAAAGAAGGACATTACATAATGATAAAGGGGTCAATCCAAGAAGAGGATATAACCATTATAAATATATATGCACCCAACACAGAAGCGCCAGCATGTGTGAAACAAATACTAACAGAATTAAAGGAGGAAATAGAAAGCAATGCGTTCATTTTAGGAGACTTCAACACACCACTCACTCCAAAGGATAGATCAACCAGACAGAAAATAAGTAGACACAGAGGCACTGAATAACACACTAGAACAGATGGACCTAACAGACATCTACAGAACTCTACACCCAAAAGCAAGAGTATACACATTCTTTTCAAGTGCACATGGAACATTTTCCAGAATAGACCACATACTAGGTCACAAAAAGAACCTCAGTAAATTAAAAAATATTGAAATCCTACCAAACAACTTCTCAGATCACAAAGGTATAAAACTAGAGATAAATTTTAGAAAGAAAACAAAAAGGCTCATAAATACATGGAGACTTAACAACATTCTCCTAATTAATCAATGGGTTAATGACAAAATGAAAACAGAAATCAAAGAATATATGGAGACTAATGACAACAACAACACAAAGTCACAAGTTCTGTGGGACGCAGCAAAGGCAGTTCTAGGAGGAAAGTATATTGCAATCCAGGCCTATTTAAAGAAGGAAGAACATTCCCAAATGAAGTCTAAAGGCACAATTACTGAAATTGGAAAAAGAAGAACAAATGAGGCCCAAAGTCACCAGAAGGAGGGACATAATAAAGGTCAGAGAAGAAATAAATAAAGTTGAGAAGAATAAAACAATAGAAAAAATCAATGAAACCAAGAGCTAGTTCTTTGAAAAAATAACAAAATAGATAAACCCCTAGCCAGACTCATTAAGAGAAAAAGAGAATCTACACACATAAACAGAATCAGAAATGAGAAAGGAAAAATAACAACAGACCCCACAGACATACAAAGAATTATAAGACAATATTATGAGAATTTATATGCTAACAAGCTGGAAAAAAGAAGAAATGGACAACTTCCTAGAAAAATACAACCTTCCAAGACTGACCAAACAAGAAAGAGAAAAACTAAACAGACCAATCACCAGTAACTAAATTGAAGCGGTAATCAAAAAACTACCCAAGGACAGAACCCCTGGACCAGATGAATTCACCTCTGAATTCTACCAGACATATAGAGAAGAAATAACACCCATTCTCTTTAAAGTTTTCCAAAAAATAGAAGAGGAGGGAATATTTCCAAACTCATTCTATGAAGCCAGCACCACTCTAATACCAAAACCGGGCAAAGACCTCACCAAAAAAGAAAATTACAGACCAATATCCCTGATGAACGCAGATTCAAAAATACTTAGAAAAATATTAGCAAACCGAAGAGGATTATACACTATGATCAAGTGGGATTCATTCCAGGGATGCAAGGATGGTACAACATTCGAAATCCATCAACATCATCCACCACATCAACAAAAAGAAGGACAAAAACCACATGATCATCTCCATAGATGCTGAAAAAGCATTTGAGAAAATTCAGCATCCATTCATGATTAAAACTCTCAACAAAATGGCTATAGACGGCAAGTACCTCAACATCATAAAGGTTATATGTGACAAACCCACAGCTATCATACTTAATAGCGAGAAGCTGAAAGCTTTTCGTCTAAAATCGGGAACAAGTCAGGGATGCCCACTCTCTCCACTGTTATTCAACATAATAGTGGAGGTCCTAGCCACGGCAATCAGACAAAACAAAGAAATACAAGGCGTCCAGATTGGTAAAGAAGAAGTCAAATTGTCACTATTTGCAGATGACATGATATTGTACATAAAAGCCCCAAGGACTCCACTCCAAAACTACTAGAACTAATATCTGAATTCAGCAAAGTTACAGGATACAAAATTAACACAAAAAATCTGTTGCTTTCCTATACACTAACGATGAACTAACAGAGACAGAAATCAGAAAAACAATTCCATTCACAATTGCATCAAAAAGAATAAAATACCTAGGAATAAACCTAATGAAGGAAGTGAAAGACCTATACTCAGAAAAGTACAAGACGCTCCTAAGAGAAAGTAAGAGGACACAAACAAATGGAAATTCATCCCATGCTCTTGGCTAGGAAGAATAAATATTGTCAAAATGGCTATACTACATAAAGGAATCTACAGATTCAACGCAAAACCTATCAACATACCAACAGCATTCTTCAATGAACTGGAAAAAATAATTCTAAAATTCATATGGAACCACAAAAGACCCCGAATAGCCAAAGCAATCCTGAGGAGGAGGAATAAAACAGGGGGAATTACGCTCCCTGACTTCAAGCTCTACTACAAAGCCACAGTAATCAAGACAATTTGGTACTGGCACAAAAACAGACCCACAGATCAGTGGAACAGAACAGAAAATCGAAACATTAACCCAAACATATATGGTCAATTAATATATGATAAAGAAGCCTTTGATATACAATGGGGAGATGACAGCCTCTTCAGCAGCTGGTGTTGGCAAAACTGGACACCTACATGTAAGAGAATGAAACTGGACTACTGTCTAACCCCATACACAAAAGTAAACTCTAAATGGATCAAAGACCTGAATGTAAGTCATGAAACCATAAAACTCTTAGAAATATATATAGCCAAAAATCTCTTGGACATAAACACAAGCGACTTCTTCATGAACATATCTCCCTGGGCAAGGGAAACAAAAGCAAAAATGAACAAGTGGGACTGTATCAAGGCAAAAAGCTTCTGTACAGCAAAGGACACCATCAGTAGAAGAAAAAGACATCCTACAGTATGGGAGAATATATTCATAAATGACATATCCGATAAGGGGTTGACATCCAAAATATATAAAGAACTCACGCACCTCAACAAACCAAAAGTAAATAATCCAATTAAGAAATGGGCAGAGGACATGGATAGACACTTCTCCAAAGAAGAAATTCAGATGGCCAACAGGCACATGAAATGATGCTCCACATCGCTAATCATCAGAGAAATGCAGATTAAAACCACAATGAGATACCACCTCACACCAGTGAGGATGGCCACCATACAAAACACAAACAACAAATGTTGGCGAGAATGTGGAGAAAGGGGAACCCTCCTACACTGCTGGTGGGAATGCAAATTAGTTCAACCATTGTGGAAAGCAGTATGGAGAGTTCTCAAAAAACTCAAAATAGAAATACCATTTGACCGAGGAATCCCACTCCTAGGAATTTACCCTAAGAATGCAGCAGCCCAGTTTCAAAAAGACAGATGCACCCCTATGTTTATTGCAGCACTATTTACAATAGCCAAGAAATGGAAGCAACCTAAGTGTCCATCAGTAGATGAATGGATTAAGAAGATGTGGTACATATACACAATGGAATATTATTCAGCCATAAGAAGAAAACAAATCCTACCATTTGCAACAACATGGATGGAGCTAGAGGGTATTATGCTCAGTGAAATAAGCCAAGCCGAAAAAGACAAGTATCAAATGGTTTCACTCATATGTGGAGTATAAGAACAAAGAAAAAAACTGAAGGAACAAAACAGCAGCAGACTCACAGAACCCAAGAACGGACTAATAGTTACCAAATGGAAAGGGACTGGGGATGATGGGTGGGAAGGGAGGGATAAGAGGGCAAAAGGGGTATTACGACTAGCAGACGTAAGGTAGCGGGGGCACGGGGAGGGCTGTACAACTCAGAGAAGACAAGTAGTGACTCTATAGCATCTCACTACGCTGATGGACAGTGACTGTAATGGGGTTGGTGGGGGGGACCTGATGAAGGGGGTAGTTTAATCACCATAATATTGCACATGTAAATGTAGATAAATGATACCAAAATAAATTATAAAAAAAGAAAAACACCTCCACAGGTGGCAAAACTTCAAAATTCGGGAGATTGATCTAGTTTTTGCAGTGAGCCCAAAGTAACCCAGAATCAATTCTGGTGGTTTCAAATGATGCAACTATAAAATAAGACTGGCTTTCTTGTGAAATTTAATTATGATTGTCCAAAACAAAGTGAATCACAGTCATATCTCACTTTCAATCACAATAATTTTTAGTTTAACATCTGGAATATATTTTTATCTTCAACAATTAAACTATTTATTGTCTGAAACCCAAGTAGAAAAGATTTCTAGTTTATACATTTACACAGTGAGGTACCTTTCCCAAGTGGAGGATTCAGAAAGTGAGTTAAAAAGATAAAGGTAGAGATAATGCCTGAGACTATCAGTTGAACTACAGGTTATTTAGGTATGCCACAAAGTCATCTGAGCTACTAAAGAGAGATGCTTACCTTAGGCATATTCCCGTCTACTAGGGGAGACTATTTATACCCCATCGTGTTCCTGAAAGGGTATAAGGGAGCCCGAAGTATTTGACTGAGCCCTGCTCTTGGGCCTGGGAAGAGCAGAAGTTTAGAAAAATAGCAACTGATCAAATAGGCCATACGAGTTGAGATTCAAAACAAAGCAAAATGTGGGAGGGCTCAAAAATAGTGCCTCTATTCTGTGGATCGAGGATATAAACATCCCTGATAAGGTTAGGTTTAATTATTGTATCTCAGGATAAATCACTTTAAGCAGAAAATGTGTTTGCTTTTGTCTTCAACATATCTTTTTCATTAAGAGAAGAAAAAGTAGGTTAAATTTTTCAGAGCTTGATTGAGTTCGACAGAGCACTATAGAATGTTCTCACATGTCTTATGTGTCCAACAGTTATAGGATCATATAATCAGTCCACATGGCACAATGAAAAAGCCCAAGAATACAGTCAAGTAGAAAGGAATGCTGCCTGTATGTACAGTTTAGGAGCTATGGCTAGTACCCAGACAAGAGGACATTCATTAAGCACACACAGTTCTAGGAGCTGGGACATTGGGGACAGGAGAGCCTATTTTAGGTGCCTGTTTCTAGGCTTGGATTTTCTCTGGGCTATTGCTGTTCTTCACAATTTCATTTCTTACCCTCTGCCTTTAGATCCCAAAGGTCTATAAAGCAAGGGTCAGCATACAATATATAGTTCATGTGCCAAATCCAGCCCACTGCCTATCTTTGTAAATAAAGTGTTACTGGAATATAGACACACTTGTTTGTTTAAATATCAGCTATGGCTGGTTCACATTACAACAGCAGATTTGAGTAGCTGTAATAAGAGACCATATGACCCACAATGCCAAAAATATTTACTATCTGGCCCTTTTCAGAAAAAGTTTGCCAATCCCTGCTCTAAAGCATGAACGTCTTCCTAAGACTATTATTATCTGCTCAACTGAAATAATCCACTTCCATATTTCCAGGTCTCTTTTTCACTCATAATAATTTATAGAGGGGAGGAGTCTTATAAAGAGTAAAACTCTAAACTAGAGGGAAATAACTAAGGTTTCTGTGTATGCTGATCCTTGGCCAAAGCACTTTTTGGAAATATAAAAATACAGGTTCTGTTACCTCCCTTTACTCTCCTGTTTGGGGATCATGCAGGATATCACAACTGTGTATTCCTGAAGACCCAAATTCTGCATTAGTCTGTTGCTTCTGCCATGTGACCAAAGTAAGAATTTAGTTTAATATTCTTTCTAACCTGCTTCTCAGAAAGGAACACAACTTTATAAGGGTACAAGCAATATGTATGGTTTCACCAATTCTAAAATAAGTCACCCCTTTATAAACTGCCATCTCTAAGAGAGTTAAATAATGTTCCTACTAAGAGGTATACAAGTAAGATGTTAATTCTCAAAAGTTGTCCCCCATTTTTTTCTTTTTTTTTATTAAGGTATTATTGATATACACTCTTATGAAGGTTTCATATGAAAAAACAATGTGGTTATTACATTTACCCATATTATCAAGTCCCCACTCATACCCAAATACAGTCACTGTCCATCAGTGTAGTAAGATGACACAGATTCACTGTTTGCCTTCTCTGTGCTACACTGTTTTCCCCGTGATTCCCCACACCATGTGTACTGAACATAATACCCCACAATCCCCTTCTCCCTCCCTCCCCACCCACCCTCCCACACCCCTCCCCTTTGGTAACCACTAGTTTCTTCTTGGAGTCTCTGAGTCTGCTACTATTTTGTTCCTTCAGTTTTGCTTCATTGTTATACTCCACAAATGAGGGAAATCATTTGGCACTTGTCTTTCTCCACCTGTCTTATTTCACTGAGCATAATATCCTCCAGCTCCATCCATGTTGTTGCAAATGGCAGGATTTGTTTCCTTCTTATGGCTGAATAGTATTCCATTGTGTATATGTACCACATCTTCTTTAGCCATTCATCTACTGATGGGCACTTAGGTTGCTTCCATATCTTGGCTAATGTAAAAAGTGCTGCAGTAAACATAGGGATGCATATGTCTTTGAATCTGAGAAGTTGTATTCTTTGAGTAAATTCCAAGGAGTGGGATTCCTGGGTCAAATCGTATTTCTATTTTTAGTTTTTTGAGGAACCTCCATATTGCTTTCCATGATGGTTGAACTAGCTTATATTCCCACCAGCAGTGTAGGAGGGTTCCCCTTTCTCCGCATCCTCGCCAGCATTTGTTGTTCTTAGTCTTTTGGATGCTGGCCATCCTTACTGGTGTGAGGTGATATCTCATTGTGGTTTTAATTTGCATTTCCCTGATGACTAGTGATGTGGAGCATCTTTTCATGTGTCTGTTGGCCATCTGAATTTCTTCACTGGAGAACTGTCTCTTCATATCCTCTGCCCATTTTTTAATTGGGTTATTTGCTTTTTGGGTGTTAAGGTGTGTAAGTTCTTTATATATTTTGGATGTTAACCCCTTGTCAGATATGTCATTTACAAATACATTCTCCCATACTGTAGGATGCCTTTTTGTTGTGTTGATGGTGTCCTTTGCTCTACAGAAACTTTTCAGTTTGATGTAGTCCCATGAGTTCATTTTTTATTTTGTTTCCCTTGCTCGAGGAGATGCGTTCAGGAAGAAGTTGCTCA
>JAQQAC010016209.1:32643025-32688116 GCA_029783875.1 Phataginus tricuspis
CAGGATTGCTTTGGCTATTCGGGGTCTTTTGTGGTTCCATATGAATTTTAGAATGATTTTCTCTAGTTCATTGAAGAATGCTGTTGGTATTTTGATAGGAATTGCACTGAATCTGTAGATTGGTTTAGGCAGGATGGCCATTTTGACAATTTTAATTCTTCCTATCCATGAGCACGGGATGTGTTTCCATTTATTGGTATCTTCTTTAATTTCTCTCATGAGTGTCTTTGTCCCCCCCTTTTTTTGAAACCATGAAGAATTTACTTTCCATTTCCTTAAAGAGCACAAGGCCCACAATTTGGAATCAGAGAGATGAAATAATTTAAGTCATGTTTTATATATATACCACGAGACACTGTAATTTCAATCCTTTCCCTCCCAAAATGAATGAGATCACAACCATTCTGGTTCTTCTAATGGAATATATGTAGCTTAAGCAAGGTATTCAAAAAATTTCTTTCAGTTAGAGTACCCAAAATCATTCCCAAAAGTTACCTCAGATCCAAGTCCTATAAATGGCATATTTGTATCACACACAGCAACAAAGTGAGCTAGAATTTTATTGTAGACACTCATTTCTCCTGATGGGTTGGTTTTCTTGGGTTGTGCAGGACATGGATCATCAGACAACTAGAATTTAAAAAAGAACACAAATGGGTAAAAAAATTAATGTGATTCAATTAGTTAAGGCAGTTAAACTACTCTAACAAAGCTCACGGTTAACTAAAACAAAAGTTATTCATTCAAGAAATATTTACTGAGCAAATACTGACCTAAACACTGGAAGTTTAGTGGTAAGTATTGTGTATTTAGCAAGTTTTCTTATGGAAAATGGTATATACTTATTAATTAAAAGAGAAGTATTTTAGGAAAATGGAGACAATTGTTACTTAAACCTTATTGCTGCCTAGTTTCTTAAAAACCCTATCTAATTTTTTCCCATATTAAAAATGGTTAAAGAACACAACAAAGTCAATGCACACCAATCCTGTGTCATTTTCATGCATGATCATACCTTGCGCTTGGTACCAGTTCTAGGCTGCTTCCTACTTTTTGAATGAGAAATCAATTCCTGGATGCTGTCCTTGAACTGCTGCAGCTGGAGTGCCACGATAGGGCTGTCTTCACGATCTACACTATTCACAGACAAGAAGTAGTACCTGTATGATAGCTTGGTGGGTTTATTGGGAACGTCCAACATCTCCACAACCTAAAATGGCCCAAATCAGAAATGAGACTCAGAGAAATAATTAGTAAGTGTTGGATATTTGCCTTCTTACATTAAGTAGGGCTCAGAATTATACATCTAATGTAGATCTAGTCTTTTTTCTTTAAACTAGGACAAATCAATCATGATCTGAAAAAAGCACTCCTATTAAATATGTAATTCAT
Source organism: Phataginus tricuspis (assembly GCA_029783875.1). NCBI lineage: Eukaryota > Metazoa > Chordata > Mammalia > Pholidota > Manidae > Phataginus > Phataginus tricuspis. Next base: position 32,644,418 of record JAQQAC010016209.1, read on the forward strand.
TTTCCAAGAAATAGATCAGACTAAAGAATGATAAAGTAAAAGCAACCATAAACTACAGGAAATGTGACATTTAGATATTAGCAATAGGTGTTCTTTTTAAAAACTGTTTCTTCTTTTAATTGGAATATAGCTGACATACAATATTATATTGGTTTCAGGTATACAACATAGTGATTTGACAATTATAGACACTATTAAATGCTCACCCAATAAGTGTAGTTACTGTCAACATCCAAAGATATTATGACATTATTGAACATAGTCCCTATGCTGTACATTCATTCCCATAAGTAATTTATTTTATAATTAGAAGTTTGTACCTCTTCACCCCGTTCACCTATTGCCCCACCCCCTCCAATCATTAGGTGTTCTTGATATTCACACCTTAACTAATAAATTGAAAACATGTTATGCTTAAGCCCAGCAGGTCTGCTAGATTTTCTAGAATGGTATCTATTTAAATTGCTCTGCTATCTCCTTTAAACATTAAAACATCCTAAGAATTCCACTATTATGACAGAGAAACATGACCACTATCTCTCATTATTGGAAGCATATAAAATAAACCCAGATTTTTTAGTTGAAAAATATGGTCACTGTGAGGATAAGGTTAACAACATCAACAGTAGTTAATTAACACTATAGAGCTTACTATGTGCCATGAACTATCCAAGTACCTAACAGACATTAGTTAACACATTTAATTCTCCTAATGACTCTGTGAAGTAGGATTACCTTCACTTTTTTGATGAGGAAACTGAAACACAAAACAATTAGGACTCAGAGCTAAGAAGTAATAAACTCATTCTTTGATCCCAAAAGTTTGGCTCTGGAGAACCTGCTCTAACCCACTATATCACCTTAGTATTTTCAAGGTCTACCTAAAATTTAAGAAAAGTCCTCTGAATACTTTAGTGAGAGAAATAAATACCATTGATGAAGGCATTTGATCAACACACACTTTTCTGTCTCTCTCTTCCTGCACTTCTCTATCTCCTTCCCTCCTTCCCACACACTCTCTTCAGGAAATTGTTTGGCCAACACCTAAGCATCACACTGATGCATCTGAGGAAATGAAATTAAAAGTAAAATGGACACTTCACCAAAGAAGATATATGGATGGCAAATAAGCACATGAAAAGATACTCAACATCATCAATCACTAGGCAGCATAAATTAAGACTATAATAAGATACTCCTACATATCTATCAGAATGGCTAAAATTAAAAAAAAAAATCTAATATGAAGCGCTGGCAAGAATGTGGTGCACCCAGAACTTTCACATATTGCTGGCAGGAATGTAAAATGGTCCAGCCACTTTGGAAAAGTTTAGCAGTTTCTTTTTTTTAATTAAGGTATTATTGATATACACTCTTATGAAGGTATCACATGAAAAAACAATATAGTTACGACTTTTACCCATATTATCAAGTCCACACCCATACCCCAGTGCAGTCACTGTCCATCAGTGTAGTAAGATGCCAGATTCACTGTTTGCCTTCTCCGTGCTACACTGTTTTCCCCGTGACCCTCCACACCATGTGTACTAAACATAATACCCCACAATCCCCTTCTCCCTCCCTCCCCACCCGCCTTCCCTCACCCCTCCCCTTTGGTAACCACTAGTCCCTTCTTGGAGTCTCTGAGTCCAGTTTAGCAGTTTCTTATAAAGCTAAACATACACTTACCATATAACCCAACAATCCCCCTCCTAGGTACTTATCCAAAAGAAAGGAAAACTGAAGTTCACAAAAAAAGAAAAACCCTATATGCAAATACTTATAGTAGCTTTATTCATAATTGCCCCAAACTGGAAGCAACCCAGATGCCCTACAATGGGAGACTGATTAAACAAACTGTGGTATGTACATACCATGGGATACTACTCAGCAATAAAAGGAATGAACTATTATTATACACACAAAAATATGGATGAAAATCAAAGACAACATGCTGAGTGAAAGAAACTAGACTGAAAGGCAAAATTTGAGAGAAAACAGGTCAGTGGTCACTAGCTTAAAGTGAGGGAAGGGTCTGATTATAGAGGGGCAGCATGAGGGAATTCTGGGGGGTAATAGATTTGTTCTGTTGAAATGGGGATTATGAAACTGTATTTATTAAAACTCAAACACTAAAAAGTTTGAATTTTTACTGTATGTGAATTCTATCTTAAAGCTGACAAAAGTAAAATGGTAGAAATACATTTAAAGGCAACAGGCTTTCTTCTATTCTTCTTAATGTCCACTGGTAGTTTTTTCCACTTCCATGACTGTATATCCATAAGTGACAAATATGGAGGATGAAGAGTAGCGTACATTCAGTTTTGGTCTAAATTATGTGAAATAAATTATGTATTACTTCAAAATAAATCACTAGTCACTGAAGCTAATGCCTGGCTTTTGGCTGATACTAAATAATTTCAGAAAATAATAAATTATAACCACTTTATTTTGTTTTCACATGTTTTGGTTACTATTACTATGCATGTATCATGCATATCATTCCAAATGTAGCTCACGGAGGACTTAATCAACAATCCTTTGTCACATGCCAAATTTAGTTCCACAGCTGGTATTCAGAAAAAAAATGGAATTCACATCAAAGACAGATTTATTAGTCTACATAAATAAACTTAGGTTCTGATATGTCAGGCTACATGGGGTACCTTTTAAGATACTCTCTTTTAAAAGTACAGCAGGAAACCTTAAAAATTCACTCCCATTACCTTCAACCAACAATCCTGAATGAAGTTTTTCAAAGACCTTAGATTCTTAGCCAGAAGTATCTACTTGGTAGACATAGAAATTCCTATAAGCAGGGAAGTATATTTAGGGTGAGTTCATATTTCAAAGTCTTGCAAATTTTAACAAATCCAAACATCTCAAAGAAACTAACTGGAAAACACCAAGAAAGAGTGAAAAAGGAATAAGAGGATCTTACTGTGCACTGAAAGGTACATACAGTCAAAGAAATGGATATAATGCCTTCAATCAATTAAGGATGAGAAAGCTACTTCAGGCAGCCCATATTTAAGCAGCTGCATTATGCAACTTAACATGTAATTAAAACCAAAAGATCTAACTAAACCTTCACTATAGTTGCTTTCAAATTTTTTTTATTCAGAGATGTGTTTTTCTAAGCAGATACTAGGCCTCACTGTGGGAGACATCCTGGGTTGAGGGATGGGGGCATACCTTTTATTTCACAACCATGACCAATACCATTATAGCACTTCTTAGAGACATGACTTTCCTCTCTCTCCCATCTCTACCTCCTGGGTTGAGAATCACTATATGAAAGTCAAATATCCAATAAAATACATTTGCAAATTAAATTAAATAATAAATCATTCAAGATACTAATAGAATTACTGAACTCGATCCCCCAAATCACCTTTTTGCATACTTACAATGTAGTATTGTGGAAGACGGGTAAGTTTAATGAATAGTTTATTCTTAGAAAGGTTTCCAATAGGATGGGTTGAGTAATTGGACAGCTGCAATGTTTCACTGCTTATTGTAGGAAGATGTTTTATAGATTGTTTACAACGTTGCTGTCCAAGCCAAAACCTTAATTTAAAAGAGATAATCCACATTATAAAATCACAGATTTCTCTGATTAACTGTGTGCTATTGACTTATAAATAGAACTAACTAGTATTAAGGCTGAGACACTCTATCAGTTTATTACAGATTTCCTATGTTCATAATATAGCACAAACTAATCTCTAACTACTTTATAAAAATGCCTGAAGTGTTTATAAAATAGAAGAACAAATAAATAAATAAGTACCTCATTTTTTTGGTATAACTGAAGATATATAGTCTCAGTTTTTATACTGTATATGTGTAAAGTAATGGGCATACCTAGCAGGTGCCAGTAAGTATTAATTACCTTCTTTGCCTGTTTTTAGGTAACCCACCAGATTTCACTTTGATGCTTATGTTTTTTTAGTACTCCTCTCATTCTTTTTATCTGATTATCTATCCTTGAGGCTAGGACACTATATATGTGAAAAAGGGATAAAATGATTGGTTCTGAAACTCTCAGTGCTCCACAATGAGATTAACTACAGAAAATAATACATGTTTAGAAACTTTTCATAACAACATAACAGTGCTACACCATCTAAGCTCATGATCAGTAGGTTCACCTTGTTGAACAGGATATAGACCAGTTAGGGTGCTGCTGCATGTGTATTGTGAGCTGCAAGTGGCACAAACTGTGTACTAGTCATGTGCTGTAAAACCATGCTATATAACATGACATTTTAAGGGAAGTTTGTCAACATATCACCCAAATATATAAAATCTGGAAAACATTTTTTTTCATGGAAAAACAACTTAAATTTAACTGCAACTTCACAGAATCAATTACTAGAACTGGTTTCTAATGAAGGAATAAAGACACATTTTGAAAATATGCCAATACTTGCTTCATTTTACATAAAAGTTAAAAATGAATATCCTAAACTTGATAAAATTGCTTTCAAAGAAAAACATTTTTTAAATGTTTAAAAAACATGAACATGAAAACAGTAAGAAAAACATAGGAAAAGTTAAGATGTGTGTTATCTTCTGTGATAGCATCAATCCAACTTAGATTAAGTTACAAGCAAGAAACAAGCTCATTTGACACATTCAAATTCTAAATACAAGACATTAAAAGTATATATAAATTATAAATACAAGATATTCTTTTCAAAGCATATACGGAATTGCTATTTTACTCAACTTTTTATTTTGTCATGAATTAGTGGAACAAAAAATTTGAACGGAAAAGTGAATTTTGTATATTAACTGCCTATATGTACACTTTCAATGAAAAACACGTACAGGTTCAGAATTTTCTATTCTTTTTTTATATTGCTTGCTCTGATCATATTTATTGAAATGTAATTTTTGTCGGTTATATTTTGTACATTTTTTCATTTCCTTTTTCTAGAATTTGTTTTCATTGTATATTATAAAAAAGTAATCACATGAACAGATGCTCAACATCATTAGTCATTAGGGAAATGTAAACAAACCACAGTGAAATACCTCATCATACTCAACTAAGGTGGCTGCAGTCAAAGGCAGTTAAAAGTGTTGACAAGGATGCAGAGAAATGGGAACCCTTATATGTTGCTGAAGCAAACATAAAATCACACAGCTACGTTGGAAACTAGTCAGTTTCTTTAAAAATTTACTGTATTACCCAGCAATTTCACTCCTCGTGGAATGAAAATCTAAGTCCACACATAGACTTGTACACACATATTCATAGCAGCACTATTCATAGTAGCCAAAAAGCAGAAACAACCAAATGTCAATCAGCTGATGAATAGAAAAACAAATCCATACAATGGAGTATTATTCAGCTATAGAAAGGAACGAAGTACTGTCACATGCTACAACATGGATGAACACTGAAACATTATGCTAAGTGAAAGAAGCCAATCACAAAAGACCATATACTTTAGGATTCCATTTATATGAAATGTCCAAACAGGAAAATCTACAGAAACAAAAAGTAGATTCATAGTTGCCTAGGGCTGAGGCTAGGAATGGGGATTAACTATAAAGTACCACCTTTGTGAGGGGATAGAAATGTTTTAAATGTTCTAAAACTAGATTGTTTTGCTAAACTTGGTAAATTTACTACAAGTCATTAAACTGTACAGTTAAAGTGGGTGAATTTTATGGTGTGTAAATTATACTTCAATGGTTATTTCAAAAGGATTAATGTCCCATGATAGATTAGTGATAAACTAGCCATTCACCAAAGATTATTTGAGAAGCACTATTATAAGTGACAACCAGGAGACCTTTCTTCTTTATGTGAGTTTAAGGTACAGACATGCACGTTGATAAATTTCAGGCTTTGGGGACTTAGCTGTCTGGTTTTAGGGTATATTTCTGCTAGCTGGAACTGCCAGATAAACACCCTCAAGTTATGCAAGATGTGAGTTATTAAGCATTTAAATATTTAAACACTGCTTATTTAGCTAAAATGCACAAAAAATGATGCTAAACCACTAAAAACTTTAGAAATTGTTAGTGGTTTAGCATCATTTTTACCAAGAGTAATGACTATCATTTTTCATATACAGATAAACTAAACAGCTGTTCAGAAGAAAGTGCATATATTATCTATCTAAGGGCATTAAAAAGCCATGTCATTTTAATGAAAAAATTCCTGGATTATACTGAGTTCTTCAAATATTTACAAAAACAAAACAGGCAAAAGGAGAAGGATTGGTGGCTAGAAGATCACAAAATCAATAGATCTCATGAACAGTCTAGCCTTCCTCTCCTCCATCTGCCAGTTCTTGCTTTAGTCTCTGAAATTTATTTTTATACCTTGGAATTTGGTTAATTTTTTAAAAGTTTGTTAGAACTGCCATAATGGTATCTTTGTGTACTAGGGTAGTAATGAAACCTCATAGAATTACCTGTAGCTCCATTTTCAATTTTATTTAGTTTAACAGTATGAAGTATTCACAAGAGTTTGAGATCAACTGAATGACAGTATTAGAGAAACAGAAACAACTATTCTGAAAGTGTCAGCTTGTAGATTCATACCATGAAGATTATCCTGGGTAAGAATAAGTAAGACTCTACTGCACCAAACACTAGATACAATAAAATTTATTGTGTGATTTGTAAAATGCTTGTACAGGAAAACACATTATAAGTAATTAAGGGTCATGAGTGTCATGCCCTTCATACCTGTATTTGCTCAAGAATGGAGTTTGATACGAAGCAATGCCCTCTTGGACCTATTCCAAGAGAATTTAGATTCAAAGTTCCAAAAGGTGCTCAAATTTCATATCATAAACATTAAGGACAGCGACGATCAAGAGTAATGATGAAGAAAATATCTTGTCAAAATAAGTTTCCATTTTTAGTCTTGAGCTAATAAATAAATAATCTTACTTAAGTTGCTGAAGCCAAGGAACGATTCTTTTCATATCATCATTCACAGACTTCTCCATGTCATCCAGTGTGGCCTGGTCTACAGAATAAAGCACTTCATTTATTAATTGCTTACACAAGACACAAAATATCTAGGTAGCCCAAACCTTAAATGAAAATTTCTGTTTTAGGCAGAAAGTAGTGTTACTATTTTTGAGTCAGAGAAAAAATAAACCCATCATTAGGCATAAATTAACTTGACTTGTTTTCCCTCTTCAATATCTAGAGAGAGTTACAGTTAAGACAACTAATTAATAGCAAATGTACACTAGCAGGAAGAACAAGTAACAAGACATGAATTAATTCTTTGCCCATATTTTAACTCCCAAAACTCTCAGTCTAGTTAATATTTTTTTCATTTTGGTATCATTAATATACAATTACATGAGCAACATTGTGGTTACTAGATTCCCCCCATTATCAAGTCCCCACTACATACCCCATTACAGTCACTGTCCATCAGTGTAGTAAGATGCTACAGAGTCACTACTTGTCTTCTCTGTGCTGCACTGTCTTCCCCCTGACCCCACCACCACGTTATGCTAATCGTAATGCTGCTTATTCGCCTTCTTCCTCCCTTCACACCTACCCTACCCAGTCCCTTTCCCTTTGGTAACTGTCTTATCATTAATTTTAACCCCAACCTTCTGCCACACATGAAGTATGTCCCTGGGGTTGAGCCACTGAGCGAATCCATATTTAGCTGTCGGCAAAGGAAGATATGCCAGGGCTTCCCCTTCAGTGTCTTCTCTTTTTTTCTTGATAAGTCTGGCTAGGGGTTTATCTATTTTGTTTATTTTCTCAAAGAACCAGCTCTTGGTTTCATTAATCTTTTCTACTGTTTTATTCTCAATTTTATTTATTTCTTCTCTGATCTTTATTTATGTCCCTCCTTCTACTGACTTTGGACCTCATTTTTTCTTCTTTTTCCAGTTTCAGTAATTGTGAATTTAGACTATTCATTTGGGATTGTTCTTCCTTCTTTAAATAGGCCTGTATTGCTATATACTTTCCTCTTAGTACTGCCTTCACTGCATCCCACAGAAGTTGGGGCTTTGTGCTGTTGTCATTGGTTTCCATATATTGCTTGATCTCTGTTTTAATTTGGTCATTGATCCATTGATTATTTAGGAGCATGTTGTTAAGCCTCCATGTGTTTGTGAGCCTTTTTGTTTTCTTTGTACAATTTATTTCTAGTTTTATACTTTTGTGATCTGAGAAGTTGGTTGGTAGAATTTCAATATTTTTTAATTTACTGAGGCTCTTTTTGTGGCCTAGTATGTGGTCTATTCTGGAAAATGTTCCATGTGCACTTGAGAAGAATGTGTATCCTGCTGCTTTTGGGGGTAGAGTTCTGTAGATGTCTGTTAGGTCCATCTGTTCAAGTGTGTTGTTCAGTGCCTCTGTGTCCTTACTTATTTTCTGTCTGGTTGATCTGTTCTTTGGAGTGAGTGGTGTGCTGAAGGCTCCTAAAATGAATGCACTGCATTCTATTTCCTCCTTTAATTCTGTTAGTATTTGTTTCACATATGTCGGTGCTCCTGTTGGGTGCATATATAATGGTTATATCCTCTTGTTGGACTGACACCTTTATCATTATGTAATGTTCTTCCTTGTCTCTTGTTACTTTCTTTGTTTTGAAGTCTATTTTGTCTGATACAAGTACTGCAACACCTGCTTTTTTCTCTTTGTTGTTTGCATGAAATATCTTTTTCCATCCCTTCACTTTTAGTGTGTGTATATCTTTGGGTTTGAGGTGAGTCTCTTGTAAGCAGCATATCGATGGGTCTTGCTTTTTTATCCATTCTGTTACTGTGTCTTTTGATTGGTGCATTCAGTCCATTTACATTTAGGGTGATTATTGATAGATATGTACTTATTGCCATTGCAGGCTTTGGATTCGTGGTTACCAAAGGTTCAAGGGCAGCTTCTTTACTATCTAACCGTTTAACTTAACTCACTTATTATGCTATTATAAACACAGTCTGATGATTCTTTATTTCTCTCCCTTCTTTTTCTTCCTTCTCCACTCTATATGTTAGGTGTTTTATTCTGTACTCTTTGTGTTTCCCTTGACTGCCTTTGTGGATAGCTGATTTTATTTTGCATTTAGTTAGTATTTAGTTGGTCTACTTCCTTTGCTGAGGCTTTATTTTCTCTGGTGACAGCTATTTAGCCTTAGGCATACTTCCATCTAGAGCAGTCCCTTTAAAATACACTGTAGAGATGGTTTGTAGGAGGTAAACTCCCTCAACTTTTGCTTATCTGGGAATTGTTCAATCCCTTCTTCAAATTTAAATGATAATCTTGCTGGATAGAGTATTTTTCATTCGAGCCCCTTCTGTTTCATTGCATTGAATTTATCATGCCATTCCCTTCTGGCCTGTAAAATTTCTGCTGAGAAGTCTGATGATAGCCTGATGGGCTTTCTTTTGTAGGTGATCTTTTTTCTCTCTCTGGCTGTTTTTAATACTCTGTCCTTGTCTTTGATCTTTGCCATTTTAATTATTATATATCTTGTTGTCCTCCTTGGGTCCCTTGTGTTGGGAGATCTGTGGACTTCCATGGCCTAAAAGACTATTTCCTTCCCCAGATTGGGGAAGTTTTCAGCAATTCTTTCTTCAAAGACACTTTTTATCCCTTTTTCTCTCTCTTCTTTTGGTACCCCTATAATGTGAATATTGTTCTGTTTGAATTGGTCACACAGTTCTCTTAATATTCTTTCATTCCTAGAGATCCTTTTTTCTCTCTCTGCCTCAGCTTCTCTGTATTCCTGTTCTCTGATTTCTATTCCATTACCAGTTCCTTCCACCTCATCCAGCCTGCTCTTAAATCCTTCCATTGTTTCTTTCATTTCTGTTATCTCCCTCCTGAATTCATCCCTTAGCTCTTGAATATTTCTCTGTAGCTCCATGAGTATGCTTATGACTTTTATTTTGAACTCTTTTTCAGGAAGATTGGTGATTCCAGTCTCACCACCCCTCTTTCTGGTGTTTGAGGGATTTTGGATTGAACAGGTTCTTCTGCCTTTTATGGTGATGGGAGTGGTCGCCAGCAAGTGTTGTGTGTGTCAGCTGGGAGAACAAAGTTCCTTCCTGCCTGCTGGTCACCTGCTTGTCTCTACTCTCTGTGCCGGTTAACCATGCAGAGGGAGCAGCCTCTGGGTTAATCCCCTAGGCTGCTGTGGGCGGGGCAGCCCTCAGGATGGCCTAGGGCATTGGCAGGGGTCGCAGGCCAGCAGCACATGTGTCTGCTGCAAGGACAAGGCCCTTTTGTGTCTCTCGGTCTCTGTGCCTGTCTCTGCTGTCTGTGCTGGTCAACCGCGCACAGGGAGCAGCCTCTGTGTTAAGCTGTGTGGTTGCTGTAGGTGGGGCTGCTGTCCGGCTAGTCTGCAGCAATGGCAGGGACAGCCGGTTTGCTTGCAGGTGCCAGCAGGGAGGAAGGCTGCTTATTGCCGCGAGGGGCCTCTGAGCTGTGTTGCCAACCAGGGGGATACGGCGGCGCCTGAGTTCCTTAAAGTCCCCAGCCTGTTGGGCTGAGTATACCAGGTCTATTTTGTCCACCTGTTAAAAACCCTTGTCCCTTTAAGACTTTTAAAGCACCTGCTTTTCTTTTGTCTCAGGGCAGCTGGCTGTGGGAACCTGTTTGCAGTGTTAGTCTCAGATTTTGCTTTTCCACTCCTCTAATATCCAGAGCACTATGCAATGTGTGTCTGTGCTCCTGGGGCAGATTACTAGGGCTGGTTATTTAGCAGTCCTGTGCTTCCCCACTCTGATTCTTTTCCTCCCACCGGTGAGCTGGGGTTGGGAGAGTGCTCAGTCCCACCGGGTCACGGCTTTGTATCTTACCCTTTTCTGTGAGATATTGGGTTCTCGCAGATGTAGCCTGGCTGGTGTACTGTATCTTCTGGTCACTCTTTTAGGAATAGTTTATTTGCTGTATTTTCAAAATATATATGGTTTTGGGAGGAGATTTCCACCACCCTACTCACACCACCATCTTTTCCTCTCCATTCTAGTTAATATTTTTAACTTACATGTATTTAAAACTCATAGTGATTAACAGACATAGAACCTTAAAAATTGCAGTTTGTAAAAAATTATAAAAACTATAAAACTCCACAAAAATGTTTGTTTAACACAAATGGTCTGTGGCATAAGCAAGAGCTGCTGGCTTGCTAAACATCACTTAGAATTTTTAATAACAGTAGAAAATGCTAATAGAATGTTGAGCAAAAAGCAAAGTATAAAATGGTTTCAATTACAGAAAAAATAGAGAAAAAAATTAGAAGAGCATTGCTATGGATTGAATTGTTTCCCCCCACCCCAAATTCATATGTTGAAGCCCTAATTCCTAATGTGGTGGTATTTAGGGGTGGAGCCTTTGGGTGATAATTAGATGAGGTCAAATGGGTGGGGCCCACATCATGGGATCAGTGCCCTTGAAAGAGAACCAGAGAGCTTGCCAACCCTTTCTCTGCCAAGTGAGGACACAGCTGAGAAGACTGATGTCTACAAGCCAGGAAGAGACCCCTCCCTACAACTCAACCATGTTGGCAACCAGATCTCAGACTTCCAAATGCCAGAACTGTGAGAAAATAAACTTCTGTTGTTAAGCCACCCACTCTGTGGTTCTGTTATAGCAGCCTGAGCTAAGACAAGTATGTATCCCCTAAAATAACAATGATTGCCAATAGGCAACTATTTTTTGCTTCTTCCCCCATTTTTACATTTTAGGTTTTTATTTATGAGTGTATACTATGTTAATAATCAAGAAAAGTTAAAATAAAATGTCTTGAAGAACAAACAATTGCATTGCTGATTTGGGACCCATAGTCAGAAGATAACTCTTGAATGAGTCACTTATCATTTAGCTATCATAAATGTGATGTGATTCAAAGCAATGAGGACAGCTTTCCATGAACAGTTCAAAGAAAATCTATCTTTACAGCCATATACTCTAACCAAAAAACCTTTTATTGTCATCAAATTATCTTGCTTAATAGTAATTTCAAATAGTAAATGTGCTAATATATTCAAGAACACTGTTCCATTAGCAATACAAAAACTATGTTCTAATATTTCATCATTTCAGAACAACTTGGTAACAGAACATGTTAGAAATCAAACCTTAATTTCTATTGTGTTTAAGCCATAAAAAAATCCTTTCCTCCAGGGTTCTGTACCCCAAGTCATCTTAGATGTTTATACTGTCATAAATATGTTCTTCAGCCATAAAGACATTAGAATCCCTTGGAGTCATTTCCATGTCAAGCAACTATTAGTGATAAAATAATTAACCTAAAATCAGTCATCAACATTATTACTTTTATATAAGAGAAACAGCCTAAATTCACTTGATACTTTGTAGTTTAACTTTTGGTGCAAGAAAATTCAAAGTGGAATTAAAATGGGCCCCAAGGAACAGATGTCAGCCAGTTATTCTTTCTGTATCTACTTTCTACATTGCTTATACCAACACCCTCCCCTAATATATAATGGCAGAAACTTTTTATTTTGCTTTTGCTACATATATTTTTCCTTACACTGAGTGAGTATATATCATCTAGTAACTTACCAAGTCCATAAAGCATCAGTTGGAACATTCCGGAGTGCAAATCTACAAAAATGTGTAGACACTCCGAATTATCACAAGGCTCCAAGATGGGAACAATGAGAGCTGGAAGTGCAGTCTCTATGGAAGCTGAACAATTAAGAATTAAAAATTATCTTTGTATATGAATATTTAAAAAAAATTATTTCTCAGTGAGTAGAAACAACCAACTATAGAACCATCCTGAATGTTAGAGGAAAACCATGATTTTGTGAAACTGGAATAGTACTAATATGTCGATTAATAGCTTGAATGAAGAATGTAATCTTCAAGATGACTTGAAACAAACATACCCATCTCATATTACAGCAAAAAAAATCCCAAGATTCCTTTAAAAAGGTGAAAAACACCTAGTGAAAATTTAACCCCACAGTGAGCTGAGTTTTAGTTTTGCTTTCACTCAGTAATTACTAATAATTCACTTTCTTAAGGATATTCTTTTGACATAGTGGGAAGAAAATTAGTGTTTGGTAAATAGGATAAATTTCATCTGTGGCCTAAATATTTTCAATGCTATTCTTCATAAAGAGAGGTTTTCTGATAATTAGGGTCCATGTGTTTAAAGAAACACTTGAAACCTATTTAATGTTATTGATTATACTGGAAAAATTTTTTTCAGGTTATTTTTTATATACCTCATTTTCAAGCCACAGATGAAATAAGAACACATAGGCAATTGCTAAAAACAAATTCCCAAAGCTGCCAATATATTTCTTCTAGAGTTTCATAGTAATTACACCAGGCCCAATTAACTTTTCCCTTAATCCCACAAGTTGGCAAAACAAAATCCAGTAAAGGAGCAAAGCATTGAAAGCATGCCACATGCTTATCAGATTAAGGAGATGTAAAAGGAATATGCTCTTCTGGTTACCACATTCCTCTAAAGCTACAGCACAGAAGAAAGGCAGGTAGTAGGGAGAGTGGTAATGCAGGCCCAGCCTTTCACCAGGTGTGACTTCTCTGTGCTACTTTGTTAAACAAGGACAGTAACATCTTCCTGTCCATGCCATAGGTCCTTAGGAGGAGGAAACAACAATTTTGTAAAGGTGCCTTTAAAAGCAAAGTGCTCAAGAATGTACATTATCTGTACTCCTTTATGAGCCAACGAAACAAACTAAAACCTCCTATTATGAATTTACAATAATTAAAATGGGTAAAGTTACCATTGGTACTGTCTATACAAATGATCAAACAAATAAAGCAACAAGATTGCAGGAGACATATTTAACCAAATGAAAAAAAGTTGATTTTAAGTATCTAAAACGTTTTTGTATACAATTAACATTCAGGTCCAGCAGAACTCTCACATAAAACAAATGAACAAAACACCAAACAAAACAGAACAAAAACCAAAAACCAAAAAGGCACAAACAGGAATATTTTATGATATTTTATAATTCAGACCAGTGCAACAAATTAGTTCAAATCATATTTTGCTGACTTTACTGTTTTAATATAATAAAAAGTGCTTACAGATGTGAACCAGGGCTCCTGATTCTTAAAACATACATATCTATACTGTTATAATTCCTAATGGGATAGGGATATATTAACTATTTTTAAAACGAAGCAGTGGTATAAAACTAGTTTTGACAGTTGGGATAACAATTATAATTTCCATCTGTCAAAACTGAGTATTATTGAAAAAACAGGGCATCAGAGAAGAATACATAACACAGCCCAAATGATAGAAGATACTTGGATGTATATCTCTGAATGTATTTTATAACCACCAATGCCCATATTTTTCTTCACAGAAAATAAAATATATAAGGCCCTAAGCATTTAAAGGCAACAGGTTTTAAGGTATCCAAAAATGGAGAAACTTATGAAGAAAATATAGAAGGGAGAATTAAAGGATGTGCAAGACGGTAGGACTGAACACTACTTTTTCCTGCAGCAGTAATATATACTTATCTCCTCTTTTATTTCTATCTGTTTATTGAGGACAAGATGAAGAATGGACCAACAGACAGTAACATAAAGTGTGAAGACTGAAGAAAAGCAACTAAGCCCAATTTGCAATGGCTGTATGTGGTTCATTGCTTCCAAACTGATTTTGATACCCTAATTCTGGTGCAGACAGAGTACAACACAAGGGAGAGTGCCCTGGCTTTCAAGAGTTAGGCAATGCTGCAAGCGGACCGCACTGCAAGTTACCTTTAGTGCCTAGCACTGTCTTTGTGAGTTTCTCTCCAAAGTCCTGCCTACTCTCCCCTGAGACATTCCCACCCCCACTTCCCACTCTCAAAATACCACATGCTGCCACCTGAGCTGTCCAAAGCCCGCTGTCTGTGCATTCATTCCCCTAGCCTCCCTTGAAATGTTCCATTCTCCAAGTTACTCATTTCCTCAACTTATTCCAGGGAGGAGCTATAGGAAAAGCCAGGTGATTGCACTAAGGGACTCCAAGAACAGTCCCTGGTCCCAGTAAAAGATCTGCCTAAAGCATGCTTTCCTATCACAAAAGATTATCAAGTAAGAGTACATGAAGAGTATTAACACATGAACATGAATTTAAAAAACAAGTTAAAGCATTATGTCCTAAAATGGTGGGTCAGGAGACCCTTTCCTATAGCAGTCCTCATTCCAGAACTGTTCGGATTAAAGCCGGACTGAGGGGTCCGGTCCAACCCCACCAGCAAGAGTCCCCATACCCTCCAAAACAGTCTCCAAAGCACCATTCTCTAAAACTATGGTCTCTACAGACACCTAGGGCTTGAAGACCACTGCTGTTGCACACCCCCACTAGGGTTAGAGATCTAGGAAGAGCCTGCACTAACATTCTCAAATTACAGATGAGGAGAATGGGGCTCAAAGAGTATGACTTATTCAAGAGCATGCAGCTGAGCTCAGATCTTCTGGCTACTCAAGCAGTGACATCTCTACAAAATGCTGTTAAAGAAAAATCTTCACAACTTATACAAACAGCACACAAAACTATTCTATGTAAACAACAAAGGTTTGAGCTTAAATGGGTCCACTGCTATGCAGAATTTTTTTTCAATAAATGTATTGAAAATCTTTTGCTTAGAGATTTGCAACAATTTGAAAAAATACCTTCTTTCCTCTAGCTTACTTTTTTATAAGAATACAGTGTATGATACATATAACATACAAAGTATGTGTTAATCAATTATGTTATCAGTAAGGCTTCTGGTCAACAATAGGCTATTAGTAGTTACTTTTTCTGGAGTCAAAAGTTATACCCGGAAATTCAACTGTGCCAAGGGTGAGAGTGGGAGGAGAGAGGTGGCTCCTAACCTCTGCATTATTCAAGGGTCAACTATAATTTAAATATCCCCTGGGCAATCATACTCAGTTTTTTACTTACTAAGCCTTGTTTATAGATGACACTGAAGTAAACCAGAGCCTATCAGAAGATCACAAACCCCTATTTTCTGCAATCCCAACAAATGGAATTTTAGAATTTTACTATTTTGAGAAATTAGAAAAATTAAGATTGCAAAAATACTTAAAAGTCTTCTTTAAGAATAGAAGGGGAATTTCAACAAAGGTGCCAAGACAACTAAGTGAAGAAAAAAATGTCTTTTCACCAAATGTTACTAGGACAACTGCATATCCTCACACAAAAGAATGCAGCTAGATCCCTACCTCACACCACACACAAACATTAAAAGTAATTTAAATGTTAAATGTAAGAACTAAAGCTACAAAACTTTTAGAAGAAAACAGGAGCACATCTTCATGTTCTTGAGTTAAGAAATGGATTCTATAGGTACGATACCAAAGGCACAAGCAAAGAAAGAAAAAAAAGACAAATTGGACATCATCAAAATTAAAAACCTTTGTGCTACAAACAATATCATAAAGTGAAAAGACAACCCACAGAATGAGAGAAAATTCTTGCAAATCATGATCTATAAAAAGGGACTTAATCAGAAACACACAAAGAACTCTTACATAATAATAAAAAGATAAATAATCTGATTATAAAATGGGCAAAGGATGGAGATAGACATTCTTCCAAAGAAGATATACAAAAAGATGCTCAACAGTCATTAGGGAAATGCAAATCAAAACCACAATGAGATACCACACCCACCAGAATGGCTAGAAACAAGAAGACACTAGTGTTGTAAGGATGTAGAGAAACTAGAACTTTTACACACTACTGGTGGGATTATAAAGTGGTGTTAAACATGCCAAAAGATAAAACACACAGTTAACGTACGGCCCAGCCATTCCACTCCTAGGCATATATCCAAGAGAAATGACAACATAGGTCCACACAAAAACTGGTACACGAATGTTCATAGCAGCATTATTCATCATAGGCAAAAAAAGTAGAAACAACCCCATCAATGAATGGATAAACCAAATGTAGTATATCCTTACAATGGATTATTTGACAATAAAAACAAAGTACTGAAACATACTGTAATATGGACAAACCTCAAAAACATTATGCTAACAACAATATGTGGTAGACCATACATTACATGATTTCATTTATCTGGAATGTCCTGAACAGGCAATTCTATAAAGACCAAAAGTATATCAGTGGTTGCCAGGGGCTGGGGGAAGAAGTGAATGGGGAGCGACTGCTAATGGGTAGAGGGTTTCTTTTGGGATGATTAAAATGTTCCACAATTAGACTGTGGTGATGGTTGTACAACTTCTTGAGTACATTAAAAACCACTGAATGAGTGAATTGTATGTCAATTATATTTCAAAGCTTAAAAAAAAAACAACAAAAGGTGGGGAGGGTTATAAAGTGTGCTTCTAACTGTAAAGAGAATTTCAATTATACTTTTCAATCACAGTTTGAGGTCTGTATTGAACATCTTTGCCTCAGGGATTAAAATGTTGGGGGTGGGGGAGTCAGAGTGACTCCACTTCATCTTTAATTAAAATTATTGGGACCTGATGAATCTAATGGTAAGCCCTGATGGGGCTAATGGACATGCCCCCTCAAATTAGATTTAACCACTACATTCACCAGATATCTGGTATACCCTTTATTTCTTTAAGGTCCATATTTGCGTTTTTGTTAAGTTAAGCTGCCCTTCCTCTACGTCTTTAGCTTACCTTAGACCCTTTTTTTCACCTCTATTCTTTTATTTCCCTTGAATGAATACTGTATTCTAAATACAAATTTATTTTCCTGACTTTCTGTCTTTCCTTCAGGCAGTGTTTTTATGTAATTTGTCAAAGTGATTTTAATCCAGTGATACCAGTCCATATCTAAGAAGCTGCTTTTTTAAGTATAATGGATTGAGCTGGGTTCTGTGATGATGAATGGCATTACCTTTGCTACTAGTGCTATTAAGACTTCATATTTATATGGCACTCCACATATATCATCTTAACAAAAGGCTGTTCACTGTGGGCAAAAGGAAATCATGGCCAAAAACAACAGGGGTTGGGATAGTAAGTATGTTCATGATGATACTGTGAAATTATACTCCTAGCATGAAAGCACTTCCTTTCTGAATGATTGTCCCCTAGAGCTCTGAATTATACTTAGAAGATTTTTCACTATGTGTTCATATCTGTGTTTCGTATTTGGAATCCTGCTAATGTATTAACAATTCAAAAAAATTTTTTTAAAGGGATAAATTCTGCATCACTCAAAGAGGCATATTTTATAAATATGTTATAAATATTTGCAAAGCTGCCTTATTCTTAGAAGAACTAAAATAAGTAAGATTTGTATTAAAATGTTAAGCTGCCCTTCAGCTTCATATGCATACATTTCAAAATACACATACATTTCAAAAACAGGGCCAAGTCAAATAAGAAAGAAGAAAATAAGGGAAAAATCAGGACAAACTCAGTAGATCACAAGTAAAAATGCAGAAATGCCTACTCTCCACAACAAAACAAGTATATCAGAAAAAAGTCATAGCAAGAAAGACCCTTCATAAAATTAATATAGACACTAATTTAAACAAAAGACAGAAATGCCAATTTAAAAGAACTTACAGTTTTCATTGGCATTGAAACCTCTAAGAATGGCCTTCAGTTCCTGGAGCTTCTGATGAGCTCGTGCATGGATGCTGTCAATCAGGAGTTTTTCTATTGATAAGTGATCAATCTGCATAAAAAAGAACAACAGAACTGTATGTACAATTTAAACATTTTTACTTTAAAAGACTTAGAGTAGACTATTGTGCTTTGAGATACTTCCTTTTAGAATCACACTGATTAAGCGGTAATCAGTAAAAAAAAGCAAAGTTAAAAAAAACTTTTATGTCACTTGTAGCTTAAAGACTATAGTTAATATTTTGGCAAGTATAGATCAAGATACTATATGTATCAGTTACTGTGATTAAATGGTGGACCTTAGAAATGAAATAGTCATTTAAATTACAAACTTTCAAAGAACATCTTAAAAATTTTACATTTTAATATTAGATGTTAAAGAACAAATGTAGAAGCATAACATTAATTTAAAACAAGTTTCATAAAAGGTTTCAGAACAATTACGTATTTTAAAGAATTTGTGCTAAAAGTCTAAGTATAAATGGTAAGTTACATTATATTCATTTAATCAAACCAATATTAAAATATATTGAGATCTTTTACCTTCATGGCTCTTTCTACTAACTTGGAATCAGAACCTGGCAAAGGAGGATCATGAAAAATCTGTAAAGGCTTAGAGCCATCATTCTCATCAATTTTAATTGTAACTTTGTGAACAGATGCTGTCCCAGTTTTTCTCCCAAGAACCTGTTGACTAAAGAGAAAAAAGAAATGTTAATGGTTTTTTCAACACAGCCTGTTAACATTCTGAATAAAATAGAGACAAAATTTATTGTGCACCTCACCTTAACCAGGGCCTAGGACACGGCAGGCCCTCATTGTTTGTGGAGGGTTAAATAAATTAATATTGGGAAGACAGCTATTCTGTAATCCAACACAAAATTTGATGACTTTATTTTAAATAAACACATTTTTTTAAATTTAAAAACAAAACACATGCTTACAAACCAAAAATCCCAGGACAAAATACCCTGTCTTCTAAGTGGTGTCTATTCATCTGTGATTCCTTTACAGAAAATAGGAATCAAAATTCAAACAAGGAATTGGAGACTGTAAACAGCCTGATACCAATTCTCTCCCAAAATCTTCCCTAAAAAAGATTTTATTATTTGTTTGATATTATATTATATTAGTTTCAGGTGTGCCACACAGTGATTTGACACATATACATTGTGAAATGCGCACCGCAATAAATGTAGTTAACATGTATTCATACAAAGTTATTACAGTATTATTAACTATATTCCCTATGCTGTACTTTTCATCCCCATGACTTATTTATTCTATAATTGGAAGCCTGTATCTCATGATCCCCTTTATCTATTTCCCCCCACATTTCTCCCCTCTGGCAACCACAAGTTTGTTCTCTGTATTTATGAGGCTATTTCTGTTTTGTTGTTGTTTGTTTAGACTCCACATATAAATGAAATCACAGGTACCTGTCTTTCTCTGATTTATTTCCCTTAGCATAATACCCTCTAGGTCCATACATGTTGTTGCAGATGGCAAGATTTCATTATTTTTTATGGCTGAAGAATACCAAAAAAATATTTTTAAAGGCACAATTCAAAATGTAAAACTGTGATAAGCAAGAGTGTTTTTGAAAATAATACCCACCAATCTAAATTAATGATCTTTTAGCAATTGGATACAAGCCCAGAGTAATCTAACTTTTAAAGAATAGTAAGTCTTAGTACAAATACATAGATGTCTACATATTTAAAACATGCCATGTTCTAAGAAAGGTATCAGTTATGGCTGTCCTATGTGGTTTGTACGATACCACAGGACCTTACTATACAAAATCACATTGCTAGAGGTGCACAGCTACTGGTATATAGTAAATCAGATGTATGAGAGGAAAAGAGAAACAAAAAGACAGTATTCACAAAGCTTAACCCACCAGCATCAACTTTACTTACTTCCAAACTGAAAGAGAGAGGCACTTTCCAGCATGATATCTTTCCACCTGCACAAGGTCTCCCCACCGCTCTCGGATTAACATTAGAGTCTGAGAATGTAGCACTTCTAACTGAAGTGATAAGCAGAAAGAATCTGATGGATCTTGTTAAGCAAATCTAATATATTAGTACAAAAGCCAATAAAGTACAAGCCAACTTAATTTAACCAAAGCTCTATTTCCAAAAAGGTGACTATGAAAAAACTCTATGGAATTTTATTTCTCCAGTGACTTTTCCGAAAAAGTGTTATAATTTGTAGCACAGTTTTAGAAAAAGGTTTTTTAAACTAATCTAAACAAAGTACATTGTCCAAGCTAACCCTAAATTCATCATAGCTTAGAGAATACAGGTAGACCAAATAGTACTATTTCTAACTCATCATTTTTGTTCTTACCTGCAAAGTAATATTTAAAACTTGGTTTATCACAGGTGTATCACTATTCTTCACACTGACCAGTTCCCCAGCCCCATTTCTGCCCAAAAAAGTGGAAAAGGAAGTCTAGGCTGCTATGGTTCAGGACTAAGAGCAAGTGGGAATGTGGGGGGAGAGGGAGACACAAATTCCTTACAAATACATGTCTCAAATTTCAGAAGGATACGTAGGCAATTGTACATGTCCTGAAGAGGTTTCTCATCAGCAAAAAGCCTCGATTGCACCAGCTGATGGATAAAGTTGATTTGCATACTATGAACCAAGGCTCGCCCATCTTTCATTGGCAGGAGAAAAGAAGGTGGTTAATCAGAAAAGCATATAGATAGGGTTATAGTACCAATTAAGGAAGAGTAGAGTAACTAACAATGAATTAAAAAAAAAAGAACTGAAGTTATCTATGGAAACTACAGAACATTATACTTGAGAAACACTGAAACCTCTATGGTTAGTAGGTAGTCAAAATCTGCTCCAAACTATAGGATAAATTGCTAAACATTTATTATTCTATGAGAATGTTTCAATAATATAAAAACATCAAATATTTAAATAAATACTTATGATTTAATCAGTATTTATGATTCACCTCCTGTTTCCTTATCCTCGACTAGAATTTCTAGCTTGAGAAGACGCCATGGAATATCAGGATCATCTCCCATCACGGTCAAGGTGGCTTCAAATTCTCCTTCAACTCGAAACTTCACTCGGCCATTTGCTTTCAGAAAAAGAATTAAGTATATACTTTGCTAGAAAATAAGCAGCTTCTTGCTAACCTAGAACTTTCAGTCTTGCTTATAAGAAATTTTAAACAAGTTAAATGTTCCTTCATAAGTGTCACAATTCAGTCATTCCTACTTAAGCAGTAGCCAGCATCCAGATCATAAAGAAACTAAAGGCAACTCTTCTAACATCAATGAACAGTATTTTCTTGAGGCTCAACCCTGGGATTTTGTGTCGCCTCCAGCCCCAAGGGATCTCACCCACTCTCCAGCTTCAAATAGCAACATTGTATTTCCAGGTACTGAAGAGAAATGATAGGGCTGGCAAAGTCACAGATTTGAACACCATCAGAACTGTAGGTCAAAACTTCATAATGATATTTCTTTGAATAAAACCCCAAAAGCTGTTTCTAAAAAATTCTAAAAAGTCAATTCTTAAAAAAAAAAAAACTTTAGGTACATACCAACTGTAAGATTTGCTAACTGAGGAGGAAGATCTGTGGTTACAAGCCTATGTCTAAGAATCTGGTTCAGCTGGTGAAGGGTGGCTTGTTTCTCAATTTTGGTAATTGGGTCTGGAGGAATAATTTTATCCTACAAAAGAATTTAAGTGATTTTAAAATAATGTATAAGGATGCCTAATTTTTACCTGTACCTGTCTTAACACAGTATTTTCTTACATTACCCAAGAGAACCTCAACACTCATTTCTGCTATCGTGCTTGAGTATACCAATTATTCCACCAGCCACCCAGCTAAGATGGTAATGCAACACAATCTTCTTCATGTTCTATTTATGAAAACCACCTTAATGTCACTAGATAACTTCCACTACTTCTTGAAAGTATGAAACACAATAGCACCAAGTCAGTAAACAACTACCACAACACTGAATTACAAAAAAAAAAAAAAAAAAACTTCCAAAAAGCAACTGGCATGCAGTATTTTCACATCTGAAACAGATGAAAGTCATATTTGTACATTTGTTCACTCTCACACACAAAAAATGATTCACTCATTTTGATAGTTACTCACATTCTGGCCTCAGTTTATTTAATTTTAGTTATAGAAAAAAAGTGAGCTACATGAAATACTTGTTTAAAGAATACAGAACAGTTTCTTGATCAGCTATTTAATAACAGAGTAGAATTGAGTGCCAAAGCCTTCAACTTTTAAGAACAGGGTGGTCTGGTAGGGGTGGGAGGGGTGGGCAGTGGACTTACCCTAATGCAGGTGGGCAGTCGTGGATAAGACCCAGTAGTCAGTACGTCAATGGCATATGGGATGGCAAAACTAGGTAGGCGGGCATGGACTAGGGCATCTCTAGCTAATGAGGCCAGGCGATCAGCTGTGTCCACAAACAGGATGGCTTGCTGATCTAAAAAGCTTGAGATCATCTTTAAAGCAAAGAGTAAATGTATTAACCTTCCTTGACAACTACCTGTTTTTCACTTCAAATATTATTGATTTATATTCCAAAGTAAACTTCAAGGGGAATTAATATAGATTTTTCCATATTTAAAAATATTTCCTCAGAAAATTTCCTAGCAATTTGAAGAACAAAAATACTTAATACCTTTGTATTTGACTTTAAAACTGTAACTTCTTACCACTTTAAGTAAAAGGTTTTTTCTAATTTGTTTCTCCATCTTTAACATTATACATATATAATATCAGAAGTTAGGAAAAATAAGTAAAATAAAATAATTTTTACTCTTACAGACTTTTAGAAGTACTTGTTAATAAAGTAGTTAAAAGCATGGACACCTGGATTCAGATTGCCTTGGTCTCAATTTTAACTATGCAACTTGCTAGCCCTATCACCTTAGACAAGTAACCTCTCTGTGCCTCAGTTTTTTCAACTGTAAAATGGAGAGGGTATTAGATTTCCAATCTCATGAGGTTGTTTGCACATATAAAACCTTTAGAATAGTGCCTAGAACACAAAAAATACTCGATAAACATTGTCCATTATGAGACCTAGGTCAGCTTCACACCCAATACAGAAATCCTTTCCATCAGTTTTCTACTTAATGCACTTCTAGTAGAGCTTATCACAGAGCTGAAAACTATTTCTTGAAACTTACTATCCTTACTCCTCTGCCTGGAAATGCTCCAGTTTATCAGTGGCCAACTTAAAACACTGTATCCAGAATTAATACTATGTATCTCTTTCTCTCGGCAAACACAATGCCCTACGTTTTCTCAGTACTCCACACTAATTTTATTATCTGATTTTCACAAATCTAGGAAATAGTCAAAACCAGATATTAGTACCACCTTAGAAATAAGAAAATTGAGGCTTAGGTTAATATACTTGCCCAAGGATATCTAACAATCAGAGAAGCTAGAACCAAAAACCTTTCTTCTAACTCTTAGGTAGACCTGCATAGATAGCCCAGTAGAAGTGCTGCCTTCTATGACTACTAACATAGATGTCTACCAATGCCACCAATATTAACTTCTTATTAGCAGTCACAATGCTGCCAGCACAGTGAGCTTAGAGTCACTTAAAAGGCCTTGACCTTTTGTATGGGAATCTCTACCAAGTAAGGTCTCCTGTCCTATCCTGAACCTAAAGTAGGACTGCAATCTGTCTGACTTCAACATACTAAAACCATCTTAAATCCTGCTTCTCTCAGCTTCTGAGCTGGTTTTTAGATCATCCCAAGTCTCACTTCAGTCAGAACACTGTAAAAATGCCTATCAGACCAAAGCCAAGGCCAAAAAATACCCAAGACCTCACTCTAGGAAGACATGCACCACTCTAGTGAGGTACCACAGTTTATTAAGCCCACACTGCTCCACCTTAAACATGGGCAATTAATGAAACACTCTCTAAACTACCTTGCTCAACTCAAAATACACTAGCTTCAGCTATAGTCCTTTGACCTAGAAATCTAATCACGATAAAACTTCAGGTTTGAGTAACTTACTAGTGAATCCATCTATGTCCCTAATGATCATCAAATTCTTTTTTTAAGTACTCACACACCAGTTGTTAATATGGTCGATAATATTCTCCTTTAAAATTTAACTGAGCACTGAATAGACATTTCTCTAAGGAAAATATATAAATGGCCAAAAGCTCATGAGAAGATGTTCAATATCACTTAGTCATCAGAGAAATTCAAATCAAAACCACAATGAGTTACCACCTTCACACAGTCTATGAGGAAGCCTCCTACACTGCTGGTGCTAATGTAAACGGTATAGCCATTTTGGAAAAC
Organism: Phataginus tricuspis; assembly: GCA_029783875.1. Lineage (NCBI taxonomy): Eukaryota > Metazoa > Chordata > Mammalia > Pholidota > Manidae > Phataginus > Phataginus tricuspis. Next base: position 32,669,339 of record JAQQAC010016209.1, read on the forward strand.
AGTCTGACAACTCCTTAAGTGATTAAACATAGTTACCTTATGACCCAGCCATTCCACTCCTAGGTATATACCCAAGAGAAATGAAAACATATGTCCACACAGAAACTTACACATGAATGTTTCTAGCAACCTCATTCATAACCGCCCAAAACTGACCTAAATGTCCATTAACTGATGAATGGATAAATAAAGTGCAGTAGATCCATACATTTCAAATATAAAAAAGAATGAAGTACTGCTTCATGCTGCAACATAGATGAACCTTAACATTACGCTAAGTGAAAGAAACCAGTCACAAAAGACCATATATTATGATTCCATTTATATGAAATGTTCAGAATAGGGACATCCATGGAGACAGCAGATTAGTGGTTGCTTAGGGCTGGTGGGGAGTGCGGGGGGCTTGAGGGTGACAGCTAAAGGGTACAGGTTTTCTTTTTGAGGCCATAAAAATATTCTAAAATTGACTGGGGCGATAGTTGCAGTTATCTATGAATATACTAAATACCACTGAATTGTACATTTTAAATGGGTGGATTATATAGTGAAATATATCTCGAGCTGTTTTTAAAAAACTCTAGGAGAATGAGAGACATTTTCTCTTTTTCTTAGATAAAACATGATCCAGAATGTTTTATCATTAGTCAGAGTTCTATAAACTATGTACAGTAGTTCCCCCTTATCTTTAGTTTCAGCTACCCACAGTCAACACCAGTCTGGAAGCAGATGATCCTCTTTCTGAGGTATTGTCAGGTCAATAGTAGCCTAGCACTATGTCACAATGCCTACGTCATTCACCTCACTTGTCTCATCACATAGGAATTTTATCATCTCACCACAAGAAGATGGGTAAGTAGAGTATAAGATATTTTGAGAAAGACCACATTCACATAACTTTTATTACAGTACACTGTTATAATTGTTCTGTTTTATTATTATTGTTGTTATCTCTTACTGTGCCTAATTTATAAATTAAAGATTATCATAGGTATGTATGTGTAGGAAAAAGTATAGTATATATAGGGTTTGGGCCTATCCACAGTTTCAGGCATCCACTGGAGGTCTTTAGAACATCTCCCCGACGGTAAGGGGGGACTACTGTATTTATACATTCAGCTATACACATGATACGTCTGGCCTGGCCAAAGATCATTATCTATTAAAAACCTCTAATGAGACTAGTAAAATAATCATTAGGTTGAGAACAGAAGTGTCAAAACATGAATAATCCTTTGATTCCCTAGCTGATGCACTTTATCACTCACATAAACATATCTGTATCCAAATTCACAAAACAAAAATACCAAAACTTTATGTAAGTTAAATATGACTATATTCAGAATGTGACATTGATAAGTCAACTCAAAAAACGAATAGAAGAATGCTATACTATGAATTAATGAAAGATGAATACAATATGATGCAATATCAAAACCAAGAGTTTTGGATTTCGTTTGATATTACTGAAGCATAACTCAGTTGAATCGAACAAGTAATTCAAATACCCATGATATAATTAGGGATTTAATACCAGATTTGAAAAACTGAACACTTGGATTTGATACACTTCAGTAATACATAACTGTTCATTGTAAGTTAGAACATCTTTAAGAAAACATTACCCCAAATTAAATAATTATTGAAAAGAAACCTTAGCCTTTTCAGAAATACTATACCATGCTTCTTCATTTTAGCCAAAATAGATTCATTAGACTTGGTGCCCAAATTTTCAAAACAATGAAATGAATTGTAAACTCTCTGATAAATAAGCTTGGAATAAGTCTGTTTATTAATATTTATAATAAAAACTATTCTTTGAATGATGCTTTACAGTGTACAAAAGACCTTCTGTCTACAAACTTTAATTTCCCAATCACATCAACAAACAGATAAGGATCTCCCCCTCCCCCACCGTAAGGAAAACGGTATTTGATACAAAATATTCTCCCACTAAAGAAAACTTTGATCTGTGTTATACAGAAAGGATAATAGCTTGCTCCTAGAGACAAAGAGTATGTGGCTAGAATGGGTCTTACAGAATTCTACCAGTCTTATCATTGGCTTAGCTGGCAGAGCTGGAATTGACATTAATGTCAGTGAAAATCAGGGTTTTTTTTAACTTAAAATAACATTGTTCTAGAATTTCAAATCCTCTAACTTCTTCATATCCTCTTTTTTCCTTTCACTTTAGCAACTTTCATATAGGCTTTATGTCTAATGATAAGAGAACCTAGTGACATTGAGGACAGCAAATGCAGTGGGCTAAAATTATGGTGAGATGTCAGGAAATCATGGGCAGAAACACAATTGTGTTATAGATTTCTTTCTGAAGTGGAATTTTATGGAATAGGCAAAACCCAATAGATTTACAAATATAATATTACTATATAAAAATATTTTCAACTAGCTTGTCAGAGCACTAAAAATAAATTTATTACAGTACTTCTACACTGAGTAGCTGCTAATTTTTATTTATTCAGGAATTCTGATAAACTTATGAGAATTTAAAAATGACTCAAATATAATTTAACCAATGTAAAGGTGTTTCTCTGCTTTCATCTATTAAAACTGGTAAAATTCTTATAAGTCATTACATAGGTAAATGGAAAAAGAAATTTGAGCATCAGTGTCAAGCTTACTTAGAGAATCTACCCAGTTTTCCCACTTTCCAAATATAATTGACAGTGGCTAGGTTACTTAGCCTTACAGGGCTGAGCCTGGAAAGCTGATCTGAAAGTGAATAAATGCTCTCATTATTTTAGGACTTCATTCATTTTATAATAATTGCTCCACCCTTTCCAATATGAACTCCATGCTCTTCATTAGAAGCAACTGAAGTAAAACAGGAGGGAGTAACTGTATGTCTTCTCTGTTGACACCACACTATCCTCCCCAAGTTATGAGCTCAACAAGCTAACAACACAAAATCCCTATTGATGTTTTTCCTCCTTAACACTTCTTGAACATAGCTTAAAACTTTTTTGGTGGGGCAGATTTTAGCATATTTGGTAGAATTCACGACACATGACCCCTCTGAATTCAAAAGAGTGATTCAACAGTCAAAAGATTATGAGCTTCTTAAAGGCAGTGACTGTGCCTTATTTAAGTCTCTATCCATGATGCCCGAAACCCCGTGCTCAATAAAGGTTAGGAGAATGAGTAGATGAATAAACAAATGAACAGATAAATGCTCATCAGCTCTATAACCTTGAAGAAGTCATTTAACTTCTAGGAACTTTATATCCTCATCTGTCAAATAAGAAGAAAATATCAACTCTGCCATTACCAGAGGGTTGTCAAGAATCAATAGTCAAAATTTAGGGAGTAATTTGCAAACTCTAAGGAATGGTACAAATGTAAGCTGTTTTCCCCCTTTACTTCAAGTTTCATATTTAATATCTTGCAGTGCAATGATGTCTCCAGATATTGCCTACTCCTTTTTTCTGATCAGTTTTTTTCTGATCAGGTGTCCATGAACAAATACTAAGTTTCTACAGAAATGTATTATACATTATCATACAGCAATGATTATTCACGTAAGTAAAATCAGCAGATATAAATTAAAGCTAAAATTAGAAACTGTGTCTACTGTAAGTTAACATTCCAAAAAATTATCTTAAATAAAATCAAAAGTTTAACTCACCGCACATTTTTCCACTTTGCCAGCATTGTTAGCCCATTTTACTAAAGCTAATAATCGAACAAAGAGTTGGCGTGTCCGGCTAGCAAACTGCACTATTTCTATTTTCCTATAAAATAAAACAATTCTTAATGAATCAGCAGATTTGAAAGAGTATTTCACAATTTTTTTCATCTGAGCTAAAATATGAATCCATCTTTGTTTATAACCTTACAACCATTACAATGAACCACCTAAACTATTTATCTAAATATGAATTATTGTCATAATTTTTATACCACCTACATATGCTTCATTTTTTGCCTTTGAGTAATAAATCCAATGGAACGTTTTTAGCAATGAATCACATATTTAATGTTAATTTTATGATACAATAGAAGTTGTTTACTAAAATACACTAAATTCACAGGTATAACATTACTATATAATTAACTGGATCATAGAGAGGACCAAAATTAGGAGTTACAAATTATGAATTTCATAATTGAAATAAGTTATAAATTAGTGACCATTTTGTTAAGAGAAAGGAATTGAAGTAGATCTTTACCAAAGCTGAAACTATTATTTCTACAAATGGGCCCATTTCTCATCTTACAAGAGCATGATTTAAAAATTTGAATAATGAAAGAACATAATTGTACAACTTACCAAATTAATTTCAATGACATACTTAGATATTAAATTATCCAAGCAAAGTTAAAGTAAGTTGAGTACTAATAATTAAAGCTAGAAGGTCTGTCCTTATCTACTTTTATGCTATACCCACTACAATGCTTTCTTTCCAATACTAATTAGCATTTTTATCATCTCCCCATAAAGTCTTAAAAGCTTTACATAGTCACTCAATGGGTGAGCTAAATCTCTCACCATCATGTTAACTACAAAACTGATAAGCGTACCTTTCATGGTTTACCTTAAGACACTGAAAAAAATATTCAACAGGCCAGAACTGATGACAGGACCTGGGAGGACACCAACCTCCCTCCAAGTAGACTCTGACCTGTTAATCTTGGTACACTGTTCAATGACCTACAGATCCAACCCACATCTCTGCATCTTGCCAATAGCAACACGGTGATGCAATGCACCAAAATACGTTTTTGCTGAAGTATAATTCTGAATGAAAATAACAGAGCCTAGCTCCTACTGTGAGCACATACGTAGCCCACAAATAACCTGAAAGGCTTCCTTTAGGTTCAGCCAGCAATACGATTATTGGTAGGACAAAGAGAAGAATCAAGACAGATATAATTATGACTCTGCCAGTGTCTCTGAGGGATCCTAGGAGATAAAACAAGCAGAGCATCAAAAGCAAGACTGGGACATAGCAGAAATGTTAAATGTACATTAAGATCTGGCAGCCACCTCATGCTAGGAGCTTTAGTACTGTCACTCTAAGTCAGCAGCAACTTACAGAGGATGCAAGGTCTCTGCTCCCCTGCTACAGCAAAACATATTTGTGTATTAACTTGGTTATCTCAGATGAGCTCCTCTACTGAAAAGGAGACACCCCGTTTTGTAAACTATTATAATACAGGTTTTTCATTTTGACAACACAGTCTCAAGAGATAGGCAGCATGAATTGGTTTTTCAAGGCCATTTCCCTTCTTACCCCAGAATGGACAGAACAAATCCCAACTTTCATTTCCTTCCTTTAAAACTGACCAGCTAAACCCTAACACAGGTATGCTTCAAACATCTCTTCTACCTCTACATTTAAAAAATATGTCTAATCTATCAGAAAAGTCAACTGAGGGTGGGGGTAGAGTGTAGTCATTAATGCTAAAATACTCCCTAGTGACTTGGTATCAAAAAAAAAAAATCAACCAAGCAGCAGAAGTAGTACCAAAGATATAGTCAAGTAGCCCGTACTGCGGCTACAATTTAAATCTCCACCACATGATTTATTTGAAACCTTAATTTACCTTGTTACTTTGGTCTATGTAAACATACTGTTTAGTTTTGCCTTAAGCCCCAAAATCCAACCAAATGAAAATTCTAACTATAAAACAGGAAGAGCAGTAGGCAAATATCAATTCTCTAAAGATATCTAATAGCACCATTGCAGCAAATGGTAAATTAGCAGCCAACTTTCTAAAGTCAGTCTGCTCCTCTGCTTCTTCCATTAAGTTCTATATCTTCTACACATCTTCCAATCCCCCTCAAGGACTTGACCTGGTCAGTTGCTCAATAAAGCTTTCTTTATTGAGGTCCAGAGGTGGTCTCACACCAAGTATTGTCAAGAATGAGTAAATTACATTTCCCAGGGCTCCCTAAACACATGGTGTAAAAATCATGCTAGACATTCTGGACTTAGTTGTCTGATCCACAGCCCTACCACCCATGCCCACCCATACACGCTCACTCTTTCTCATATACACACACCCATAGATACATCAACACAGACTCAGATTTAAGGTTTGTTCATACTCACCTTTCCACATCAGATTTCCTTGGTAGTCTAAGAAGAAAAAAAAGAAATTGACTAAATGTATGCATACCTTCATCAAGATATGGTAATGGTCTTTACTTTGACTCTATTAAATATCTTTGTGTTTCAGAAAAGTGGGTAAATAGCCACTACAGGCTTGTGCGGTCACCTACTCTTTATTTTTATGAGGTTCCAGCAGTACGGCTCTAAGGGAAAAACCAACAAAGGAACATTTCTCTCCATTCAAAATACTTCAAAAGGTATTGCATGAACCTCAAACATTAAAAAAGCCCAAGTCTTACATTAGCACATTATATCATAGAGAATCAGGGAAAATATTCCTTTAAGCCCAAAATGGTCACAGATGCAGAGCACTACTTGGTTGCTAGCTTCCCCTGTATCCAGTGGGGCCTTGCTTCCAAGCAATGCCATGTTTTGTTATGGTGGGCCAAACTGGAAGCTAAGCACACAAAAGGGCCAGTGTCAGTCAAGGGTTTTATAGTCTTTATGATGCTGCATGGTGGCTAGAGGTAAATGATTACTTTTAAACAGCTCCAGCAAGGTTCTGAATTCTTTTTTTCTAGTTCTCCAGTACTGACAGCTAACAACCAATGTCATTAATTTCCTTGATAACATATACCATTTAACACTTTCACATCCACTGATGCTAAGCAAAGGACCTGGTGTGCTTCCCTTCTATTCTGTGAACCTCTATCTCATGGCCCCAGATTCAACAGCCTGAACAACTCTAAAGCCCACCCTATATCTAATCAGTTCTTAAAGAATATACACTGAGATGCTTGGGTCCTCTTCTCCTACCCACACGCCACAGGTGCTGAAAAATTAAAACCACTTCCAGAGATTCAAGGTACAAGGAGGGAAAATGATTAAAATGAGCTCTGGCTTGTAGATAACTACATTCCTTAGGGTATAGAGTGAAATGGGAACTGAAGTTATGATCTGAGTGGTAAAGGAAACCAGCTGGGAGCTGAAAGGACCAGCAGACCAGAGGTTGAAGCAGAAATTAAGGTCTTATTACAAGACTACAAGTAAAAGCAACTTCTGGCAAGTTCTTCTACATATGAAAGCTCCAGAGAACACTCCTCAAGAAGCCACAACACTTGTCCTCAAGGCAGGGAGAATGAAAACCATGGATGTTTGTGCATGTCTACAGCAGGGAGAGAAACAAGAGTAGAGCCTCTGGGGGCAGAAAGAACAGGAATCGTTCCAGCTCTTTCCACTTGCCCCAGAGATCCAAAAGGATCAGAGGTGGTGTCATTTCAGGGACAAAGGATAGGTCTTGCTGCCTGCATCCTTCGTCTATTTAAAATTCCTTTATGGATAACAATTCCTCCTATTTAAAATTCCTTTGTAACAAATCCATCTTTTGGGGTAAAAGCCCCCAAATGCAAATTTTGATAGAAAGTCACAAAAACTACACCAAAGTGTGATAAGACATGTTTATCTTGTCTTACCACATGAAAAGACATGACTGAGACCCTAGCATTTTCTGATTTTAATTAAAACAGGTTTAAAAAAAAAAAAGAGTAGAACCCAAGTCTCTACAAGTCAAGGCAGAGTGTAAACTCTAAGACGAGAACATGTATGCTGGGCAGGGGGGGAGTAGTGGATATGCAGAAGGAAAAAAACAACAAAATCTAGGGCCAAAAAAAAAAAAATCACCCAAAATTGCCAAGTCTGTCCTTTTTTGCTTTCAGTCATTTACAGACGAGCATCAAATGCGGCAGAAATAAGATTCTTATGAAGTGTACTATAACACTGGGTTTACATTAATGCATTAACCCTGACCATTTCTACCTGGAACAAGTGAAAATACATAATTTAAGAACTTACAAGTTAAGCTCCTAAACTAACTTTGGTTACCACAAACCGAAAAACATTATTTTATAGACCTATGTATCAAAAGCAACAGTGAATTTTCCTATTAAATTCTCCAAGGTCTATAGTGACAACTCTAAAAGTTTGTCCACTGATGCATTAACCTAATTAAACACCAACTATGTGCCAGACATTGTTCTTGGCCCTAGGGAAAGTAGCAAACAAATCACAATCCCTGTCCTCATGGAACTTCCACTGGGGAGGAGAAAGACAATAAACCAATATTGTCCGGCAGCAGTACATGCTGTAGAAAAAAAAAAAAAGCAGTGAGTAAAGAAGGACAGACTGAAGGGGCAGAGTATTTTTCCTGGGTGTTCGTTCTGAAAAAGTCTTTTTGGTAAGTTGTATCTGAACAAAGACCTAAAGGAAATGAGAAAGCAAACTGCACAGATTTCTCAGGAAAGAGCAACAGCTTGAAGATGAGAGTGCGTTTGCATATCAGGAAACATTAAGAAGGGTAGTGCGGCTGAAACAGAATAAGCAAGGAGTCTTCGGAAATGAAGTTAAAATGATAAGGGAGAGAAGGCACAGATCCCAAAGGGCCTTAAAGGTAAGATGACTACCTGTCCTGGTTTGCCCAAGATAGTCCCAGTTATGCTTGTTCCAACATTATTATCAACAGCACCACCTTTCATGCGCAAAAGTGCCCTGATCTGGTCCATACATTTTATGGTCACTCTCCCTATATAGGTGACTATTAAAACTTTACTCTAAATGAGTCCTTTAGGGCCTAGAACAATATCTGGCACATAGTTGGGGCTTAACTAGGTATTTAATACATCAACGAATTAATTTTTAGAATTATCATTGTAGACCATGGAGAATTTAATGGGAAAATTCACCCCTGGAGAGTTGTGAGCAAAGAAGTTTTAAAAAGGTCATCTTGGCTATTTCATGGAGAAAAAACTATAGAAGGGCAAGGGTAGCTAGTAGAAATCCCCATTAGCAAACTATTGCAGTAACACAAGCAAAGGATTAACGCTTGATGAAAATGTTTAAAAGTAGTCAGATTCTCAAGTTGGAGACGACAAGACAATGATGTACTGAGTGTGGGACTGCAAGAAAGAGGAGCCAGGATTTACTCCAAAATTTTTGGCCTAAGCAACAACAGGAAGAATGGAGATACATATTATTTAGTGAGATAGGAAAAGTTTGGGAGGATGGTGTGGAATCAGCGGTTTGGTTCTGGAGCTGGTACACTGAAATTACACTGAAATGTCCATTAGGTATTTAAAATGTAGGCATCTGGATAAACAGTCTAGAGTTCAGTGGAGATGCTGTGCTGGAAATATGAGAGTCATCATTACATAAAGGGTGGGGGACAAACCATATATTTATTCTACAGCAATAAAACAGATGTTTCTCTCTTCATAATTAAGTCCTAAAACAATAAGAAAAACACAATTCAAAGAATTTCCACAAATGCCTTATGGAAAAGCAAATTATACAAATCACACAACCACTGTTAGTACTTTTCAACATTTTTCCATAGCTATGCATAGGACAGCTGACCTTCACATACATGAAATTTCCTTATGGATACTCTGGATTTTTATGAAATCCACCAATAAATGGTGTAGAGAAGTATACTACTACAATAATCCCTAATCATGACAGCTGCTTAATTTTCTCAATAGACAAGGGTAGGCTGCTCTCTGTTCCATTCTATATAGTAATGTATGGTATATATCAAACTGAGTGAGAATGATGTTTTACATCATTAAGTGGGACCTATTTTAATTCTTTTAGTTATTTACAAATATTTTAAGTCTCTAGTTACAAATTACTGTGACACTTCACAGCCTAATATCTACATATGTCAACTGAAAACACTAATCTGGAGTCTAGCAATAGATCAAAGATAAAAACTAATCATTCTTTTTCTGAACCTGGGTTAAAAAATGTAAAGCCGTAATTAAACTATAAACACCCTCAAATTTTATAGCACCGTTTCTTCATACACTGAAAATCATTACAGTGTATTCTGATCCTATTCTGAAGGGATTACAACCTAACCATGTCCCAAGACATTTCATTGGTAACGTTTTATAAACTCCCTTCATACTCCAAGAGACAACAGGAGGCCAGTTACAAAAAAATCTCTTACTTAACAGTAAATGCGTGAAAACTTCAAACACATTCAAACGTTCCAGAGGGGAAAAAAACTTGGTATCCAAAATTTTGGATTATTTTATACACTGTGTGTCCTGAATTTAAACTTTGTCAGAAACAGTTAAACCCTACGTTTAAAATGTATGATCAAAAGGCTGTGAAATAGATTTGCCGTCTTGGGGATTTTTTTTAAAGGTATTACTACTAAACCCCAATCAATGGGGTTGTTAGCAACTCGAGCAAAAATCCCAAGGATGGCAATCTCAGTTAAAGTCTAACAACATGCATAATTAACAAATCTCGTTGGCTTCATCTCCATAAAGACCCCAAATGAAAAGCTTCTCCTCCACCTCCGCTGAGCCCCAGGAGTTCAGAAATCCTAGACCAAGCAGCCCAGCGGAGAGGACAAAACAGCAGCCTCTAGAGAGGGAGGTGCGAATCTCTTAGCCGGTTGGGCGGGAAGCGGGGGCTGGGCAGCAGGCATGGGTTTCGCGGCACTTACAGGTCAGTCAATACCATGAGCTCCGAGTAGGCCCGGTGCAGCAGAAATTCGATCAGGGTGCTCAGCCGGTAGCCAGGGCTAGCCGCCGCTGCAGCGGCCGCCGCCACCGCGGCTCCAGGGGGAGGCGGCGCCGGGGCTGAAGCGGGGCCACCGCTGCCCCCTCCACCGCCTCCGGGTGGAACCAGCGGGTGATTCTCCAGCTGCACTGGGGCCATGGCGGCACAGAGCCAGGCTTGGCGCAACGGCACAATATAAGCCCCTCGCGCCTCCTAGGCGCTCGATCAACGAGCGCTAAGGTGGGCGCGAGCAGAGTGGCAGCCGCCTACCGCCGCGCCGCCTCTTAACAGGAAGCCGAACGCAGACCGCGGAGGCCCGCCCCCTTGTAAAGACAAGCCAGCCGGCCCTAGGGACAGGGCGGAAGGGCGGGAGGCGGGGGGAGGGGAGCCGAGGGGAGGGCGGGGAAACAGGGCGGCTGCCGCAGAGACGCTGTCTCCGCAAGCGTTCAGTGGCCTCTTGGCCAGGCAGTTGCAGCGTCCATGTTGACTGCGGAAGTCGTGAAACTGAAAGAAAGGGGAACCAGCAAGAGGAATTCCGACAGCGACCTGTGCCTTTGTCCCAGCTGTACGGTGCTGGGACGCTTGGGGGCGCGTAGGAGTGGAGCTGCCCCGGCGCTGGGGCCGGAAAAATGGGAGGGGGGACAGCTTCGCCGGAAGATGGTGTGGGGGCAGACGTGCGACGTCACCACGAATGTCAGTAGTTGCCCTGCCCTTGCCTTTGCTGCCTCCGAGGTTTAAAAGGCTCCAATTTGCCCCGAGGTATCTATCATCGCTTTTCAGCGGGGCGTAAACGTGGCAGGGAAGGCCTCACTCCCGAGATGTTCGTGAGTTGTGGTTCTGGAATCGCGAAGGAATTGTAGTGGCTGCGGGATGGTGACTTCTCACATCTTTGCACTTCCCACAGTCTGCCCATGCGCCTTTCGTGGGATAGAAAACTTTTCCGTCATTTTTTTTTGACTGTGGGAAAAGATGCGAGGAAATATGATTAGGGGTAGGAAGGAGGGCCGCTGACAGAATAACTTCGTTTAATGGAGTTGGATATCTGCTCATCTCATTATTAATCTCCAAATCCCGGGAGTTCTGCCACAGAAACGACCTTTAAATCCTCTACTGCTGGCTCTCTAGGTTCTTGTCCCCTGTTCTTGCAGTAGTTGTCCTGCCTTTCAAGGGATCAGCTCAGACTCTATGCCCTTCTGCCACTTTTTCCCCAAGATACACGTTTAATATTTTGCTTCCTGCTTTAAAACAGTGATTCTCAACCTCGCCTACACTTTGGAATCACGGGAAGGGAAGGACTTTAAAACATGCTGTGCCTACGAATACTCATGCCACTCCCACAGATTCAGCTTTAATTGGTCTGATGTGAAGTCTGGGCTTTGGGACTTTTAAATGCTTCCTAGGTGATTCTAATGTTCAGCTAAAGTAGAAATGCACTATTTAAAAGTGTCAGTTGCCGCGACCCTTTTCAAACATCTCTTTGCAGATTTCTATATGTTACTCTCCGGTGTAAGAGATGTTCTTACTGTTCCCTAAGGTTAATATTCTCTCAATCTTGTCCACTTGTGTAATTCTTAGTCATTCTTGAAGGCCATTTACGTCTTCTGAAAGTGTAACCTTTGGAGTGTAATTGCTTGCTCCCTTTTTTGTGGCCCTAAAGCATATTTGCACACAGTGTCGTTATGGTACTTATCAAAAGGCGTTAAGATTACTTGTACCCGCTGCAGGTGCAGTTGCTGGAGGGCAGAGACCGTCATTCATCCCTATGCAAACTACCTCAGGGAACAAATATTTTTTTATAAGTTAACTACAATAGTACCATTTCTTTTGCAGTTGTTTTGATTTGTTTTATTGAAGTTCTTTCCCCCTCTTTTGAAAACAATTGACTTAAGTTAAAATATTCTTGTACTCACACACAAAATATAAGTGGTTCCACAAGATGATCCTTAAGGTCTTTTCCTAACCCTCTGATTCTGATTCTGTGTTATGTCGATACGATTTTATTTATTGCATATATTAAGCACAGTTATATACCATGCAGTTATATATACCATGCCCTTTGGTATTCATTCTATTTGGTGGTAAGATTCTACCTGCAGAGTATAGCCAACTTGCAAATAAAAGAAAAAAATTAATGGGTGGATGGGGGTTGTTTTAGAAAAGAGAAAATTTCACCCACATCCATCACAAAAGGTTTTCTTCCTGTGAGTTTGAATAAACATCTTTGAAAGTTGAAAAGTACTAGTTATTTTAAAAGGATATTTTAACAGAAAATAGGGCCAAAATATAGGAATAGGACTGTGAGACTTGCTCAGGTAGAGTTTGTTGATGGGGAGGTACTGTAAGAAAGCTCCTGAAAAAGGAGATAGCCTACCTCCCAAACTGGTAGCATAGCCACTAGGCAAATATAAGTGCCAATAGAAGAAATGAATGGGGAAGGAGAAAAAATGTTATCTTGTTTGGCTGCATTACTAAAGGAATGACTCACATCCAAACCACTTTTGGAAGTAATATAATTTACAATTTTAAAGCATACAGTACAATGTTCGGCACAGTAGTTTGTGTACATAATTCTTTCATTCACATTTTTCAGTTGTTCCTCTATTTGATCATCACCAGATTCTATCACACCTCAGATGGTTTCAGAACCAGGAGCATATTTCCTCAGCTCCTAAAGTGACCTAAACATTTTAGATCTTTCATGAAGTCAATCAGACTTTAATAAAAGAACAAATTAATTGTAAAATATGAAGGAAAAAAGAACATTTCCTTTTAAGCTCTTTTGATGGAAAAATGAAATTGTGATCCAGACAGCTTCATTTTGAAAACATACAGCTGCCCCCTCAACACAAAAGAGTGGGAAAGGAATTGAAAAGTAATTCTTTTTATAAGATATTGCAGTCAGTTCCTCCAAAGCAGAGCAAAAGCAGTAACTGCATTCATTCAACAGACGCTCCATTCATAGTGAAGTTGAAGGAACTCACAATACTGTGAGTATGGTCTTACCAACCTAGAAAAAAATTAGAACACTTAAAAAAAAATTTCTTACTGTGACCTCTAAAGCCATTAACAGAGTGGCCCTTGCCTACTTCTCCACCTCCATCTCCTACCACTCTCCTTCACTCACTACACTGCAACCCAGCTGGGTCTAGTACATGCCATTCCCTAAGGTGTTAGGGCTTGTCCACTGTTCCAGATACCGGAAACACTTGTTTCCTGGCTCCCAAGTGGCTGGCTTCTCATCCTTCCAGTATGGCTCAAATGAGAAAATCCTCAGTGAGGCCTCCCCTGACTATATGATATTAAGTATGTACAGGGACGTTCACTGCAGCATTGTTTGCAGATAAAAAATATAAAAGATCATAACTGTCTCTCAGTAGGGGAATGGATAGGTAAATTACTATATTTCTACATAACTTCAAATGAAGACCTATATGTACCAAACATGGATACATCTCAAAAACATTGAGAGAGAAAAGTAATCTAATTATCATTTCTGTCCATTTTTAAAACACAAAAAACCTCTCTAATTTAATATATTGTAGTCAAAGTAAAAAATGTAAATGAGGATAATAGACACCACCTTCCGGAGAGTAGTTACTTCTAGGGAGAGGTAAAGGATGAGGTGATGCTTTATTGGTTGTTAGCTGTTAGTTACATCTAATGGTTTCTTGAAGAAAATGCAACAGTATTAATTTTCTTGAAGGAAATGCAACAATATTAATATCTCACATCTGGGGAGAGGGATACAATTGTTCATGTATTCTGTACTTTTCAATATTTTAAAATATATTCCATGATTTTTTTAAGTTTGAACTTAAAATGTTTCTATTAGTATAATTTACACAAGGGGCCATAAGAAACCCCCAAATCCCAGTGACTTAACACAGTAAGAGTTTATTTGTGGTGCTCACAAAGTTCAGTGAAGATGTAACTGATGGAAATGCTCTCCTCTAAGTAGTAACCCAGAGATCCAGGGTCTTTCTGTATTGGGAAGCCGTCAATTTAACCAGGAGATTTATTTTATGTCCACCCACATTCCATTAGTCACATGGCCCATTTTCAATGCTAGGGAGCTAGGAAATACAGTCTTCCTAATGTGTCTAGGAAGAAAATGAAATGGTTTGTTGAACAAATAGCATTGTTGTTTACCACAATATTACAATAGTCATCTCTCTTTTTTTCCCTTAGAGCACAGCTGCTGAAATCAGACCACTAAATTAAAATCCTAGCTCAACCACTTACAATCTGAATGCTCTTCAGCGAGTTACTTCACTTCTCAGGACCTCAGTTTCCTCATCTGTAAAACTAGTATTTACCTCAGAGGATGATTATGAAGAAGAAATGAGTTAATGTTTGCAAAGGACTTAAAACAGTAAGTGATCTATAAATATTAGCTATTATCATCATCATCACTTAGAAGTAATAATTCTTGTATTTGTTTTTCACCTAATAACATATGAACTTTCTGTCTTCTCCTGCCCTCTTGTGGCTCTGTGACATCCCCAGCACCCAGCATAGCGCCTAGCTATCTGGCTTTAAAAGTTGAATGGGATCAGTATGTTCCTTCATCTATACACTGTAGTTCTATTTATATTGTGTTTGTTTAGGATTAAGATAGACTTACATATATTTACAAGTAAAATGAAGTGTTTAGGATTTCTTTTAAAATACTTCAGAAAAATAGTTGGAGGAGATAGTTGAAATACGACTGGCAGAATGTTGCCATTTGTTAAAGTTGATGTTGGATATATGGGAGTTCCTTCCATGGATACATTGTACTTTGTTCTTTCTCTTCTTTTCTGTATATGTAAGTATATGCATAATGAAATGTTTTAAAAATTGAGAATGGGTGGTCAGTGAAAGGCCCAGATATTTTTTCTTTCCTGATCAGTAGCCTTGAATATACATCCACTCAGTCTTTCAGATTTTTAAAACAGTTTTGTAATTTATAGAGTATTTAAAACTAACATTAAAAAAGAGAGAACTACAAGGAAAATTCTTTTTTTTTTTTGGAAACTACCACGAAATTACAGATCACAATTACTTGCGAGTGGTCTTCACAGTTAAGGTGGGCATACATTTCACGCACACACACTCACACATGCTCTCACGCAGTGGGCACATGGCTCTGCTCTTGGGTGTGGCTGGATCATGTCAGATACTGTACTGTGAGGAACATGACCACGCAGGGGAGCAGCATCCCACCAATCATAAAGGACTTGTCCTGGGAGGCCCGCTTCTCAATGAGCTACATCACTGTGTTGGACAAGCCCAGCATGTTGGCAATGTCAAGGATCTTCTTCTGAGTCCTCTTCATGGTCGGTCTCTGGGCCCTCAGTCCCTCCAGAATATTGTGCCCGCCTCCAGTGAGGTCATCCATGCCGTGGTGAACTTTCTGGAGGGAGGAGTTAAACTGCAGTGATTCATCCATTGGTATGGTGGTGTAAGAGTCGTTAGTGGTGAAGGTGCGAGACAGAAGCTCCTCTTGCTGTCGTTCCTGTTGCTCCTGTGTGTAGCGCCAATGCTGGAAGTTTCTGAGAGCAGTCTGAAAGTGCTGGACATCATACTTTAACTGGTCAACACAAAGTTTGGCATTCTGTCTTTTATTAGGGGGCTCCTTGCTGGACAAAATCTCCAGGCGTTCTAGATGGCTGAATATCTGGTCTATGCTTGCTTGGATTTCATTTTCTACTAAGTGCAGGGACTGCTTGCCTGCCGTCTCCATGCATCCCTTGTGAGACTGGATCTCATGGACCTGTGTTAAATGTGACTCAAGAACACAGACGGATTTCCTATAAGGGGAGGACAATGCAGCTAACAGCAGAATTCCCAACAGTAACAGCTGAAGCCAGGGTGCTGAGGGGGTGACCTCCAGGTGTCTTTCTCTTCCATCAGGCAGGCACTCCCAGCCTCTCTTCTCTCGGCCCCTGGCCGTCATCACTGATCCCTCTGTCTCTATAGATTTCTCCTCTTGGCATTCCGTATCAGTTGAACCATCCCCTCTGCAACTGGCTGTGTCTGGCTTCTTTCACTCAGCCCATCTGCACTGTAGCGTGTATCGGTACTTCTTGTTTTATGGCTGAATAAGATTAATTAGATCTTCTTTCTTTTTCCTCTGCCACTCTTCTCTTCTTCCCTTCTCCAATTTAAACCTGAATCTGTGAAACTCTTCCCAGAGTCAGCACAAAGTGCCAGCTGCTAACTGATTAATCTGAATCAGCGAGTCCCATGATGCAATTTCCAGTTTACTTAACCAGGCATGAGGACTCAAGCAGAATCTACAGCAACAGTGGGTACGCCACCAAGTGAGAATGGTGATGTCTTCCCTTCAATCCTTTAGTGCGGGTGGAAACCAGGAGGAGAGGGTGAACATCTGGGCCTCGCAGTTACTAAGTGATGGCACAGGGCTTCTGCTGACCAATGACTCCGGACAAACAGCATCAGCGGTCTGAGCGTGGGTCAGCAACTGTGACACCTCGGATGCCAGTACAGTTCTCCCAGTACAGATGCTACTGTTTGGTATGTCATTTCTGTGAACCTCTGTGTTCTGGTTTGAAAATCTGCCCTGGCCCACTGCACCAATGTCTTTATCACCCAGTTCCTTCCAAGAGAAGAAGATGTTGGCAGCACCAGAGTAAAGTGCCGTCAAGGTGCCGAGCACGCGGACGCCCCGGTGGTGCGACCGGCCAGCCCTCCCTTCCGCGGCCAGATCCTAGCTGCCTACCGAGTCCCCTAATGGAAGGGCACCCAGAAGGATGTCGCCGTGGCTGCTGGAGCTGGCGTGTCCTGGGAGCAACGTGGTGTGGACACGGGGGCACAGTGTCCAGAGGGGCTTCTCACACACCTAGGCTTGGCAGGTGGGAACCTGCCCAGTTGGGGGCCGCCCTTAACCGAGTTTCCCCCTGAAGACGTCGCCACCCAACCAAGTGCCATCCACCTTAGCGGATCTCCTCGCTGGAAAATTCAATTTTAACTACTTATAAAAAGACAGAAGTGTCAAATATTTTAACAATTTTGTTTGCAGGCCTTGAAATAGGAATGTTTCCAAGGAGCTCTCAAAAAAAAAAAACCTTTTACAAATTTATAATCTTTAAATACCCTAGCTTTCCAAAAATTCAGCCTTTTTTTTCACCTCACATAATTACCTTTAA
The DNA here is from genome assembly GCA_029783875.1 of Phataginus tricuspis. Lineage (NCBI taxonomy): Eukaryota > Metazoa > Chordata > Mammalia > Pholidota > Manidae > Phataginus > Phataginus tricuspis. The sequence continues at coordinate 32,687,130 of JAQQAC010016209.1, forward strand.
AAATTTTTGTGGTAAGAACATTTGAGATCTACTCTCTTAACAACTTTCAAATATACAACGTATGTTAACTAGAGTCACCATGTGTCCGTTAGATTCCTCAGGATTTATTCATCTTACAACTGGAAGTTTGTACCATTTGATTAACATCTGTTCATTTCCCTACCCCCCCAACCCCTGGCAACCACTAATCTACTCTTTGTTTCTTTGAGTTTGGCTTTTTTAGATTCCACATATAAATGAGATCATACGGTATTTGTCTTTCTGTGTCTGGCTTATTTCACTTAGCATAATACCCTCAAAGTTTTATCTGTGTTGTCACAAATGGCAGGGTTTCCTTCTTTTTTATGGTTGAATAATATTCCTGTGTGTGTGTGGGTCTGTGTACAGATCACATTTTCTTTATTCATTTATCCATCAACAAACACAGGTGGTTTCCTTGTCTTGGCTATTTAGAATAATGCTGCAGTGAACATGGGTGTGCAAATACCTCTTCATAAAATTCAGTATCTTTTAGATAAATTATTTCTAATGGGTGAACAAAGGAAGAAGAAAAAGAGGGGTATTATTAGAAATAGAAAGAAAGGGGAAGGAGCCCATTTAGAATACAATTATTAGATTCTTCATTTAGAAATAAATCTCATCTTGCCTTGTTCTATCTTTGTTAGGAAGAACTCCCAACCTCTGGATTGTAAGAGTAAATCATTGCATTGCCATCCATAGGTGCTGAAAGTAAACCACGTGATCAGAGTAAACCTGAACACAGCATACAGGAGGGGCATCAGCACGGTAGCTCTGATTTTTATGCCCTCAAGTCCCAGGGAGTGATGCGATAGGTCCAGATGGAGACTGTGCTCAGCGAATTGCATCACAGCTGAGGAACCCAGGGCCAAGGGCTCAATGCCTTAAATCTTTTTTTTTTTTTACAATTTATTTTATTTTAGTATCATTAACCTACAATTACATGAGCAATATTGTGATGATTAAACT
>JAQQAC010016209.1:32688516-32754397 GCA_029783875.1 Phataginus tricuspis
TCTGAATTTCTTCTTTAGAGAAGTGTCTATTCATGTCCTGTGCCCATTTCTTAATTGGGTTATTTGCTTTTTGTTTGTTAAGGTGCGTGAGTTCTTTGTATATTTTGGATGTCAACCCCTTATCAGATACATCATTTATGAATATATTTTCCCATATTGTAGGATGTCTTTTTGTTCTACTAATGGTGTCCTTTGCTGTACAGAAGCTTTTCAACTTGATATAGTCCCATTTGTTCATTTTTGCTTTTGTTTCCCTTGCCCGGGGGGATATGTTCATGAAGAAGTCGCTCATGTTTATGTCCAAGAGATTTTTGCCTATGTTTTTTTCTAAGAGTTTTATGGTTTCATGATTTACATTCAGGTCTTTGATCCACCTTGAGTTTACCTTTGTGTATGGGGTTAGACAGTAGTCCAGTTTCATTCTCTTACATGTAGCTGTCCAGTTTTTCCAACACCAGCTGCTGAAGAGGCTGTCATCTCCCCATTGTATATCCAGGGCTCCTTTATCAAATATTAATTGACTGTAGGTGTTTGGGTTAATGTTTGGATTTTCTATTTTGTTCCACTGGTCTGTGGGTCTGTTTTTGCGCCAGTACCAAATTGTCTTGATTACTGTGCAATGCCTTAAATCTTATCAGTCAAATTGGAACAGGGTTACACTGGTGCACAAGTGAGAAGGTGTCAGACACAGCCAAGCAGTCCTGCTTTAGTGAGAGTGTCAAGCAGAGCTGAATAGTCCTGCTATTGTGAGGGTGTCCAGCACAGCAGAGTAGTCTGACCTGGCCATGCTCACATGAGTTTTTCTGTTTTCACAGCACGAGAATGGGGTCACAAACCCAGTATTAGCATCATAGTGCCAAATGCAGCTGCTGCTTGACTCAAGTGTACCATGTGATTGTTTTGTGATGCTGCAGTGCCGGATCTAGGGGACAAAGAAAGTATTAAATGTTCCCCCTGACACACCTCCTAGGGATGAAGGTGTTTTATCCTCAGGTACCAGGGTTATTCTCTTTCCATGGCCACAAAGTACCTTTGTTCCGAGTCAGTAGCCACTACTTCTCCCTTCTCTCATCATCTCCTATCTCCACCCAGACCTTTGTCTGTTTCAGATGGGATTTTTATCAGCCTCAGGGAAATCTTCCTGGGTTGGCCATAATATAATCATTAAAACAGAAATCCAGAGTAGCAAGCCTCATTGAGGGCACAGTTCTGTCCCAACAGAATAGTCTACACAGTAACGTGATGCCTGTGAGACAGCTTAGCTGCTGCCATTTATCCTTGCTCCCTAGTCACACAGACACACCAGCCAGGTCTGTAAAGGTCCCAGTCCTTCAGCCAAAGCAGTCCTAGGTGTCCCTTACCACAGTGGGGCAATGAAAACTGATTTTGCTAGACTGCCAGACTACGGGTTTGTCCCTAGTGATCTTCAGCTGATAAGGCTAGGTCAGTTTGGAGTTTCTACCAAGGCCTGGCTGAGACCCTCACTGCTGTGGAGCAGGACCTTTGACTTGGTAGTAATGTGCACATCTGTAGCCCCTTGCTTCTCACCCACTTGAGGCATCACTATTCCTGGTTACATGGGTTTTGTGCTGAATCTGCACTCTGATGATCTCTTTGGCTCTTTGGTGTCAGATTTGTTATTTGATTTCCTGGGATATTAGACTTCTGATCAGACTTTGGACATCCTCTGGTGAAACATGGATTTTAACACCATCTTCCGTCTTCTGCGTGTCTACCATCTCGTATGTTGTTCCTCTGAGAACTTATAAGAAATTGGCTTTGGGAGAGATCTTTGTAAATATTCTGCCCTTTAGGAGGCTGCTGATTTTTCCAGTCAGTAGTCGATGTGACTTAACATTAGGATTAAGGGCCCAAGTCATATGTAAGTGATGTTTTTACTTTTGACTGTCAGCCAGTTTCTCATGGGTTTGCTTGCTAATAAACTTGTACACTAACTCCTGGCATAACTTCACTAAGGACAATTGAAATTGTAATGGCCTGTCGGGAGCCAGACAATCAGGCTGAGCAGCAGCAGCTGTCGCCGCCATCACAGAGCTTTCACAGGGACTCCATTTTGTTGCTGATTTGCTGCTGACGCACTTCTCGTTCTTCATGCTCAAGTGCGCATGCGCCCGCATGGATTCCATTTTGTGCTTGGACACCATCTTGTTGCCTGCTGCCTGGACTGCTCTTTGAGCGCATGCTCATAGACTGCTCTTCCATAGGACTTTGGTATAAGGCTTCATTTGCATGCTAAACTGCCAATCAGGATTAGCCACAACCCCTTCCCACTTGAGCTATGCTATATAAGCTGTGTGTTTCCGCAAATAAACGAGACTTGATCAGCGAACTGTCTCCATCCCTCGCGTCTTGCGTCCCTATTCTCTCCTCCCCCTCTCTTCGGGTTCCTACGTTGTCTCTCCTGCAGGTCAGGAACAATGGCCACTTTGCGCAAGTTTGACATGAATAAGATTGTTCACTGAGGTGCTTTTGAACAAAGAGGAATAAACCTTATGAGGAAACTGGCTTGTCTAAAGGGAGACTTTTTCCCCCTATATATCAAGCATGAATAAGTACTGGCTTTTTAGTGGTATGACTTGATAAAATCATCAAGGCCCCAAGTTATTGTTTAAAACACTTCTGATGACTCTGTTGTGAGTGTATGTATATGACTGTATGTCAGAAGTGTGTGTTTAGCTTTTACAGTGATAATTTCATTCTAAAACTGGCTCCTTCTCTTCTTTTACATTTTTTTTTCTTTTTCTCTTTTCCTCACTTGGGAAAGGATAATTGATCAGAAAAATCATTCTCTCATGGTGTGCATAATCTAGGAATATTTAATACAGATCAATAGTTCTGTCTATGAGAAAGAAAGAAAAAATGTAATAAACTGTGTTTTACTTTCAAAGATATATAACAAGTAAATTTAAATAATTCCAAGCGAAAAGCAAAGTTTAGGGAGAAAGTGGTGCTCCTCAAGAAAATGTGAATTACAACTTTGGTTTTTATTTGTTATTTATGAAGAATACCAAAATTTTGAATACTTCCTCTGAATGTTATCAAAAGCTTGTTGATTTAGGTACTAGTGAAAGATAGGTATAATGTTATAGCAGTGTATTCACTAAACCAAGAGTCCAAAATAAGATTGCCAAATATTATGAAGTTGTCATTTCTTCAGTAATGTAATTTTTATGTTTTATTAATTTTTCAGTTTCATCATTTTGCCAACCCAACCAAAAATGTATTTCTTGTATTGGAGCTTAGATTATATTGAACCCAAACTTTGTGATGAGGGCCACCAAGATATAAAAATACATATGGTTGAATCTATATCTTGAAATCAGATATTGTGTTAAATATTTATCATCCCCTGGAATCACTGTATAACAATTTTTTTCAGTGCAGGAAAGTTAGACTACTTTGCTTTATATTTGGCAGCAGAGTAGCAGTTCCATCATGCTACATTTCCATATCAGTCAGTTATTTCCTCTTTCTGGATGTTACATTCAATTATTCTGATATTGTAAGTCATTATTTAATGTCAAAGCATTTTCTCTTTGACAACAGAACACTTTTCCAGATAGAACAAATAATAAATGGATTTAAGAGACCATGTGGAAACCTATATTGATGAGTAGTGGTACTGAACACTGAACCCATCTGTCTCTCGTATGTAGTTGTCGCAGCCCGTTACAGACTTTCTCAGTTCTAAACTGACCTCAGGCAAATACCAGAGTAGGTTTCAAAATCATTAGGACTGTGGGTATTGACTTGAGAAACATAGAAAAAATGAAACCCTGTCTGAGTTCCATGTTATGTTTTAAAATTCTCAAAGCTAGAATATTTCCTATTGTATCAGCTAGGAATGATTTTGGTTGTGGGAACAGTGTGGTTAACAATGGACAGGAATTCATTTTTCTCACATAATGAAGTCTCTGCTGGGGAACAGGTACAGTGTCTCAGCTCTATCTGTATCCTCTGCTCTGTACTTCATGGTCACAAGATGGTTGCTGTAATTCCAGACATGACATGAAGTAGAGAAAAAGAAATGGTCCCGGGATATTCATCATTTTCATTGTAATGCAAAACTCTTCCAGAAGCCCTCCAGCAGATTTCTGCTTACAGTTAGTCAGACTGTAAAGCATGGACATTCCTGGCTGCTAAGAGGACTGGAAAACCAAGGCTTTTTGTAGCTTCTAGAATGGAGGCAAGGTAAAGGCAAAAGCAGATGGGCACAGACACTGGGTTAGCCTAGCACCACATGTGGAACACATGTAACTTTTATGCTGTTCAGTTCTAGTCAGTAGGACCAAAGCTAGCAAAATTAAGGAGGAAATCAAAAAAGTTTTGTCTGCCAGGAGTTTATAATCTTGTTTCACTTATTTTGCCAAAATACAAATCAAAACTACTGTTCAAGCTTTATTTACTAATAGTCTCTTTAATGTACTGTATGATCTGGCCCAATTTAATTTTCTGCCACCATGCATTTGCTCATGATACTAGCTCAGCCTGAAAAGACCTCTTCCCATTTCTACATATTAAACATTTTATCTGTTCTTTACAACTTCCCATGAAGTGTTCCCTAATCTCCCCAACTGGAAATTATCTCTGAGCTCCCAAGGCACATTATTATCAGCTAAAATAACAATAGGTTGGGTGCTTTACATAGCTATCTCAATCTTTACAACCATCCAATGAGGTAGGTACTATTGTTATTCCCATTCTGTGGTTGTTGAAACCAAAGCTTAGAAAGATTAATTAACTTGGTCAACAGCACCCAGTTTGTAAGTGCTAGAGGGATGATTCAGCCCCATCTTTATGATGCCAAAATCCATTCTCTAATGCTATGCCGTACTGCTTTCTCTCTATATCCACTGGCTGCAAGAGGGTAAATCAAGTAGGAATAGCATCTGATTCACCTCTAACTAGCCTCTCCTCCTTTACTCACCCACTGCCTTGGATGCTCAAAAAGTTATTAAATAAATAAGTAAAACTGAAGGTTCTGTCAATATGGCAGCAAAATAGTACATAAGAAGATAAGAAATCAGACCGTTTGGGTTCAAATCCTGACTTAATTTGAGCAAGTTATTTATCTACGCTATAACACAATTTTCTCACCCATAAAATAGGAATAATGACCCCTTCTCTGTCTTATAGAGTTATTTTCTTAGGTTTAAGTGAAATAATACATATGAAGTAGTTAAAACAGTGTTGGCACGAAGTAACTGCCCAATAAATGTTAGCTATTATTTATTTTCCTGATAACCCTTTTTTAAATTGAAATTAAAGATGCTATGAATAAAGAGACCATTTTCAGATGGGCCTACCTAACAGGCCATGATGTAAATAAATGAAAAGCTACAAACAATTTACTGAGTAATTCTATTTGTTTCAAATAGTTGTTCCTGTTACATAGTTTAAGTTTACTTTTCATGAACATGTAATATTAGTAAATATGTACATCTTTTTTTCTAACTCCGCACTATACCCAAACAAAACAAGAACCTTAACATGCATTGTTTCCTTTTCTACCTCTGCCCCTCACATATTGAAATCACCTGGGAATTGAGTTGGCCTGTTGGTTGTTTTTGCAGTATGCAGCATATTTTCTTAGTTTTCTTTTTTCTTCCTTTGTGACTCATATTTATTTTGCCTTAGTACATCTTCAAATAATTCTTTAAAAAATAGTTTGCATACCTAGACACTGAGAAATCTTTCAGTTGTCCATGTCTAGGAAAAACAATTTAGAAGTGCTAAATAAAAATGTTTCTTTTGGCCCTCAGGTTGAATGCAGGTGAGGCTTGGTATGAAATTCTAGGATAAGAACAGTTTTCCCTCAGAACTTTTAAGATATTGTCTCATAGCATCCATTGTTGCCAGTTTTATTTTTATTTCTTTATAGGTAATAAGTTTTTTTTTCCTTTGAATGCCTGTAGGATGTTCTTTAAATTATAAGATCTGAATTTTCACCATAATGTATATATCTAGGTGTGGAGGATTATGTAAAAAAAAAACAAACCCATTTGTGCACTAGGTAGGACCTAGTAGCCTGAAGACTGGTATCTTGAGCTCTAATGATATTTTGTTTATTATTTCTTTATTTCTCCCCTTCCACTCTCTCTTGTTTTACCCATGAATGATCACTATTATGTGATTACTTAAACTTCTGGTTCTATCCTCCATGTCTCTTGATGTGTCTCTTATACTTTTCATTGTTTTGTCCCTATGTACTGTATTGTAGAAAAATCTCCTGGCTCAATTGTCATCTGTGTTTACAGCTGAAATTAAGCCAGTATACACTGTTAGGGCATATTATTCTGAGTCTAACGGGTTAGATGCATATTCCAATTGTTTGATACCTTTGGTAACCACTAGTCCCTTCTTGGAGTCTCTGAGTCTGCTTGTATTTTGTTCCTTCAGTTTAGCTTCCTTGTTATACTCCACAGATGAGGGAAATCATTTGGCACTTGTCTTTCTCCATCTGGCTTATTTCACTAAGCACAATATCCCCCAGCTCCATCCACATTGTTGCAAATGGTAGGATATCTTTCTTTCTTATGGCTGAATAGTACTCCATTATGTATATGTACCACCTCTTCTTTATCCATTCATCTACTGATGGACACTTAGGTTGCTTCCATATCTTGGCTATTGTAAATAGTGCTGTGATAAACATAGGGGTGCATATGTCTTTTTGAATCTGAGAAGTTGTATTCTTTGGGTAAATTCCAAGGAGTGGGATTCCTGGGTGAAATGGTATTTCTATTTTTAGTTTTTTGAGGAACCTCCATATTGCTTTCCACAATGGGTGAACTAGCTTACATTCCCACCAGCAGTGTAGGAGGGTTCCCCTTTCTCCACATCCTCACCATCATTTGTTGTACTTAGTCTTTTGGATGCTGGCCATCCTTACTGGTGTGAGGTGATATCTCATTGTGGTTTTAATTTGCATTTCCCTGCTGATTAGTGATATGGAGCATCTTTTCATGTGTCTGTTGGCTATCTGAATTTCTTCTTTGGAGAATTGTCTCTTCATATCCTCTGCCCATTTTTTGATCGGGTTATTTGCTTTTTGGGTGTTGAGGTGTGTGAGTTCTTTATATATTTTGGATGTTAACCCCTTGTCAGATATGTCATTTACAAATATATTTTCCCGTACTGTAGGATGCCTTTTTGTTCTGTTGATGGTGTCCTTTGCCATACAGAATTTAGTTTGATTTAGTACTATGTGTTCATTTTTGCTTTTGTTTCCCTTGCTCAAGCAGATGCGTTCAGGAAGATGTTGCTCATGCTTATATTCAGGAGATTTTTGCTATGTTGTCTTCTAAGAATTTTATGGTTCATGAATTACACTCAGGTCTTTGATCCATTTCGAGTTTACTTTTGTGTGTGGAGTTAAACAATATTCCAGTTTCATTCTCTTGCATGTAGTTGTCCAGTTTTGCCAACACCAGTTGTTGAAGAGGCTGTCATTTCCCACTGTATGTCCATGGCTCCTTTATCGTATATTAATTGACCATATATGGTTGGGTTTATATCAGGGCTCTCTAGTCTGTTCCATTGGTCTATGGGTCTGTTCTTGTGCCAGTACCAAATTGTCTTGATTACTGTGGCTTTGTAGTAGAGCTTGAAGTTGGGGAGCATAATCCCCCCAGCTTTATTCTTCCTTCTCAGGATTGCTTTGGCTATCCGTGGTCTTTTGTGGTTCCATATGAATTTAAGAAAGATTTTCTCTAGTTCATTGAAGAATGCTGTTGGTATTTTGATAGGGATTGCATTGAATCTGTAGATTGCTTTAGGCCGGATGGCCATTTTGACAATATTAATTCTTCCTATTCATGAGCACGGGATATGTTTCCATTTATTGGTATCTTCTTTAATTTCTCTCATGAGTGTCTTGTAGTTTTCAGAGTATAGGTCTTTCATTTCCTTGGTTAGGTTCATTCCTAGGTGTTTTATTCTTTTTTATGCAATTGTGAATGGAATTGTTTTCCTGATTTCTCTTTCTGCTAGTTCATTGTTTGTATATAGGAATGCCACAGATTTCTGTGTATTAATTTTGCATCCTGCAACTTTGCTGAATTCAGATATTAGTTCTAGTAGTTTTGGAGTAGATTCTTTAGTGTTTTTTTATGTACAATATCATGCCATCTGCAAACAGGAACAGTTTGAGTTCTTCCTTGCCAACCTGGATGCCTTGTATTTCTTTGAGTTATCTGATTGCCATTGCTAGGACCTCCAGAACTATGTTGAATAGAAGTGGGGGGAGTGGGCATCCTTGTCTTGTTCCAGTCTTATAGGAAAAGCTTTAAACTTCTCACTGTTAAGTATAATGTTGGCTGTGGGTTTGTCATATATAGCCTTTATTATGTTGAGGTACTTGCCCTCTATACCCATTTTGTTGAGATTTTTTATCATAAATGGATGTTGAATTTTGTCAAGTGCTTTTTCAGCATCTATGGATATGATCATGTGGTTTTGGTTCTTCTTTTTGTTGATGTGGTGGATGATGTTGATGGATTTTCAAATGTTGTACCATCCTTGCATCCCTGGGATGAATCCCACTTGATCATGATGGATGATCTTTTTGATGTATTTTTGAATTCAGTTTGCTTATATTTTGTTGAGTATTTTTGCATCTATGTTAATCAGGGATATTGGTCTTTAATTTTATTTTTTTGTGGTGTCCTTGCCTGGTTTTAGTGTTAGAGTGATGCTGGTCTGATAGAATGATTTTGGAAGTATTCCCTCCTCTTCTACTCTTTGGAAAACTTAAAGGAGGATGAGTATTAGGTCTTCACTAAATGTTTGATAAAATTCAGTGGTAAAGCCATATGGCCCAGGGATTTTGTTCTTAGATAGGTTTTTGATTACCATTTCACGTTTGTTCCTGGTAATTGGTCTGTTCAGATTTTCTGTTTCTTTCTGGGTTAGCCTTGCAAGGTTGTATTTCTCTAGAAAGCTGTCCATTTCTTCTAGGTTATCCAGTTTGTTAGCATATAATTTTTCATAGTATTCTCTAATAATTCTTTGTATTTCTTTGGTATCCATAGTGATTTTTCCTTTCTCATTTCTGATTCTGTTTATGTGAGTAGACTGCCTTTTTTTCTTTATGAGTCTGGTTAGGGGTTTATCTATTTTGTTTGTTTTCTCAAAGAACCAGCTCTTGCTTTCATTGATTCTTTCTATTGTTTTATTTTTCTGGATTTTATTTATTTATGCTCTAATCTTTATTATGTCCCTCCTTCTACTGACTTTGGGCTTCCTTTGTTCTTCTTTTTCTAGTTTCGTTAATTGTGAGTTTAGACTGTTCATATGGGATTGTTCTTCTTTCCTGAGGTAGGCCTTTATTGCAATATACTTTCCTCTTAGCACGGCCTTTGCTCCATCCCACAGATTTTGTGGTGTTGAATTATTGTTGTCATTTGTCTCCGTATATTGCTTGATCTCTGTTTTTATTTGGTCATTGATCCATTGGTTATTTTTAGGAGCATGTTGTGAAGCCTCCATGTGTTTGTGGGATTTTTCATTTTATTTGCATAATTTATTTCTAGTTTCATACCTTTGTGGTCTGAGAAACTGGTTGGTACAATTTCAATCTTTTTGAACTTACCGAGGCTCTTTTGTGGCCTAGGATATGATCTATTCTTGAAAATGTTCCATGTGCACTTGAGAAGAATGTGTATCCTGCTGCTTTTGGGTGTAGAGTTCTGTAGATGTCTGTTAGGTCCATCTGTTCTAATGTGTTGTTCAGTGCTTCTGTCTCCTTACTTATTTTCTGTCTGGTTGATCTGTCCTTTGGAGTGAGTGGAGAGTTGAAGTCTCCTAGAATGAATGCATTGCATTCTATTTCCCCTTTTAATTCTGTTAGTATTTGTTTTACATATGTGGGTGCTCCTGTGTTGGGTGCATAGATATTTATAATGGTTATATCTTCTTGTTAGATTGACCCCTTTGTCATTATGTAATGTCCTTCTTTGTCTCTTGTGACTTTCTTTGTTTTAAAGCCTATTTTGTCTGATACAAGTACTGCCACTCCGGCTTTTTTCTCCCTATTAGTTGCATGAAATATGTTTTTCCATCCCTTCATTTTTAGTCTGTGTATGTCTTTGGGTTTAAAGTGAGTCTCTTGTAGGCAGCATATAGATGGGTCTTATTTTTTTATCCATTCAGTGACTCTAGGTCTTTTGATTGGTGCATTTAGACCATTTACATTTAGGGTGATTATCGATAAGTATGTACTTATTGCCATTGCATGCTTTAGATTCATGGTAACCAGAGGTTCAAGGTTAACTTCCTTACTATCTAAGAGTCTAACTTAACTCACTTAATATGCTATTACAAACACAGTCTAAAGGTTCTTTATTTTCTCTTCCTTTTTCTTCCTCCTCCATTCTTTATATATTAGATATCATATCTGTACTCTTTGTCTATCCCTTGATTGACTTTGGGGATAGTTGATTTAATTTTGCAGTTGCTTAGTAATGAACTGTTCTACTTTCTTTACTGTGCTTTTATTACCTCTGGTGACAGCTATTAAACCTTAAGAACACTTTCTTCTATAGCAGTCCCTCCAAAATACACTGTAGAGACTGGTTTGTGGGAGGTAAATTCTCTTAGCTTTTGCTTATCTGGAAATTGTTTAATCCCTCCTTCAAATTTAAATGATAACCTTGCCGGATAAAGTATTCTTGGTTCAAGGCCCTTTTGCTTCATTACATTAAATACATCATGCCACTCTCTTCTGGCCTGTAAGGTTTCTGCTGAGAAGTCTGATGATAGCCTGATGGGCTTTCCTTTGTATGTGATCTTATTTCTCTCTCTGGATGCTTTTAATAGTCTGTCCTTATCCTTGATCTTTGCCATTTTCATTACTATATGTCTTGGTGTTGTCTTCCTTGGGTCCCTTGTGTTGGGAGATCTGTGCTCCTTCTTGGCCTGAGAGACTATCTCCTTCCCCAGATTGGGGAAGTTTTCGGCAATCACCTCCTCAAAGACACTTTCTATCCCTTTTTCTCTCTCTTCTTCTTCTGGTACCCCTATAATGCGAATATTGTTCCGTTTGGATTGGTCACACAGTTCTCTCAATATTCTTTCATTCTTAGAGCTCCTTTTTTCTCTCTGTTCCCCAGCTTCTTTGTATTCTTCTTGTCTAATTTCTATTTCATTTATCGTCTCCTCCACCGTATCTAATCTGCTTTTAAAACTTTCCATTGTATATTTCATTTCTGATACTGTGTTCTGTAATACTTGGATCTATGACCGGAATTCCTCCCTGAGTTCTTGAATATTTTTCTGTACCTCAATGAGCATGTTAATGATTTTTATTTTGAAATCCCTTTCAGGTAGATTGATGATGTTGATTTCATTTTAATTTTTCTCAGGGGTTGTATTCATATTCATAATTTTACATCGAACCAGGTACCTTTGGCATTTCATATTTGTATATGGCGCCCTCTAATGCCTAGAAGCTCTACTCTGGAGCTGCTCAGCCCCTGGAGCAATGTCAGGGGTTGCAGGGGAGAGGTATTGGTGCCTGGGGGGAGGAAAGAGCTGTTTCCTGCTTCCCAGCTGCTGGGCCTGTCTCCACTGCCAGAACCAGTGGGCCGAGCACACAGGTATAAGCCTCTGTGCTTTGCATTTGTAGTTGCTGTAGATGGGGCTTCCTTCTGGCTGGCCTAAAGCCAGGGTGGGGGCATTTGTAGTTACTGTAGATGGGGCTTCCTTCTGGCTGGCCTAAAGCCAGGGTGGGGTTTGCCGGTTTGCCAGCCAGGTGGGGCTGGCTGGGAGAAAGGCTCAGTAGGCTGTGTATCACGGAGGGGGTCCTTGGAGCTCTGTAGCCAGCCAGGGAGCTGGAGCTCCTGAAGATCATCGAAGTTCCCAACCTGCTGGGCAGAGTGCACCTGGACAATTTTGTCTACCTGTCCTTTCTCCTGAGCAGTAAGCTCTGTGCAATCCTTGCCCCTTTAGTAGCCCTCTTGCTCTTAGGAAGTCTCTCAGACTGCCCACCTTTCTTCTGTCCCACAGCAGCCAGATATGGATCCCTGCTTTCCACAAGCGGCTGGAATCTCAGTCTCTCCAGGTATTCTGCCTGTCTTAGCTTTCCAATCCCATAATCTTGGGAGTACCATGAAAACACCATGAAATGTAGGTTTGTGCTCCCAGATCAGATCTCTGGAGTTAGGTATTCAGCAGTCCCAGGCCTCCACTCCCTCCCTGCTCTGTTTCTCTTCCTCCCACTGGTGAGCTGGGGTGGGGAAATGGCTTGGGTCGTGCCGGGCCACAGCTTTGGTATGTTAACCTGTTCTATGAGGTCTGCTCTTTTCTCCAGGTGTATGCAGTCTGACGCAGTCTTCTTTCCTGTTGCTCTTTCAGGATTAGTTGTATTAGTTATATTTTCATATCATATACGGTTTTAGGAGGAAGCCTCTGTCTCACCTCTCACCCCGCCATCTTTAATCTATAGCTCTAGTGTAATTCTTTTAGTACTATAACACATAAGTATTCTTGCATGGACATTGTTATGGTTGTATGATTACATGCCACATAGAATTGGGTCCTGCTTTATGAACAGGCAATAACATAAGGGAAGCTTTCACCGAGGCAGTCTACCTGAAAAATGAAAACCCCAGGGATATGCCCCTTCTGGGTTTGATGTCCAAATTTATACTACTTACATGGTTCAGTAATCCCAAGCTATAAAATCAACTTAAAAAATTGGTCCTGGTCCAGTAATACCTTGTCAAGAACCTGATGTGCCAGTTATCGGTTTGTGGCTTCTCAGCTCTAAATGCACCCTTCTTTGCCCTTCTTTGTCATACTGAACCTTTTAAATATTTCTCCGTTGCTGGATAGTGTAATGTTAGGCTTTGTCAGGTGAGGGTGCTGGAGGAACAGTGCAGAGAACAGCAGAGGCAGGGGCGTCTCTTCCTGGTCTGGGGTGTTTTCTTTTCCTGAACCTATCTTGCAACTCCCAGTGGTATGCAGGAGACCAAGTGGTGCCCACCATTCAGCAGTTTTCACCAGATTCCCAGCAGGGAGCATCCTTACTAACCCTGTACAGAAGACCCAGGGGCACACACCCCACAGTGAGTTTCCCTGTTTGCCAGCCTTAGCTCACCAGCACTCTGGCCAGCAGCTTCCTCTTCACCAGCCTGGACCTGCCAACTGTGGACTAGCTCCGACCTGTTGCACCTCAGAGAACTTTTCCATCAACCAGGGGGCTACACCCTCTCTGACAATGTCTGAGTCTCAGCCTGTGGGTGGACAAGGGGCAGTGCTTTTTCAAGTTTTTTTGTTCTTGGATTTTTTCTCTCAACTCTGGAAGTAGTACCTGCTCCCTGCAATGCTGTTCCTGTGTTCTTCAAAGTTCTCCTTTATCCTTTTAATAATCACCTTTAACTGGTTAGTTTTTTTTACTAATTATGTTCAGATTTCTGTCTTCTGATGGTACCCTAATTGATATGCCTGACAAAAGTAAGGGGGAAGAGCCCAGGTTGCATTGGCTATACAAAGAAAAATAAATGCCCCACCACACTGAACTTACAATAAAAAGTTATTAAGTCTCACAAGGTAACAACCCACCACAAGCAGAAATCAACAAACATAATAAATGGAAGAATTAGAGCCCCCCAAACCATAGAGAATAGAATAAAATTGGAAAGAGAAGATAAAATCATTCTCTTAGATTTTACATAATTAAAAACCTAAAAGAAGAACCAAAACACTAAGGAAAGAATAAGACACTATGAAAAAAGAACAGATAAATTAAGGAAAATAACCATAGAAGTAAAAAGATAAAAAATACAGGCATTGAAAAGCAATTTAGTGGGTGAGCTGAAAACCAAACTAGACACAGATAAAAAGAGAATAAATGAACCATAAAACAGATTTGAGTAAACATCCCAAAGTTCTGTAACACAGAGTGACACAAAGATTGAAAATATTTTTCAAAGTTTAAAAGACTTAGAAGATAAAAATGTGTAAGACTTAAAACAGTGTTTATACTATGGTACCTTCTGCATAAGAAAGAAGAAAATAAGACTATGTATTCATATTTTATTATATTTCCATAAAAAACTGAAAGGGTACACACAAAAAAAATGATAAAAAGTAGTACATCTCTGTGAATGTGGTTGTGGTGGGGAGAAACAGTAGATGTGGCCAGGCTGGGAGTGGGACTATATTTTATATTGGTTAATTTACCAACCATACATGTTAGTCTAGGTCCTCTGAGAAGCAGAAGCCAAGATGGGATTGGACATGTAAGAGTTGATGGGGCCAATACCTGTCAGTGTAAAAGGGGAGGGAGCCCCAGAAGGTGAAGAGTCTTTAGATCACAATGCAAATCTGACCCCTGGCAAAGAAGCAGGGTTGCACAGGCAGATTCTAAGACTGCAGGGGCGTTCTAAGAAAGGTTCAGCTAGGCAGACGAGGAGTCCTTAAGTGAAAGTAGCCTGTCAGAGGATTCACATGTCTTGCTGGAATGGGCCTGCCTGAGTATGCTTGCCATGCTTACTCATTGACTGAGAGCGGCCTGTGTGAAGTGTGGGCAGGGTTGTGTGGCCTGTATGCTAATACAGTGGTAGATTCAGAGTACAGCAGCTGAGGCCATCTGTCAATTACACTCCTTGTAGCAAGAGATCTGAGTGGTATATTTTCATAGCTGCCACACCATGTGATTAAATTTTGTATTCAAAGACGGGCAAAATTAAGACATTTCCAAACAAAGACTGAAGAAGCTTATCACTCACAGACTGTCACCCTAAGAACCACTAGAGGATTCATTCTGGAAAGAAATATTTTGAATCCTGAAGGACAGTGTAGGTAGGATACAGGAAGAAATGGTGAGCCAATAAATTGGTGAACATGTGGGAAACAAATTGGTAAATATGCAGATAAATATAAATAGACATTGACTACTAAAAAAACAACAAAGATGACAATAATGATTAATTTTGGTATATCAAATCAAGGTGGGATTAAAATACTGGCAATGACATGTAAAATTGGAAAGGTAAATTGGAGGTAGAGTATTTTAAAGTCCATGCATTAGTCAGGGTGTAATCAAGGGAAGATGAGGTCATACTGGATTAGAATGGACCCTAAATCCAGTGACTGGATTGATGAATAAGAGAAAGGAAGGAGAGACTTAGATAGAGAGATACATAGAGGGGAGAAGGCCATGGGACCATGAAGGCAGAGATTGGAGTGGTGCACCTGTATACCTTTAGATCACAATGCAGATCTGACCTCTGGCAAACAAGCAGGGTTTTGAATCAAGAATTGCTGGGAGCCTCCGTAAGCTAGGAAGAGGCAAGGAAGGATTCTTCTCTATAGTCTTCAGAGAAAGTAGAGCCCTGCCGACACCTTGATTTTGGAAGTCTAACCTTCAAAACTGAGAGAATAAATTTCTGTTGTTTAAGCTAACAAGAGCGTCATGGTAATTTGTTACGTCAGCTAGGTAACTAATACACTGCCAAATTATTTTCTAGAGTGGCTGAACCATTTTACATGCCCCCTACCAGTATATGAGAGATCTAGTTTCTCTCTGTAGGAGATTTGATATCATTTGGTATCATTATTTATATTTTGTTTCAGCTGTTCTGATTAGTTTGTAGTGATATCTCATTGTGATTAAATTTGTATTTCCCTAATGAATAATGATATTGAACATCTTTTCATATACTTATTGGCCATGCATATCTTTCTGTGGTGAAATGTTTGTTCATGTCTTTTGCCCATTTTATGACTGGATTTTTTTTCTGTTAAGTTTTGAGAGTTCTTTACATATTCCACAAAGAAAGCTTTTGCTGGAAATGTGGGTTGCAAATATTTTTGACCACACTATGGCTTGTCTTTCCATCCTCTTAATATAGAGTATTTCATAGCACAAAAGTTTTGAATTCTGATGAAGTTCAGTTTATTTTTTTTCTTTTGTGAATCATGCTTTTCATGTTGTTTCTAAGAACTCTTCACATAGTCCTGAGTCCTGAAGATGTTTTCCCATGTTTTCTTCTAAAAGTTTCAAAGTTTTACATTTAAATCCATTATCCATTTTGGATTCATTTTTGTATATGGTGTGGTGTTTAGGTCAAGGCTAACTTTTTTCTTACTTTTTCTCTGTGGATTCCAAGTTGTTTCAGCACAATTTTTTGACAAGACAGTCCTACCTTCATTGAATTGCTTTTGTACCTTTGTCAAAAATCAATTGGGAGTTCCGGGAAGATGGCGACATGAACGAAGCGGCAGAAATTTCCTCCCAACATTATATTTATCTACGAAAATACAGCAAATGCAACTATTCCTAAAAGAGAGACCAGAATACACAGGAAAGCACCCAGCGTGCAGCTACACCTGAGAGGACTCGGCACCCAGCGAGGCGGGTAAGATACGGAGCCGCGATGCGGCGGGACTGAGCGCTCCCACACCCCAATGCACAGCATGCAGCTTCACCTGAGAGGACTCGGCACCCGGCGAGGTGGGTAAGATACAGAGCTGCGACCCGGTGGGACCCGAGTACTCCCCCACCCCAGCGCATCGGCAGGGAGCTACACCTGAGAGGACTCGGCACCTGGCGAGGCGGTCATAAAGACCCCAGCTGACATACGTGGCAACTACCAGCAACCAATTCTATAGCCATGAAAAGACAGAGGAATATGGTACAGACAAAGCTTCAGACCCAGACAACCCCAGAGTGGGAACCTGAAGGGATGGACATGCACAGTCTTCCTGAAAAAGAATTCAGAATAAAAGTCATAGCCATGCTGACGGATCTACACAGAAATGTGCAAGAGCTGATGGAGGAAGTGAGGGAAGTGAGGAAAGACTATGCAGAAATGAGACAAGCCATCAATGGGCTTAACAGCAGACTGGATGAGGGGCAAGAGACTGTTAATGGAATAGAAATCAGAGAACACGAATACAGATTAGCTGAGGCAGAGAGAGATAAAAGGATCTCTAGGAATGAAAGAATATTAAGAGAACTGTGTGACCAATCCAAACCAAACAATATTCGCATTATAGGAGTACCAGAGGAAGAAGAGAGAGAAAAACGGATAGAAAGTGTCTTTGAAGAAATAATTGCTGAAAACTTTCCCACACTGGGGAAGGAAATAGTCTCACAGTCCACGGAAGCCCACAGAATTCCCAACACATGGGACCCAAGGAACACAACACCAAGACACATAATAATTAAGATGGCAAAGGTCAAAGATGAAGACAGAGTATTAAAGGCAGCTAGAGAGAGAAAAAAGATCACCTACAAAGGAAAACCCATCAGACTGTCATCAGATTTCTCAACAGAAAACGTACAGGCCTGAAGAGAATGGCATGATACATTTAACGTAAAGAAACAGAAGGGCCTCGAACCAAGAATATTGTATTCAGCACGATTATCATTTAAATATGACGGAGGGATTAAACAATTTCCAGACAAACAAAAGTTGAGAGAGTTTGCCTCTCATAAACCACCACTACAGGATATCTTAAATGGACTGCTCTAGAGGGAAGCACCCCTAAGACTAAAAAGATGTCACCAGAGAAAATAAAATCATAGCAAAGAAAGCAGACCATCCAAATACTAACTAAAGGCAAAAAATAAAACACCTAATATATAAAGAATGGAGGAGGAAGAATAGGAAGGGAGAGATAAAGAAACATCAGACGGCGTTCACAATAACTTAACAAGAAAGTTAAGTTAGATTCTTAAATAGTAAAGAAGCAATCCTTGAACCTTTGGTAACCACGAATCTAAAGCCAGCAATGGCAATAAGTACATATCTATCAATAATCACCCTAAATGTAAATGGACTGAATGCACCAATCAAAAGACACAGAGTAACAGAGTGGATAAAAAAGCAAGACCCATCTATATGCTGCTTACAAGAGACTCACCTCAAACCCAAAGATATACAAAGACTAAAAGTGAAGGGATGGAAAAAGATATTTCATGCAAACAACAAAGAGAAAAAAGCAGGTGTTGCAGTACTTGTATCAGACAAAATAGACTTCAAAACAAAGAAAGTAGCAAGAGATAAAAAAGGACATTACATAATGATAAAGGTGTCAGTCCAACAAAAAGATATAACCATTATAAATATATATGCACCCAACACAGGAGCGTCAGCATATGTGAAACAAATACTAATAGAATTGAAGGAGGAAATAGACATCAATGCATTCATTTTAGGAGACTTCAACACACCACTCACTCCAAAGGATAGATCAACAAGACAGAGAATAAGTAAAGACACAGAGGCACTGAACAACACACTAGAACAGATGGACCTAACAGATATCTACAGAACTCTGCACCCAAAAGCAGCAGGATACACATTCTTCTCAAGTGCACATGGAACATTTTCCAGAATAGACCACATACTAGGCCACAAAAAGAACCTCAGTAAATTCAAAAATATTGAAATCCTACCTACCAACTTCTCAGATCACAAAGGTATAAAACTAGAAATAAATTTTAGAAAGAAATCAAAAAGGCTCACAAATACATGGAGACTTAACAACATTCTCCTAATTAATCAATGGGTTAATGAGCAAATCAAAACAGAAATCAAAGAATATATGGAGACTAATGATAAGAACAACACAAAGCCGCAACTTCTGTGGGACGCAGCAAAGGCAGTTCTAAGAGGAAAGTATATTGCAATCCAGGCCTATTTAAAGAAGGAAGAACATTCCCAAATGAACAGTCTAAAGACACAATTATTGAAATTGGAAAAAGAAGAACAAATGAGGCCCAAAGTCACCAGAAGGAGGGACATAAGAAAGATCAGGGAAGAAATAAATAAAATTGAGAAGAATAAAACAACAGAAAAAATCAATGAAACAAAGAGCTGGTTCTTTGAAAAAATAAACAAAATAGATAAACCCATAGCCAGACTCATTAAGAGAAAAGGAGAATCTACACACATAAACAGAATCAGAAATGAGAAAGGAAAAATAACGATGGATCCCACAGAAATGCAAAGAATTATAAGAGAATACTACAAGCATCTATATGGTAACAAGCTGCAAAACCTAGAAGAAATGGACAACTTCTTAGAAAAATACAACTTCCAAGACTGACCAAGCAAGAAACACAAAAACTAAACAGACCAATCACCAGCAACGAAATTGAATCAGTAATCAAAAAACTACCCAAGAACAAAACCCCGGGACCTGATGGATTCACCTCTGAATTCTAGCAGACATATAGAGAAGAAAGGACACCCATTCTCCTTAAAGTTTTTCAAAAAATAGAAGAGGACTGAATACTTCCAAACTCTTTATATGAAGCCAGCAGCACTCTAATACTAAAACCGGGCAAAGACCTCACCAAAAAAGAAAATTACAGACCAATATCCCTGATGAACATAGATGCAAAAATACTCAACAAAATATTAGCAAACCGAATTCAAAAATACATCAAGAGGATCATACACCATGATCAAGTGGGATTCATTCCAGGGATGCAAGGATGGTACAACATTCGAAAATCCATCAACATCATCCACCACATCAACAAAAAGAAGAACAAAAACCACATGATCATCTCCATAGATGCTGAAAAAGCATTTGACAAAATTCAGCATCCATTCATGATTAAAACTCTCAACAAAATGGGTATAGATGGCAAGTACCTCAACATCATAAAAGCTATATATGACAAACCCACATCTAACATCATACTTAACAGAGAGAAGCTGAAAGCTTTTCATCTAAGATCGGGAACAAGACAGGGATGCCCACTCTCTCCACTGTTATTCAACATAGTACTGGAGGTCCTAGCCACGGCAATCAGACAAAACAAAGACATACAAGGCATCCAGATTGGTAAAGAAGAAGTCAAATTGTCACTATTTGCAGACGACATGATACTGTATATAAAAAACCCTAAAGACTACACTCCAAAACTACTAGAACTAATATATGAATTCAGCAAAGTTGCAGGATACAAAATTAACACACAGAAATCTGTTGCTTTCCTATACACTAACGATGAACTAACAGAAAGAGAAATCAGAAAAACAATTCCATTCACAACTGCATCAAAACGAATAAAGTACCTAGGAATAAACCTAACGAAGGAAGTGAAAGACCTGTACTCTGAAAACTACAAGACACTCCTAGGAGAAATTAAAGAGGACACTAACAAAGAGAAATGCATCCCATGCTCTTGGCTAGGTAGAATAAATATTGTCAAAAAGGCTGTACTACCTAAAACAATCTACAGATTCAATGCAATCCCTATCAATCTACCAACAGCGTTCTTCAACGAACTGGAACAAATAATTCTAAAATTCATATGGAACCAG
Source organism: Phataginus tricuspis (assembly GCA_029783875.1). NCBI lineage: Eukaryota > Metazoa > Chordata > Mammalia > Pholidota > Manidae > Phataginus > Phataginus tricuspis. Next base: position 32,708,829 of record JAQQAC010016209.1, read on the forward strand.
AAAAGACCCCGAATAGCCAAAGCAATCCTGAGAAGGAGGAATCAAACAGGGGGAATTACGTTCCCTGACTTCAAGCTCTACTACAAAGCCACAGTAATCAAGACAATTTGGTACTGGCACAAAAACAGACCCACAGACCAGGGGAACAGAATAGAAAATCCAAACATTAACCCAAACATTTACAGTCAATTAATATTTGATAAAGGAGCCTTGGATATACAATGGGGAGATGACAGCCTCTTCAGCAGCTGGTGCTGGAAAAACTGGACAGCTACATGTAAGAGAATGAAACTGCCCCATACACAAAGGTAAACTCAAGGTGGATCAAAGACCTGAATGTACGTCATGAAACCATAAAACTCTTAGAAAAAAACATAGGCAAAAATCTCTTGGACATAAAGATGAGCGACTTCTTCATGAACATATCCCCCCGGGCAAGGGAAACAAAAGCAAAAATGAACAAGTGGGACTCTATCAAGTTGAAAAGCTTCTGTACAGCAAAGGACACCATCAGTAGAATAAAAAGACATCCTACAGTATGGGAGAATATATTCATAAATGATGTATCTGATAAGGGGTTGACCTCCAAAATATATAAAGAACTCACGCACATTAACAAACAAAAAGCAAATAATCCAATTAAGAAATGGGCAGAGGATCAGAACAGACACTTCTCCAAAGAAGAAATTCAGATGGCCAACAGGCACATGAAAAGATGCTCCACATCGCTAATCATCAGAGAAATGCAAATTAAAACCACAATGAGATATCACCTCACACCAGTGAGGATGGCCAGCATCCAAAACACAAACAATAACAAATGTTGGGGAGGATGTGGAGAAAAGGGAACCCTCCTACACTGCTGGTGGGAATGCAAATTAGTTCAACCATTGTGGAAAGCAACCCAAGTGTCCATCAGTAGCTGAATGGATTAAGAAGATATGGTACATATACACAATGGAATATTATTCAGCCATAAGAAGAAAACAAATCCTACCATTTGCAACAACATGGATGGAGCTAGAGGGTATTATGCTCAGTGAAATAAGCCAAGCCGAAAAAGACAAGTATCAAATGATTTCACTCATATGTGGAGTATAAGAACAAAGAAAAAAACTGAAGGAACAAAACAGCAGCAGACTCACAGAACCCAAGAATGGACTAATAGTTACCAAAGGGAAAGGGAGCTGGGAAGACTGGTGGGAAGGGAGGGATAAGAGGGTAAAAGGGGCATTACGATTAGCAGACATAAGGTAGGGGGGGCACGGGGAGGGCTGTACAACTCAGAGAAGACAAGTAGTGATTCTCATCTCACTACGCTGATGGACAGTGATTGTAATGGGGTTGGTGGGGGGGATCTGATGAAGGGGGTAGTTTAATCACCATAATGTTGCACATGTAATTGTAGGTTAATGATACCAAAATAAGTTGTAAAAAAATAAAATAAAATAAAATAAATAAATAAATGGGAAAAAATCAATTGGCCCTTTTAACAAATGACACTTTGAAAACTGGATGTGCACATGCAGAAGAATGAATTTGGACTGATACCTCACACTATATACAAAAAATAACCCAAAATGTATCAATGATCTAAATGTAAGTGCTCTCTGTTTTTCAGATTGTGTAATTACCATTGATTTGTCTTTGAGTTTACTGATTAATTCCTCTGTCCTCTCCAATCTGCTATTGAACCTGTCCAGTGAGTTTTTTATTTCAGTAATCATATCTTCCAGTTCTATAATTTCTTTTTCTTTTTTAATATCTTCCATTTTTTTGCTGAGAATTCATTTTTTTCATTTCTTTCAAGGTTGTCATTTCTCACTGAAACACTTTTATGATTAATGCTTTAAAAAATCCTTGTCAGATAGTCCAACATCTGAGTCATCTCAACGTTGGCATCTGTTGTGATTGTCCTAGTTTTTAGTATAATGCATCATCTGTGATTGTATCCTGGATGTTTTTTATGTTCTGAGGCTCTGGATCCTACTTAATCACTTAATCATTCTTAGCAGTAGTACTGTTCAGGTGTAGGGAACAAGGCCAGGTTTTTGTCCATTTATAAAATTGTTTTGTTTTCTTATTAATGAGTTGTAAGAATTTGTTGTATATTCTGGATGCATAAGTCCTTTATCTGGATATGTGATTTGCAAATATTTTCTCCCAGTCCATGGCTTCTTTTTTCATTTTCTTAGTGGTGTTTTCTGGTGTTTCTTAGTGATGTTTTGAATATAGAAGTTTGGAAGTTTTGAATTTTCTGGATTTATTAACTTATTCTTTTATGAATCATGCTTTTGGGTTCATATCTAAGAAATCTTTTCCTAACCAAGGAACTTAAGACTTTCTCCTGTTTTCTATTACAGGTTTTATAATGTTAGCTTTCACATTTAGGTCTCTAATTCATTTTGAGTTAGTTTTTTAGTATGATGTGCATGTAGATACCCAATATTCCCAGCACCATTTGTTGAAAAGACTATGCTTTCCCCCATTGAATGCCTTGACACCTTTGTCAAAAATCAATTAACCATAAGCAGGAAAGTTTATTTCTAGATTCTCCATTCTTTTCTGTTGATCTATATTTCTCTCTTTATGTCAACACCATATGGTACTGATAACTACAGTTCATAGGTTTTGAAACTGGGAAGTGAAAGTCCTTCAACTTTGTTTTTCATTTTCAGAATTGTTTTGGGTATTCTAGGTCTGTTCTATTAATTTTAGGATCAATATTAAGTCAGAAACTGAAGGATCTGAGATTTACCCTACTTTCAAGCTAAGTTAGTTTGTCACAGTTTCACATACATATACTTACAGAGGATATCAGAGCCCTGTGTCAGGGACACAGGTGGTTTATTACTCACAGTAAAAGCAGCACCTAGAGTAGCGTCTTGTATCAGTTCCCCATATGGCAGTTCTCCACAAGGCAACACAAGTGAGGGTCAGATGTTTACCTGCACATGTAGTGGATTTCACTGCATGAAAGAACACCCCAAATTATGAGACTCGATGCTTATATAAAGCTTTCTGGGACATCTGCCTGTCCTCCCACTTAGGGAGAGAGAGAGAGAGAATGACTTCATTTTTACTCTGGAATGGGAACAAATTTTCTCTAGGGAGGGGAGGGAAAAGTCTGTAGATTTATTATGTTGGAATGTAAGTAAATGTCTCTTAGGGAGACATATTTCTAAATCACCAGCTTCCAAGGCCTTTGCTGTTTAAACATGTTCTTTGTTCAGAAGACCTGCACTGTGGAGAACTGTGAAACAAATGCAAAATTATTGCCCAAAAACCAGCTTGTCAACTTCCATAAAAAAAAATCTCTTGGAATTTTGGTAGGGATTTTGTAAATCTATAGATCAATCTGGGAAGAATTACCATATTAACAATACTGAGTCTTCTAGTCCATGAACATTGGATGTCTCTCCATTTGTTTAGATCTTTAATATCCCTCAGCAGTGTTTTTAGAAGGAACAAAATAGCGGTAGACTCATAGACATTGAGAAGGGATTAGTGGTTACCGAGGGGGAGGGGTTGGGTTGGGCTGGGGGGAGGGTGAAGGGGATAAAGGGGCACTATCATTCACAGTCACAATACAGGTTGGTCACAGGGATGGTAGTACAGCATGAAGAATACAGTTAATGATCCTGTAACATCTTAATACATTAATAGATAGTGACCACACTACAACGGGTGAGGATTTAATAATGTGGGTAACTGTTGAACCACTGTGTTGTATAATTGAAACCAACATAAGACTGTATATCAATGATACTTTAATTTTAAAAAATCCCTCAGGAGTATTCTTAAATTTTCAGTGTACCTGTCTTGCACTTATTTTCTTAAATTTATCCCTAAGTATTTTTATTCTTTTCAATGCTATTGTGAATGGAATTGTTTCCTTAATTTAATTTTTGTTTTGTTTATTGCTTGCAAATAGTAATACAGTTGCTTTTCATATATTGATTTTGTATACTGTTACTTTGCTGAACTTATTTATTAGATCTAATAGTTTTTTTGTGTGTGAATCCTTAGGATTTTCTACATATAGGATCATGTCATCTGCAAATAGAGCTTTTACTTCTTCCTTTAAAATCTGGATGCTTTTTATTTTTTTTGCTTGATTGTGCTGGCCAGAACCTTGAGTACAGTGTTGAAGTGGCAACAGGGAAGTGGCAAGGGTGGGAATTCTTGCTTTGTTCCCAATCTTATGGACACATTCAATCTTTTGTCATTATTTATGATGTTAACTACAAGTTTTTTTGTACATATCTTTATCAGATTGAGGAATTTCCCCTCTATTCTAGGTTTTTTGAGAGTTTGTATTATGAATGTCATATGCTTTTTTCTGTATCAAGATGATCAGGTAGTTTCTGCCCTCTATTTTTTTATGTTGTTTATTTTCAGGTAAATTAAGTTTTCCTGAATTTTTAGAAGAGAGGTATGGATTTTATAACTTTATGGCTAGAGCTCTCTCCTGTTATTTTTGTGAAGTGCCCCAAATTATGGTGGCTTAATTTCTGAGATCTCAATCCTCTCTTCCCCCCTCCTACTTTTCTGGACCTGTTCTTTGTTTCTATTGTCACTATCCTGTTCAATTTAGATTCATCAGTGGATCTCCTCATGTGGATATTTATCCTCAAAGGACACTTTGGCTGATTAGTTCTAAGAGCCCATATGTTTTAATCAGACTGTTTTAGTCCTCTTAGACATGACTGCAGACCCGTGGTACTCAACTGCCATTGGAATGCTAAGCCCTTTATAGTTTTAGTTCCTGTTCTCATGTTGGCTCTATGAGCTTTCAGTGAGTAGCCATTGATTTTTTGTTCTCAGGTTAGTGAGAGGTCTGTTCCTTCCCTGTGCTTCTTTCTGCACATAAGCTGACACTATAGGTGTTGTAGCTGTCACCAGTTTGTCCCAACTTGCTTGTATTTTGTTTTTGTTTTTTTGCAGGGGCAGGGGGAATTTATCATCTAGTTTTGTTGTACAAATAACTCCTGTTTAAAAAGAAATCTAGCAGCTGAATAACTTGACCATGAAAATGGGAAACTGGGACCAGGACTGTGACAGGTGTGTGTGTGCGTGTGTGCGTGTGTGAGAGAGAGAGAAAGAGAGAGAAAGCGAGAATCCCTTTGGTCGGACCATATCTTCTGTGCACCAGGTGGCAAAAATAATTGGGTATGACCAGGGAGTAAACAATACAAAAGTGACACTCTTCACCTCTACTACTTCAACTTGCTAATTTCTTTTTAAATATTTTAATGAAAATTAAGTTACATTATGGAGCCTGGAGAGATATTTTATGCAGTTAGGTATGAGTGGAGAAGAAAGCTTATTAGTGAGTTCATGCTTTGGTGTTGCAATAGATGTAATTTGAATCCTTCAAATAAAGATGTTTGAGGTTCTTATCATGATGAGATAATGAGACCTGCTGTTATAGTATATTCTCTGTCCAAGAAAGGAGACCTTGAGAGTGGATTTTATTCCCAACTGCCATCAGAAGACAAGTAAAATAAGTAAATACTCATGACCTGAGTACAAGTAATAACTCAGTAAAGTCCAACAAATTTAAAACCAGTAAAAGTAATCTAGAGGCTCTAGGTACATACTTTTAAACCAAATCACTGTGCCTCTCTGATTGTACCATAAGATGACTTATAAGAAGGTAAATATATATATTCAAATTTAAAAATAAATATTTTTAAATCTGGCATGCTATGTGATTATAATTCTCAGTGACTAAGACAGGGAATTTCCATTTTTAAAAAGTAAAATGTTGGTCTTTTGGATATTTCAAACCCACCTCCACACACACTATTCTTATCTCAAGAATTTTATTTCAGCCATCATGTAACATTTTAAATTTCTCCGCAAATAACTTTATGCTTTTGTCGTAAATTCCCTAAGTGCATAAAATCATGGGTTTTAAACCTTAAAAAAATCCCTAAAACACTTAGCTATTTAATGGTGTGCAAGTATGGAACTGTAACTCCAGTTCATTAGTTGAGAGTAACCTTATAAAAATTACAAATAATCAGAAAAGTAAAGATTAACGAAAAGCATTATCTTGAAACTGAGCCTTCATAATAAAAAGTAATATATTTCTTTAGTCATTGTATTTTATTTAGGAGCCATAGAAGGAAAAATACATACTTGCAAAATATTTTTAATGTACATAAATTTGAAAACAATTTTTAATTTTTAAATCAATATAGTTTCAAATATTTACACAGCTGCCTAGTATATGCCAATGAAATACCATAATGACTGGTTATGCTTTAAAATTATAGGAAGAATATTTAAAGTTTTACTCAGGAAAATTAAATATACATTGCAGAGTGATGATGTCCAAATAATTTCAAAATCCAACTTAAAATTAATGGACAAGTGCCTCACTAAATAATATCAGGCAATTCTGATATTTGAGGAACACAGATGCTAGTTCCAGAAGCCTCGCCTGCTTCCTTCCTCATCCTACCAAAGCAATTTGTACATGTTGTCAGAGGAGAGAAATTTATAGTAAGCAGAGCTTGATGAATAAAACTGTATGTCTAATAATATCAGTAGCTAAGAAATATTTTTTTCTTACTCAAGCCTGCTCAAAATTGAGGTAACACTGAAAAAGTAATTAAGTAAAAGATGATAGGTTTCCTAGATATCCACCAGTCTCCCAAATTTTTTAGGGCGGGAGGTGGAGGAAGATGAATGACACAAGAAAGGAAATAGATCACAAGGGAATTGCTGAGAGAATAAAAAATATAAAGCTAAGAACAAAACAAACAAAACCCTGGCTCATTAAGATCTATAGTCTGAAGAAGAGGGAAAAGCCCACATTCCCAATCCCTATGTATACATTGAATGGGGATCTGACAGACAAAATTATCTTTTATTATTTAGAGTTATACCTACTGATATAGTCAAACTGCTATGACTGAAGTAAGTGGAAGAAATAGCTTATGGAAAATATTTGCCCAGTGACCAGCAATGTAGACCTTAAAGCACAATAGGCTGCTAGTAGTGTCCTGTTAAAATAGAGTAGGCAACGTGATTCATTTTAAATACTTATTGAGCACCTAATATGTACCAGGTATGGTTCTAGCCACAGACTAAAGAGAAAACAGATTAAAATTCATATCTTCATAAGATCATATTCTGTTGGAAAAACAAAAACAGGATAAATGAAGTTATAGAATATAGATATAGAAACAAAAAGAGTTGTATTAATAGTGCTAAGCACTAAAGAGAAAAAAACAAAGCCAGGAAGAAGACTAGTATGTCTTGGGCAGGGGTGATGGTAGCAGTGGTGGAGATGAATAAGAAAGTGACATTAAGTAATATCCGAAGGAAGTGAGAGTAGCAGGGGAAAGAACATTCCAGGTGGAGGGAAGAACAAATGCCAGAACATTGAGACAGGAGCTTGTCTGATGTGTTGGATGAATTACAAGGCCAGTGTGGCTGGAAGAGAGTAAGTGTAGGCAAGAGAAATAAGAGTTGAGGTCACCTTATATAGTTACAAGTTTATTTTCCTTATGATAAGAACATTTAAGATCTGCTCTCTTAGTAAGTTTCAAATATACAATACAGTACTGTTAACTATAGTCACCATGCTGTACATTACATTCCCTGAATTTATTTATCTTATAACTGGAAGTTTGTACCTTTTGACCATCTTCACCCAATTCTCTCATCTCCTGCACCCCCTAATCCTGACCTGGCTTCTGACAACCACCAATTTGATCTCTGTTTCTATGAGTTAGGTTTTTTTTTAGATCCCACAGGTAAGTGAGATCATACAGTGTACAGTATAAACAGAACTGACATCTGTGGTCTGACAAATGAATAAATGATGGATGTTAATTAAACTCATTGTAGTAATCATTAGCAATACTAGCATTCCCTGCTTTTCGAAAGTTTGTTTTTACAAAAGTCCTGCATTAGTACCTGTTTTCACTAACTGAAAGAAATCCAAAGGTTTTCATTTACAAAAAGAGGCAAAAAGTGATAATGTTCAGCATTTTGCAGCAAGCCATTTTAGTGGCAGTGTAAACCCCCAGCAGTGAGAGTGGGCACCAAGCTCCTTCCACAGAACTACACTCAGCCTCTCAGTCATCAAACTACCACAGCTTTGAACTGTGTCTGTTCACATCTGTGCTTGATCTCAATTTATTTTGTGCATCTATAAGCAAGATGTATCAGAAAAGCCTAAGAGAGAGGTTATTTTTTGGGTCGGGTAACACTCAAAAAATTTTCCATATAAACTAATGGTAACTGCTTGTTTGCTTTAAGTCATTTCGGCTTGTAAAAGGTTTTAGTAGGAAACTTCTGCTTTTGGATAGTGGGGGAAACCTGTATACACCTGTATCAAATTATGTTGTACACCATAAACATGTACAATGTTATATCTCAATTATATCTCAGTAAACCTTTTTAAAAATAATGACAACAAGTGCTGGCAAGGATGTGGAGAAACAGAACCTCTTATACATGCTGGTGGGATGTAAAATGGTGCAGCTACTCTGGAAAACAGTTTTGCAGTTCCTTGAAAAATTGAATATACACTTACCATACAGCCCATCAGTTGTACTCCTGAGCATTCAACCCACAGAAATAAAAACTATGTCCACATCAAAACCTATACATGATTGTTCACAGCAGTATTATTTGTAATTGCCTAAACTAGAAACAGGTCAGATGTCTTTCAAGGTGAATGGTTAAACAACTGTGGTACATCTGTGCCATGGAATACTCTCAGCAATAAAAAGCAACTATTAATATATGCAACAGCTTAGGTGAACAAAAGCCAATTTCAAAAGTCATGTATTGTATGAGTCTATTAATATAACATTCTCTAGTGACAAAGTTATAGATATGGAGAACAAATTAGTGATTGCCAGGGGTTAGAGTTTGTGGGACGGTGTAGGAAAAGAGGTAGATGTGACTATAAAGGAGTAACAAAAGGGAGTTCTTTGTGGTGATGGAAATGTTCTGTATCTTGACTGCAGTGGTAGTTACACAAATCTAAATAAATTAAATTTATTTATTAATATGATAAATTAATAAATTTATTATTAATTATACATATTGTACCAATGTCAGCTTACTGGCTTTGATATTGTTCTCCAGTTGGATAAGATGTAACTATTGAAGGAAAATGAGTGAAGGGTACCTGGGATCTCTCTACTATCACTGCAACTTCTTATGAATCTAAGTATTTCAAAATAAAAAGCTGAAAATGTAATTTAAAAAATCAACAAAAATAAAACCCTACTGAAAGACATTGGAGACCTAAAAAAAAAAAAAAAAGAATGAGGTTAGAGAGGTAACTGAGGGCAGCTCATGCCCAGCCCATGATGAGGTCTTAGAATATGAATTTGAGCAAGCAGAGGTACTGGAAGGAGTGGTTTCACTGACTTATGTTTTAACAAGACCATTCTGACAGCTGTGATGAGAAGAGAATGAATCAAGAGAGGGCTTCCTTTTAAGATTAGAGAACTAACAGCTTATTTGTGGGTATGCTGATAGAATAGTCTAGTAGAGAGGGGAAAACTGATGGCGCAAAAGAGGGGGAGAATTATAACTTAGCAGCAGCTTGGCAAAGATAGCCAACCAGTCATCTTAAGCAATCCAAATGTATCTAACATACTATATAATTTACTTATCTATCATTTTTGTTGCTTGTGGTCTCTCTCCCTCCACTATAAGTCAAGCTCTATGAAGGCAAGGACTTTAGCTTGCTTATATAGGCGAAGCACAGACTATATTACCTGGTGCATAGTAGGTGCTCAATAAATTTTCACTGCATGAACATATTTTGGGGGGCATAAAGAGAAAAAAGGTCTATCACATAAACGCAAGCACTTGTTTCGAGTATGGTGCAGCACTTGGGGATGATGGGAAGAGATGGGACCTAAAGAAACACAGACAGAAATGCCAAGCCAGCCATTGGTATAACACTACCCTGTAGGGACAGAGAAACCCATTGTCCTTTCATACTTCATGTTTTATGCTTAATTTTGAGATCTTTTTGGGTCTGGAGTGAAATGTAAGGAAAGATTCCTGTTGTATGTGGCATGATTATCTGAAGTATATACTTGATAAGTATAGTTTGAAGGACTGCCTAGATGAAAGGTTCTGCATTATTTTTCAAAGGGCTCACTAAGCCAGTGATTCTGGTGTTAGGCCATATAATTTCTTAAAGCATCCCCAGCCCTCAGGTATGTACATACTCCACCACAAGAATCACTACTAAAGATGAAATATTTGTATTTTCTTAAAGACTATTTTTAGGGAAGCATTAAAAACTTATACATTTGGCCAGACCACAGAAGTCAGTTCTCCCAATTTTTTTGATACAAAATGCTGAGTATTCTCTCTGCCAGTAACCACAGCCTGCAGAAAAGTGCTACTGCTGTGGCACAGTGATCCTCTTGTCCAGAGCATTCAACCAAGTGTCAGATTCTCTTCTCTAGTTTGGAAAACTTGAGAAAGGGCATATTCTCTATAGCACAAGTTATAATTTCTGACACTCACAAGGGCACGTTATTCAAAAACAATTCAGCTTGAATTGCTATTTAAAGACTGAAGCTCACATACTGCTTTGAGATTAAATGTTTATTGGTCAGCTAATAAATTGCACATTATTGTGAGTGCTAAATACATTTATCTCTCCATAACAGAGAATAACACGTGCCTTTCTTACCCTGAAAGAAACAGTTGTCATCATCATAACTTAATAAGTTATAACTGAATTCATTATATCATTTACACAAGGGTGCCATTTTAATTGAGGGAGTTACTAAAGTAAGCAATTTTATAAATAGAATAGAGAGAAGCCATATATTTTTTAATTTTTCTTGATCTATAATATATATCTTAGGGAAAAGACAATTTTTGATCTCTCTTGTGACAGAGATTAACTGATCTAATAGGTCACTGGGTTTTTTTTCTTAACATAAAATATTATTGACATTTTTGTGTGCACACACTTCTATGAATCTAACGCATTTATAGATTCATGTAACCACCACCACAGTTAGGATACAAACACCCTACTCCAGACTCCTTCATGCTATCTCATCGTAACAGGCATTGGCAAACTACATCTCAGTCAAATCTGGTCAGTGGCCTATTTCCTTAGGGCTCCAAAGCTAAGAGTGGTTTTTATATGTTTAAACCGTTGTAAAAAGAACAAAAGCAACAAACAAAAATAAATAACAATATGCAACAGAGACCATATGAGACCCACAAAGCCTAATATTTACTATGTGGTTCTCCGCAGAAAAAGTTTGCCTACTGACCTGCTTTACAGTCATGCCTGCACCCCACTCTTAACTCTTGGAAACCAGTCATCTTTCTTTCACTACAGTTTTGTCTTTTGGAAAATGTTATACAAATGGCATTACAGTATGTAACCTTTTGAAACATTGGAGAACAATGCCTTTGAGATCCCTCCAAGTTGCTGCATTTGTCACTAACTCTTTTTATTGTTGAGTAGAATTCCTTTACATGGGAGTCTCACCATTTGTTCATTCATTCATCTATTGAGGGACATTTGGGTTATTTCCAGTTTTTGGAATTTTGTTGTTCCCAGTTTTGGCATTTACGAATAGAGCTGTAATGAACATCCATGTACAGATGAATATAAGTGAATGTAAGTTTTCATTTCTCTAGAGTAAATACCTAGGACTGAGATTGCTGGGTCATATGGTTAACTTATGTTTAACTTTATAAAAAACTGCCAAACTTTTTCGTGAATGGCTGTACCAGTTTGCATTTCCAACAATAATGTAGGAGAGTTCTAGTTGCTCTGCATCCTTGAAAGCACTTGGGGTTGTCAATATTTTTTAGTTGGCCATTCTAATAGGTATTTAGTAGTATTTCCTTGTGGTTTTAACTTGCATTTTCCTAATGGCTAATGATGTTGAACATCTTTTCATGTGCTTATTTATAATCCATATATCCTCTTTGGTGAAATGTTTGTCCAAATGTTATGCCATTAAAAAAAAAAACCCTTTAGAGGGGAGGGCTCAAGATGGCAGCATAAGCAGGGCAGCAGAAATCTCTTCCCAAAACCATATATATTTTTGAAAATACAACAAATAGAACTATTCCTAAAAGAGAGACCAGAAGATACAGTACAACAGCCAGGCTACATCTACATCTGCGAGAACTCAGCATCTCACGAAGAGGGTAAGATACAAAGCCATGACCTGGCGGGACCTGAGCACTCCCCCACCCCAGCTCACTGGCAGCAGGAAAAGAATCAGAGTCGGGAGGAAGTGGAAGCACAGGACTGCTAAATAAGCAGCCCTGGTGATCTACACTGGGACCACAGACACACATCGCATGGTGTACTGGATATTAGAGAAACGGAAGGGCAGGATCCAAGATGGAGACTGCGAGCGGGTCCCCACAGTTGGCTCCCCTGGGACAAAAGAAAAGCAGGCACTTTTTTAAAAGTCTTAAAGGGACAAGGGCCCAACAGCTAAACAAAATTGTCCCAGCGCACTCAGCCCAGCAGGCTGGGAATCGTGAAGAACTTCAGGCCGCCTAACCCCCTGCCAGGTAAAGCAGCCCTGAAGCGCTTCATGGTGATAAGCAGCCTGCCATTTGTTCTCCCCGGCTGGCGCTGCAAATGGACCAGCTGACCCGCCACAGCTGCGGAGCAGCCGGAAAGCGGCCACGACCACAGCAACCACACAGAGTTTTCTCCCAGCACGCAGCTAACCTGGACGGGCAGTGGAAGCTGGAGCAAGGTCCAGAAGGCATGAAGGGGCCCATCCTTGCAGTAGAACCCACCCGATGTGGCTACAACCCCCCTGCCCCTGCACTGCTCTAGGCTAGCCTGAGGGCGGCCCTGCCCATGGCAGCACAGGGGATTATCCCAGGGACTGCCTCCCGGTGTGTGGGTAACTGGCACAGGCAGTGGAGAAGGGCAAGATGAACAGCAAGCAGCAAGGGACTTTGTTCTCCCAGCTGACACACGTGACGCTTGCCTGCAACCACTTCTATCGCCATGAAAAGACAAAAGAATCTGGTCCAGTCAAAAATCATTCAGACAACTCCAGAGAGAGGGCCTGGTGGGATAGATTTAAGCAATCTTCCTGAGAAAGAATTCAAAATAAAAGTCATAACCATGCTGATGGACCTATAGAGAAATATGCAAGAGCTAAGGGATGAAATCAGGAGGGACATGACAGAAATGAAACAATTGATTGATGAGCTTAAGAGCAGACTGGCCAAGGTGCAAGAGACTGTTAATGGAATAGAAATCAGAGAACAGGAGTACAGAGAAGCTGAGGCAGAGAGAGATAAAAGGATCTCTAGGAATGAAAGAATATTAAGAGAACTGTGTGACCAATCCAAATGGAACGATATTCGCATTATAGGGGTACCAGAAGAAGAGAGAGAAAAAGGGATAGAAAGTGTGTTTGAAGAAGTAATGGCTGAAAATGTCCCCAAGCTGGGGAAGGAAATAGTCTCTCAGACCCTGGAAGCCCACAGATCTCCCAGCACAAGGGACCCAAGGAGGACACCAAGACATATAATAATTAAAGTGGCAAAGATCAAAGACAAGGGCAGAGTATTAAAGGCAGCCAGAGAGAGAAAAAGGATCACCTACAAAGGAAAACCCATCAGGCTACCATCAGAATTCTCAACAGAAACTTTACAGGCCAGAAGAGAATGGCATGATATATTTAATGCAATGAAACAGAAGGGCCTTGAACCAAGAATACTGTATCCAGCACGATTATCATTTAAATTTGAGGGAGGGATTAAACAATTCCCAGACAAGCAAAAGTTGAGGGAATTTGCCTCCCACAAACCACCTCTACAGGATATCTTAAAGGGACTGCTCTACATGGAAGCACTCCTAAGGCTAAATAGATGTCACCAGAGAAAATAAAATCACAGCAAAAAATCAGACCATACAAATACTAACTAAAGGCAAAAAATAAAATCAACTATCCACAAAAACAGCCAAAGGAGACACAAAAGACTACAGAATAAAACCCCTAACATATAAAGAATGGAGGAGGAAGAATAAGAAGGGAGAGAAATAAAGAATCATGAGACTGTGTTTATAATAGCTTAATAAGAGAGTTAACTTAGACTGTTATATAGTAAAGAAGCTACCCTTGAACCTTTGGTAACCACGAATCCAAAGCATGCAATGGCAATAAGTACATATCTATCGATAATCACCCTAAATGTAAATGGACTGAATGCACCAATCAAAAGACACAGTGTAATAGAATGGATAAAAAAGCAAGACCCATCTATATGCTGCTTACAAGAGGCTCACCTCAAACCCAGAGATATACACAGACTAAAAGTGAAGGGATGGAAAAAGATATTTCATGCAGACCACAGGGAGAGAAAATCAGGTGTTGCAGTACTTGTATCACACAAAATAGACTTCAAAACAAAGAAAGTAGCAAGAGATAAAGAAGGACATTACATAATGATAAAGGGGTCAGCCCAACAAGAGAATATAGCCATTATAAATATATATGCACCCAGCACACAGGAGCTCTGACATATGTGAAACAAATACTAACAGAATTAAAGGAGGAAACAGAAAGCAGTGCATTCATTTTAGGAGACTTCAACGCACCACTCACTCCATAGGACAGATCAACCAGACAGAAAATAAGTAAAGACACAGAGACACTGAACAACACACTAGAACAGATGGACCTAACAGACATCTACACAGCTCTACCCCCAACACCAGCAGGATACACATTCTTCTCAAATGCACATGGAACATTTTCCAGAATAGACCACATACTAGGCCACAAAAAGAACCCCAGTAAATTCAAAAGTATTGAAATTCTACCAACCAACTTCTTGGATCACAAAGGCATAAGACTGGAAATAAATTGTACAAAGAAAACAAAAAGGCTCACAAACACATGGAGGCTCGACAACATGCTCCTAAATAATCAATGGATCAAAGACCAAATTAAAATAGAGATCAAGCAATATATAGAGACAAATGACAACAACAGCACAAAGCCCCAACCTCTGTGGGACACAGCAAAGGCAGTTCTAAGAGGAAAGTATATTGCAATCCAGGCCTACTTAAAGAAGGAAGAACAATCCCAAATGAATAGTCTAAAGTCACAATTATTGAAATTGGAAAAAGAAGAACAAATGAGGCCCAAAGTCAGCAGAAGGAGGGACATAATAAAGATCAGAGAAGAAATAAATAAAATTGAGAAGAATAAAACAATAGAAAAAATCAATGAATCCAAGAGCTGGTTCTTTGAAAAAATAAACAAAATAGATAAACCCCTAGCCAGACTCATTAAGAGAAAAAGAGAATCTACACACATAAACAGAATCAGAAATGATAAAGGAAAAATAACGACAGACCCCACAGAAATACAAAGACTTATAAGAGAATATTATGAGAATCTATATGCTAACAAGCTGGAAAACCCAGAAGAAATGGACAACTTCTTAGAAAAATACAGCCTTACAAGACTGACCAAACAAGAAACAGAAAAACTAAACAGACCAATTACCAGCAATGAAATTGAATCGGTAATCAAAAAACTACCCAAGAACAATACCCCAGGGCCTGATGGATTCACCACTAAATTTTATCAGACATATAGAGAAGACATAATACCCATTCTCCTTAAAGGTTTCCAAAAAATAGAAGAGGAGGGAATACTTCCAAACTCATTCTATGAAGCCAGCATCACTCTAATACCAAAACCTGGCAAAGACCCCACCAAAAAAGAAAGTTACAGACCAATATCCCTGATGAACATAGATGCAAAAATACTCAACAAAATATTAGCAAACCAAATTCAAAAATACATCAAGAGGATCATACACCATGATCAAGTGGGATTCATCTCAGGGATGTAAGGACAGTACAACATTCAAAAATCCATCAACGTCATCCACTACATCAACAAAAAGGAGAACAAAAGCCACATGATCATCTCCATAGATGCTGAAAAAGCATTCGACAAAATTCAACATTCTTCATGATAAAAACTCTCAACAAAATGTGTATAGAGGGCAAGTACCTCAACATCATAAAGGCCATATATGACAAACCCACAGCCAACATTATACTTAACAGCGAGAAGCTGAAAGCTTTTCCTTTAAGATTGGGAACAAGATGGGGATACCCACTCTCCCCACTTTTATTCAACATAGTACTGGAGGTCCTAGCCATGGCAATCAGACAACACAAAGAAACAAAAGGCATCCGGATTGGCAAGGAAGAACTCAAACTGTCCCTGTTTGCACATGGAATGATATTGTACATAAAAAACCCTAAAGAATACACTCCAAAACTACTAGATCTAATATCTGAATTCAGCAAAGTTGCAGGATACAAAATTAATACACAGAAATCTATTGCATTCCTATACACTAACGATGAATAAGCAGCAAGAGAAATCAGGGAAACAGTTCCATTCACAATCGTATCAAAACAAATAAAATACCTAGGATAAACCTCACCAAGGAAGTGAAAGACCTATACCCTGAAAACTACAAGACACTCTCAAGAGAAATTAAAGAGGACACTAATAAATGGAAATTCATCCCATGCTCTTGGCTAGGAAGAATTAATATTGTCAAAATGGCCATCCTGCCTAAAGCAATCTACAGATTCAATGCAATCCCTATCAAAATACCTACCACATTCTTCAATGAACTGGAACAAATAGTTCTAAAATTCATATGAAACTACAAAAGATCCCGAATAGCCAAAGCAATCCTGAGAAGGAAGAATAAAACAGGGAATTATGCTCCCAGACTTCAAGCTCTACTACAAAGCCACAGTAATCAAGACAATTTGGTATTGGCACAAGAACAGACCCACAGACCAGTAGAACAGAATAGAAAATCCAGACATTAACCCAAACATATATGGTCAAATAATATATGATAAAGGAGCCATGGAGTGGGGAAATGACAGCCTCTTTAACAGCTGGTGTTGGCAAAAACTGGACAGCTAAATGTAAGAGAATGAAACTGGATTACTGTCTAGCCCCATACACAGAAGTAAACTCAAAATGAATCAAAGACCTGAATTTAAGTCATGAAACCATAAAACTCTTAGAAAAAACATAGACAAAAATCTCTTGGACATAACATGAGCAACTTCTTCATGAACATATCTCCCTGGGCCAAGGAAACAAAAGCAAAAATGAACAAGTGGGACTATATCAAGCTGAAAAGCTTCTGTAAGCAAAGGACACCATCAGTAGAACAAAAAGACATCCTATGGTATGGGAGAATATATTTATAAATGGCATATCCAATAAGGGGTTGACATCCAAAATATATAAAGAGCTCATGTGCCTCAACAAACAAAAAGCAAATAATCCAATTAAGAAATGGGCAGAGGATCGGAACAGACACTTCTCCAAAGAAGAAATTCAGATGGCCAATGACATGAAAAGACGCTCCACATCGCTAATCATCAGAGAAATGCAAATTAAAACCACAGTGAGATGTCACCTCACACCAGTAAGGATGGCCAACATCCAAAAGACAAACAACAACAAATGTTGGCAAAGATGTGGAGAAAGGGAAACTCTCCTACACTGCTGGTGGGAATGCAAATTAGTTCAACCATTGTGGAAAGCAGTATGGAGGTTCCTCAAAAAACTCAAAATAGAAATACCATTTGACCCAGGAATTCCACTCCTAGGAATTTACCCTAAGAATGCAGCAGCCCAGTTTCAAAAAGACATATGCACCCCTATGTTTATTGCAGCACTATTTACAATAGCCAAGAAATGGAAGCAACCTAAGTGTCCATCAGTATATGACTGGATAAAGAAGAAGTGGTACATATACACAATGGAATATTATTCAGCCATAAGAAGAAAACAAATCCAACATTTGCAACAACATGGATGGAGCTAGAGGGTATTATGCTCAGTGCAATAAGCCAAGCGGAAAAAGACAAGTATCAAATGATTTCACTCATATGTGGAGTATAAGAACAAAGAAAAAAACTGAAGGAACAAAACAGCAGCAGACTCACAGAACCTAAGAATGGACTAACAGTTACCAAAGGGAAAGACACTGGGGAGGATGGGTGGGAAGGGAGGGACAAGGGGGAAAAAGGGGCATTACGATTACCAGACATAATGTAGGGGGGGCACGGGGAGGGCTGTACAACTCAGAGAAGACAAGTAGTGATTCTATAGCATCTCACTACACTGATGGACAGTGACTGTAAGGGGGTATGTGGTGGGGACTTGATGATGTCGGGCGTCTAGTAACCATGATGTTGCACATGTAATTGTAGATTAATGATAGCAAAATTTAAAAAAAGTAAGAAAAAACCCTTTATTATGAAATAATTATAAATTCACAGGAAATCACAAAGCTAATACAGAGAGATCCCAAGTACTCTTCACCTAGTTTTCTCCGATGGTTACATGTTACATAATATCAAAACCAGGAATTGACAGTGGTATGATATATGTGTGTAGTTCTGTGCCATATTGTCATTTGTGTAGATTTGTGAAACCACAGAAAGTATCATACAGAACTATTCCATCACCGCAAATATCTGCTTTGTGTTACCCCATTATAGTCATAGCCATGCACCTTGCCCCAAATATCCCTAACCCTTTGCAACCAATAATTTGTTATATTGAGAGTGATATATAAATGGAATAGTATAGTATGTGCTGGTTTGAGATTGGCCTTTTTCATTCAACATAATACTGTGAAGATCCATCCAAGTTGTTGCATGCAGCAATAGTTCATTACTTTTTATTGCTGAGTAATCATTCCATGTTATATATGTACCACACTATGTTTAACCATTCAATTATTGAGGGATATTTTTTTGTTTCAAGTTTCTTGCTATTCCAAATAACATTGCTGTGATCATTTGCGATCATAAATTTTCATATGCCCAGGAATATGACCACTGGATTGTATTTTAAATTTTCGTCCATTTAAAAAATTGGGCTGTTTATTTTCTTATTGTGTGGTTTTGAGGGTTTATGTAGTGGATAAAAGTCCTTTTTTTTAAAAATAGATCCTACTTTTGGTGTCATGTCTAATAAATTTGTGCCTTACCACTGACAATAATTATTTTCTGTTTTTCTTTATAAAAGTTTTACAGTTTTGTGTTTTCCATTTAGATATGGAATTCATTTTGAGTTACTTTTTGGATAAGGTATAAAGCTTAGATGCAGGTTCATTTTTTTGCATATGGATATCCAATTGCTTTCATACCATTTATTGAATAGTCTATTCTTTCTCCATTGAATTGCCAAATGTGGTATATCATAAAATGGAATTTTATTTGGCACTAAATAATGAATGAAATACTGATACGTGCTACAGTATCAATAAACCTAGAAAACAGTATACTAAGTGAAAGAAGCCAGTAATGGAAGACCATATATTGTATATATGGATTGTCCAGAACAGACAAATCCATAGAGACAAAGTAGATTAGGGGTTGCCTAGGGCTGGCAAGTCAGGGGGGAAATAAGGAGAGACTGCCCATAGATACAGGGTTTCTTTTTGAGGTGATAAAGGTGTTTTAAAATTAATGATAATGATGTTTGCAGAACTTAATCTTACTAAAAAATAATTGAGTTGTGTACTTTAAATGGGTGAATTGTATGTAAATTATTTTTCAATAAAGCTGATAAATTTTTTTAAAGATGGAAAAGTGTGAAATCAAGCAGTGACAGAGCATAACAAGCAAAAATTAAGGATAATTGAGCAAGAGGTAAATAGTTTCAGATAATTGTAGACCAGGGCAATAGTATTAGTAAGTGTTGCTCAGAAAGCAAAATAGTGAGTTCATGAAGTGTTCAATAAATTCTGAACACAATTTTCTTTAAATGACCCATTCACGTAGTGGTGGTAGGAGTGTAAATTGCCATAATCTTTATAGAAAGCAATTTGCCAATGTATATTAAGCGTTCAAAAAAAAACCTAACACTCTTTCACCCAGTAATTCCACTTCCAGGAGTTTATTATCCTAAGAAAATAATTTAAAATATATTCAAAGATTTATGCACAAAGATAGTACCAAAAGTTTGGTGATAATCAAAGAGAACATGGCTAAGGATAACTATGCAATCAATGTTAAGCAGTCATTGAAAAATCCTGTTTCTAACACCTTTATTGAGGTGTAATTGATATATAAGAAGCTGCATATATTTACAGTATACAATTTGGTAATTTATGTATATATAAAACTATGACCATATTCAAGGTAATGAACATATTCAGCACACCCCAAAGTTTCCTCATCCTCCTCGCTCTTGTTCTTGCTCCTCATAACCACCACCACCCACCAAGCAACCACGGATCTGTTTCCTGACATTGTAGATTAGTTTGCATTTTCTAAAATTACATATAAATGGAATTATACTACTGTGTACTCTTTTGTCTGTATATCACTCAGAATAATTACTTTTAGATTCATCTGTGTCATTGTATATGTGAATAGTTTTTTCCTTTTTAATCATGAATAGTATTTCATCATATGGATGATAGGCCAAAATTTATTTATTCATTCACCTATTGGTGGATATTTGAGTGGGTTTGGGGCTATTAAATTAAACCTGCTATGAAAATTCATGTACAGATTTTTGTATGTACATATGCTTTCATTTCTTCTGGATAAATACATAGAAATGAAACAGGTGGATCATAGGGTTCAACTTTTTAAGCAACTTCTAAGTTGTTTTCCAAAGCGGTTGTACATTTTACATTCCAGTCATCAGTATACGCAAGTTACAGTTCCTTCACATCCTTACCAATTCTTGGTAGGGTCAGCCTTCTTAATTTTCACCATTTAATAATATATGAGGTGGCATTTCACTGTAGTTTTAATTTGCATTTTCTAAGTAACTAGTGAGTTTGAACATTTTTTCATATGCTTATTGTCTATCCGTTTATCTTTTGTGAAGTATCTATCCAAATCCTTCACTTTATGATTGATTTGTTTTCCTATTATTGAGCTTTGAGAATTCTTTATGTTTTCTACATACAAGCCCTTTCTCAGATAACATGTTTTACAGATATTTTCTCCCAGTGTGTAGCTTATATTTTCATTCTCAGAACAGTGTCTTTTGAGGAGAGGAGAAGACATTTTAAATTTTGTTGAAATCCAATTTATCGTTTTTTTCTTTTTTGGTGCTGTTTCAAGGAAATATTTGCAAAACTCAAGGCCACAGTTTTTCTCTAATGCTTCCTTCTAATTGTTATACAATTTTTACTTTTAGGTCATTGATCTATTTTGAATCCATTTTTTATTATGCTATGAGGTGTGGAGTCAAATATATATATATTTTTGCATATGGATAGCCTGTTGTTCTTGCACAATTTGTTGAAAAGACTACCCTTTCTCCACTGAATTGTCGTTACCAAAAATCAGCTCTCCATATATGCATAGGTCTATTTCTGGAATCTAATCCATTCCATTGATCTAATTGTCTACCTTGACATCAATCCCACACTGTTCATTACTGCAGCTTTATAATAAGTTTTTAAAATCAAGGTTTTTTTTTGTGGTATCATTGATCTACAATTACATACGAAATATTATGGTTATAAACTACCCACTTCATCAGACCCCCCCACCAATCCCATTACAGTCACTGTCCATAAGCATAGTGAGATGCTACAGAATCACTACTTGTCTTCTCTGAGTTGTACAGCCCTCCCCGCACACCCACAACATTATGTCTGCTAATCGTAATGCCCCTTCTTCCCCCTTGTCCCACCCTTCCCGCCCATCCTCCCCATTCCCTTTCCCTTTAGTAACTATTAGTCCATTTTTGGGTTCTGTGAGTCTGCTGCTGTTTTTTTCTTTCAGTTTTTTTCTTTGCTCTTATGCTCCACATATGAGTGAAAACATTTGATACTTGTCTTTTTCCGCTTGGCTTATTACACTGAGCATAATACCCTCTAGCTCCATCCATGTTGTTGCAAATGGTAGGATTTGTTTTCTTCTTATGGCTGAATAATATTCCATTGTGTATATGTACCACTTCTTCTTTATCCATTCATCTACTGATGGGCACTTAGGTTGCTTCCATTTCTTGGCTATTGTAAATAGTGCTGCGATAAACATAGGGGTGCATCTGTCTTTTTGAAACTGGGCTGCTGCATTCTTAGGGTAAATTCCTAGGAGTGGAATTCCTGGGTCAAATGGTATTTCTATTTTGAGTTTTTTGAGGAACCTCCATACTGCTTTCCACAATGGTTGAACTAATTTGCATTCCCACCAGCAGGGTAGGAGGGTTCCCCTTTCTCCACATCTTCACTAACATTTGTTGTTGTTTGTGTTTTGGATGTTGGCCATCCTCACTGGTGTGAGGTGATATCTCATTGTGGTTTTAATCTGCGTTTCTCTGATGATTAGCGATGTGGAGCATCATTTCATGTGCCTGTCGGCCATCTGAATTTCTTCTTTGGAGAAGTGTCTATTCATGTCCTCTGCCCATTTCTTAATTGGATTATTTACTTTTTGTTTGTTGAGGTGCATGAGTTCTTTATATATTTTGGATGTCAACCCCTTATCGGATATGTCATTTATGAATATATTCTCCCATACTGTAGGATGTCTTTTTATTCTATTGATGGTGCCCTTTGCTGTAAAGAAGTTTTTCAGCTTGATATAGTCCCACTTGTTCATTTTTGCTTTTGTTTCCCTTGTCTGGGGAGATATGTTCATGAAGAAGTTGCTCGTGGTTATGTCCAAGAGATTTTTGCCTATGTTCTTTTCTGAGAGTTTTATGGTTTCATGACTGACATTCAGGTCTTTGATCCATTCTGAGTTTACTTTTGTGTATGGGAATAGACAGTAGTCCAGTTTCATTCTCTTACATGTAGCTGTCCAATTTTTCCAACACCAGCTGCTGAAGTGGCTGTCATCTCCCTGTTGTATATCCAAGGCTCCTTTATCAAATATTCATTGACTGTATATGTTTGGGTTAATGTTTGGATTTTCTATTCTGTTCCACTGGTCTGCAGGTCTGTTTTTGTGCCAGTAGCAAATTGTCTTGATTACTGTGGCTTTGTAGTAGAGCTTGAAGTCAGGGAGCATAATTCCCCCTGTTTTATTCCTCCTTCTCAGGATTGTTTTGGCTATTCAGGGTCTTTTCTGGTTCCGTATGAATTTTAGAATTATTTGTTCCAGTTAATTGAAGAAAGCTGTTGGTAGTTTGATAGGGACTGTGTTGAATCTGTAGATTGCTTTAGGTAGTATAGCCATTTTGACAATATTTATTCTTTCTAGCCAAGAGCATGGGATGAATTTCCATTTGTTAGTGTCCTCTTTAATTTCCCTTAGGAGTGTCTTGCAGTTTTCAGAGTACAGGTCTTCCACTTCCTTCGTTAGATTTATTCCTAGGTATTTTATTCTTTTTGATGCAATTGTGAATGGAATTGTTTTTCTGATTTCTCTTTCTGTTAGTTCATTGTCAGTGTATAGGAAAGCAACAGATTTCTGTGTGTTAATTTTGTATCCTGCAACTTTGCTGAATTCAGATATTAGCTCTAACAGTTTTAAAGTGGAGTCTTTAGGGTTTTTTTATGTACAATATAATGTCATCTGCAAATAGTGACAATTTGACTTCTTCTTTACCAATCTGGATGCTTTGTATTTCTTTGTTTTGTCTGATTGCTGTGGCTAGGATCTCCAGTACTATGTTGAATAACAGTGGTGAGAGTGGGCATCCCTGTCTTGTTCCTGATCTTAGATGAAAACCTTTCAGCTTCTCTCTGTTAAGTATGATGTTAGCTGTGGGTTTGTCATATTTAGCTTTTATGATGTTGAGGTACTTGCCATCTATACCCATTTTGTTGAGAGTTTTAATCATGACTGGATGCTGAATTTTGTCAAATGCTTTTTCAGCACTTATGGAGATGATCATGTGGTTTTTGTTTTTCTTCTTGTTGATGTGGTGAATGACGTTGATGGATTTTCGAATGTTGTTCCATCCTTGTATTCCTGAAATGAATCCCACTTGATCATGATGCATGATCCTCTTGATGTATTTTTGAATTCGGTTTCCTAATATTTTGTTGAGTATTTTTGCATCTACATTCATCAGGCATATTGGTCTGTAATTTTCTTTTTTGGTGGGTTCTTTGCCCGGTTTTGGTATTAGAGTGATGCTGGCTTCATAGAAAGAGTTTGGAAGTATTCCCTCCTCTTCTATTTTTTGGAAAACTTTAAGGAGAATGGGTATTATTTCTTCTCTATACGTCTGGTAGAATTCAGAGGTGAATCTATCTGGCCCGGGCGTTTTGTTCCTGGGTAGTTTTTTGATTACCAATTCAATTTCGTTGCTGGTGATTGGTCTGTTTAGTTTTTCTGTTTCTTGTTTGGTCAGGTTTCGAAGGTTGTATTTTCCTAAGAAGTTGTCCATTTTTTCTAGGTTTTCCAGCTTGTTAGCATATAGATTCTCATAGTATTCTCTCATAATTCTTTGTATTTCTGTGGGGTCTGTCTTGATTTTTCCTTTCTCATTTCTGATTCTGTTTATATGTGTAGATTCTTTTTTTCTCTCAGTGAATCTGGCTAGGTGTTTATCTATTTTGTTTATTTTTTCAAAGAACCAGCTCTTCGTTTCATTGATTTTTTTCTATTGTTTTATTCTTCTCAATTTTATTTATTTCTTCTCTGATCTTTATTATGTCCCTCCTTCTGGTGACTTTGGGCCTCATTTGTTCTTCTTTTTCCAATTTCTGTAATTGTGTCTTTAAACTATTCATTTGGGATTGTTCTTCCTTCTTTAAGTAGGCCTGGATTGCAATATACTTTCCTCTTAGAACTGCCTTTGCTGCGTCCCACAGAAGTGGCTTTGTGTTATTGTTGTCAGTTGTCTCCATATATTCTTTGATCTCTGTTTTAATTTGGTCGTTGACCCATTGATTATTTAGGAGAATGTTGTTAAGTCTCCATGTATTTGTGAGCCTTTTTGTTTTCTTTGTACAATTTATTTCTAGTTTTATACCTTTGTGATCTGAGAAGTTTGTTGGTAGAATTTCATTGTTTTTGAAATTACTGAGGTTCTTTTTGTGGCCAGTGTGTGGTTTATTCTGGAAAATGTTCCATGTGCACTTGAGAAGAATGTGTATCCTGCTGCTTTTGGGTGCAGAGTTCTGTAGATGTCTGTTAGGTCCATCTGTTCTAGTGTGTTTTTCAGTGCCTCTGTGTCTTTACTCATTTTCTGTCTGGTTGATCTGTCCTTTGGAGTGAGTGGTGTGTTGAAGTCACCTAAAATGAATGCATTGCTTTCTGTTTCCTCCTTTAATTCTGTTAGCATTTGTTTCACATATGTCGGCGCTCCTGTGTTAGGTGCATATATATTTAAAATGCTTATATCCTCTTGTTGGACTGACCCCTTTATCATTATGTAATGTCCTTCTTTATCTCTTGCTACTTTCTTCGTTTTGAAGTCTATTTTGTCTGATACAAGTACTGCAACACCTTCTTTTTTCTCCTTGTTGTTTGCATGAAATATCTTTTTCCATCCCTTCACCTTTAGTCTGTGTATATCTTTGGGTTTTAGGTGAGTCTCTTCTAAGCAGCATATAGATGGGTCTTGCTTTTATATCCATTCTATTACTCTGTGTCTTTTGATTGGTGCATTCAGTCCATTTAAATTTAGGGTGATTATTGATAGATATGTACTTATTGCCATTGCTGGCTTTAGATTTGTGGTTACCAAATGTTCAAGGGTAGCTTCTTTATTATGTAACAGTCTAACTTAACTGTCTTGTTAAGTTATTGTAATAACAGTTTGATGTTTATTTCTCTCCCTTCTTATTCTTCCTCCTCCATTCTTTAGATACTAGGTATTTTATTCTTTGCCTTTAGTTAGTATTTGGATGGTCTGCTTTCTTTGCTATGATTTTATTTTCTCTGGTGACATCTTTTTAGCCTTAGAAGTGCTTCCATGTAGAGCAGTCACATTAAGATATCCTGTAGAGGTGGTTTATGGGAGGCAAATTCCCTCAGCTTTCACTTGTCTGGGAATTATTTAATCCCTCCCTCAAATTTAAATGATAATCATGCTCGATATAATATTCTTGGTTCGTGGCCCTTCTGTTTCATTATGTTAAATATATTATGCCATTCTCTTCAGGCCTGTAAAGTTTCTGTTGAGAAGTCTGATGATAGTCTGATGGGTTTTCCTTTGTAGGTGATCTTTTTTCTCACTCTAGCTGCCTTTAATACTCTGTCCTTATCTTTGATTTTTGCCATCTTAATTATTATGTGTCTTGGTGTTGTCTTCTTTGGGTCCCTTGTGTTGGGAGATCTGTGGGCTTCCGTGGTCTGAGAGACTATTTCCTTCCCCAGCACGGGGAAGTTTTCAGCAATTATTTCTTCAAAGACACTTCTATCCCTTTTTCTCTCTCTTCTTCCTCTGGTACTGCTATAATGCGAATATTATTCCGTTTGGATTGGTCACACAGTTCTCTTAATATTCTTTCATTCCTGGAGATCCTTTTATCTCTCTCTGCCTCAGCTTCTCTGTATTCCTGTTCTCTGATTTCTATTCCATTAACAGTCTCTTGCATCTTGTCCAGTCTGCTGCTAAGCCCGTCGTTCGTTTGTCTCATTTCTGCATTGTCTTTCCTCACTTCCTCCATTAGCTCTTGCACATTTCTCTGTAGATCCATCAGAATGGTTATGAGTTTTATTCTGAATTCTTTTTCAGGAAGATTGTGCATGTCCATCACATCAGGCTTCCTCTCTGGGGTTGTCTGGCTAAGGTTTGTCTGTACCACATTCCTCTGTCTTTTCATGGCGATAGAAGTGGTCGCTGGTTGGCGCCACATGTGTCAGCTGGGCTCTTTAAGACTTTAAAGAGGAAAAAAAAGGAAGAAAGGAAGAAAGCAAAAGGGAAAAAAGGGGAAAAAAGAAAAAGAAAAGGAAAAAAAGGAAGGAAAGAAAAAGAGAAAAAGAGGAAAAGAAAAAAAACCAACAAAAAAAACGCCTGCTGGGAGTAGATTCTGTGAGGTTGCTGTAGGTGGCGCTGCTGCTCCACTGTTCCATTCCGCCGGACCCTTTGTGGTGCTGCCGGGTGGGATTGAATAGGAGGCTGCTGATCTCTGTGGGAAGCCTTGGCGAGGCTCCTTTGCTCAGTCGCTGGCCTATGGATCCGAAAGTCCCCAGGACTCCCAGCCTGCTGGGCTGAGTGCGCTTTGACGATTTTGTTCCACTGTTGGGCCCTTGTCTCTTTAAGACTTTTAAAAAATTGTGTGCTTTTCTTTTGTCCCGGGGAGCCAGCTGAGAGGACCCAGCTGCACCGTCCCTCTCAGATTCTGCCTCTCTGTCTCTCCAATCTCCAATACACCGTGCATGATGTGTGTCAGTGCTCCTGGTGCAGATCACCAGGGCTGGTTATTTGGTGGGCCCGTGCCTCCACTCCCTCCCCACTCCGAATCCTTTCCTCCCGCTAGTGCACTGGGGTGGGGGAGCACTTGGGTCCCACCTAATCACGGCCCTGTATCCCGCTTTGTGAAGCGCTGAGTTCCCACAGGTGCAGCTCTAGCCTGGCTGTTGTACTGTATCTTCTGGTCTCTCTTTTAGGAATAGTTGTATTTGTTGTATTTTCATAAATCTATATGGTTTTGGGAGGAGATTTCTGCCACCCTGCTCATGCTGCCATCTTCCCAGAAGTCCTGAAATCAAGTTTTAATCTTTTAATTTTGTCTCTTCTTCAGTTATTTTGGCTACTCTAGGTCCTTTGAACTTCTATATGAGATTTAGAACCATTTCACTCATTTCTATCAAAAGCCTGTTGGAATTGGGATTACATTTAATCTATAGATCAGTTTGAGGAGAACTGACATATTAATAATAAATCTTATGACCCATGAATATGATATATCTCTCCATTTATTTAGGTCTTGTTTAATTTCTTTCAGCAATGCTCTGTAGATTTTAGCATACAAATTTTTTACACCTTTTCATAGATTTATCGCTAAGTTTGAAATATCTTTTGATGCCACTCTAAATGGTACTTTTAAATTTTAATTTCTGATTATTTCTTACTAGTATATAAAAATACAATTGATTTTTGTATATTGATCCAGAGGTCCATTCCTGGGAAAAACCCCACTTGGTCCTTTTATATATTGGTGGATCCACTTTGCTAAACTGGTGGATCCAGTTTGTTTAGATTTTTTTGCATCTATGTTTGTGAGGTTATTGACCTCTAATTTTCTCTTCTTGTAATGCCCTTGTCAGGTTTTGATATCAAGGTAATGCCGGCCTTACAGAATGAGTTGGGATGTAATTTCTTCCTCTTCAATTTTGTGTAAGAGTTGCAAATATTATTTCTTCCTTATATATTTCATACAATTCACTAATGGAGCCATCTAGGCCAGCTATTCTCTGTAGAAAAGTTTTAAATTAAAAATTCCATTTATTTAATGTAGGACTTTTCAAGTTTTCTATTTTTTTCTTGAGTGAACACTGATAGTTTGTTTTTTGAAGGAATTTGTCCATCTCATCTACATTGTCAAATTTATTGGTATAAACTTGTTCATAATATTTCCCTATTACCCTTTAAATATCTGTAGAATCTGTAGTGGTTTTACATCTCTCATTCCTGATATTGGTAATTTGTGTTTTCTCTCTTTTTCATGATCAGTTTAGTGAAAAGGTAATCTGTTTTATTGCACTCAAAGTAGCAGTTTGCATTTCATTTGTTTTCTCTTATCATTTTTCTGTTGCCTATTTCATTGATTTCTGCTGTGATCCTTATTATTTCATTTCTTCTGCTTAGTTTAGCATTAATTTCCTCTTCTTTTTCTAGTTTATTAAAATGGAAGCTGATGTAATTTATTCACAGTCTTATTTTCCAGTATTAAGTGTTTAGTGCTATAAAACTCCCCCTAAGTACCGCTTTAGTGACTTAACAATTTTGATATGTTGTGTTTCCATTTTCATTCAATTCAATATACTTTCTAATATACCTCTTGATTTCTTCTTTGATTCATAGGCTATTTATATATATGTTATTTATCTTTCAAATGTTCATGGATTTTTCAGATATATTTATGTTATTGATTTTTAAGTTAATTCCATTGTCTTTAGAGAACATATTCTATATGATTTAGATCCTTTTAAATTTATTGAGACTCATTCTATGGCTGATAATATGGTCTATCTTGGTAAATGTTCCATATGCAGCTGAGTAAATGTGTATTCTACTGTTGTTGGAGGGCATTTCTATAAATGTCAGTTAGGGCAAATTGGCTTATTGTGTTCAAGTATTCTATAGCTGTATTGATTTTCTTTCTGGTTGTTCTATTAATTGTTTAGAGAAGAGTATTAAAATCAACTATAATTGTGGATTTTACTATTTCTCCTTGCAATTCTCTGAGATTTTGCCACATATAAGTTGAAGCTCTATTATTGGAGGTATTTTGGTTTATGTCCTGATTAATTGATTTCTTTATCAGTATAAAATCATCTTCCTTATTCCTGATATTATTCTCAGCTCTGAAATCTTTGCCTGATATTAATCTAGCTGGTTACACTTTCTTTTGATTAGTGTTAGCATGTTATATCTTTTCCATCCTTTTAACCTAGTCATGTCCTTATACTTATAGTATATTTCTTAACTCATACCCTCATGAGAGAAGAATTTGCCAATTAAAGTACCATGGCTATGTATAGTTCCTTTTCTCTATAGCCTTATAGCTTCCAGTTAAAACATTGTTTTCCAAAGTTACATAGGTCAGCTTCCTTTTTTTTAGTTTACATACATTAGAATTCACTCATTGCAATATATAGTTCTATGGATTCTATACGGTTCCATTCAGAGTCATGTATCCATCACCTCAATACCATACAGAACAATTCATCCATCCTAAAGTTCCTCTGTGTTTCTCTTGTAGCCATCAATTCAAAGTCTCCAAAACCCCTAGAAACCACTAATTTGTTTTTTGTCCCTATAGTTTTGCCTTTTCCAGAGTATCATATGAATGGAATCATACAATATATACAATATGTAGCCTTTTTCCCACTTTCCTTCACTTAGTAGAATGCACTTAAGATTCATCCCTGTTGATGAATGAATCAAGAGCTCATTCCTTTTTTATACCGAATAGTATTCCATTTTATGGATGTACCACAGTTTATTTATCCCTTCTTCTGATGAAAGATATGTTCATTGCTTCCAGTTGTTAGCAGTTGTTAGCCATTCCAAATAAAGCTGCTATAAATATTTGTGAACAGGATTTTGTGTGGATATAATTTTTCATGCACACTAGGGTTAAACAAATGAGTAAACAGATGGTGGATGGTATGTCCATGCTGTCAAAGAGGAAAGTTATAAACAAACAAGAAAGGGAAGCAAACCAAACAATCTTGAGGAAGAAGAACAAAGCTAGGGGTATCACACTCCCTGACCTCAAGCAATGCTACAAAGCCACAGCAATGAAAACAGGATGGTACTGGCACAAGAACAGACCAATAGATCAGTGGAACAGAATAGAGAGCCCAGAAATAAGCCCATCCATGTATGGTCAATTAATATATGATAAAGGAGCCATGAATATACAATGGGGAAAAGACAATCTCTTCAATAGGTACAATTTGGTGTTGGGAAAAATGTACAGCTACATGCAAGATCATGAAACTGGATTATTGTCTAACTCTGTACACAAAAGTAAACTTGAAATGTATCAAAGACCTAAATGTAAGACAGGAAACCATGAAACTCTTAGAAGAAAACATAGGGAAAAAAATCTCAAACATAACCATGAGAAATTTTTTTTGATATTTCTCCCTGGACAAGGGAAGCAAAAGCAAACATGAACAAGTTGGACTACATCAAACTAAAAAGCTTTTATACAGCAAAGGACACCATCAGCAGAACAAAAAGGCAAGCTACAGCATGGGAGAATAAATTCATAAATGATTTATCCAACAAGGGGTCAACATGCAAAATATATAAAGAGCTCATATGCCTTAGCACCAAAAAAAACACAAATAAACCAATTAAAAAATGGGCAGAGGACCTGAACATTTTTCCAAAGAAGAAATACAGATGGCCAACAGGCACATGAAAAGATGCTTCACATCACTGATTATCAGGAAAGTGCAAATCAAAACCACAATGACATATCCCTTCACTACAGGCACAGTGGCTAATATCAACAAGACAAGAATAACAAGTGTTGGTAAGGATGTGGAGAAAAAGGAACCCTCCTAAACTGCTGATGGGAATGTAAATTGGTGCAGCCACTGTGGAAAGCACTATGGAAGTTCCTCAAAAATCAAAAAATAGAAATACCATGTGACATAGTAATTCCACTTGTAGGATTTACCCAAAGGAACAAAATCCCTGGTTCAAAAAAAAATGCACCCCTACGTTTATCACTGCATTATTTACAATATCCAAGATATGGAAGCAACCTAAGTGTCCATCAATAGATGAATGGCTAAAGGAGAAGTGGTACATATACACAATGGAATCTTATTCAGCCATAAAAAAGAAGCCCTGCCACTTGTGACAACATGGATGAACCTAGAAGGTATTATGCTAAGTGAAATAAGCCAGGCAGAGAAAGACAAATACCATATGAGTTCACTTTTTTATGGAATTTAAAAACAAAACAAAACAAAATGAACAAAATAGCAGTAGACTCATAGACACTAAGAAGTGACCGGTGATTACCATGGGGAAGGGGTGGAGGTCGGTGAGTGTGGGGAAGATGGGGTTCCTATGGCCAGGATACTCACTGAACTTAAACCACCTGATGATGTAACTGGCCTGTTGCTAGGCTACTGCTTCCACACCTTTACGCACTAAGCTATTATTGTGCTATATAGAGAGCTCGGCCCAGTGCTCTGGGTGGAGGCAGAGACGCTAGTGCTCGACCTACCGCCGGGAGAACAAGCCAGGTAATAAACCCTTTCACCCCAAAGAACATTCTACTGTCAATTTCTTTGGTCATATTGAATCCATAGCGAACTTGCCTGGGGCTGAAACCCATTGGCAAGACAATTGGCGAAAGTCGGCAGGGTTCATTGTTGACCAAGGAAAAAGACAGGCTGCCCTTATGGGAGGGGTGCTTCAGCCGGTTGCCCCTGTGAATGGGGAGACAGTGGATTGTCCCCAAATGGGTATGTGGTCTGAGGTGGCTTGCCTCCTAGAGGACTGGGCCCCATCCCAGGACTGGAGGCAAGTGGAGGTGACACCTGAGGCAGTAGGGGAGGCCCTTGGTATAGTAAGTAGGTCCTTTGAAAAACAGAGTGCCCGTGAGGCAGCGGGGACTGTGGGTTGGCTGATTATCACAGTATTAAAAAGGTCTACAGAAGAGACCCAAGAAATGGCAGCACAAGAACGTGAGCTGCAAACTTCTGTGGATTCCCTGAAAAAGGAAATAGCATTGATGAAAGAGGAGATGGCACGAGAATGCCGGCATCAAGGTGCCATTGGAGAGGTAAACAATTCTTTACAGAATGAAGAGGTCATCAAGGAAAAAGACAAACTCCTGAGGGAAGCACAGGTGGAGGTGGCACAAGAACGTCAGCTGCAAAGCATTGAGGTGAAGGTAAGAGTACTCCTGAAGACTAAGGTAGCATTGCTGCGAGGCACAGTAGAAAAGATAAAGGTTGTAGCAGAGGAGGCACTCGGGGGAGGGGAGAGAAAGGTGCCATCAGCCCCAGAAATGGAGGAGCTGGGGAAGGATGATGGGGTGGTGCCGGAGGAACCGGCCCCTCCTGTATTGCAAGCATGCCCAGTGGTTGTAAAGAAAATAAAGACCCAGCAGCTGAAAGTTCCCCAAGGAGAGGAGCAGCCCCCTCTCCAGGTCGTGGAGCACTCTATGGTCCACCCCTATACTCAAGCTGAGCTGCTGGATTTGGGCTCCCGGTTTAGGCAAAAGACCTCAGAGTCAATATCAGCTAGGCTCCTGCATCTGTGGGACTTAGGGGTGGATGGAATTGTTCTGTCGGGTTCAAAGATGGGAAAGCTGTCTTCACTGACAGTGCAGCCTGCCTTGAGGCAGCGATTACAAAATGCACATCAGACCCCCAGGGAGTCACTCCCTTCTCGATTGGCTTATGGCTGCACTTTGTGCTGTGTGGCCCAATCCGGGTGATCTACCATCTGCTTAAACATTCGTAACACTATCATTTACAATAAAGTGACCTACATAAATAAGTACTTATAATGAATAAATAATGAGCGAAGGAAGGAGGAAGGAGTACACGCACACATACTCACAGGTGACACAGAGAAAATCAGCAATGGTATTCTGCTAGGTCATCAGGACAGGCAGAAACCATGAGGGAAGAGAGAGGAGTCAGAAGCAGAATATGCCCAGAAAAGTTTCACATAAATGTTAGAGAAAGGAAGCCTTGCAACCAGATAAGAAATTTTCTCTGACTTTCAAAAATGCATTTCAAAATGACTGAAATTGCTGGCATCTAGCTCTCCTTCCAGCCTGTGGGAACTGTTATCTGCATGACAAACATATAGCCAAGGAAAATAAAATTAAGTCAGCCCTTCAAACAAGAAGGGCCTGGAGACCACATCTATAGGAAAGAAAACGAAGCAGTTTAAGTTATAGAGTATTTGAATTTCTCAAACATCTTTTTCTTGTGACACTAAGTCAAGAGCTTATGATCCTAGCGTTATGGAAGTGTGTTTGGTTCCTACTTTGGAGAATATGTGGCCAGTGATAAAATAGGCAGAGGCAGTAGGGTGGATTCTTAGAACAGTCATGAGAAGTCATAGATTTAGACGTTTTGTGCTTACTCGATTGTTAACTTCACCCATTACGATTTTGCCTTTTGAATTTTTCCTTTGGCTCAGCATATTCTTTTATTTTTTTACATGTTATTTTCTTTCTCCAACATTTTTTATTTTGAAAACTTTTAATCCTACAGAAAAGTAAAAATAGGGCAGTGAACATCCACATACCCTTTACCTAGATTCACCATTTGTTAACATTTTGCTAAGTTTGTTTTCTATTTAAATATATTGTGCACATGTATGCGTGCACATGCACATTGTCTTGCCAATGGGTTTACTTACTATACCAAGGGCCTCCCCTACTGCCTCAGGTGTCACCTACACTTGCCTCCAGTCCTGTGGTGGGGCCCAGTCCTCTAGAAGGCAAGCTACCTCAGACCACATACCCATTGTGGGACAATCCACTGTCTCCCCATTCACAGGGGCAGCCCGCTGAAGCATTTCTCCCATAAGGGCAGCCTGTCTTTTTCCTTGGTCAACAATGAACCCTGCCGACTTTTGCCAATTGTCTTGCCAATGGGTTTCAGCCCCAGGCAAGTTTGCTATGGATTCAATGTGACCAAAGAAATTGACAGCAAAACGTTCTTTGGGGTGAAAGGGTTTATTACCTGGCTTGTTCTCCCGGCGGTAGGTCGAGCACTAGCATCTCTGCCTCCACCCAGAGCACTGGGCTGAGCTCTCTATATAGCACAATATTAGGTTATTGCCTAAAGGTGTGGAAGTGGTAGCCTAGCAACAGGCTAGTTATGTCATCAGGTGGTTTAAGTTCAGTGAGTATCCTGGCCATAGGAACCCCAACTTATACACACACTTTTTTGTGAAGGAGCCAAGAGCTTTAAGCATAAGTTGCAGACATCTTGACATTTTACCCACACATACTTGAAACACATTTTTCTTAAAACCTTCTTCTACATAACTATAATCCATTTATCACACTCAGGAAAATTACCACACTCAGGAAATTTAACATTGATGTGATACTGTT
Organism: Phataginus tricuspis; assembly: GCA_029783875.1. Lineage (NCBI taxonomy): Eukaryota > Metazoa > Chordata > Mammalia > Pholidota > Manidae > Phataginus > Phataginus tricuspis. The sequence goes on from JAQQAC010016209.1 coordinate 32,743,572, forward strand.
ATCTAATATGCATTCCGTATTTGGGTTTCTTCAAGTGTTCCAATAACAATAGTGTCTTTTATACTGTTTTAAAAATCCAAGATCCAATTAAAGTTCACACATTGCATTTAATTGCCATGTTCCTTTGCTTTTAAAGATAATCCCTGGGCTTTTTTATCTTTCATTGCATTGACATCTTTGAAGTCTAGGTTGGCTATTTTGCATAATGTTCCTGAATTTCGTTTGTCTAATTATTCCTTATGATTAGAATCTTTTTTTTTTTTTGGACAGGAATACTTCATTCACAGTTTGTCTCAGCACATCACATTAGAGAACACATGTTGTAAAATTTTCCCATTTTAGTGACATTAAGTTTGATCATTTGGGTTCCAGTGGTAGCCACCAGACCTCTCCATTTATAAAGGTACCTTTTTTCTCTTTGTAACTAGTAATTATGACTCGTGGTACTTTGAGATTATGTGAATATAGTCTTCCCTAAAAAGCTTTCACTCAATACATCTTGCCTGAATCAATTGTTACAATGGTGATTGCAGAATGTTGGTTCTCTAATTCTAATAATCTTACATTTATTAGTTGGCATTCTTCAATGAACAACTTTCCCTTTACCTCCTCCTCTACCCCTTAATTTTTTTTAAAGAGTAGTGTTGGCTTGAATTCCTTTTTTGTTCAATGTGTTATAATCTATTCCAGTAATTATTCATTTTGATATTCACGTTGTCCCATAGTTAGCAAGTGGGAATCCTTTCAAGCTGCCTTCCTTCTTCCTTTCACATGACCCCATGAGTTTTAGAATATTTCCGTATTTTCTGGCACGAGATACTCTAAGCCCCCTCATACTTTCCCTACCCAGCCTACAATCATCTCCTTCTCCAAGGAGCCCTGGATCTTTTTAGTGTGATATAATTTCTACAAATGGGAAATCTGGGCACTAGATATGCTCATTGCTATTCAGGTGTTATCCACAGGTATTTTAAACAGAAAAAAAATACAAAATTCACTCAAATACCAAAAAGCTATACTAAATATGCTCTTATCAGCACAATAATATGTATTTTCTACATCATCTAGAATGTGATTTGCATCTTTTGGCATAGATTTTTAAACCCCAAATTTATGTTTATAATAAAATTTTCTGCCTAGGTTCTCTACCTTATTTGCACTAACAACTATTTTTTGGATTTTTTTTTTAGAAGAATGGGAAAAAGATGAATAAAGAGGAAGGAACTACAAGGTGCTTTATTAGAGAAAATCACTTGATTTTTAGTAACTGAATCTGTCATCTGAATGAGTCTTGACATAAAGTACAGGTTTATATAGGATTTCCTTAATCCTTGGAGTATCTATGCAATATAGGCTATTAACAACTATGCAATACTTCCCACTACCCAAGAACTGAGCAAAGTAGGAGCTTTTACAAAATATTTCAAAATAAATAACAATTGTATATATAACCCACATATAGCTGAGCTGTACCATACATAGTACATAGTTCTCTTTTGAAAGAAATATCAGTTGAACATTGAAGAAATTATTTCAAAAGCAATTAAATATCCTTATTGAAGTTTAGTTGGTATACAATATTATATTGATTTCAAGAATACAACATAGCTGTTCAACAGTTACAACGATTATGAAATCCTCACCCCAACTAGTGCAGTTACTGCCTGTCAATGTAGAAAGATGTTACAGAACTACTGACTATATTCTCCATGCTGTACTACCATCCCTGTGACCAACTTATATTATGATTGAGATTTTTGTGTCCCTTTGTCCCCCTCACCCTCCCCACCCATCCACCCCAGCTCCTCCCCCCATGGTAACCACCAGTTACTTCTCAATATATATGAGGCTACTGCTATTGTGTTCATTTTGTTTTGTTTTGTTTTTATATTCTACAAATAAGTGAACTCATATGGTATTTGTCTTTCTCCACATGGCTTATTTTGCTTAGCATAATACCTACTAGGTTTATCCATGTTGCTGCAAATGGCAGGATGTCTTTCTTTTTTATGTCTGAATAATACTCCATTGTGTATATGTAACAGTTCTTTAGCCGTTCATCTACTGATGGGCACTTTGGTTGCTTCCATATCTTGGCCATTGTAAATAATGCTGCAATAAACATAGGGGTGCATATGTCTTTTAAAATCAGGGATTTTGTTTTCTTTAGATTTATTCCTAGAAGTGGAATTACTGGGTCATATGGTATTTCTACTTTCGGTTTTTTGAGGAACCTCCATGCTACTTTCCACAGTGGCTGCACCAATTTACATTCCCAGCAACAGTGTGTGAGGGTTCTCTTTTCTCCACATCCTCGCCAACCCTTGTTATTTCTTGTCTTTTGGATAGTAGCCATCCTAACTGGTTTGAAGTAATATCTCATTATGGTTTTGATTTGCATTTATCTGATGATTAGTGCTGTGGAGCACCTTTTCTTGTGCCTGTGGGCCAACTATATGTCTTGGGAAAATGTCTGTTCAGGACCTCTGCCCATTTTTTAATTGAGTTACTTGGTTTTTCTGATGTTGACCCATATGAGTTCTTTATTTATTTAGGATGTTAACCCCTTACTGGATAAATCATTTATAGATATATTCTCCCATATTGTAGGTTACCTTTTTGTTATGTTTATGGTGTCCTTTGCTGTACAGAAGCTTTTTAGTTTGATGTAGTCCAATTTGGTCATTTTTTATTTTGTTTCCTTTGCCAAAGGAGATGTATTCAGGAAAAAATTGCTCATACTTATGTTCACGAGATTTTTGCTTATTCTTTCTTCTAAGGGTTTGATGGATTCATGTCTTATATTTAGGTCTTTGATCTCACACAAATTTATTGGCGAGAATTATCTAGTCTGATTGTCAGCAGATAATGGTAGTGCTCTCCTTGCCACTGCTTGTGTGGACATGGCTTTGTAGAACCAATTCTCTCTTGCTAAGGCTAGAGCAGGGACAGCAGAACTGGGTATATTTGTCCTGCAATTGCAAGCAGAGGTGGTTTTCCTTTTGTGTCCCTGCCTGCTGCACCAGTCTTACCCACAGGCTATAGAACCCAAAGAGATCATGGCAGGGATTGGAGCAGTATGTGACCACGACAGACCTATTTGTCTTTGGCATATACCATCTTTGAAATAAATGAGTGGGAAGAGATCTGAATGACTCCCTGATCAAAATTTCCCACTCTGGCTTGTCATGAGAGAAAAAAAGATTCATAAATTTGTCTGGCAGTGTCTTTAGTCTACCTGGAATTAATTTTTGTGTGCTGTGTAAGATAGGATTCTGATTTCTTTTCTTTTTATATACAGATATCCAATTGTCTCAGACCATTTATTAAAAAGTGCATTGTTTCTCACTGATCTGAAATACCAGCTCTGCTATTGTTATATTCATGGTTATGTAAACCTGTTTCTAGGCTTTCAATTCTGTTCCGTTGGTCTCTTTGTACTTAGTATGTACTTTGTACATACCGCCTTAAATTACATACCTTTACCTTGATTTTTATCTGGTAAGGAAGTTCTCCTTGCCTTGTTTTTCAGGAGTAATTTAGATATTCTTTGCATTTCATATACATTTTGGGATTGGCTTCTCAGTCCATGAAAATGTCTCTTGGGGTTTTAATTGAGTTTGCATCAAATCTATAGATCATGTAGGTGAGAGATGACATCTTTATAACATTAGTCTTCTAATCCATGAGCAGGGTATATCTTTACAATTCATTTAGATATTTTATATTTCCTAATAAAGCTCTAATTTTTTCCATGAGTACAAGTATATTTCTTGAGACAACCCCTGGCCTTGAATGATCCTTCCCTCTCCTGTCCCATTAGCTGGAATGGAAATGACTACATTGACCTTAGAAATCTCATATTAAAAATGGCACATCTGTCATCAACCTGGGTCCTGTCCAACTACATAGAGACCTAAAACCCTCAGCTCAGAATGTGACATGAAAGAAAACTTGTTTGTTTTTAAACCTCTAAATTTTAGGGGGCCTCTTTGTTACAACATCTAGGCCCTCCTTAACTAATACAGGAATCGGTACCACCAAAGTGGAGCACTGCTATAAAAAAAACTTAAATTTTTCAGCATTTGTATATGCCTAAGCAGCAAATGATGAAGAAATAAATAATGCAAGCTAGAAAGCTGAGGATCCCAGGACAGCTGGTATGACTGTTACCTATGTTAAATTGGAAGGCAGATTACATGCCTACCAAGCCGGTAGCTTTAGGGCAAGAACTAGGTTTCTTTCTGCTTTAGCAAAGTATTAAAATAAAAAGATGAGCTTAGGCAAGAAACAGTCACTTTGCAAGCAGAATTAGAAGGGAATGGAGAGAATCTTTATATTAAAAGCCTCAAAGGCTCATAGGGTTAGAAAATCCAGGTGCTTCTGTACCTAAAAGATAAATCTCTTATTCAAAGTTTACTTAAAGACTCATTAAAACTTGTGTGTCAAACATTGAGACAAACAATCAAATTATGTTCATCACCTTTCCTCCCATCAAATCTATTGTTTCATGTGGCAACAAGTTAACTGACATTAAGAGATGAGAGGCATGGAAACAATCAGAAAGTAAAGAGTAAAGCAGGCCTAAGAATTATGTCCAGAAAATTACTTTGGTTGTAAATACTCACATGTGAAAGTGACTGGGAAGCCAAATAGACACCTGCTTTCACATTTTATCAATTCTTTTTTTTCCTTTCAGTTTTATCGAGATATAATTGACATACAGTTTAAGGTGTACAGTAAAATGATGTGACTCATGTATATTGTGAAATTATTACCACAATGTTTAGTTAATATCTAGCATCTCATATAGATATGAGAAAAAGAAAAGAAAGGGCAAAAAATTTTTCCTAGTGATGAAAACTTTTAGGATTTATTCTCTTAGCAACTTTTAAATATACTGTATAGGAGTTCTGGGAAGATGGCGGCGTGAGCAGGGCAGTGGAAATCTCCTCCCAAAACTATATAAATCTATGAAAATACAGCAAATACAACTAGTACTAAAAGAAAGACCAGAATTTACAGCACAGCTCACAGCCTGCATCTGCACCTGAGAGGACTCGGCACCCCACGAGGTAAGATACGGAGCCGCGACCCGGCGGGACCCGAGCACTCCCCCACCCCAGCGCACCAGTGGGAGGAGATGATTCAGTGCCGGGAGGGAGTGGAAGAACAGGCCCGTGAAATAACCAGGCCCTGTGATCTGTGCCGGGAGTGCTGACATACATCGCGCAGTGCATCGGATATTGGAGAGGCAGAAGGTGCAGGTTTTGAGTTGGGAACGTGTCCAGGTCCATGCAGCCAGCGCCCCAGGACAAGAGAAAAGTGTGTGCTGTTTTTAGCGATCTTGGAGAGGTGGGGGGCCCAGCGAGGGAACACGTTCGCCCCTGCACGCTCAGCCAAGCGGGCTGGGAGTCCTGAGGAATTTCAGACACCTCGGCTGGCGACTGGGAAAAGGTAGCAACACTGAAACTTTACATAGAGAACAACAACCTCCCATTCGTTCTGCCCTGGCCAGAGCTACAAAGAGCAGCGGCCATGGATGCGGAATAGTGGAGCAACAGCGCCACCTACAGCATCCTTACAGAATCCACTCCTGGTGGGCTTTTTTTTCCCCCTTTCTTTTCTTTTCTATCTTTTCTTTCTTTTTTCTCTTTTATTTCCCTTCCTTCTCTTTTTTTTGGTTGTTTTTGTTTGTTTTTTCATGTTTTTTTTTTAAGTATTAAAGACCCCAGCTGACATACGTGGCACCTACCAATGACCACTTCTATCGCTATGAAAAGACAGAGGACTATGGTATAGACAAAGATCACCCACACCCAGACAACGCCTGAGACAGAACCTGAAGGGATGGAAATCACACTCTTGCTGAAAAAGAATTCAGAATAAAAGTCATAACCATATTGATGGATCTACAGAGAAATATGCAAGAGCTAATGGAGGAAGTGAGGGAAGTGAGGAAAGACAATGCAGAAATGAGACAAGTGATCGATGGCCGTACCAGCAGACTGGATGAGATGCAAGAGACTGTTAATGAAATAGAAATTAGAGAACAGGAATACAGAGCAGCTGAGGCAGAGAGAGATAAAAGGATCTCTAGGAATGAGAGAATATTAAGAGAACTGTGTGACCATCCAAACGGAACAATATTCACATTATAGGAGTACCAGAGGAAGAAGAGAGAGAAAAATGGATACAAAGTGTCTTGAAGAAATAATTGCTGAAAACATCCCCATGTTGGGGAAGGAAATAGTCTTGCAGTCCACGGAAGCCCACAGATCTCCCAACACAAGGGACCCAAGGAAGAAAACACCAAGACACATAATAATTAAGATGGCAAAGGTCAAAGATAAAGACAGAGTATTAAAGGCAGCTAGACAGAGAAAAAAGATCACCTACAAAGGAAAACCCATCAGACTATCATCAGACTTCTCAACAGAAACTCTACAGGCCAGAAGAGAATGGCATGATATATTTAACATAATGAAACAGAAGGGCCTCGAACCAAGAATATTGTATCCAGCATGATTATCATTTAAATATGATGGAGGGATTAAACAATTTCCAGACAAGTGAAAGCTGAGAGAGTTTGCCTCCCATAAACCACCTCTACAGGACATCTTAAAGGGACTGCTCTAGAGGGAAGCACTCCTAAGGCTAAAAAGATGTCACCAGAGAAAATAAAATCATACCAAGAAAGCAGACCATCCACATACTAACTAAAGGCAAAGAATAAAACACCTAGTATATAAAGAATGGAGGAGGAAGAATAAGAAGGGAGAGAAATAAAGAAACATCAGGCTGTGTTTACAATAACTTAACAAGAAAGTTAAGTTAGATTCTTAGATAGTAAAGAAGCAACCCTTGACCTTTGGTAACCACGAATCTAAAGCCAGCAACGGCAATAAGTACATATCTATCGATAATCACCCTAAATATAAATGGACTGAATGCAGCAATCAAAAGACACAGAATAACAGAATGGATAAAAAAGCAAGACCCATCTATATGCTGTCTACAAGAAACTCAACTCAAACCCAAAGATATACACAGACTAAAGGTAAGGGATGGAAAAAGATATTTCATGCAAACAACAAAGACAAAAAAGCAGGTGTTGCAGTACTTGTATCAGGCAAAATACACTTCAAAACGAAGAAAGTAGCAAGAGATAAAGAACGACATTACATAATGATAAAGGGGTCAATCCACCAAGAGGATATAACCATTATAAACATATATGCACGCAATACGGGAGCGCCAGTATATGTGAAACAAATACTAACAGAATTAAAGGACAAAATAGACAGCAATGCATTCATTTTAGGTGACTTCAACACACCACTCACTCCAAAGGACAGATCAACCAGACAGAAAATAAGTAAAGACACGGAGGCACTGAAAAACACACTAGAACAGATGGACCTAACAGACATCTACAGAACTCTACACCCAAAAGCAACAGGATACACATTCTTCTCAAGTGCACATGGAACATTTTCCAGAATAGACCACATACTAGGACACAAAAAGAACCCCAGTAAAGTAAAAAATATTGAAATCCTACCAACCAACTTCTCAGATCACAAAGGTATAAAATTAGAAATAAATTTTAGAAATAAATCAAAAAGGCTCATAAATACATGGAGACTTAACAACATTCTCATACTTAATCAATGGGTTAATGACCAAATAAAAACAGAAATCAAAGAATATATGGAGACTAATGACAACAACAACACAAAGCCACAACTTCTGTGGGACGCAGCAAAGGCAGTTCTAAGAGGAAAGTATATTGCAATCCAGGCCTATTTAAGGAAGGAAGAACATTCCCAAATGAACAGTCTAAAGACACAATTATTGAAATTGGAAAAAGAAGAACAAATGAGGCCCAAACTCACCAGAAGGAGGGACATAATGAAGATCAGAGAAGAAATAAATAAAATTGAGAAGAATAAAATAATAGAAAAAATCAATGAAAAAAAGAGCTGGTTCTTTGAAAAAATAAACAAAATAGATAAACCTCTAGCCAGACTTATTAAAAGAAAAAGAGAATCTACACACATAAACAGAATCAGAAATGAGAAAGGAAAAATAATGACAGACCCCGCAGAAATACAAAGAATTATAAGAGAATATTATGAGAATCTATGTGATAACAAGCTGGAAAACCTAGAAGAAATGGACAACTTCTTAGAAAAATACAACCTTCGAAACCTGACCAAACAAGAAACAGAAAAACTAAACAGACCAATCACCAGCAACGAAATTGAATCGGTAATCAAAAAACTACCCAAGAACAAAACCCCCGGACCAGATGGATTCATCTCTGAATTCTACCAGACATATAGAGGAGAAATAATACCCATTCTCCTTAAACTTTTCCAAAAAATAGAAGAGGAGGGAATACTTCCAAACTCTTTCTATGAAGCCAGCATCACTCTAATACCAAAACCGGGCAAGGACCTCACCAAAAAAGAAAATTACAGACCTATATCCCTGATGAACGTAGATGCAAAAATACTCAACAAAATATTAGCAAACCAAATTCAAAATACATCAAGAGGATCATTCACCATGATCAAGTGGGATTCATCCCAGGGATGCAAGGATGGTACAACATTTGAAAATCCATCAACATCATCCACCCCATCAACAAAAAGAAGAACAAAAACCACATGATCATCTCCATAGATGCTGAAAAAGCATTTGACAAAATTCAGCATCCATTCATGATTAAAACTCTCAAAAAAATGGGGATAGAGGGCAAGTACCTCAACATCATAAAGGCTATAGACAAACCCACATCTAACATCATATTTAACAGCGAGAAGCTGAAAGCTTTTCATCTAAGATCAGGAACAAGACAGGGATGCCCACTCTCACCACTGTTATTCAACATAGTACTGGAGGTCCTAGCCACGGAAATCAGACAAAACAAAGAAATACAAGGCATCCAGATTACTAAAGAAGAAGTCAAATTGTCACTATTTGCAGATGACATAATATTGTACATAAAAAACCCTAAAGACTCCACTCCAATACGACTAGAACTAATATCTGAATTCAGCAAAGTTGCAGGATACAAAATTAACACACAGAAATCTGTTTCTTTCCTATGCACTAACGATGAACTAGCAGAAAGAGAAATCAGAAAAACAATTCCATTCCCAATTGCATCAAAAAGAATAAAATACCTAGGAGTAAACCTAATGAAGGATGTGAAAGACCTATATTCTGAAAACTACAAGACATTCCTAAAGAAATTAAAGAGGACACTAACAAATGGAAATTCATCCCATGCTCTTGACTAGGTAGAATAAATATTGTCAAAATGGCTATACTACCTAAAGCAATCTATAGATTCAACGCAATCCCTATCAAAATACCAACAGCTTTCTTCAATGAACTGGAACAAATAATTCTAAAATCCATATGGAACCACAAAAGACCCTGAATAGCCAAAGCAATCCTGAGAAGGAGGAATAAAACAGGGGGAATTACACTCCTGTACTTCAAGCTCTATGACAAAGCCACAGTAATCAAGACAATTTGGTATTGGCACAAAAACAGACCCACAGACAAGTGGACCAGAATAGAAATTCCAAACATTAACCCAAACATATACAGTCAATTAATATTTGATAAAGGAGCCTTGGATATACAATGAGGAGATTACCGCCTCTTCAGCAGCTGGTATTGGCAAAACTGGCAGCTACATGTACGAGAATGAAACTGGATTACTGTCTAACCCCATACACAAAAGTCAACTCCGAATGGATCAAAGACCTGAATGTAAGTCATGAAACCATAAAACTCTTAGAAAAAAACATAGGCAAAAATTTCTTAGACATAAACATGAGTGACTTCTTTATGAACATATCTCCCTAAGGAAGGGAAACAAAAGCAAAAATGAACAAGTGGGACTGTATCAAGCTGAAAAGCTTCTGTACAGCAAAGGACACCATCAATAGAACAAAAACACATCCTACAGTATGGGAGAATATATTCATAAATGACGTATCCGATAAGGGGTTGACATCCAAAATATACAAAGAACTCATGCACCTCAACAAACATAAAGTAAATAATCCAATTAAGAAATGGGCAGAGGACATGAATAGACACTTCTCCAAAGAAAAACTCAGATAGCCAACAGGCACATGAAAAGATGCTCCACATCACTAATCATCAGAGAAATGCAGATTAAAACCACAATGAGATATCACCTCACACCAGTGAGGATGGCCAACATCCAAAACACAAACAACAACAAATGTTGGCGGGGATGTGGAGAAAAGGGAACCCTCCTACACTGCTGGTGGGAATGCAAATTAGTTCAACCATTGTGGAAAGCAGTATGGAGGTTCCTCAAAAAACTCAAAATAGAAATATCATTCGACCCAGGAATCCCACTCCTAGGAATTTACCCTAAGAATGCAGCAGCCCAGTTTCAAAAAGACAGATGCACCCCTATGTTTATCGCAGCACTATTTACAATAGCCAAGAAATGGAAGCAACCTAAGTGTCCATCAGTAGATGAATGGATAAAGAAGAGGTGGTACATATACACAATGGAATATTATTCAGCCATAAGAAGAAAACAAATCCTACCATTTGCAACAACATGGATGGAGATGGAGGGTATTATGCTCAGTGAAATAAGCCAAGCCAAAAAGACAGGTACCAAATGATTTCACTCATATGTGGAGTATAAGAACAAAGAAAAAAACTGAAGGAAGAACATAGCAGCAGACTCACAGAACCCAAGAACGGACTAATAGTTACCAAAGGGAAAGGGACTGGGGAGGATGGGTGGGAAGGGAGGG
>JAQQAC010016209.1:32754497-32790015 GCA_029783875.1 Phataginus tricuspis
AATTAATTAATTAATTAATTAATTAATATACTGTATAGCAGTGTTGACTATAGTCATCATGTTGTATGTTATATCCCCAGTAGTGATTTATCTTTAAACTGGGAGTTTGTAGGTTTCAACTACCTTCATCCAGTTCCCCTACCCTTTGCCTCTGGTAGCTAGAAATCCGATCTCTTTTATGTTTCCTTTTTTTGTTTTTTTGTTTATTTTGACTTTTAGATTCCACGTATAAGTGAAGTCAGGTATTTGTCCGCTTTGTCTGACTTATTTCACTTAGCATAATGCCTTCAAGGTCAATCCGTGTTGTTGGAAATGGCTAGGATTTCCCTCTTTTTTATGGCTGAATAGTATTCCACTCTATATATTTGCATTTTTACCCATTCATTTGTTGATGGACACTTAGGTTGTTTCTGTGCCTTGGCTATGATAAATAATGGAGCAAGGAATATCAGGGTACAAATATATCTTTGACTCAGCAATTCAAAGACAAACTTTTTTTACATTCTAACATTCTAGAAATTAAGAGTGTCTTACAATTGATAGTGAATTAGAATCCCTGTTTGTCAAGCAACTGCCCTGATATATTTGTAATTATTGGAACATGCAGAAGTTTAGCAATTGTAATTCATATTGCCATCACTTTAGTTGGGTTATATGCACTTTTGATACTATATATGTTAAATTCAGTTGCCATTTTAAAAGTTTTCAAAAATATTATAGCATTATTTTGCATTGAAATGAAAAATTATTGTATTTTCCAAAGGCACATACCAGCATGGCATAAATTTTACATTAATGAAGGTTCAGATTCTTCTGGTAGGATCAAAAAGTGCCAGCATCAAAACTTGCTAATGGCTTGGGAAATCTCAGAGGCAATAGTAGAGTGTTAACTAATACAGCATTAACAACCCTCTAGATGACACAGAGGATGGTAATGTTTAGGAAAACTTACAACAGCAAGAACAAGGTTCTTGCTCCCAAGAAGATTATTTCCCCAACTTCCTCTTCATGTGTGATCATGGGGAATAATGGACAAGGAAGAAATTCCTAGAGAACAAAGCCAGGCCCCCTAGAGGACAGTGATCATGGGAATTCTCCCACTCAGCAGAATTAGGACAGTCAGAGAGGCTAGTCAAGGAATTTAATCTACTGTGAGGAGTAGGAGTCTTTGTATTATGTGCTAAATGGGCTTAATCATCACTATGGATCAATGACTATTAATATTTCTAATTCTTCCTTTTTCCAAATAGGGGTTTCATTATGGTTATTCTGTTGCCACATCACCATTGGATATTGGGTAGGGAGGGAGCAGGTAACTGGTCTTTTCGCTTATACCTATACAGACCTGGAGGAACCACTCTCACTAAATTCCTTTCTCTTTTAACAATAGAGCTGCCTGAGGTGGGACTACATTTCCCAGTCTTTGATGCAGCAAAGCCATGGTCATATGACAAAGATTCACCAATAGAATGTGAGCAGAAGTGATATAACTTCAGCTTCCCTAGCTTAAAACAAATTCCCTGGCCTTGGGATTCCGTTCTTTCTTTTTGCCAGCTAGAATAATATTGAGTGATATTAGTAGCCATGTGTTGAAGATGGCAGAATGTCCTACTAGCCTGAAACTTAAACCATTATATAAAAAGGTAATAAACATCTTTATGCTACTAAATGTTGGAAATCTCTTTGTGACAGCATATAGCCTTTACCTAGAACTATACACATACTTTACAACTATTTAAACTTATAATGAAAAATATTAGATAACTTCCAAATATTTGAAAGGGTAAGTAGTTTTTGTTTTGTTTGTTTTGTTTTAGTTTCTTTTAAGAGATTCATAAGCAAAGAACTTAAAGACTCCTCCATTTTCTGTATGGAAATATACCCAATAAATAAATAAAAGGCCCAATGAAAAAAAAAGTTCATAGTGACATAGTTCATACTTGATGGTCTCTACTTCTTCACATTCTAGTCACTCACCAATCTATTGTATTCTTGTTCCCTCCCCCTCCAAAAAGTGGATGAGGGCTTCAAAGTGGTTGATGTATTAATCACTTGCTCTACCATCTACAACCTCTAGATATATCAAATGTCTTTCTCGCCATAGCTCCTTCTAAGGGAACCTACTCTGCCTTCAGCTCCTGTTGGAAAGCCACCTCTTATTTTGTTCCATATGTCCCAGTGTGCTTCTTTTCCCTACCACTCCTCTTGGTCATAGCTGGCTGGGCCATGGTACACCTGACCAAAGAACAGCCAATCCATGGATAGTCCAAGAATCTCTGATATAGCCTACCCAAAAAGTCAAATTGGATATTGGGTAGGGAAAAGTTAAATATGCTCTATCATATTTTACCTCTTTTTAGAAAATATGAAACAGATGGTAGAGGAAGCTGAAGATGAGCACATGTCTAGAGATAGGCCATAAATTACTGCTAGGACCATTTAGGGCAAAATAAACTCAGGTTAGAAAGAAGCAGAAACTGAATCAGCAGATGCTTAGAGGTTGAGAAGAGCTATATAGAATAGAGGAAAAGACATCGAATTATAAAGTAAGTCACAGGGAAGAAAATACAGCATAGGAAATATAATCCATAATATTGTAGTATCTTTCTTTGTTGACAGACAGCAACTACACTTATTGTGATGAGCATTTAGTAATCATAGTGTCAAATCACTATGTTGTATACCTGAAACCAATATAATATTGTTTATCAACTATATTTCTATTAAAATCTATTAATTAAATTCAGTTTATAAGTTGAATAAAAAATTGAGTAGAAAATATTCAATTAAAATACATTTCAATTATAAATAAATAAATATGAAAGAAAAAAATAGAATAAAGAAAGAAGTAAACCAGAGAGGACATTTCTGTTTCATGTATAGCATGCCAGTTATCCTAGTTAATAAAAACTTCCAACTATAAACACATGGGGATTCTGGATAAAATGTAACAAAAATCCTTCAAAATGTGTAGCTGAGGTAAAGTAATTACATCTGGGAGGGAAAGGAGGTGCAAAGAAAAAGCGAAAGCCAAAGCGGTAGGCTTGTGCTAATGTTTTATGCTGATGGAAGCTTTTATTGTTCTCTACAAGAAGCATGGTGGAGATGAGAGATAAAGAGCTCCCTCGGTGAAAGGATGGACTATTTTTCTACCTACCAACGAAGGGACATAACGAGAATACTTGACAATCTAAGCTTGACAATTGTTGGGGCCCCCCAGTGAAACCTACATCAGTTGGGGAATACAGATTTACAGTGCCTCCACTGTAGCCTCCCAGGCAGCTGGTACAACTTAGGTTCCCAATTCTATTTGAATAATCGAGTCTAGTCCTCATTTTTGGAAAGCCAGCCTGAGGATAGTTATCGAATCTGTTCTATTGTCCACACCACCCATTGAATGGCATTTGTCCACCCTGTGGAATGAGTCATGGCTTGGGAATGGGCCATCTGGAGATGCTGACAGATGTTTTGTGTGAAAGTTTAGCAGCTAGGGTCATCAGTAAGATTAAGGGCAATGGTGATCCAATTGTGGTTGGAGCTGTCTGGCAGAGGACAGCAGACCCAGCAGTCAATTAAATTTTGAAGTACACAAGTAAAGCAGTTATGGAGAGCTGCACCAGGGTATTTTCCTTCTTGAGAACAAGGCTCCAGTGTTGTTCTAAAAGACAAAACTTCATTAGTGTCCTTCCCTCCTCTGCTCATCTTGGTATCTGAGGTGCTCCCTCCCCAGGTGCTGGTGGTGTTGCTCTCCCTCCATCTCCACAAAATTAGTGTGGCCCATTCCAGCAGTTATAACTTCACTTTTTTCTGATCATTCTCAGACCTTTTGTCCACAAGGGGCAGGTGCAAGAGAGTCGAGGATATTTTTAGAACTTACACAGACCCATTATTTCCCCCCACTTTGGCCCATATGGGTCATTGTAAGGAGATTCAGTGAGCAGTGTACTCAACAAAGTAGTCATAATCCTTATGATCTAGACCATGGCAGTCCAACAAAAGAATCCAGATGACTGAACCAGAATTAAGTTTCAGTCCCCTAGATCTTTTTGGACTAAGTTGCCACCCAGAAAGTGTACCAACCAGGCTGGCTTGGGATTGCCATTAGGGAAAGAAAGAAGCATCAAGCCTAGAAACAGTCAGGATGGAATCCTGAATTTTCAAAATAGATTTCTATAAACCCACTTCTTTTGTTCTGATCATTACCCAGGAAGTAGCTGAGAAGGAATGTTCCCTTTTTGGGGACAACCCCATTCAATGACCAAACTGCCTTACTAAGGTGTGTAGATCAGGAGGGCACATGATGCAGATTAGCTTCAAGGGCCACAATGATTCGTTTCAACTCAGCTGATCAGACTGAAAGAACAGGACAGTAACCTGAAAAAGTGTCAACAGCAGTGAGGTTCCACTGATAGGCCTGAAAGGGGTCAAAGGTCCAATGCAGTCAATCTTCCAGAAGCATGTGGAATCAATATACCACATAATGTGGGCTCCTTCATTGAGAGGCAAATGATTAATTTTCAGCAGGAGTCACAAGTCTGGCATGCAGTTTTAGCCTCCACATTGGAAACATAAACTATTTTGTGCCCTGTCTGTGAGAGAAGATGTGTTGCCATGTTTGATCTAAGCAGCATTGATGATAATCTGAGCTGTGGAGGCTTGACTTTCTGTTGGTTTCATCAGAGAATTGGCCTTTTCATGGGCATCTACATGAGTAACTCAGATGGTTTGATCAGAAGTCATGATTTGTTTCTGTAGTACATAGCCCCCGAGGGGTGTCTTTATAGTTTTCCAAGTGGCAGACCAAACAACTAGGCTATTGGCAATAGCCAATAAGTTAGTAAAAATATAACAAGGTTAATCAAAGGGGCTACTGGTCAGAGTTATAAGAATGCCCACTAAGTGGAGCCACATTCATGTTTGGTTCTGTATAGCTGGTGATGAGATTGAAAAGCTGCAGAATCCCAATAGACACGATTGGGTTTCAGTTTGAACCACCAGTGAACCAGGCCCAGGCATTAGAGGAACCTCTGTGAATTAAAGGTCCCATTGAGCCAGTGGCTTTGCTTCAGGTAACAGAGTTAGGGATAAATTATCCCCCAAAGGATAGCTGTCACTTTTTCATATAACGTCGAGATGGTTCTTGGGCCAGGCCAGCTGCTTTCTTGAATATACCATTTCCTTTTGACAAATGAAGCTTATTGGGCCCATCTCACCTTGATAGTCATTGAGTTCAAGTTGACCTGCCCCAGAATGGGAATATCAGGCTGGCAAGTCACAAGGCCTCCATGGGTCAGATGTTCAGTTTGACAAGAGCCCAGTAGCAAGCTAATAGCTGCTTTTCAAAAGGGTTGTTTCTAGTAGCCGTGTCAAAGAGGCAACTAGTCCAAAACCCCAAAGGGCATTTCTGGGTGGAGGTGTCCTGCCTTTGCTAGAGACTTCAATCAGCAAAATCATCCATCATGATCATTAAGTTTATGGGACCCTGAAGGTAAAGAGCACGCCATAGCTTGCAGGACACCCTAGCGTCAAACATGGTCTGTTGGTATAAACTCCACTCGAAGATTGCTGATTAGCAGGTTAGATGATATAAAAGACCAAGTAGCATGTCTGGGTGAGCCACAACTTCCACTACCTAAACTGCCTAATAAGGTGCTGGGTGTCCTGTTTGGTTGTAAGACCAAAGAGACAGCAGTTTTTCTGACTGCCAGGGACACTGAGTGTTTTAAGCCCACCCACATAGTCCCAAGAAACTTGCTTGGTGTGCAAACCCCTGCATTTTGTCAGGGTTTATCAGCTGATCCTCCTGGATACTCCTCCGTGATGTGATAGCAGCAATGTCAACGTCATTGAGACTGAGACTTCTGACTTGCCAACAAGGTATCATGTATATAGTGAAAGCTTTGTACATCAAAGGGTAAACTGTGACTCACCAACTGGTGGCAAATGGCAGGAGAGTTAGTTACCCCTGGGGGAATACTATAAACATATGTGGGAGGCCTTGCTACGTGAATGTGAACTTATCTTGATCATCAAGTGTCAGTAAGATGGCACAAAAGGTGTTGGTAATGTCTAAGACATCATAACAAGTGTCATCAGCCTGAGTACTGGATTCAGTCACAGTCGCAATGTCTGGAACATCCAGGGCTATGGGAGCAGCAATTGAAATCAGTTGGCAGTAATCTGCTATAAGCCTTCAGCTCTTGTTAGTCTTTTTTCACATACAGGGCTGTTGTATTCAGATGTTGTATCACTTACCATCTGTGATGCCTTTAAGCCTTTAATCAGGGCTGTGATGTCCCTTTTTCCACCTGGGGTTTATAAGCTTCTGGGGAACCACCAAAAAGGAGAAAGGGAGGTGGATTGAGAAGCTGTTTACACTTCTGTTATAGACTGAATATTTGTGTCCCCCTAAAATCCATATGTTGAAAGTATTAGGAGGTGGGCCCTTGGGGACATGATTAGGTCATGAGGATGGAGCCCTCATGAATGGGATTAGTGCCCTTATAAAACAGACCCTGAGAGCTCCATCACCACTTCTGCCATGTGAAGACACAGAAAGATGATTATCTATGAACCAGGAAGCAGGCTCTCACCAGACACCAAATCTGTCAGTGCCTTGATCTTGGACTTTCCAGCCTCCAGAACAGTGAGGAAAAAGTTCTGTTGTTTATAAGCCACCGCATGTACAGTACTCTGTTATAGCAGCTTCAACTAAGACAACTTCCCACTAGTGTTTCTGTCCATGCTGCTCTTACCATTATGGAAAATCCCCTCTGATACTTGTGGGATGGGTTGTAACACTTCATTTCCTACTATGCATTCAGAAGAGAGAGCAACAACAGTATATTAAATTGGCCCAATGGACCCCACCCATAAGTTAGATTTCCTTCCCCACTGTGAACCCTGCCTAAGCACCATTAGCTGGATTTAAGGGCCTTTTCCTTCCCTAGATCCAGGTAGAGCAGTGACTTCAGTACCTGTATCCAAAAGAACCATAAGAATTTGAATTCGTCACTGCCCCCAAACTCCCCTTAGATGGGTACATATGGTTTACAATCCCCCATGGGGTCAGTAAAACCTTGGCCCCACCTCTAACCATCTTTCTTCCTAAAGAGGCTAAGGTTGGGGTAGAGGAGGAGGGAGAGCTTGGGGACATGGAGGGAGAGAGTGGCATGGTGCTATTAAATAAAAAAAGCTTTGCATTTGAGCATTGTTGCAGCAGCTCATGATACAACCAAACATACTTCCGATGTTTTTAGCCCACCCAACATGTTATATTGAGTAGCCAAGTTCTTATGGCT
Organism: Phataginus tricuspis; assembly: GCA_029783875.1. Taxonomy (NCBI): domain Eukaryota; kingdom Metazoa; phylum Chordata; class Mammalia; order Pholidota; family Manidae; genus Phataginus; species Phataginus tricuspis. Next base: position 32,761,799 of record JAQQAC010016209.1, read on the forward strand.
AACACCATCAATTTCAACTTTTGGGAACCCTTCACTCAGTAGCGATAGCCACGTGGCTTCCTGGCTGAAGCTGTTGGGTTTGACTTGGGCTTGGCTTGCACAGCTGCAGTCTTGGCGGATTCTGCCTCTCTCCAGGGCATCTGCTACCCCATCACCAAGATAACATCTCTTCCATTTTCACGCAATTTCAAATAAGGTGAATTTTCCAGGGCGTCAGGTTTGACTGTAAGAATCTATTGAGATTCAGTTTCTCACTCTCCAGTGGGTTACCTTCACCAGAATTATAAACCCAATCTAAGGCAGTAAGACTAGTTAATGCCTCTGTGGATAAAATGGAAGTTTCTGTGGCCAGGATTCTCACCTGGCCCTGGTCAGCTTGCTCACTACACTGTGGGCAATACGTTGTTATTGCCTTTATATAAGAAGCTCCAACCAGTGCTCTGGGCAACAGGCCACACAGTGGGCATGGCTGCAGGAGAGCAGAGACTGGAGTGGTGGCAGTGCCAAGGACAGAGACTGAGATGGCTGCAGGGGCAGAGTGGCCTGGAGGCAGAGACTGGCTTGCTGTACACAGACTTGCTCTGAGTGGATGGGATTCTAGTGATTGACCTGCCACCATGAGAAGAAAGTTGGGTATAAACTCTTTCACCCCAAGAACGTTCCATTGTCATTTTTCCAGTCTCATTAAATCCATAGTGAACTTGTTCAGGGCTGAAACCCCTTGGCAAGACAGCTTATTGTCCTCTTACCAGCCAAATCTGTATGTCTGCTTGACAAATTCTCACAGGGCAATGGAGAGAGGACCAGGTGACACCTGCACATGCAGTGAGTCGTGTTTTAGAGCAGAAACTCTGAGCTTAGAGAATCTAAATCTCTATAATGGGCAGGAAGCATGCCTGCCCTTCATTCCACAGGGAGCTGTTATTTTGATTATACTTCACAGTAAATATGCCTCCTCTTTGCTTCCAATAGAAACATTATCTTTATTATACTGAACAGTGAGCATGCTTGCCCTTTTCTTTGGAAGGAGATACTATCTCTGTCTTTCAGGGTTGCACTCCTTGTAAACCTCCTGAAAAAAAATAGTCCAAAACAAAGAACAGTCAGTGCCTTCCTTGTAAGAGGTGCAAAAACATGAGAGACCTATGGGGAATTGTCTCCTAACAAAGGATACATATGGGATAGTACTATTTAGATTCGCTTTTTTCATTCAGTCTTCTTTAAAAAAATTTTTATTGCAATAAAATATATGACAAAATTTGCCATGTTAACCATTTTTATGTATATCATTAAGTGGCATTAATTACATTCACAATATTGTGCAGCCACCACCACTATCATTTTCTCAAACAACTTCATCATCCCAAACAGAAATTCTGTAACCATTAAACAGTAACTACCCCATTATCCCTTTCCCCAGTGCCTGGTAAGCCCTAGTCTACTTTATGTCTCTATGAATTTGCCTATTCTAGATATTTCATATAAATAGAATCATAAAGCATTTGTCTTTTTTTGTGCCTAACATATCATTTAACATAATGTTTTCAAGGTTCGCCCATTTTATAGCCTGCATCAGAACTTCATTACTTTTTGTGATTGTATAATATTCCATTGTTGGATATATCAATAGATATACTTTTGTTGATCCATTCATCTGCTGATGGACGCTTGGATTGTTTCCATCTTTTGGTGATTGTGACTAATGCTCCAATGAACATTGGCATACAAATATCTGTTTGAGTCCCTATTTTCAATTCTTTTAAATATATACTTAGGAATGGAATTGCTGGGTATATGATAATTCTATGCTTAGCTTTAGAGGGGACTGGCAAGCTGTTTTCCACAGTGGATGCACCATTTCATATTTCTGCCAGTAGTATATGAAGGTTCAAATTTTACCACATCCTTGACAACACTTATTATTTTCTAGTTATTTAATGATAGATGTCCTATTATATGTGAAGTGGTATCTCATTGTGGTTTTGATTTGCATTTCCCTAATAACTAATAATGTTGAGCATGTTTTCATGTGTTTATTGACCATTTGTATATCTTTTTTCTTCCAGCTTTATTAAGGTATAATTGACAAATAAAAATAGTATGTATTTAAGGTATACAGTGTGATAATTGATATACATATACATTGTGAAGTGATTACCACAACCAAACTAATTAACAAACATGTCACCTCACAAACTTCCCACTTTTAGTGGGAATAACACTTTTTTTAGTGGTGAGAACACTTTTTTTTGGTCTTTTTTAAATGAAGTATAGTTGAGCTACAATCTTATATTAGTTTCATGTATACAACACAGTGATTCACCAGTTACCCACATTATTAAATGCTCACCCCCAGTAATACAGTTACTATGAACATAGAAAGATGTTACAGAATCATTGGCTGTATTCTAAATGGTGTACTACCATCCCCATGACCAAATTAACTTTTTTCTTTTTACAATTTATTTTCTTTTTGTATCATTAACCTACAATTACATGAGCAATATTGTGATGATTAAACTACCCCCTTCATCAGGTCCCCCCCACCAACCCTATTACAGTCACTGTCCATTAGTGTAGTGAGATGAGAATCACTACTTGTCTTCTCTGAGCTGTACAGTCCTCCCCGTGCCCACACCCCCCCCCATGTCTGCTAATCGTAATGCCCCTTTTACCCTCTTATCCCTCCCTTCAAGCCCTTCTTCCCCAGTCCCTTTCCCTTTGGTAAGTATTAGTCTGTTCTTGGGTTCTGGGAGTCTGCTGCTGTTTTGTTCCTTCAGTTTTTTTTTCTCTTTGTTCTTATACTCCACATATGAGTGAGATTATTTGATACTTGTCTTTTTCGGCCTGGCTTATTTCACTGAGCATAATACCCTCCAGCTCCATCCATGTTGTTGCAAATGGTAGGATTTGTTTTTTTCTTATGGCTGAGTAATATTCCATTGTGTATATGTACCACATCTTCTTAATCCATTCATCTACTGATGGACACTTAGGTTGCTTCCATTTCTTGGCTATTGTGAATAGTGCTGCAATAAACATAGGGGTGCATCTGTCTTTTTGAAACTGGGCTGCTGCATTCTTGGGGTAAATTCCTAGGAGTGGGATTCCTGGGTCAAATAGTATTTCTATTTTGAGTTTTTTTTGAGGAACCTCCATACTGCTTTCCACAATGGTTGAACTAATTTGCATTCCCACCAGCAATGTAGGAGGGTTCCCCTCTCTCCACATCCTCGCCAACATTTGTTGTTGCTTGTGTTTTGGATGTTGGCCATCCTCACTGGTGTGAGGTGATATCTCATTGTGGTTTTAATCTGCATTTCTCTGATGATTAGCGATGTGGAGCATTTTTTCATGTGCCTGTTGGCCATCTGAATTTCTTCTTTAGAGAAGTGTCTATTCATGTCCTGTGCCCATTTCTTAATTGGGTTATTTGCTTTTTGTTTGTTAAGGTGCGTGAGTTCTTTGTATATTTTGGATGTCAACCCCTTATCAGATACATCATTTATGAATATATTTTCCCATATTGTAGGATGTCTTTTTATTCTACTGATGGTGTCCTTTGCTGAACAGAAGCTTTTCACCTTGATATAGTCGCATTTGTTCATTTTTGCTTTTGTTTCCCTTGCCTGGGGGGATATGTTCATGAAGAAGTCGCTCATGTTTATGTCCAAGAGATTTTTGCCTATGTTTTTTTCTAAGAGTTTTATGGTTTCATGATTTACATTCAGGTCTTTGATCCACCTTGAGTTTACCTTTGTGTATGGGGTTAGACAGTAGTCCAGTTTCATTCTCTTACATGTAGCTGTCCAGTTTTTCCAACACCAGCTGCTGAAGAGGCTGTCCTCTCCCCATTGTATATCCAGGGCTCCTTTATCAAATATTAATTGACTGTAGGTGTTTGGGTTAATGTTTGGATTTTCTATTCTGTTCCACTGGTCTGTGGGTCTGTTTTTGTGCCAGTACCAAATTGTCTTGATGACTTACATTCAGGTCTTTGATCCACCTTGAGTTTACCTTTGTGTATGGGGTTAGACAGTAGTCCAGTTTCATTCTCTTACATGTAGCTGTCCAGTTTTTCCAACACCAGCTGCTGAAGAGGCTGTCATCTCCCCATTGTATATCCAGGGCTCCTTTATCAAATATTAATTGACTGTAGGTGTTTGGGTTAATGTTTGGATTTTCTATTCTGTTCCACTGGTCTGTGGGTCTGTTTTTGTGCCAGTACCAAATTGTCTTGATTACTGTGGCTTTGTAGTAGAGCTTGAAGTCAGGGAGCGTAATTCCTCCTGTTTGATTCCTCCTTCTCAGGATTGCTTTGGCTATTCGGGGTCTTTTCTGGTTCCATATGAATTTTAGAATTATTTGTTCCAGTTCATTGAAGAAAGCTGTTGGTAGTTTGATAGGGATTGCGTTGAATCTGTAGATTGCTTTAGGTAGTATAGCCATTTTGACAATATTTATTCTTCCTAGCCAAGAGCATGGGATGCATTTCCATTTGTTAGTGTCTTCCTTAATTTCTCCTAGGAGTGTCTTGTAGTTTTCAGAGTACAGGTCTTTCACTTCCTTCGTTAGGTTTATTCCTAGGTATTTTATTCTTTTAGATGCAATTGTGAATGGAATTATTATTCTGATTTCTCTTTGTGTTAGTTCATCATTAGTGTATAGGAAAGCAACAGATTTCTGTGTGTTAATTTTATATCCTGAAACTTTGCTGAATTCAGATATTAGTTCTAGTAGTTTTGGAGTGGAGTCTTTAGGGTTTTTTATATACAGTATCATATCATCTGCAAATAGTGACAATTTGACTTCTTCTTTACCAATCTGGATGCCTTGTATGTCTTTGTTTTGTCTGATTGCCATGGCTAGGACCTCCAGTACTATGTTGAATAACAGTGGAGAGGGTGGGCACCCCTGTCTTGTTCCTGATCTTAGATGAAAAGCTTTCAGCTTCTCGCTATTAAGTATGATGTTAGCTGTGGGTTTGTCATATATAGCCTTTATGATGTTGAGGTACTTGCCATCTATACCCATTCTGTTGAGAGTTTTAATCAAAAATGGATGCTGAATTTTGTCAAATGCTTTTTCAGCATCTATGGAGATGATCATGTAGTTTTTGTTCTTCGTTTTATTGATGTGGTGGATGATGTTGATGGATTTTCGAATGTTGTACCATCCTTGCATCCCTGGGATGAATCCCACTTGATCATGGTGTATGATCCTCTTGATATATTTTTGAATTCGGTTTGCTAATATTTTGTTGAGTATTTTTGCATCTACGTTCATCAGGGATATTGGTCTGTAATTTTCTTTTTTAGTTAGGTCTTTGCCCGGTTTTGGTATTAGAGTGATGCTGGCTTCATAGAATGAGTTTGGAAGTATTCCCTCCTCTTCTATTTTTTGGAAAACTTTAAGGAGAATGGGTGTTATTTCTTCTCTATATGTCTGGTAGAATTCAGAGGTGAATCCATCAGGTCCGGGGGTTTTGTTCTTGGGTAGTTTTTTGATTACCGATTCAATTTTGTTTCTGATGATTGGTCTGTTTAGTTTTTCTGTTTCCTGCTTGGTGAGTCTTGGAAGGCTGTATTTTTCTAAGAAGTTGTCCATTTCTTCTATGTTTTGGAGCTTGTTATCATATACATGCTCATAATATTCTCTTATAATTCTTTGTATTTCTGTGGGGTCCGTCGTTATTTTTTCTTTCTCATTTCTGATTCTGTTGATGTGTGTAGATTCTCTTTTTCTCTTAATGAGTCTGGCTAGGGGTTTATCTATTTTGTTTATTTTTTCAAAGAACCAGTTTTTGGTTTCATTCATTTTTTCTATTGTTTTATTCTTCTCAATTTTATTTATTTCTTCTCTGATCTTTATTATGTCTCTCCTTCTGGTGACTTTGGGCCTCATTTGTTCTTCTTTTTCCAATTTCAATAATTGTGTCTTTAGACTGTTCATTTGGGAATGTTCTTCCTTCTTTAAATGGGCCTGGATTGCAATGTACTTTCCTCTTAAAACTGCCTTCGCTGCGTCCCACAGAAGTTGTGACTTTGTGTTGTTCTTGTCATTAGTCTCCATATATTCTTTGATTTCTGTTTTGATTTGGTCGTTAACCCATTGATTAATTAGGAGAATGTTGTTAAGTCTCCATGTATTTGTGAGCCTTTTTGATTTCTTTCTAAAATTTATTTCTAGTTTTATACCTTTGTGATCTGAGAAGTTGGTTGGTAAGATTTCAATATTTTTTAATTTACTGAGGTTCTTTTTGTGGCCTAGAATGTTGTCTATTCTGGAAAATGTTCCATGTGCACTTGAGAAGAATGTGTATCCTGCTGCTTTTGCATGCAGAGTTCTGTAGATATCTGTTAGGTCCATCTGTTCTAGTGTGTTGTTCAGTGTCTCTGTGTCTTTACTTATCCTCTGCCTGGTTGTTCTATCCTTTGGAGTGAGTGGTGTGTTAAAGTTTCCTAAAATAATTGCATTGCTGTCTATTTCCTCCTTCACTTTTGTTAGTATTTGTTTGACATATGCTGAAGCTCCTGTGTTGGGTGCATATATATTTATAATGGTTATATCATCTTGTTCGACTGACCCCCTTTATCATTATGTAATGTCCGTCTTTATCTCTTGCTACTTTCTTTGTTTTGAAGTCTATTTTGTCTGATACAAGTACTGCAACACCTGCTTTTTTCTCTTTGTTGTTTGGTTGAAATAGTTTTTTCCATCCCTTCACTTTTAGTCTGTGTATATCTTTGGGTTTGAGGTGAGTCTCTTGTAAGCAGCATATAGATGGGTCTTGCTTTTTTATCCACTCTGTTACTCTGTGTCTTTTGATTGTTGCATTCAGTCCATTTACATTTAGGGTGATTATTGATAGATATGTACTTATTGCCATTGCTGGCTTTAGATTCGTGGTTACCAAATGTTCAAGGGTTGCTTCTTTACTATCTGAGAATCTAACTTAACTTTCTTGTTAAGTTATTGTGAACGCCGTCTGATGTTTCTTTATCTCTCCCTTCCTATTCTTCCTCCTCCTTTCTTTATATATTAGGTGTTTTATTCTTTGCCTTTAGTTGGTATTTGAATGGTCTTCTTTCTTTGCTATGATTTTATTTTCTCCAGTGACATCTTTTTAGCCTTAGGGGTGTTTCCCTTTAGAGCAGTCCGTTTAACATATCCTGTAGTGGTGGTTTATGGGAGGCAAACTCTCTCAACTTTCTTTTGTCTTGAAATTGTTTAATCCCTCCATCATATTTAAATGATAATCGTGCTGGATACAATATTCTTGGTTCGAGGCCCTTCTGTTTCATTATGTTAAATATATCATGCCATTCTCTTCTGGCCTGTAAGGTTTCTATTGAGAAGTCTGATGACAGTCTGATGCGTTTTCCTTTGTAGGTGATCTTTTTTCTCTCTCTAGCTGCCTTTAATACTCTGTCCTTATCTTTGATCTTTGCCATCTTAATTATTATGTGTCTTGGTGTTGTCTTCCTTGGGTCCCTTGTGTTGGGAGATCTGTGGGCTTCCGTGGACTGTGAGACTATTTCCTTCCCCAGCATGGGGAAGTTTTCGGCAATTATTTCTTCAAAGACACTTTCTATCCCTTTTTCTTTCTCTTCTTCCTCTGGTACTCCTATTATGCGAATATTGTTCAGTTTGGATTGGTCACATATTTCTCTTAATATTCTTTCATTCTTAGAGATCCTTTTATCTCTCTCTGCCTCAGCTTCTTTGTATTCCTGTTCCCTGTCTTGCAATTCCTTGATCGTGTCTTGAACCTGATTCAATCTGCTGTTGAACCCATCAATGGCTTGTCTCATTTCTGCATTGTCTTTCCTCACTTCCCTCACTTCCTCCCTCAGCTCTTGCACATTTTTCTTTAGACCCGTCAGCATGGCTATGACTTTTATTCTGAATTCTTTTTCTGGAAGACTATGCATGTTGATTTCTTCAGATTCTCTCTCTGGGGTGGTGTTTGTCTGAAGCTTTGTCTGTATCATATTCTTCTGTCTTCCCATGACTATAGAATTAGTTGTTGGTAGTTGTCACATATGTCCGCTGGGCTCTTTATGACTTTAAAAAGGAAAGAGAAGAGAGGAGAGAAAAGAAAAAAAAAAACAAAGAGAAAAAAAATACTTCTACTAATAAAAAAAGTAAAAAGAGAGAGAGAAATACGAAAAGAAAAGAATGAAAAAGAAAAAGTAGCAACACGTAAAAGAAAAAAAAACAAAAACACAAAAAAAAACACCAAAACGCTCACCGGGGGTGGTTTCTGTGTGAATGCTGTAGGTGGCACTATTGCTCCACTATTCCAGAGCCATGGCCACGTCTGTCCACACGGCCGTTTAAAGCTGTGGCCGGGGTGAGAATGAATGGGAGGCTGTTGAAAGAGAGGGAAAGAAAAAAAGGAAAAGAAAGGGGAGAAAAAACAGTAACTAAAAAGAAAAAAAAAAAAACCACTGACAGTGGGTTCTGTGTGAATGCTGTAGGTGGCGCTATTGCTCCACTATTCCAGAGCCATGGCCGCACTGCTCTGCAAGGCCCTTTATAGCTCTGGCTGGGTTGGGAGCGAATGGGAAGCTGTTGATCTCTGTGGGGGTCTTAATAGCAGCCACCCTTTCCCAGTCACCAGCTAAGGGGTCCAAAGCTCCCCAGGACTCCCAGCGTGCTGGGCTCAGTTTGCGGGGCTATCCGTCCCCTCTACTGAGCTCCTGTCTCTTTAAGACCGCTGAGAAAGAGTGCGTGCTTTTCTTCCCTTTTTTTCCCTTTCTTTTTCCTTCCCGGAGCCTGCCGCGGGCAACTTGCATGTTCCCAGCTGGGACCCTGTGCCCTCTGTCTCTCCAATCTCCGCTACACCGCAGGCCGTGTGTCGGCGCTCCCTGCGCATACTTCCACTCCCTCCCGGCTCTGAATCCTCTCCTTCCGCTGGGGCACTGGGGTAGAGGAGTGCTCGGTCCTGCCGGGTCGCGGCTCTGTATCTTACCCGCCTTGCCAGGAGTGCTGGGGTGGAGGAGCGCTCGGGTCTCGCTGAGTCGCGGCTCCGTACCGCCTCGCTGGGTGCTGAGTCCTCTCTCCGGCGTGTCTGACTGCCGGAGCTCTGGGGGGGAGGAGCGCTTGGTCCCGCCGGGTCGTGGCTCTGTATCTTGTCCGCCTCACCAGCTGCCGAGTTCTCTCAGGTGTACCTGTATGCTGTGCACTTTCCTGTGTATTCTGGTCTCTCTTTTAGGGATAGTTGTATTTGCTGTGTTTTCGTGAATAAATATAATGTTGGGAGGAATTTTTCTGCCAGTCTGTTCACGTCGCCATCTTCCCGGAAGTCCGCCCAAATTAACTTTTAATTGAGAATTTTTGTGCCCTTTTATCCCCTTCAACCTACCCCTTGTACCAGTAACATCCTGTTTTCATTACCCTAGCTTTGTAGTATAGCTTGAAGTCAGGGAGCATAACACCACCAATTTTGTTCTTCTCTCTCAGTATTGCTTTGGCTATTTGGGGTCTTTTGTGGTTCCATATGAATTTTAGGATTATTTCCTTTAGGTTATTGAAAAATGCCATTGGTGTTTTGATAGGGATTGCCTTGAATCTGTAAATTGCTTTGAGCAGGATGGTTTTTGACAACATTAATTCATGCTTTCCATGAGCACAGGATAGATTTCCATTTATTTGTGTCTTCTTTAATTTCTCTCATGAGTGTCTTATAGTTTTTAGAGTACAGGTCTTTCACCTCCTTGGCTAGGGTTAGTCCAAGGTATTTTATTCTGTTTGATGCACTTGTAAATGGAGTTGTTTTCCTGATTTCACTTTCTGCTAGTTCGTTATTAGTATATAGGAATGCAACAGATTTCTGTGTATTAATTTTGTATCGTGCAACTTTGGATACCGTTCATCTCTTCATCTTGTCTGATTGCTGTGGCCAGGACTCCCAGTATTATGTTGAATAAAAGTGATGTAAGTGGACATCCTGGTTTTGTTTCTGATCTTAGAGGAAAAGCTTTCAGGTTTTCTCCATTGAGTATGATGTTAGCTGTGGGTAGTCATATATGGCCTTGAGGTATGTATCCTCTAAACCCATTTTTTTGGAGTTTTTATCATGAATGGATGTTGAATTTTGTCCAATGCTTTTTCAGCGTCTAATGAGATGGTCATGTGGTTTTTATCCTTGGTTTTGTTAATGTGGTGTATCCCATTGAATACTTTGTGAATATCATACCATCCTTGCATTATTAAAATAAATCCCACTTGGTCATGATGGATGATCCTTCTGATGTATTTTGAAATTCAGATTGCTAATATCTTGTTGAGGATTTTTGCATCTATGTTCATCAGGGATACTGGTCTAAAAGTTTCTCTTTTGTAGTGTTTTTATCTGGTTTTGGTATTAATAGTGATTCTGACCTCATAGAATGAGTTTGAAAGTATTCCCTCCTCTTTTGCTCGTTGGAATACTTTAGGAAGCATCAGTATTAGCTCTTTAAATGTTTGGTAGAATTCAGCTGTGAAGCCATCTGGTCCTGGATTTGTCTGTTGGGAGGTTTTTGATTATCAACTCAATTTCGTTACTGGTAATTGATCTGTTCAGATTTTCTGTTTCTTCCTGGGTCAGTCTTGGAAAGTTGTACTTTTCTAGGAATTTTTCTATTCTATGTTGTCTAATTTATTGGCATACAATTTTTCTTCGACTTCTCTAATAATTCTTTGTATTTCTGTGGTATCCATTGTGACTATTAGTTTTCTGTTTCTGATTTTGTGTATTTGTGTACTCTCTTTTTTTCGTCATAAGTCTGTCTATGGGTTTGTCTATCTTGTTTATCCTTTCAAAGAACCAGCTCTTGGTTTCATTGATTTTTTTCTATTGTTTTATTCTTCTCTATTTTATTTATTTCTGCTCTGATCGTTATTATGCCTCTCATACTAACTTTGGGTTTCATTTCTTCTTTTTCTTGTTTCTTTAATTGTGAGTTCAGACTATTATTTGAGATTTTTCTTGTTTCTTGAGACAGGCCTGTATTGCTATGTACTTCCCTCTTAGAACTGCTTTTGCGGCATCACACAAATTTTGGACTTGAATTTTTGGTTTCATTTGTTTCCTGTATTGCCTGATTTCTTCTTGGACTTGTTCATTGATCCATTTATTATTTTGAAGTATATTGTTTAGCTGCCATGTGCTTGTGGGCTTTTTGTTTTCTTTCTGTTATTTATTTCCTGTTTCATACCACTGTGATCTGAGAAGATGTTTGGTACAATTCCAATCTTTCTGAATTGATTGATGCTCTTTTTGTGATCTAATATGTGATCTATTCTGGAGAATGTTCCATGTGCACTTGAGAAAAATATGTATGCTGCTGCTTTTTGGTGGAATGTTCTATATACGTCTGTTAAGCCCATCTGACCTAGTATATTGTTCAGTGCCTCCATTTCCTTATTTATTTTCTGTCTGTTTATCTGTCCATGCAAATGTAAGTGGTGCGTTAAAGTTCCCTAATGTGATTGAGTTGCAGTTTGTTTCTCCCTTTAGTTCTGTTAGTATTTGTTTTACATATTTAGCTGCTTCTATGTTGGGTGCATAGCTTTTATAATGGTTATATCCTCTTGTTGGACTGACCCCTTTATCATTACGTAATATCCTTCTTTGTCTCCTGTTACTTTCTGGGTTTTTTTTTTGGTATCATTAATCTACAATTACATGAGCAACGTTATGGTTACTAGACTCCCCCCATTATCAAGTCCCCACCACATACCCCATTACAGTCACTGTCCATCAGCATAGTAAGATGCTCTAGAATCACTACTTGTCTTCTCTGTGTTGTACAGCCTTCCCCGTGCCCTCCCCTACATTATGTATGCAAATAATAATGCCCCTTTTTCCCCTTATCCCTACCTTCCCACCCATCCTCCCCAGTCCCTTTCCCTTTGGTCACCGTTAGTCCATTCTTGGGTTCTGTGAGTCTGCTGCTGTTTTGTTTCTTCAGTTTTTTCCTGGTTCTTATACTCCACAGATGAGTGAAATCATTTGATACTTGTCTTTCTCCGCCTGGCTTATTTCACTGAGAATAATACCCTCTGACTCCATCCATGTTGTTGCAAATGGTAGGATTTGTTTTCTTCTTATGGCTGAATATTCCATTGTGTATATGTGCCACTTCTTCGTTATCCATTCATTTACTGATGGACACTTAGGTTGCTTCCATTTCTTGGCTATTGTAAATAGTGCTGCAATAAACATAGGGGTGCATCTGTCTTTTTGAAACTGGGCTACTGCATTCTTAGGGTAAATTCCTAGGAGTGGAATTCCTGGGACAAACGGTATTTCTATTTTGAGATTTTGAGGAACCTCCATACTGCTTTCCACAATGGTTGAACTAATTTGCATTCCCACCAGCAGTGTAGAAGGGTTCCCCTTTCTCCACATTCTCGCCAACATTTGTTGTTGTTTGTCTTTTGGATGGTGGCCATCCTAACTGGTGTGAGGTGATATCTCATTGTGGTTTAAATTTGCATTTCTCTGATGATTAGCGATGTGGAGCATCTTTTCATGTGCTTGTTGGCCATCTGAATTTCTTCTATGGAGATGTGTCTGTTCAGATCCTCCACCCATTTTTTAAATGGATTATTTGCTTTTTGTTTGTTGAGATGCGTGAGCTCTTTATATATTTTGTATGTCAACCCTTTATCAGATATGTCATTTATAAATATATTCTCCCATACTGTAGGATGCCCTTTTGTTCTATTGATGGTGTCCTTTGCTGTACAGAAGCTTTTCAGCTTGATATAGTCCCACTTGTTCATTTTTGCTTTTGTTTCCTTTGCCCAGGGAGATATGTTCATGAAGAAGTTGTTCATGTTTATGTCCAAGAGATTTTTGCCTATGCTTTATTCTAAGAGCTTTATGGTTTCATGACTTACATTCAGGTCTTTGATCCATTTCTAATTTACTTTTGTGTAAGGGGTTAGACAATGATCCGGTTTCATTCTCTTACATGTAGAGGTCCAGTTTTGCCAACACCAGCTGTTTGAAGAGGCTGTCATTTCCCCATTGTATATCCATGGCTCCTTTTTCATATATTAATTGACCATATATGTTTGGGTTAATATTTGGACTCTTTATTCTGTTCCACTGGTCTGTGGGTCTGTTCTTGTGCCACTACGAAATTGTCTTCATTACTGTGGCTTTGTAGTCGAGCTTGAAGTTGGGAAGCAAGATGCCCCCTGCTTTATTCTTCCTTCTCAGGTTTGCTTTGGCTATTTGGGGTCTTTTGTGGTTCCATATGAATATTAGAACTATTTATTTCAGTTGGTTGAACTGTGCTGTTTGTATTTTGATAGGGATTGCATTTAATCTGTAGAGTGCTTTAGGCAGGATGGCCATTTTGACAATATTAATTCTTCCTAGCCAAGAGCATGGGATGAATTTCCATTTATTAGTGTCCTCTTTAATTTCTCTTAAGAGTGTTTTATAGTTTTCAGGGTATAGGTCTTTCACTTCCTTGGTTATGTTTATGCCCAGGTATTTTATTCATTTGGACACAATTGTGAATAGAGTTGTTTTCCTGATTTCTCTTTCTGCTAGTTCATCGTTAGTGTATAGGAAAGCAACAGATTTCTGTGTATTCATTTTGTATCCTGCAACTTTGCTGAATTTAGATATTAGTTCTAGTAGTTTTGGAGTGGAGTCTTTAGGGTCTTTATGTACAATATCTTGTCATCTGCAAGTAGTGACAGTTTGACTTCTTCTTTACCAATCTGGATACCTTGTATGTATTTGTTTTGTCTTACTGCCATGGCTAGGACCTCCAGTACTATGGTGAATAACAGTGGGGAGAGTGGGCATCCCTGTCTTGTTCCCAATCTTAGGTGAAAAGCTTTCAGCTTCTCGCTGTTAAGTATGATGTTGGCTGTGCATTTGTCATATATGGTCTTTATGATGTTGAGGTACTTGCCCTCTATGCCCATTTTGTTGAGAGTTTTTTATCATGAATGGATGTTCAGTTTTGTTGAATGCTTTTTCAGCATCTATACTGATGATCGTGTGTTTTTTTCTCCTTGTTCTTGTTGATGTGGTGGATGATGTTAATGGATTTTCTAATGTTGTACCATCCTTGCATCCCTGCGATGAATCCCACTTGATCATGGTGTATGATCCTCTTGATGTATGTTTGAATTCGGTTTGCTAATACTTTGTTGAGTATTTTTGCATCTATATTATTCAGGGATATTGGTCTGTAATTTTCTTTTTTTGTGGAGTCTTTGCCTGGTTTTGGTATTAGAGTGATGCTGGCTTCATAGAATGAATTTGGAAGTATTCCCTCCTCTTCTATTTTTTGGAAAACTTTAAGGAGAATGGGTATTATGTCTTCTCTATATGTCTGATAAAATTCAGAGGTGAATCCCTCTGGCCCAGAGGTTTTGTTCTTGGGTAGTTTTTTGATTACCGATTCAATTTCGTTGTTGGTAATTAGTCTGTTTAGATTTTCTGTTTCTTCCTTGGTCAGTCTTCAAAGGTTATATTTTTCTAGGAAGTTGTCCATTTCTTCTAGGTTATCCAGTTTGTTAGCATATAGATTTTCATAGTATTCTCTAATAATTCTTTGTATTTCTGTGAGGCCTGTTGTGATGTTTCCTTTCTTATTTCTGATTCTGTTTATGTCTGTAGATTCTCTTTTTCTCTTAACAAGTCTGGCTAGGGGTTTATCTATTTTGCTTATTTTCTCAAAGAACCAGCTCTTGGTTTCATTGATTTTTTCTATTGTTTTATTCTTCTCAGTTTTTTATTTATTTCTTCTCTGATCTTTATTATGTCCCTCCTTCTGCTGACTTTCGGCCTCATTTGTTCTTCTTTTTCCAGTTTCAATAATTGAATTTAGAATATTCATTTGGGATTGTTCTTCCTTCTTTAAATAGGCCTGGATTGCTATATTCATTCCTCTTAGAACTGCCTTCGCTGCATCCCACAGAAGTTGGGGCATTGTGCTGTTGTTGTCATTTGTTTCCATATATTGCTTGATCTGTTTTAATTTGGTTGTTGATCCATTGATTAATTAGGAGCATGTTGTTAAACCTCCATTTGTTTGGGAGCCGTTTTGCTTTCTTTGTACAATTTATTTCTAGCTTCATACTTTTATGATCTGAGAAGTTGTTTGGTAGATTTTCAGTCTTTTTTAATTTACTGAGGCTCTTTATGTGGCCTAGTATGTGGTCTATTCTGGAAAATGTTCCATGTGCACTTGAGAAGAATGTGTATCCTGCTGCTTTTGTGTGTAGAGTTCTGTAGATGTCTGTTAGGTCCATCTGTTCTAGTATGTTGTTCAGTGCCTCTGTGTCCTTACTTATTTTCTGTCTGGTTGATCTGTCCTTTGGAGTGGGTGGTGTGTTGAAGTCTCCTAGAATGAATGTATTGCATTCTATTTCCTCCTTTAATTCTGTTAGTATTTGTTTCACATATGTCGGTGCTTCTGTGTTGGGTGCATAGATATTTTAATGGTTATATCCTCTTGTTGGACTGACCCCTTTATCATTATGTAATGTCCTTTTTACCTCTTGTTGCTTTCTTTGTTTTGAAGTCTTTTTTGTCTGATACAAGTACTGCAACACCTGCTGTTTTTCCCCCTATTTTTTGCATGAAATACGTTTTTCCATGCCTTCACTTTTAGTCTGTGTATGTCTTTGGGTTTGCGGTGAATCTGTTGTAAGCAGAATATAGATGGGTCTTGTTTTTTATCCATTCTATTACTCTGTGTCTTTTGGTTGGTGCATTCAGTCCATTTACATTTAGGGTGATTATTGATAGATATGTACTTATTGCCATTGCAGGCTTTGGATTCGTGGTTATCAAAGGTTCCAGGGTAGCTTCTTTACTATATAACCATCTAACTTTCACTCACTTACTATACTATTATAAACACAGTGTGATGATTCTTTATTTCTCTCCCTTCTTATTCTTCCTCCTCCACTCTTTATATGTTAGGTGTTTTATTCTGTACTCTTTTGTGTTTCCTTTGACTGCTTTTGTGGACAGTTGATTTTATTTTTTGCCTTTAGTTAGTATTTGGTTGGTCTGCTTTCTTTGCTGTGATTTTATTTTCTCTGTTAACATCTATTTAGCCTTAGGAGTACTTCCATCTGGAGCAGTCCCTTTAAAATACCCTGTAGAGGTGGTTTGTGGGAGGCAAATTCCCTCAACTTTTGCTTATCTGGGAATTGTTTAATCTCTTCTTCAAATTTAAGTGATAATCTTGCTGGATAGAGTATTTTTAATCAAGGCCCTCCCTTCTGTTTTATTGCATTGAATATATCATGCCATTCCCTTCTGTCCTGTAAGGTTTCTGCTGAGAAGTCTGATGATAGGTTGATGGGCTTTCTTTTGTAGGTGATCTTTTTTCTCTCTCTTGCTGCCTTTAATACCCTGTCCTTGTCTTTGATCTTTGCCATTTTAATTATTATATGTCTTGGTGTTGTCCTCCTTGGGTCCCTTGTGTTGTGAGATCTGTGGGCTTCCATTGTCTGAGAGACTATTTCCTTCTCCAGCTTGGGGAAGTTTTCAGCAATTATTTCTTCAAAGACACTTTCTATCACTTTTTCTCTCTTCTTCTTCTTCTGGTACCCCTATAATGTGAATATTGTTCCGTTTGGATTGGTCACACAGTTTTCTTAATATTCTTTCATTCCTAGAGATCCTTTTATCTCTCTCTGCCTCATCTTCTCTGTATTTATATTCCATTATCAGTCTCTTCCACCTCATCCAGTCTATTCTTAAGTCCTTTTATTGATTGTTTCATTTCTGTTATGTCCCTCTGGACTTCATCCCTTATCTCTTCCATATTTCTCTGTAGGTCCATCAGCATGGTTATGACTTTTATTTTGAAATCTTTTACAGGAAGATTGGTTATATCTATCTCACCAGGCCCTCCATCTGGGGTTGTTTGAGTGATTTTTGAGTAGACCAGATTCTTCTGCCTTTTCATGGCAATAGAAGTGATCATTGGCAAGTGGCGCATGTGTCAGCTGGTATAACAAAGTTCCTTCCTGCTTGCTGGTCACCTTGCCCTTCTCCGCTGCCCTTGCCAGTTACCTGCACACAGGGAGCAGTCTCTGGATTAATCCCCTGAGCTGCCGGGGGCACGGTGGCCCTCGGGATACCCTCAGGCACTGCAGAGGTTCACAGACGCACGACCGGGTGTGTTATTCTGAGAGAATGGCGCCCCTTCGTGTCTTCCGGACCTTGAGCCATCTTCTTCTGACTATGCTGGGCAGTAGCATGCTGGCAGCCGCCTCTGGGGCTGGCCCGGTTAGCTGTTCGCTGGGAGAAGACTCTATGTAGTTGCTGTGGGCAGTGTTGCTCCCCGGCTGCTCCACAGCAGTGGCGAGTCAGCCAGTTTCCTTGCAGTGCCAGTGGGGGGGAATGAACAGCAGGCTGCTTATCATGGTGAGGGGCTTCAGAGCTGTATTGCCACCCAGGGGGTTGGGGCGCCTGAAGTTCCTCAAGATTCCCTGCCTGCTGTGCTGCGTGTGCCAGGATGATTTTGTCCACCTGTTAAACCCTTGCCCTTTAAGACTTTTAAAGTGCTGGTTTTTCTTTTGTCCCAGGGGAGCCGCTGTGGGGACCTGCCTGCAGTGTCTGTCTCGGATTTTACTTTTCCATTTCTCTAATATCCAGTACACCATGCGATGTATGTCTGTGCTCCCAGTGCAGATTACTAGGGCTGGTTATTTAACAGTCCTGTGCTTTCACTCCCTCCCCACTCTGACTCCGTTCCTCCTGGTGAACTGGGTTGGGGGGACTGCTCGGTTCCCGCTGGGTCACAGCTTTGTATCTTACTCTTTTTGTGAGATGCTGAGTTCTCGCCAATGTAGATGTAGCCTGGCTGTTGTACTGTATCTTCTGGTATCTCTTTTAGGAATAGTTTTATTTGCTGTATTTTCAAAAATATGTATGGTTTTGTGAGGAGATTTCTGCCTCCCTACTCACCCCACCATCTTGAGTGCCTCTAAAGTAAGGCACTTTACTGAATTGAATTCTATTTTGTGTGATACAAGTACACCTGCTTTTTTCTCCCTATTATTTGCATGAGATATCTTTTTCCATCCCTTCACTATCAGTCTATATATGTTTTTAGGCATGAAATGAGTCTCTTGTAGGCAGCATATAGATGGGCCTTGTTTCTTTATCCATTCTGCCACCCTATGTCTTTTAATTGGTGCATTCAGTCCATTAACATTAAAGGTAGTTATGGATAGGTATGTACTTTTTGCCATTTATTGTTTTCTGGTTGTTTTTATAGTTCCTCTCTGATCCTTTCTTCCTCTATTATACTCTTGTTATTTGATGGTTTTCTTTGGTGTTGTGATTGAATTTCTTTTTTTTTTTTTTAATTTTTCTGTATTTTTTATAGGCTTTAGGGTTCCGGTTGCCATAAGGGTCACAGATAGTTTCCTAAATATATAAGTCTATATTTGATCACTCTATTTCAAACACAGTCTAAAAGTACTTCTTTTTTATTCTTCTTCTTCCTCCACACTTTATGTATTAGATGTCATAATCTGCATTTTATGTGTCCCTTGACTGATTTTGTATATAGTTGATTTTACTACTTTTGTTTTATTTTTTAACTTAATACTTGATTACTAAGTAATAAGTCTACTACCTTTACTATGGGTTTATTTTCACTGATAAAAGATATTTAGGCTTAAGAACATTTCCACCTATGGAAGTCCTTTTAACATATCCTAGGAGGCTGGTTTAGTGGTGGTAAATTCTTTTAACTTTCATTTATCTGGGAAACTTTTAATCTCTTCTTCAATTCTGAATGATAACTTTGCTGGGTCGAGGATTCTTGGTTGTAGGTTCTTCCCTTTCAATACATTAAATATTTCATGCCACTCTATTCTGGCCTGTAAGGTTTCTGCTGATACTCTCTTGAGGTAGCCTTTATCAGTAATTTTTTTCCCTCTCTCTAGTTGCTTTCAGTACCCTCTCTTTATCCTTAATCTTTGTTATATGTCTAGAAGTTGTCTTCCTGGGTTTCCTTTTGTTAGGGGCTCTGTGCACTTCCTGGACCTCGGTGTTTATTTCCTTCCCCAGATTAGGGAAGTTTTCAGACATTATTTCTGCACAGAGACTGTACTCCTTTGTCTCTCTCTTCTCCTTCTGGTACCCTTATTATGTGAATATTGTTTCATTTGGAATTGTCACACAGCTCTCTTAGCATCCTCTTGTTCTAGAGATTCTTTTTTCTCTCTGTTACTCAGCTTTGTTGTTTTTCTGTTCCCTGATTTCCATCTCATTGATTGTCTTCTCTACCTCCAGAAATCTATTATTCATTCCCTTCATTGCTTTTTTCATCTCAGTTACTATGTTCTTCAGCTCTAAGTAGCTCTTTTTCAACTCCTCTTTGTTGAAGTCCTCCCTGAGATCATCAATACTTTTCCACAGGTCCATGAGTATGTTTATGATGGTTACTTTAAATTCTTTATCAAGAAGACTGGTGATCTCTGTTTCATTTAGCCCTCTTTCTGGTGTCTTATCCTGTAGTTTTGTTTGGAACATATTCCTCTGCCTCCTCATTTTGCCTGGGTTTCTGTATCTCTTCCTTTGTATTAGATGGATCTGCTATACTTTCTGGCCTAGAGAGTAATGGCTTTATAAAGAAGGCATCCTGTGTTGCCCAGAAGCTCAAGACTCTACCCTCAAGTGCCTGTTCTCCTTTGCAGTAGAGCCACAGTTACTATTGGTGGGCTGTGGGTGGGGCCGTCTTCCTGCCTGTCTGGTGTCAGTGTTTGGTCTCTGTCAGCAGAGTTCCTTTGTGAGCCATGCAGTGGTGTTTCTGCACAATCATTGCACACGGGCCACCCTCTGCCTGCCTGGCAGTGATGGCATGCTGCTATGTCAATGGGGTGGGTGGGGCAGGTGCACAGGAGAGCATTGCAAGGGGGTGGGCTGCCAGTGAGAAAGAAGGGGTGTTTGGAGCTGGCTCCTGCAGGCACCTCCCCAGTTGGGCTGAGATAGTGCGGGGAAAACTGGGAAAGCCTCCATCTGCCAGGCAGCAAAATCTCCCCCTGCATGCCAGACAGAAAAGTCTGACTGTTTCTGGGGCTAGCGGGCCAGGTGGATGGGTGTGTGGGTGCACCAAAAAGCACCTAGAGGCCAAACTGCCAGCAAGGGGGATGGAGCATTTGGTGCTAGCTCTCACGAGCACCTGATCAGTTGGGCTGAGGAAGGGCTGGGGAAATGTCATTCACCTGCCCTTTCTCCTGTGGAGAGAGTTCCATCCAATCCCCACCTTCTGGAACCCTTCCTGCTTCTGATAAATGTTTCACACTGCTGCCTTTGTGTTGGGTTTCAGTGGGACTGATGGAACATGCCTATCCTCCATAGTTGGCAGGAGTCTCAGTCTTTCACAGTGCTCCAACTCTCCCTGTTGTCTGGCCCCTTTAATCACTAAAGCCCAGTGCAATGTGGATTCATGTTCACAGACCAGATCTCCAAACCAGGTGTGCAGAGTTCCTGAACCCTTATCAACCCCCCACCCCCCACTCCATTCCTCTCTCTCCCACTTGTGGGCTGTGACTGGGGAATGGCTTAGGTCCCAAAGGATCACAGCTCTGCCACTTTACCTTTCCCTTCACCAGGTGTAGATGGTCTGTCTGCAGTCTCCAGGTCATTTTCAGTGTTGTTTTTGCTGTAGTTGCTTCCTCAGTGTGTATGTGGGAGGAAGTTTCTACCTTGCCTTCCTCCTTTGCCATCATTTTTGCCAGAAGTCCAAGAACACTTTTAATATCTATTTTCTTAGCCAATTTCAAGTATATGAAGTGGTATTAACTGTATTCACCACACTGTACATTAGATCCCCAGAACTTGGTCATCTTATAACTGATAGTTTTTACCTTTGACCAACATCTCCCAATTTTTTCAACCCCCAATGCTTGGCAGCCACCATTCTGCTACACAATTTTACACATTGAACTCTAAGTTCAGCTTTCTTAGATTCCACATATGTGAGATCATACAGCATTTGTCTTTCTGTGTCTGGCTTATTTCACTTAGCATAATATCCTTCAGGTTCACCCATATTGTCACAATTGGCAGGATGTTCTTTTCATGGCTGAATAACATTCCATTGTTTATATATGGTATTTGTCTTTCTTTGTCCGACTTATTTCACTTAATATAATACCCTCTAGGTCTATCCATATTTTCATCAATGGCAAGATTTAATTCTTTTTTATGGCTGAATAATATTCCATTGTATATATGTACCACATCTTCCTTATCTCTTCATCTAATGATGGACACTTAGATTGCTTTCATATCTTTGCTATCATAAATAAGGCTGTGATAAGTATAGAAGTGCATGTATCTTTTCAGATTTGTAATTTTGTTTTCTTTGGGTAAATTCCCAGAGATGTAATTGCTGTTTCATGTGGTATTTCTATTTTTAGTTTTTTGAGAAACTTTCATAGTGCTTTCCATAGTGGCTGTACCAATTTTCATTCCCACCAGCAGGGTATGAGGGTTCCCTTTCCTCCACATCCACATCAGCATTGTTATTTGTTTTCTTTGATAATAGCCATTCTGACTGGTGTGAGGTGTTATCTCATTGTGGTTTTAATTTACATTTCCCTGCTGATTAATGAATTTAAGCATATTTTCATGTGTCTATTGGCCATCTGTGTGCCTTATTTGGAAAAATGTCTCTTTATGTCCTCTGCCCATTATTTAATCAGATTATTTGTGGGTTATTTTGGTTCTGAGTTTTATGAGTTCTTTATATATTTTGGATATTAGCTCCTTACTGGATATATCATTTAAAAATATACTCTCCCATTCAGTAGGCTGCCTTTTTGTTTTGTTGATGGTTTCCTTTGCTTTGCAGAAGCTTTTTAGTTTAATGTAGTCCCACTTGTATATTTTTAGCTTTTATTACCCTTGCTTTGGGATACATCCAGAAAAAAATTATAATGTGCTTATGTTCAAGAGTTTACTGAATATGCTTTCTTCTAGGAGTTTTATGGTGTCAGGTCTTATAGTTAGGTCTTTAATCCATTCAAGTTTATTTTTGTACTTGGTATAAGATAAGTGATCCAGTTTCATTATTGCATGTAGCTATCCAGTTTTCCCAACACCATTTATTGAAGAGACTGTCCTTTTCCCACTGTATATTCTTGCCTCCTTTATCATATATTAATTGGCCATATATGCATGGGTTTATTTCTGGGTTCTCTGTTCTGTTCCATTGATTCATGTACATAATGTTGTGCCAATACCATATATTTTGATTACTGTAGCTTTGTAGTATAGTTTGAAATCAGGGATCGTGATATATCTAGGTTTATTCCTCTTTTTCAATATTGCTTTGACTATCCAGAGTTTTTTGTAGTTCCATAGAAATTTTAGGATTATTTGGTCTAGTTCTGTGAGAAATTCCATTGGTATTTTAATAGGGATTGCATTTAATCTGTACTAGCTTAAGTTAGTATGGCCATTTTTACAATATTAATTCTTCTTATCCATGAGCATGGAATATCTTTCCATTTAATTGTGTTATCTTTAATTTATTTTATCAATGTTGTATGGTTTTCAGAACATGGGTCTTTCAACATCTTGGTTAGATTTGGTGCTAGGAATTTTATTCTTTTTTTTCATGATAAAAACAAAAATTTTTTTTTTACAATTTATTTTGGTATCATTAACCTACAATTACATGAGCAATATTGTGGTGATTAAACTACCCCCTTCATCAGGTCCCCCCCACCAACCCTATTACAGTCACTGTCCATCAGTGTACTGAGATGAGAATCCCTACTTGTCTTCTCTGAGTTGTACAGTCCTCCCCGTGCCCCCCCACCTTATGTGTGCTAATCGTAATGCCCCTTTTACCCTCTTATCCCTCCCTTCCCGCCCTTCTTCCCCAGTCCCTTTTCCTTTGGTAACTATTAGTCCGTTCTTGGGTTCTGTGAGTCTGCTGCTGTTTTGTTCCTTCAGTTTTTTTCTTTGTTCTTATACTCCACATATGAGTGAGATCATTTGGTACTTACTTGTCTTTTTTGGCTTGACTTATTTCACTGAGCATAATACCCTCTAGCTCCATCCATGTTGT
The DNA here is from genome assembly GCA_029783875.1 of Phataginus tricuspis. NCBI lineage: Eukaryota > Metazoa > Chordata > Mammalia > Pholidota > Manidae > Phataginus > Phataginus tricuspis. The sequence goes on from JAQQAC010016209.1 coordinate 32,784,883, forward strand.
TGCAAATGGTAGGATTTGTTTTTTTCTTGTGGCTGAATATATTCCATGGTGTATATGTACCACATCTTCTTAATCCATTCATCTACTGATGGACACTTAGGTTGCTTCCATTTCTTGGCTATTGTAAATAGTGCTGCAATAAACATAGGGGTGCATCTATCTTTTTGAAACTGGGCTGCTGCGTTCTTGGGGTAAATTCCTAGGAGTGGGATTCCTGGGTCATATGATATTTCTATTTTGAGTTTTTTGAGGAACCTCCATACTGCTTTCCACAACGGTTGAACTAATTTGCATTCCCACCAGCAGTGTAGGAGGGTTCCCTTTTCTCCACATCCTCGCCAACATTTGTTGTTGCTTGTGTTTTGGATGTTGGCCATCCTCACTGGTGTGAGGTGATATCTCATTGTGGTTTTAATCTGAATTTCTCTGATGATTAGCGATGTGGAGCATCTTTTCATGTGCCTGTTAGCCATCTGAATTTCTTCTTTGAAGAAGTGTCTATTCATGTCCTCTGCCCATTTCTTAATTGGGTTATTTGCTTTTTGTTTGTTAAGGTACGTGAGTTCTTTGTATATTTTCGATGTCAACCCCTTATCAGATACGTCATTTATGAATATATTCTCCATACTGTAGGATGTCTTTTTGTTCTACTAATGGTGTCCTTTGCTGTACAGAAGCTTTTCAGCTTGATATAGTCCCACTTGTTCATTTTTGCTTTTGTTTCCCTTGCCCGGAGGGATATGTTCATGAAGAAGTCGTTCATGTTTATGTCCAAGAGATTTTTGCCTATGTTTTTTTCTAAGAGTTTTATGGTTTCATGACTTACATTCAGGTCTTTGATCCACCTTGAGTTTACCTTTGTGTATGGGGTTAGACAGTAGTCCAGTTTCATTCTCTTACATGTATCTGTTCAGTTTTTCCAACACCAGCTGCTGAAGAAGCTGTCATCCCCCCATCGTATATCCAAGGCTCATTTATCTAATATTAATTGATTATAGGTCTTTGGGTTAATGCTTGGATTTTCTATTCTGTTCCACTGGTCTGTGGGTCTGTTTTTGTGCCAGTACCAAATTGTCTTGATTACTGTGGCTTTGTAGTAGAGCTTGAAGTCAGGGAGCGTAATTCCCCCTGTTTTATTCCTCCTTCTCAGGATTGCTTTGGCTATTCGGGGTCTTTTGTGGTTCCATATGAATTTTAGAATTATTTGTTCCAGTTCATTGAAGAAAGCTGTTGGTAGTTTAATAGGGATTGCATTGAATCTGTACATTGCTTTCTGTAGTATAGGCATTTTGACAATATTTATTCTTCCTAGCCAAGAGCATGGGATGCATTTCCATTTGATAGTGTCTTCCTTAATTTCTCCTAGGTGTGTCTTGTAGTTTTCAGAGTACAGGTCTTTCACTTCCTTGGTTAGGTTTATTCCTAAGTATTTTATTCTTTTAGATGCAATTGTGAATGGAATTGTTTTTCTGATTTCTCTTTCTGTTAGTTCATCATTAGTGTATAGGAAAGCAACAGATTTCTGTGTGTTAATTTTATATCCTGCAACTTTGCTGAATTCAGATATTAGGTCTAGTAGTTTTGGAGTGGAGTCTTTAGGGTTTTTTATGTACAGTATCATGTCATCTGCAAATAGTGACAATTTGACTTCTTTACCAATCTGGATGCCTTGTATGTCTTTGCTTTGTCTGATTGCCGTGGTAAGACCTCCAGTACTATGTTGAATAACAGTGGAGAGAGTGGGCACCCCGTCTTGTTCCCAATCTTAGATGAAAACCTTTCAGCTTCTCGCTGTTAAGTATGATGTTAGCTGTGGGTTTGTCATATATAGCCTTTATGATGTTGAGGTACTTGCTGTCTATACCCATTCTGTTGAGAGTTTTAATCATGAATAGATGCTGAATTTTGTCAAATGCTTTTTCAGCATCTATAGAGATGATCATGTGGTTTTTGTTCTTCTTTTTATTGATGTGGTGGATGATGTTTATGGATTTTCGAATGTTGTACCACCCTTGCATCCCTGGGATGAATCCCACTTGATCATGGTGTATGATCCTCTTGATGTATTTTTGAATTTGGTTTGCTAATATTTTGTTGAGTACTTTTGCATCTACGTTCATCAGGGATATTTGTCTGTAATTTTCTTTTTTAGTAAGGTCTTTGCCCAGTTTTGGTATTAGAGTGATGCTGGCTTCATAGAAAGAGTTTGGAAGTATTCCCTCCTCTTCTATTTTTTGGAAAAGTTTAAGGAGAATGGGTGTTATTTCTTCTCTATATGTCTGGTAGAATTCAGAGGTGAATCCATCAGGTCCGGGGGTTTTGTTCTTGGGTAGTTTTTTGATTACCGATTCAATTTCGTTGCTGGTGATTGGTCTGTTTAGTTTTTCTGTTTCCTGCTTGGTGAGTCTTGGAAGGCTGTATTTTTCTAAGAAGTTGTCCATTTCTTCTATGTTTTGGAGCTTGTTATCATATACATGCTCATAATATTCTCTTATAATTCTTTGTATTTCTGTGGGGTCCGTCGTTATTTTTTCTTTCTCATTTCTGATTCTGTTGATGTGTGTAGATTCTCTTTTTCTCTTAATGAGTCTGGCTAGGGGTTTATCTATTTTGTTTATTTTTTCAAAGAACCAGCTTTTGGTTTCATTGATTTTTTCTATTGTTTTATTCTTCTCAATTTTATTTACTTCTTCTCTGATCTTTATTATGTCTCTCCTTCTGGTGACTTTGGGCCTCATTTGTTCTTCTTTTTCCAATTTCAATAATTGTGTCTTTAGACTGTTCATTTGGGAATGTTCTTCCTTCTTTAAATGGGCCTGGATTGCAATGTACTTTCCTCTTAAAACTGCCTTCGCTGCGTCCCACAGAAGTTGTGACTTTGTGTTGTTCTTGTCATTAGTCTCCATATATTCTTTGATTTCTGTTTTGATTTGGTCGTTAACCCATTGATTAATTAGGAGAATGTTGTTAAGTCTCCATGTAATTTGTGAGCCTTTTTGATTTCTTTCTAAAATTTATTTCTAGTTTTATACCTTTGTGATCTGAGAAGTTGGTTGGTAGGATTTCAATATTTTTGAATTTACTGAGGTTCTTTTTGTGGCCTAGAATGTGGTCTATTCTGGAAAATGTTCCATGTGCACTTGAGAAGAATGTGTATCCTGCTGCTTTTGCATGCAGAGTTCTGTAGATATCTGTTAGGTCCATCTGTTCTAGTGTGTTGTTCAGTGTCTCTGTGTCTTTACTTATCCTCTGCCTGGTTGTTCTATCCTTTGGAGTGAGTGGTGTGTTAAAGTTTCCTAAAATAATTGCATTGCTGTCTATTTCCTCCTTCACTTTTGTTAGTATTTGTTTGACATATGCTGAAGCTCCTGTGTTGGGTGCATATATATTTATAATGGTTATATCATCTTGTTCGACTGACCCCCTTTATCATTATGTAATGTCCGTCTTTATCTCTTGCTACTTTCTTTGTTTTGAAGTCTATTTTGTCTGATACAAGTACTGCAACACCTGCTTTTTTCTCTTTGTTGTTTGGTTGAAATAGTTTTTTCCATCCCTTCACTTTTAGTCTGTGTATATCTTTGGGTTTGAGGTGAGTCTCTTGTAAGCAGCATATAGATGGGTCTTGCTTTTTTATCCACTCTGTTACTCTGTGTCTTTTGATTGTTGCATTCAGTCCATTTACATTTAGGGTGATTATTGATAGATATGTACTTATTGCCATTGCTGGCTTTAGATTCGTGGTTACCAAATGTTCAAGGGTTGCTTCTTTACTATCTGAGAATCTAACTTAACTTTCTTGTTAAGTTATTGTGAACGCCGTCTGATGTTTCTTTATCTCTCCCTTCCTATTCTTCCTCCTCCTTTCTTTATATATTAGGTGTTTTATTCTTTGCCTTTAGTTGGTATTTGAATGGTCTTCTTTCTTTGCTATGATTTTATTTTCTCCAGTGACATCTTTTTAGCCTTAGGGGTGTTTCCCTTTAGAGCAGTCCGTTTAACATATCCTGTAGTGGTGGTTTATGGGAGGCAAACTCTCTCAACTTTCTTTTGTCTTGAAATTGTTTAATCCCTCCATCATATTTAAATGATAATCGTGCTGGATACAATATTCTTGGTTCGAGGCCCTTCTGTTTCATTATGTTAAATATATCATGCCATTCTCTTCTGGCCTGTAAGGTTTCTATTGAGAAGTCTGATGACAGTCTGATGCGTTTTCCTTTGTAGGTGATCTTTTTTCTCTCTCTAGCTGCCTTTAATACTCTGTCCTTATCTTTGATCTTTGCCATCTTAATTATTATGTGTCTTGGTGTTGTCTTCCTTGGGTCCCTTGTGTTGGGAGATCTGTGGGCTTCCGTGGACTGTGAGACTATTTCCTTCCCCAGCGTGGGGAAGTTTTCGGCAATTATTTCTTCAAAGACACTTTCTATCCCTTTTTCTTTCTCTTCTTCCTCTGGTACTCCTATTATGCGAATATTGTTCAGTTTGGATTGGTCACATATTTCTCTTAATATTCTTTCATTCTTAGAGATCCTTTTATCTCTCTCTGCCTCAGCTTCTTTGTATTCCTGTTCCCTGTCTTGCAATTCCTTGATCGTGTCTTGAACCTGATTCAATCTGCTGTTGAACCCATCAATGGCTTGTCTCATTTCTGCATTGTCTTTCCTCACTTCCCTCACTTCCTCCCTCAGCTCTTGCACATTTTTCTTTAGACCCGTCAGCATGGCTATGACTTTTATTCTGAATTCTTTTTCTGGAAGACTATGCATGTTGATTTCTTCAGATTCTCTCTCTGGGGTGGTGTTTGTCTGAAGCTTTGTCTGTATCATATTCTTCTGTCTTCCCATGACTATAGAATTAGTTGTTGGTAGTTGTCACATATGTCCGCTGGGCTCTTTATGACTTTAAAAAGGAAAGAGAAGAGAGGAGAGAAAAGAAAAAAAAAAACAAAGAGAAAAAAAATACTTCTACTAATAAAAAAAGTAAAAAGAGAGAGAGAAATACGAAAAGAAAAGAATGAAAAAGAAAAAGTAGCAACACGTAAAAGAAAAAAAAACAAAAACACAAAAAAAAACACCAAAACGCTCACCGGGGGTGGTTTCTGTGTGAATGCTGTAGGTGGCACTATTGCTC
>JAQQAC010016209.1:32795015-32949575 GCA_029783875.1 Phataginus tricuspis
TTCATTTGGGAATGTTCTTCCTTCTTTAAATGGGCCTGGATTGCAATGTACTTTCCTCTTAAGACTGCCTTTGCTGCGTCCCACAGAAGTTGTGGCTTTGTGTTGTTGTTGTCATTAGTCTCCATATATTCTTTGATTTCTGTTTTGATTTGGTCGTTAACCCATTGATTCATTAGGAGAATGTTGTTAAGTCTCCATGTATTTGTGAGCCTTTTTGATTTCTTTCTAAAATTTATTTCTAGTTTTATACCTTTGTGATCTGAGAAGTTGGTTGGTAAGATTTCAATATTTTTTAATTTACTGAGGTTCTTTTTGTGGCCTAGAATGTTGTCTATTCTGGAAAATGTTCCATGTGCACTTGAGAAGAATGTGTATCCTGCTGCTTTTGCATGCAGAGTTCTGTAGATATCTGTTAGGTCCATCTGTTCTAGTGTGTTGTTCAGTGCCTCTGTGTCTTTACTTATCCTCTGCCTGGTTGATCTATCATTTGGAGTGAGTGGTGTGTTAAAGTCTCCTAAAATAATTGCATTGCTGTCTATTTCCTCCTTCACTTCTGTTAGTATTTGTTTCACATATGCTGACGCTCCTGTGTTGGGTGCATATATATTTATAATGGTTATATCTTCTTGTTGGACTGACACCTTTATCATTACGTAATGTCCTTCTTTATCTCTTGCTACTTTCTTCGTTTTGAAGTCTATTTTATCTGATACAAGTACTGAAACACCTGCTTTTTTCTCTTTGTTGTTTGCATGAAATATCTTTTTCCAACCCTTCACTTTTAGTCTGTGTATATCTTTGAGTTTGAGGTGAGTCTCTTGTAAGCAGCATATAGATGGGTCTTGCTTTTTTATCCACTCTGTTACTCTGTCTTTTGATTGTTGCATTCAGTCCATTTACATTTAGGGTGATTATCGAAAGATATGTACTTATTGCCATTGCTGGCTTTAGATTTGTGTTTACCAAAAGTTCGAGGGTTGTTTCTTTACTATCTAAGAATTTAGCTTAACTTTCTTGTTAAGTTATTGTGAATGCCGTCTGATGTTTCTTTATCTCTCCCTTCCTATTCTTCCTCCTCCTTTCTTTATATATTAGGTGTTTTTTTCTTTGCCTTTAGTTAGTATTTTGATGGTCTGCTTTCTTTGCTATGATTTTATTTTCTCTCGTGACATCTTTTTAGCCTTAGGGGTGTTTCCCTCTAGAGTAGTCCGTTTAAGATATCCTCTAGTGGTGGTTTATGAGAGGCAAACTCTCTCAACTTTCCTTTGTCTTGAAATTGTTTAATCCCTCCATCATATTGAAATGATAATTGTGCTGGATACAGTATTCTTGGTTCAAGGCCCTTCTGTTTCATTACGTTAAATATATCATGCCATTCTCTTCTGGCCTGTAAGGTTTCTGTTGAGAAGTCTGATGATAGTCTGATGGGTTTTCCTTTGTAGGTGATCTTTTTTCTCTATCTAGCTGCCTTTAATACTCTGTCTTTATCTTTGATCTTTGCCATCTTAATTATTATGTGTCTTGGTGTTGTCTTCCTTGGGTCCCTTGTGTTGGGTGATATGTGGGCTTCTGTGGACTGCGAGACTATTTCCTTCCCCAGCGTGGGAAAGTTTTCAGCAATTATTTCTTCAAAGACACTTTCTATCCCTTTTTCTCTCTCTTCTTCCCCTGGTACTCCTATAATTCGAATATTGCTCCGTTTGGATTGGTCACACAGTTCTCTTAATATTCTTTCATTCTTAGAGATCATTTTATCTCTCTCTGCCTCAGCTTCTTTGTATTCCTGTTCCCTGTTTTGTATTTCATTGATAGTGTCTTGATCCTCATCCAGTCTGCTGTCAAGCCCGTCGATGGCTTGTCTCATTTCTGCTTTGTCTTTCCTCATTTCCTCCCTCAGCTCTTGCACATTTTTCTGTAGATCTGTCATCATGGCTATGACTTTTATTCTGAATTCTTTTTCAGGAAGACTGTGCATGTCCATTCCTTCATATTCTCTCAGGGGTGGTGTTTGTCTGAAGCTTTGTCTGTATCATATTCTTCTGTCTTCTCATGACTATAGAATTGGTTGTTGGTAGTTGTCACGTATGTCAGCTGGGCTCTTTATGACCGCCTCGCCAGCTGCCAAGTCCTCTCAGGTGTGTCCACATGGTGTGCGCTTTCCTGTGTGTTCTGGTCTCTCTTTTAGGAACAGTTGCATTTGCTGTGTTTTCGTGGATCAATATAATGTTGGGAGGAAAATTCTGCCGCTCCGTTCACGCCGCCATCTTTCCGGAACTTTATAATGGCAGTTTCCTCCAATTTTATTCTTTTTGATGCAGAAGCAAATTGTATTGTTTTCATAATTTCTTTTTCTGCTAGTTCATTATTTGTATATAGAAACAACAGATTTCTGTATATTGATTTTGTATCTTGCAATTTTATTCAATTCCTTTATTAAGAAATGAAACTGACTTTTGTATATTGATTTTACATCCTGAAACTACTGAATTCATTTATTAGTTCTAACAGTTTTTTGTGGAGTCTTTAGGGTTTTCTACATATAAGATCATGTCATTTGCAAAGACAGTTTTACTTCTTCCTTTCCGATTTGGATTCCTTTTATTTCTTTTTCTTACCTAATTGCTCTTATAGGATTTTCCATACCACATTGAATAAAAGTGGCAACAGTGGGCACCCTTTTCTTGTTCCTGGTCTTAGAGGAAAAGCTATCAACTTTTCACTGTTGAGTATGATTTTAGGTGTCAGCTTGTCATATATGGCCTTCATTATGTTGAGGTACATTCCTCCTATACCTAATTTGTTGAGTTTTTATCATGGAAGGGAACTCTTCATCACTGTGACTTTGGAATACATTTTGAAATCAGGAAGTGTGATGCTTCAATCTTTGTTCTTCTTCAAAATTGTTTTGGCTCTTTGGGCTCCTTCAAAATTTCACATGAATTTTAGGATGGATTTTTCTATTTCTCTAGGAAAAAAAATCACCGGTATTTGAAAAAGGATTACATTGAATCTGTGGAATGCTTTGAGTAGCATTAACATATTAGTGATATTAAGTCTTCCAGTCCGTGAACATGAGATGTGTTTCCATTTATTTATGTCCTTTAATTTATTTCAGCAACGTTTTATAGTTTTCATTGTATATGTCTTTCACCTCCTTGGTTAAGTTAATTTCCAAATATTTTTACCTTTTATGCTATCATAAATAGAATTATTTTTTGTGATTTCCTTTTTGGATAGTTCATTGCTAATGTATAGAAACACAGCTGATTTTTGCATGTTAACTTTGTAGCCTGATATTTTGATGTATTCATTAGTTCTGACAGTCTTTTTGTGGAATCTTTAGGGTTTTCTACATATGATGATATCATCTGCAAACAGAGATAATTTTACTTCTTCCTGTCCATTTAGATGCCTTTATTTCTTTTTCTGCCTGATTGCCATGGCTAGAATGTCCAGTATATGTCAAATAGACATGGTGAAGTCAGGCATCCTTGCCTTGCTCCTGGTCTCAGAGGACAAGCTTTCAGCCTTTCACTTTTAAGTTTGATGTTCACTGTTTTTCTCATATATGGCTTTTATTATATTGTAGTTTCATTCTATTCCTAGTCTGTTGAGTGTTTTAACATGAAAGTGTGTTGATTTTGTCAAAAGTTTTTTCTACATCCATTGAGATGATTGTTTTGCAGTTTTTTCCCTTCATTCTGGTAATGTAATATATTATGTTGATTGATTTTTGTATGTTGAACCATCTTTGCATTCCAGGAATAAATCCCATTTAGTCATAGTATATAATCTTTTTAATATGCTGCTGAATTAAGTTTGCTAGTATCTTGTTGAGGATTTTTACATCAGTGTTCATAGGTATATTGGTCTGTAGTTTTCTTTACTTGTAGTGCTTTCTCTGACTTTGGTATCAGGTAATGCTGGTGTTATAGAATGAGTTAGCAAGTGTTCTCTCTTCTTCAATTTTTTGGAAAAGCTTGAGAAGGATTAATGTGAGTTCCTCTTTAAATATTTGATAGAATTCACCAGTGAAGCCATCAGGTCCAGGATTTTGGTTGTTGGGATATTTTTGATTACTGATTCAATTTCCTTATTAGTTTTAGGTCTCTTTTATCTTTGTGTGTGTGTGTGTACAGTCTTTTTTCAAATATTTCCCTGATTTATTAATTGGATTGTTTGTCTTACTAATGAGTTGTATGAATTTTTAATATATATTCAACATATAAGTCCTTTGTTAGATGTATTATGAATATTTTCTCTCTGTGGCTTGTCTTTTCATTTTTTTAATACTGTCTTTTGAAGAGTTGCATTTTAATTTTGATAAAGTACATTTTGTCAAAGGTTTTTCTATTATGGTTGGTGTTTCTTTTTCTATCTAAGAAATCTTTGATTACCTTAAAACTGAGATTTTCTCCAATTGTTTTTCTAGAAGTTTTATAGGTTTAGCTCTTATATTAAGATCTTTGAGCCACTTCAAGTTAATTTTTGTGTGTGATGTCAGGTAAAGATCAAGGTCCACTTTATTCCACCTCTTTTTTCCCTCTACCCATCTTAGGTTCATTGACTAGGACCCTAAAATTTGGTTAACAAAAAAAAAAGATTAACAAGAGAAAAACAAGCAGAAATTTATTAGCACACATATACATGGGAGCACTCAGAGATGAGTAACTCAAAGGAGTGGTTGGCACATGGCCTTATATAGCATCATAATAAAAGATCCATAAATATTTAGAGAAGTAACAAGACAAAGGAAAAGGACTTTGAGTTTCTAGGGTGGCAGATTGTGGGAAAGCAAGTGTATGGAGAGATCTAATGGAAGATAAGGGCTAGTTAGTAAAATTTGGTATGTATATTCCTTTGGCCCTGTCTCTGAGCTGATAAGGATCTAGAGTTGTCTCTGGTGATTAACTTATGTCCTTCTTGGTAGAGAAAGGAGGCAGAACACTTTTATAAATTATGTCCAGCTTTTAGGCAAATAGGAGCAGGACAGAGAGCTTTTCTTGTATCTGCTTCTTCTCAATTGCCTTCAACTCAAAATGATCCTTATGTCACAGTGGCATATTTTGGAGTAGCATATTCTGTTACCCTTCAACACTTAGCATTTATAATTGCTTTTCACATATTTTATTCGCTGAATCTCATCCTGATGTCCTTAAGCACAGAAACTATTTCTTTGTATCTCCAGTAGCTAGTTCAGTTCATGAAACAGTAGGTGCTGAGTTGAACATAACCCTAAAATTATTGCATTTCAAAGGACCTGCCTCAAAGCTGTTGTGAAAATTAAAGGTGAACACGAGGTGCCTCCTGTAGACATGGCACAGAGAACAATCACTTCTAAGTGACTATTTTAAATGCAACGAAGAGGCTAGGACCTTTCTTAAGGATATTGCTATGGCTGTTAAGAAATGAGAAAAGCCACAATTGATCTTCTGGAAATTGAAAACATGAAGCCCAGCAGACTATATTTTCTATTGGAAACTCTTCTCAGTAACATTAGGAGACAACTGGAAGTGAAAAGCAAGAGGAGCTAGCAAGGAACCATGAAAAGGTTATCCTGGCACTCAACCACACAATGGAAGAAAAAGCAACTGCCACAGTTTACATCAATGAGACTTATACCAAAATAAACAAGGAAAAATAAGAAATAGAAGTGCAAAAGAAATGTATCCAAGAGATAGAAGAGCAAATGGAAAAAGAAAAAACAGAATATTTGAAAAGAAAACAAAATTTGAGTGAAACAATTGAAGAATATAAAAAAGTGTGAATTAAAGAGAAAGGAGACTTATAAAAGCAAGAGGAATTTGGATACATTAAAGATTAAAATGTCAAAAATGAAAGAAACAGTTACAAGCATCACATTGGTAAGAAAGAAAAAACTAAGTTTTTCAAGCCTGACCTGAGCACTTCAATATACCCTTCCTTGAACATAAAAAGTAGCAGGTACTTTAAAAAAGGGGTTGATTTTAATTTATCTTCATGCCATTCTAGGAGAATACTTTCAGCATGTCAACATTTTCTGATACTTTCTTTAAAGTGTTAGAGTGCAAGTGGGTTTCCTTCTTCAGGAATATGGTGGGAAGAAGGAAGTTTGGAATACCTAAGGTACAAATTACATTTGATGAGCAAAAATACTGTAAAAATGATTTTTTTAATGCATACAGAACTGACCCAATGCTTCCAGAACCATATATAACATTTCTAGGGGATTGCTTTATTTTACATAACAAAATGCTTAACCATGGACATATTCCTTAATTCTGAATGTGTCATAATAAAACAGAATTTAGACTATCCATTTATATTAAGGATAGGAACATGGACATGGAAAGGGGACTATTTATCTATTTGAATTAGAAAACACTTTAATCAAATACTAGGAATGGGTTGAGACAGGGACCGTGGGTGTAGTCAGAGTAGGGTGAGGGCCTCCAGAAAAAGCAGGGCGGGATATTTACAGTCCGAGCAATATAACAATGGGCAAAGAAGTCCCTTTTGAAACTCTGTGTTAAGCATTATGCAAAGTCAAGGTCACACTAATTCTCTAGGATCAAGATACCAGACTAAGAATATAGACATCTTCAGTGAGGTCAATTAAAGGTCCAAAGGCCAGGAGCAACTTGGCCTAGAATGCTTGAGTGTTTCACAAATAAAGAAGGGTATCTCAGAATAACCCGTGACTTCACTGTAAACAGCCCTAGCAAGCAGAGAACAACCCAGACCACCTTGAGGGCAGGGCAGGTGGTACAAGTCCACACCCGTAAGCCTTTTTTTCATGTTCTCGAAAAATCCTCATTTGCCTATAAAACCCCCTAGACAACGCACCACCCCGGGCTCTCTTGTCCTGGCGTGAGCTGGGAGCTCTGTCTTCTCACTTTATTTCTAAATAAAAGTCTGTGCCTTGCTCTCCTACCTTGGGTGTTTGCTAAGCTCATTCTTCAGCTTCATAAACAAGAACCCCAGCATCAGGGTGAAGGGGACAAAGAGGCACAAAATCTCAATCGATATAAATTGGTCATGAGGATGAAAGTACAACATACAGAATATAGTTAATAGTTCTGTAGCATCTTTCTGTGTTGATAGTAACTGCACTAATTGGGGTGTGCATTTAATAATGTAGATCACTATGCTGTATATTTTAAACCAATGTAATATTGTATATCAACTATATATACTTCAATAAAAATGAAAAATTCTTAAGAAAACAAACAAACAAACAAAAAATTACTGCACTTCACCCTTGTTCAACAAATGCCAGAAAATTAGTGTTCAAAGGAAATTATTCTGTCAATAGGCTCTAGAGGCCATGGTCTCTTATACAGTCCATTATTCATTCACTTTTCATTTTTTATTGTACTTGTGTAAGCAAGGATTCATTGCTAATCCCTGACAAACTGGGTCACATTACAGCAAATTGTATCCCCACTCTGAGATTATTTGCATTTAAATGTGAAGGCTGAAAAGGAGAATTCCTTTTGCCAAAGAAGAATTCCAAGAATCTGTTGCTGGCCAATGAGGTGAATATTTTTGAAGGAGCCAGAAATTGTTTTGGGGAGCAACTACCAAATCATCTCATAGAAGGAAGTGATTTTATTTCGGTCATAACTAGGAACAAGAGCTATCATGAAGACTTGAACAAAGTCCCTAAAAAGGCTTGAATTTGGAACAATAAAGACAGTGAATGCACTAGCAGTTAGTTAAAGAGTTAAAGGGAAAATATGCTTCTGCCAGCAGTTCCTGGGATTCTGTCCAAACAACATGCTGTCAGCAGCATCAGCCAGCAGGAACGCATAATCTTCCATCCTTTGGTTTCAGTGGGTAATATTAGCTAAGAAAACACTCCAGATTTTTTGTGGTCATGTGGTATAACTCACTCACTTCAGCCATGGCCCTTTCTTCAGTAGTTACCTCCTACATTTGAGGGAAATTTTGTTTTTACTTTTTCCTTACAGTATCCAATTCAGGAAACCAACCTGTACCTCCCAGGACAAAAAGACAGCTTTTCCAACTATAAGGTCACTTTTCTTTCATTACTGTCATTCTTTGAGTCAAAGTGGCACAGTGGCCTTGTTTTATTTCTGAAATCAAACACTCTACCTGATTCTTTTCTCTCTCCTGAAGAGCTCTTATTAAACCGATGGTCGACTAATGACCCATGGCATCTGAGCCAGAGGAAAGACATGCCAGAGAAATGCCCTCACTGTCATTATCTTTGTCCTGGTAAGAAGAATGCTGCTTGGATCAGGAGCCCTCCTCATCTCTGCTGAGAAACAAAGCAAAAAGATATTGCATGTACTACACTATATCTTAGTGATGCCAGGGTTCTTGTTCATGAAGCCGAAGAATGAGCTTCACAAACACTCAAGGTAGGAGAGCAAGGTACAGGCTTTTATTTAGAAATAAAGCGAGAGGAAAGAGCTCCTGGCTCACGCCAGGAGGGGACAAGAGAGCCCCGTGTGGTGTGTTGTATAGGGGTTTTATAGGCAAATGAGGATTTTTTGAGAACATGAATAAAAGCTTAGGGGTGTGGACTTGTTAAGTGGTGTCTGAATATCTAGAATTAACTTAACACAAGGAATTTCCTGCCGACTTTTCTCTGGGACACCTGCGTCCTGGTCTAGGAGCATACCAAAAGGCAGCCTGCCCAGCTCCCAACGTGGGCCTGGGCCGAGGTATTGTCTGTTTGCTAAAGAATAAGTTAAGAATCTTGCTTCTTAAACTTCCTGGGTGTTAAAATGCAATCTTATCTTTAGGTGGAATCTTTCTTGCCTTTTACTATGTTGTTTACAGCTGGGTCTGCATGCTAAATTAGTTGCCCAGTTTGCAAAACCACCCCATCAGATCTGAAAGAGGAAAGACAGCACATAGGCCTGGGCCTTTTAGCATGCTAAAGTCAATCTTACACAGGATTACAAATGATTAGCATAATAAGAACATGTGCTACTCTTCTTTATCTGGGGAACATTAATTGATCTTAATGAAGAATGACCCTAGAGCTTAATGTTTAATACAGAGTTTTGGTAGGGGGTTTCCTTGCATGTAGTTACATTGCTCTGACTGCAAATATTCTGCCTTGCTTTTTCCGGAGGTCCTCACCCTATTCTGTCTAAGCCCATGGTCCCTGTCTCATTAGTTCATATTAACTGAATTTATTGAAGATTTATTACATGCAAAACTCCACTGTGTATATACAGCTGAATAATTCCACCAAAACATATTGGCGCTTAAATGGAGCTGGCACTAAGGTTACCAAGAATGAATCATGGCTTCTACATTAAGTAGGCCAGTGTGATCACACAGACAGTCTACAGAAAATTATAAAACAAAGTGATAAGCACACTGGAGCTCAGAGGAAGAAACAATAAAAATTTTGTGTGGGGAATGGAACTTTAAGTTCCTTACAGTGTACTGTGGTAGCTTCCAAATGCTTTGCCTTGCCCCACAGTAAGTAATATATATATTTTTTTATTTGAAGTTTTTATTGATATAATTGTGGACCTACATGCATTGTAAGAAATAATAGAGAGATCCCATGTATGCTTTGCCCTGTTTCCATTAAAGGTAATATTTTGGAAAACTGTATTATATCACAACTAGGATATTGATATTGATACAATCCACTGATATTATTCAGATTTCCCTGGTTTTACTTATACTCGTGTGTGTATGTTTCAAGTTCTATACGATGTGATCACCTGTGCAGGATCCCCCCCATCAAGATACTGAACAGCCTTGTCACTACAAGGATCCCTCCTGTTGCCCCTGGTATAACCACATTTACCCCTGACTACTGCCCCTGTCCCTGACCCCCAGCAATCATTAATTTGTTCTACATTTCTAAAACTTTGTCACTGCAAAAATATTATATAAATGGGGTCATACAGTGTGGGTAAAATTGTAACATTTCCAGAATATCTCGCCAGACTTTAGTACATCTGAGTATCAGTAGGCATTCAGATGTGGAAAGAAGTATGGCTTTAGTGCATTTGCATCATTCCTCAGGAGTGGAGAGAAGTTCATCTCCATATGAATGGGTAATTACCTGGGCCAGGAGGGCTTATCTGTACCCAAGAGGGGAGGGGAGGGGTGGTTTTGGGCTTCTGCTGGAGCTGGAGAGAAACGGCCCCAGACTGCAGTTTGTGAGCAATAAACAGATTTTTAACTTTATTTCTCCCTTTGACTGATTTCAGTTTTTAGAGGTATTTTGCCCCGGGATTTCCTCTCCCCGGACTTAGATACAGTATAAAACCTTTTGGGATTGGCTTTTTTCACTCAGCATAATTCTCTGAAGATTCATCTAGGTTGTTGTATGTATCAATAGTTTCTTCCTTTTTATTGCTAAGTAGTATTCCATAGTATGAAATACTACCTGGCATGGAAGTCCATAGTATGGAATACCAGTCTGTTTAACCATTTGTCTGTTTTATAGTTTTAGGCTATTATAAATAAAGGTGCTGTAAACATACAGGTTTCTGGGTGGACCTAAGTTTTCATTTGTCTGGGATAAATGCCTAAAAGTATTGGTGAATGTTATGGTAGTTGCATATTTAATTTTTTAAGAAACTGATAAACCGTTTTCCAGAGTGCCTGTACAATTTTACACTCTCACCAGCAATGTATGAATGATCCAGTTTCTCTGCATCCTCTTCAGCATTTGGTGTTGTCACTATCTTTAATTGTTAGCCATTCAGATATGTATATAGTGATACCTCATTGTGGTCTCAATTTGTATTTCCCTAATGGCTTATAACATTCAAAGTTTTTTCATGTGCCTATTTGCCATCTGTTTATGCTTCCCTCAGTGAAGTTTCCCCTCATGTCTTTTGCCTGTTTTCTAATCAGATTGTTTTCTTAACTGTTGGGTTTTGAGAGGTTTTATAAAAATATATTCTAGATAATAGTCCTTTTGAGACAGGGACCGTGGGTGTAGTCAGAGTAGGGTGAGGGCCTCCAGAAAAAGCAAGGCAGAATATTTGCAGTCAGAGCAATGTAACTACATGCAAGGAAACCCCCTACCAAAACTCTGTGTTAAACATTAAGCTCTAGAGTCATTCTTCAGTAAGATCAGTTAATGTTCCCCAGATAAAGAAGAGTAGCACATGTTTTTATTATGCTAATCATTTGTAATCCTGTGTAAGATTGACTTTAGCATGCTAAAAGGCCCAGGCCTATGTGCTGTCTTTCCTCTTTCAGATCTGATGGGGTGATTTTACAAACTGGGCAACTAATTTAGCATGCAGACCCAGCTGTAAACAACATATTAAAAGGCAAAAAAGAGTCTACCTTAAAGATAAGATTGCATTTTAACACCCAAGAAGTTTAAGAAGTAAGAATTTTAACTTACTCTTTAGCAAACAGACAATACCTCGGCCCACGTTGGGGACTGGGCAGGCTGCCTTTTTATATGCTCCTAGACCAAGATGCCGGTATCCCAGAGAGAAATCAAGGCAGGAAATTCCTTATGTTAAGTTACTTGTAAATATTCTAGGACCGCTTAATAAGTCCACACCCCTAAGCTTTTCTCATGTTCTCGAAAAACCCTCATCTGCCTATAAAACCCCCTCGACAATGCACCACCCCGGGCTCTCTTGTCCCATCCTGGCGTGAGCCAGGAGCTCTTTCCTCTCACTTTATTTCTAAATAAAAGCCTGTACCTTGCTCTCCTACCTTTAGTGTTGGTGACGCTTATTCTTCGGCTTTGTGAACAAGAACCCCAGCATCACTTTGTTAACTACGTAGTTTGCAAATATTTTCTCACAGGTTGTAGCTTGTCTTTTCTTCTTCTTCACATAGACTTTCACAAAGCAAAAGTTTTTAATTTTGATGAGGTCCAATTAGTTAATATTTCCTTTTATGGTGCATGCTTTTAGCTTCAAGTCTAAGAATTCTTTGCCTATCCCTAGATCCTGAAGATCTTCTCCTACGTTTTTTTTCTAAATGTGCACTCTACAAAAGCCTTTTATTAATTTCAGAGGGATCACATTGGAGCTTAATGGAAGACAGGCAGTAAGTGAGAATTTAATAAGAATGCTATATTAGTGTGCTCAGGCTGCCATAACAAAATACCACAGACTAGGTGACTTAGACAACTGAAATTTATTTTCTCAGAGTTTTGGAGGCTGGAAGTCAAAGATCAAGGTGCCATCAGGGTTGGTTTCTAGTGAGGCCTCTTTTCCTGGAGCTCCTTCCCAGTCTCCTCTCCCTGCTTTCAGTCTCTTCAGAACTGACCTTCTAGGTTGAATTGTTTAGAGCAGCTCTGTCCATAAAATACAATGCAAACCACATATATAATTTTCAATTTTCTAGCAGCCATATTTTTAAAAGTAAAAAGAAACGTGAAACAAATTGTAATAAAATATTTTATTTAGCCAGTATATCCAAAATATTATCATTTCAACTTGAAATTCTGAATTTTAAAAATTGCCCCAGGTGGTTCTTCATTCAAAAGACTTGGGAAATATGTACTGTTAGTTGCCTCAAGAGGCTAGAAGTTTCTCTGAGAAGTGGGGGCTAAAAGAGGGTCTATATCCAGGCTAATCCCTGGGCTTCTCCATGGTGGTTCTGTGCCCTGGGAGTCAGTGCAGCCATGTGAGAATGACAAGTTTCAATTTTCACCCAACTTGACCACCTCCCTAAGGCCCCTTCTAAATAAGCCTGTGATTCTAGTTAACACCCTAAAAGCTAAGAATAGGGACTTACTCCCTCATCAACACCAACTATCTATCTATCTTATCAACAGAGGAGCTCTGGGGTCAGAAATCTCTTGTGTTTGAGTCTTGTCTCTGTGCCTCTTATTAACTCTGTGGCCTTGGGCAAGTTATCTCAACTTCTGAGATCCTCTTTTCATATCTGTAAAATGGGGATGATGACAGTACTTGCCTACCACTTTTAGGATGAGGATTAAATGACTGAAGTATTTAAAATGTGAGAAGGTTGAAAAACACAGTAGCATACATTATGTGCTCCATAATTGGTGACCATTATTAAGCACAGACCTCTCTAAAGGACTGATAGCTTTCATACACTTCGAATTCTGATGTGTAACATATCTAAGGCTTAGCACAAAACTTTCAGTCCACATGTGGGTTTCCACTCCAAGGCCAGAATAAAATTAAAACCCTTCCTGTCTTAGCATCTATTTGCACTCTAAATTTTGGATATGGGCTATTCAAATGAAATTCTTCTTGTACAATAGTCCCTTCTTCTATTTCCATGGGTTGACCAAAGTCTGCAGATCTTTTAGCATCCTCACCGAACACACCCACTTTCCATTCTACCTACAATTCACAACACTTTGCTTCTGTTGTTCTAAGTGATTTTCCTCTGGAGCATACATAAATAATTTTAAACAATGGTCATGGAAACTACTTTTACCCTTAGAAAAAGAAATGTGTTTAGCTGGAGTCCACCCACATCCCCACTGAGCTAAATGCCCTTGTTACAGTGGAGGGAGGACTTTAGAGAAAGGAGGAAATAAAGAACAGAAAATCCAAGCTGGGAAATACTTAGAAAAGACTCAACACAATCTTTCTTAAATCTTGTACCTGAGGAAACGGGCCCAGAAACATTGGCAGCACAAGCTTCCAGTGTGTTCCCCAAATACCTGAATATGAACTCTGAGTGGGATCCAGAATTTAGGGAGTTAAGTGTAGTTTAGGGTGGTGGGAATAGTTGTGGGAAGGATATTCTTTCTAATTCATCCAGCCAGATTTCCCAGAAATAACCTGTGGATAGCTAAGTGTGGTGAAATGTTGATGGGCTACATGATAATACCAGTTCTGACCAACCATCCTAGTTAGCCTGGGTCTCAGGAGTTTCCCAGGACATGGGGCTTTCACTGCTAAAACAGGAAGATCATGGGCAAATTGGATGGTTAGTCGCTCGACCTATCACTGACTTTCTGGGCAGTGAAGTTTTGGCCACAGTTATGAAGCTTTTCCAACCAACTAGGCACCATTGGTAAAGTGGGGACAAACAGGACCTCAAACGATGCTCCTCGGAAAGGAGAAGGGAACTGCCGAGCACATAATCCTCCTTGAGGCCATCCATAGATACAGGGGTAAGGGAAGAAACAAGTGCTCTGCCTTTGCCTGGTTCACAGGCTTCCACCCAGAAGTGGGGTGGCCTGGAGACAGAATAGTCTTTAACTTAGCATGGAGAAACTTGAAGCTTCTTGCTCATGTAGGGAATTCAAATAGAATTACCCAGGGAGTTCATTCAAAATGCAAACTCAGCCCCTACCTTAAGAAATTCCCATTTAAAAGGTCATGGCCTTTACTGGATTACTGTCTAACCCCATACACAAAAGTAAACTCAAATGGATCAAAGACCTGAATGTAAGTCATGAAACCATAAAGCTCTTAGAAGACAACATAGGCAAAAATCTCCTGAATATAAGCATGAGCATCTTCTTCCTGAATGCATCTCCTTGAGCAAGGGAAACAAAATCAAAAATGAACACATGGGACTACATCAAACTAAAAAGTTTCTGTACGGCAAAGGACACCATCAACAGAACAAAATGGTATCCTACAGTATGGGAGAATATATTTGTAAATGACATATCTGACAAGGTGTTAACATCCAAAATATATAAAGAACTTACATGCCTCAACACCAAAAAAACAAATAACCCAATTAAAAAATGGGCAGAGGATATGAAGAGACAGTTCTCCAAAGAAGAAATTCAGATGGCCAACAGACACATGAAAAGATGCTCCACATCACTAATCATCAGGGAAATGCAAATTAAAACTGCAATGAGATATCGCCTCACACCAGTAAGGATGGCCAGCATCCAAAAGACTAAGAACAACAAATGCTGGCGAGGATGCAGAGAAAGGGGAACCCTCCTACACTGCTGGTGGGAATGTAAACTAGTTCAAGCATTTTGGAAAGCAGTATGGAGGTTCCTCAAAAAACTCAAAATAGAAATACCATTTGACCCAGGAATCCCACTCCTAGGAATTTACCCTAAGAATGTAGGATCCCAGTTTCAAAAAGACATATGCACCCCTATGTTTATCACAGCACTATTTACAATAGCCAAGAAATGGAAGCAACATAAGTGTTCGTCAGTAGATGAATGGATAAGGAAGATGTGGTACATATACACAATGGAGTATTATTCAGTCCTAAGAAGAAAACAAATCCTACCATTTGCAACAACATGGATGGAGCTAGAGTGTATTACGTTCAGTGAAATAAGCCAGGTGGAAAAAGACAAGTACCAAATGATTTCACTCATCTGTGGAGCATAAGAACAAAGCAAAAACTGAAGGAACAAAACGGCAGCAGACTCACAGAACCCAAGAATGGACTAACAGTTGCCAAAGGGAAAGGGACTGGGGAGGGTGGGTGGGAAGGGAGGGAGAAGGGGAATAAGGGGCATTACGATTAGCAGACATAATGTAGGGCGGGGCACAGGGAAAGCAGTATAGCACAGAGAAGACAAATAGTGACTCTATAGCATCTTACTATGCTGATGGACAGTGACTGTAAGAGGGTATGTGGTGGGGACTTGATAATGGGGGGAATCTAGTAACCACAATGTTGCCCATGTGATTTTACATTAATGATACC
Organism: Phataginus tricuspis; assembly: GCA_029783875.1. Classification (NCBI taxonomy): domain Eukaryota; kingdom Metazoa; phylum Chordata; class Mammalia; order Pholidota; family Manidae; genus Phataginus; species Phataginus tricuspis. Next base: position 32,810,598 of record JAQQAC010016209.1, read on the forward strand.
AAAATAAAATTTAAGAAAAGGTCTTGACCTTTTAACAGGTCATTCCGGGCTACATTCTGAGAAACATTGAACAGACCTGTCTGCCAGTAGTTTGGTCTATTAAAGTTTTCCTGACCAAAGGATGAGCTGACTCAAAGAGACTCAGCAGAACTGGTAGGTGATGGTAAAGTTTCAAAAACAGCAGGTCCACATAGTTTCAAAAGTGAATTCTAGCAAATCTCTAAGGATCAGATTATCCAGTTCCAGACCATAGGCAAAGAAGGATATACAATTCTATTAAGCAAGATAACAGTGAAATCAAACCTAGCAAAAATAACACACAAAATACAACTGCAAACCAATCTCACCCATGAATAACAATGTAAAAATCTGAAATAAAATATTGGCAAACAAAATTTAGCATCATATTAAAAGAATAAATTACTGCCACCAAATGGGATTTATAGTAAGAGTGCAAGGGTGGTTCTGTGTGCAGGATTTTATTGCTATGATACACGATATTAATAGAGCAAAAGAAAAAAATCACATGCCCATTTTTGTAGATCATATAATAGCATTCAACAGAAAACATCTACTCTTAATGTTTTGTTTTAAATGCCCATTCTGGGCATTATCTGATCTACCAAACCATAAAGTTGGACATGCATGGCAGTTTTCCATTATAAAACAGAAGTGGAAATATGAGACCAGGCCCAAGCCCATCAGGAAAGCAAGAGAAAACTGCACAACCAGGTGGCTCAGACTCCATGGAACCTACTCTTACTGCTACTCTGCCTCTCGTTCAGTTATACATGTGACCTCATGGCCTCCATTCAGTATGACCTGTTATCAGAGAAGGATGGAGCCTGGGCCCAATTCCCAAAAAGGTCTGCATGTTCTGCTGGTACCGGCCAGAAGTGGATGACTGCTGCCCTACAGCCCCCTTTGGGAGTGGCCCTGAAAATGCTGATGAAGGAAAATCCTCCTAGGAGGCAGAGCACTTGGTTGTTTACTTTGTTGGGACTGAGATGGCCAGGTGACTGGATCCACACTGTCTTGTAGGCAGTAACAGTTGGATTTTCCAATTGGTCAGGGACTTGGAAAGAAGAATATTGCAATATTAGTGACAAGTGTGTCTGGAAGGCAAGTATGTGGATGGACCTCTGTGACTCAGCCCAAAATATGAAAGTTTCATGTCCATGTAAATGCCCACCAGAGGGCATCTACTACAGAGGAGGCTCTCAGTAATTAGCTGGGTGGGATGACCTATCTCTGAATGTCAGCTAGCCTCTTCCTCCAGCACCCTGGTGCTTCCTCAAGGATCTCGTGAACTCAATGTCATGGCATCCATAACACATGCTACTTACTAGGCCCGCTACTGGATGCCTGACCAGCCAGCAGCAGAGGTCATCTCTGACTCTTTGGTATGGCACCATTCTCTGAGGTGTCCAGGCTTGTGGAGCAAGCATGAATAGGACTTGAAGTCTGGAATCAGCCTGGCCCAGCTGAGCTCAGCTGAAATCAGCTGAACTACAACCAATGCACAGACCTGTGAGCAACAAATTAAGCCACTGAAGTTATGGTACTGTTTGTTATGCAGCAGAAACCTAATATTGTCCTTTTATGAATCCTCATTGAATCATCCTAATTTGATTGTGCCACCTGTGGTCTGAATCACTGTCTTTTTGCAGATAACTCAGGATATATAGATCTCCAGTTCACACCTCTCCTCTCCATCCCAGCCCCATGTACAGGCCTGGTCTGTTAGATACCTACTCTTGGATATCACAGTCACCTCATCTACATTCCTCTGTCACAAACCTGGTCCTCTTTCAGTGGTCTTCATCTCACTCAGCAGCACCACCCACTGAAGAAACCTGAGAAGTCTCCTTGTCACCCATCTCCCTGTCACCCCTGTATTCAATCACCAACTTATATTGATCCAGCCTCCTGAACAGATCTCAAATCTGGCCTCTTCTCTTTACCACTACCAGCAGCAGCACCCTAGCCCAAGCCACCAATATCCCTCACCTAAAATAACCTCCCCAACTAGCCCCTCTCTGGTTGGTTCTCCATTCCACGGTCAAAATGATCTTTTAAAAAATTCTGTTTCAATCATGTCCATGCCCCAAGTGAAGCCTCTAATGGCTTCCCATTGCTGTTAGGATAAAGACCAGAATATTTGACATTGACTTCAAGGCTTCATGTGGTATGACTGCTGCTCCCCTGCTTTATCTCCCCCTCTCTGCTCTATTTGCTATAAATGGCCACTGGCCCCCTTTAGTTGCTATGTGCCATCTTACTGCCAGCTATTCCCTCCCCCCACAAAGTTCTTTCTCCCCTCTTTGCCTTATTAACACCCACTCATGTTTCACATCTAAACCCAAGCATTACCTCTTCACAGAAGCCCTCTCTCACCTCCCTAAATCTGGCTCATAGCATGGTATAGTTTACATTTGTATGATTGCTTGATTAATATTGGTCACCCTCCCCCCTCACCCTCTATAAGGTGATCTTCAAGGGGACAGAGGCTATGTCTGGGTTTGGTCATCACTATATTCCCAGAGCAGAGGTTGGCACACCCAGGGCACTTGGCACCTATTTATTAAATTAATAACTTGGTAAATCAGGTGTTGAGCTGGAACTTCTCTAGAGTTTATGTCAGCTCTAACCATCTGGGCTTCCTCTTCAGGTTCAGCCTGTAGGATAAGAGGGGTCATGGGGAAAGCAGCCAACTGGGGTGAATTAGCAGCCTCCATGCCATCAAAGCCATTGGTTAAAATTCGAGGAGGCCCTTTCCTACTTCAGAGATCCTGCTAAGAACAATGTGGCAGGCGCCAGCACTTGACTGTCCAGACAAATCTCAAGGAATGTTGACACAAGCTAGAAAACCAAATGCCAGAAATCCTGGGATAGAGCCTTTTGCCAGGAGGTTCCCTGCCTTGTTTTGCTGAGCCGAGAGAGAGAGATGGCTCTAAATGCCACTGATTAATCACCACGAGTGATACTCAGCCATTCCAATGCTCTGCTTCTTCTTCTTGTCAAGTCTTCACCGCCTCATCCCCCTACCCCTTCTAGAAAGACTTCAAGTAACTGCTATCTTGAAACTTACTCAGATGGTTGTTGGCTTGGCTGATGCCCACATATGTCTTTTCCCATACTGAGGTGTTGGGGAAGGAGGGAGGGATAAGTTAACTCTTAGCTTTTGCATTGTATGATTCTGTTATTCTAAATGCTGAGGATTCCTTTCCTTTTCAAAGAGTGAACTAATTACATTTTGACAGCATGACTTGGATTCCATCCAGAGGAAAGAGGTAGGGAATTCTAGGTACATGAGTCATCCTGCCATAAGGGGTGCAGGCAGTTCTTCAGTCCTTATCCCACAGCAAGACTCTTTCTCAAGGTCAGATAGTGTTCTGAATCCATACTCGTGAGGCAGCCCTCCATTTCCAACAAAGCTTCTCCCAAGGCCTAGGAAGAGGGGCTTGGACAAGGGACCTGGACAATTTGGCCCTTCGAAAGAGGTGTTGCTCTGGTTGTGAATTAAAAATCCAACATCCTGTGGGAGGCAGGAAAGAGGAGTGAGTGCATGGCTGGGCCCTGAGTTTGCCCAGTAGAAAAAAGGTATGTCTATTCTTAAGATGGAGTACTCTACAACAGTTAAAGCAAACGACCCAGAGCCACACTATCAACATGGACTAATTTTTAAAACATAATGTTGGAGGCAAAAAGCATATTGCAAAGGGATACATAGTGTGCTGGCATTTATAAAATGTTAAAATATTCAAAAATATAAGTTATTTAGTTTAAATCTATATATACCTAATGATTTTAATAGGATACAACTTACATAGGATTTATAATATGTATATATATGTGATTTGTATGTAATAAGAATATGAAAATTCACATGGAAATGATAACATCGAATTTACGGTTGTCTTGGGAGTAGAGGAATGAGAGTGGGAAGGGATACACAGAGGGCTCCAAGTCTATCTGAAATGTTTTATACCTTAAGCTGGGCGTTTGTTATATTGTTCTGTATACGTTTGCTATATCTGAGATATTCCATAACAATTTTTAGAAAGCAGAAAGAAAGTTTAGGTTTCAGGGGTCTTGAGTATAAAGTTAAACCACTGACTTGTGTACTGCCTGGGACAGTCCCTCAGTTTTGATCACCCAAGTTACCAATGTCCCAGGAACAAAATCACCCCTGTGTCCAGGGACTTTCCTCTCGATTGCAGCTGAAGCTATAAATACTCCCACCTCCGCTGCTGCATCAGTGCTGGGCCTGCCCCCACTCCCTTTCCCTTCTTCTTTCTGTTGCTGCTGGGAAGCCCCTGCCTATGCTCACAGCCTTCTGGACATCTTCCAACTCCTTTTCCTGCCCTGTACACTCCAGTCCCCCACATTGTAGGAACTCCCACTGCTGACTGCAGATTGGAGTAGGGAGGAGACCAGGCAAGCTGCATTTCTGTTCTCCCAAGTTGGAACATAGTGTGGATTTTTACCAGGAAATAACACTTGACCCAATACCTCATTGCCTGATCATCATTAATACTAGAGTCCCACTGCATTATGGGTGACATGGGCCCCAGCGGCCTGCCTGAGAACCAACGTCATTCATAGCGAACTGAGGAAAATTTGTTCTGAATTCTAAGACAGATTTTCCAGCAAACTTTTGGAACAACACCAATTTTTAAATTGTCAGTTCCCTATAAAGCCCTAGGGGGCCCAGCTAAGTTTTCCTTGGCTAAAAGGAATGAATCCAAGGAACCAATACTGGTAAGAAGTGAAGTAAGACAGGGAACTTCAGGGGAACTCCAAAAGAATTTCTTCCTGGGGAAGAAAATTACATCATGGCTCACCTGCCCAGCTTTAGAGTGTCCACGTTCTATTGAAAAAGCCTTTTTGTCTCTGCATCCCCACATTTTTAATATGAACAGTATAACAAACTCAAGTGAAATCTGATAATTTGCCACACAATGTGATTTCTAATTGCTTGAATAATACTGCACAATGGAGTAATTTCCTCCCCAGTAAAAATGATTTCTCTTTGCCTGAGTGATAATATCCTGTTGAAATATAATACTGTTCCAGACAGTGACTGCATAATGTCTGGAGTTTTTTTTTTTAATATAACCTTTAAATGCTAAGCATTAGGAACAAGGCAGTAGCAAGCGATAAAACATGTTCCCAGATGAAGAGAAGAATTCTTTGGGTCTATGTTGGAATCTTCTAATTACCCAATGTCCTTGGATAAAATAGTGAGCCAATAAATTTACAATCACAGACAGTCTTTGCTCTGTTCCTTTAGAGAAGATCAGTTGTGTGACAAGAATGGAAATGGATTTTTCCACAGAGCTGGTGTGCAATGTAATATCTGTATTTTGACAGGCACAAACACCATGTTAATTTTAATGCACCAATTTAATCTTCATTATGTGCATCACCAGACCCATAAAAACAGATTTTTCTTCAGAAAATGAAATTGCAAGACATTTTGTTGTCCAGTGACCTATGTGCCCACAGGTGTGTGGAGCTTTAGGAGCTCTTTAGGAATGCAGAAGAAAGAGAAGATGTGGTCCCTGTTCTCAAGGAGCTTAGAACACAGGCAATTCTTAGAAGTTCAGAGCGGAAAGGAACACATCAAAGAGGAGAAAAGTGAGGCCTAATGAGAGAAAATGATGTTCCCAAAGTTACACAGCCATGGAATGGAATTGTTCAGATGAAAACCAGGTGTCTAGAACTGGAGCCCAACTACTAGCCTGTTCGGCAGCAGCCCTTTACAAGGCTGTGTTGAGACAGGGCCAATGCCGTGCTAGATTCGGAAGTTCTGTAGGCTGGCCGTGCTCCTCAGCACATGGTTTCCTTCATGGAGCTCGTGAGCACAGCTCTTATGATGCGGACCATACACTGTTCCTCCAACTGTGACTCCCCTTTTAGTCCCTGGTTCTGGGATTGAGGTGAGAGGGTAGGGGTTGGGGTGCTCTGCTGTTGCGGACCCTCACTGTTGAATCCACACTCTCTCCAAGAAGTCTTTTTGGATAAGACTTCAAACTGCTCCAGATTTGATAAATACCACCCCTGCGACCCTGAAACCCCACTCCTAGGTATATCCACAAGAGAAATATGTACATATATTTACCAAAGGACGTGTGTTACAATGTCCATAGTTATTCATAATAGCCCCAACCTGGAAACTACCAAAATGCCTATCAACTGTAGAATGGATAAATAGATTGTGGAATATTTACACAATGGGGTGCTGTACAGCAGTGAAATTAAAGTATCTCCAACCACATACAACAATATGATGAATCTCATAAACATAATGTTGAGCAAATGAAGCCAGGCACTAAAGGGTACATACTGAATGATTCCATTTCTATAAGGAACAAAAAGAGACAAAACTAATAATCTATGCTATCAGAGGTCAGGGTAGCTGTTCTCCTTAGTGGGTGGTAGTGACTGAAAGGGGGTACAGGGGCCTCATGGAATACTGGCAATTAATGTTCTGGTTTCATGGGGATGTTCAATTTGTGAAAATTCAAGCTGTAAATTGCTATTTTTGCATATTTATTATGTATCTTATATTTCCAAAAAGGTTAACAAAAGAAGATTCCAGTCTGACTCACTTCCCCCATGGCTCCCACACGTGGGAATGCTGTCCGATTCCAGTACAGCCCCTCTCTCCCACTCCACAGGCTATCTTAACTCAAGTTCCAGTATTGCCTCCCCCACCACAGGGAACACAGAGCAGCCTCTGGCAGGGGTTGCTTTAGTACCCACCCTCATGAGGTTGGAGGTTGGGGGCAGGAGGAGGGGTACTCAGAGCATGGCCACAGTCTTAAACAGAGAATCCTCTCTACAAATCTTCGTCCCCTTTCCCCTGTCTTGATGTCTTTATAATCACAGTTGTTGAGGGCATTTGAGAATCTTAGAGCATGTGTTTTGTAAAGTCTGCCTCTGTGCCCCTGTTCACACTCATTTTGGAATATGATACCTCTCGTATTGGCATAAAACAGCGTCAGGAAGGTCCACTTTGAATATCTTGTTATGTAGTAAATAATAAGTTCATTCACAATAATGACTTACTACATTCACATAGTGCTTGGAGTTTAAAAGAGAATTCAGATCTATTACCTTGCTTAATTTTCAGTTAACCTACGAGGTAGATGTTTTCATTACTCTCATGTTACAAGTGACAGCATATATCCTTTTAAAGCCTTGTGCTAGGCATTTCACATGGCTATTTTATTTGATTTTTACAAGAGCCATCAGAAGCATGGAGTCCAAAGAGGTGAGATAAACGATCTCCAAATCAAGTAGTATATTTGGTGAGGTGACATGCCCTGCCTGAGGTCACACAGGTACTGTATGAGGACAGTGGGACCCCAGGTCAGGGGTTCTGACTCCAGATTTGCTCTCTTTCCCCACATCAAGGGAAGGCTGTGGTGGAAATGTACCAAAGCAGAGAAAAAAGAGTCCAGGAAACTTCTACACTGTTTTGAGGATGAGAACTTTGGAAAAGTTGGGCTTGGATTTGAATGGCAAATCTACCACTTGTTTGGAGTTCAGTTATTTCATCTCCTCAGACCTTTGGGTGATGATATCTACTTCTGATGGTTATTTTTTTCTTTTCTTTTCTTTTCTTTTCTTTTATTAAGGTCTCATTGATATACAATCTTATGCTCAGGTTTTGCATGAGCAACATTGTGGTTACTACATTCCCCCCTATTATCAGGTCCCCACCACATACCCCATTACAGTCACTATCCATGCTTCTGATGGTTCTTATGAAATCAAATAAAATAGCCATATGAAATATCTAGCACAAGGCTTTTAAAGGATATTGGTTTCCTTCTTCCTTTGTACAAAAGCCCTCCAGTCTAAGGAAGAGTAGATGGGGAGAGACAAGAAACATTAACAAAGGAGGAAGTCCTGCATAGCTGGTGTGGATCATGCAGCATTTTGGGTAGAGTGAGACTACAAAACGTCATCAAACCAGGGCAGAATTTATTCCTCCATAACCCTGTTTAGTCTGTTTAATATTTGGAATGAACAATTTCAGTGAACTTGAAACCACAGGTAAGGTTTTCCATGTCAAAGCTGGAAATTATTCTATGAATCAGGAAAACCAACCAAGGGATTTTCCTCCATCTTTACCTCTTTTTAAGCTTTTCTAGCACTGTTTTTTATTTGTAGTATTTCAGAATTACCGAATATGTTGGTTACTACCCAAATACATTTATCTTTCTAGAATCACCTTTTATGGCTATGTACTCAGGGAAGGTATTTCCTCCTACTTTGAAACAATTAGGGTGATTTCATTCTTTTTGTCTGTGATGGGTTTAGGCATGGGCATATGATCCAAACTTTGTCAATGAAATCTAAGCGAAGTCTTCTGGGGGGAATTTGGGGAACGTTTACTCACTCTTAGAAAGGAACACAAGACAGGAAACACCTCCCCTTTTTTGCTCCCCCTCACAATGCTATTTTGTGAGGATACAATGCCTGAAGCAGCTGCAGCCATCTTGTGATCATGAGGCACAAATGTGAAGATAAAACCCAGCATACTAAAGATAGGAAAACACCCAATTCCACTGAATTAGATAACTCTGGAACCACCTACTTCCAAACATGTTATATGAATTAATAAATGCCATTATTTTTAAGCCAATTTTAGCCAAGTAGTGTCTCTTTACAATCAAAAGCATTCTAACCAAAACGGCACACATTACAGTACTGTATTGTGCTTTATAACATTATTAATACTCATTTATTAGATGATGTAGCCAAACAGATACCATCAGAGGAGAGAGAATACATGGTTCTAGTGCAGGAAAAGATAAATGAGGTACTAGAAATAGAGTGGCCAAAATAGATGGCCAAAAATGAATGGAAAGATGGAAGGAATTCCCTTCACCAGATTGGAGATGGAACTAAAAGAAAGCTGTAAGTATTCTACAGCAAAGCTAAGCTACATGCAATACGTTTCCTCTCACGTAATGAGTTGAATGTACATTTTATGGATTAGATTTCCTCCACAGAAGAAGTTTTACTCTCAATACACAATCTCAAACTAGAAAAAACAAACAATACTTAAGCATTAAAGAACAATCAACAGTGTTTCTGATATTTAGTGCTACTGAAATTCGCTGTTTGGTTATCTTTTTCATTTTTTTTTCTCTTTAATGGGCCAGATAACTGGGGTGGAATTGTTTTTTTAAGAGTCTTAGATTTATTGGGTGATTGATCACTGTGCCAGACATGTGCTAGGGACTGTTTAAACATCGTCTGTATTAATCCTTATGGCAACTGTGGCAGATACTTAGTTGCCCATGTGATATCTAGCTTGCTCTTTTCCCTTACCCCTCTCATGCTGCCTGGGTTAGACAGCAGATCCCCTCCCTCCCTCTGAGTGGGGAGAGGATAGCATGGCAATAGCCCTCTCCAAAGAATTTTCTTCACAAATCCTCCTTCTTTATGTGGTTCTGTTTTTTTTTTTTTTCAGTGTGACTATGTGCCCATGTAAAAATATCATCTTTCCAGATTCCTTTGTTGGGGGAAGCCTGTGACAGTCTTGGACATCGAAAAGTAAGCAAAATTGCTGTTTGGACTGTTCAGGAAAGCTTTTTAAAAAAAACTGAAAGGAGCACCAAAATATGTAAAGTTTGTATTTGCCTTCTAGTAATGTCCAAAGAGAGGGTATGCACTACACAGATCTGTGTTTATAAGAAAAAACTGGACTATTTAGAACTCTAGTACCCAATTTTCATGGGCATACATCTAGGCAGACCTATATATACAAATTTTGCAAGTGCTTTTGACATAACTGTAAAATCTGACAATAAATAGGTAAGACCAAATTGTACCCACAGATGACTTAATATTGGTCAAAACAGTGCCTTTGCTCTTCTGGATTTACAGCACACAGCCAAGACACACAGGGCCAAGCAGAGTTTGTGAGACAGTTATACACATTTCATTTTATAATATAGACACTTTACAGTAAATAACCTGAAAGCAAGAACATTTTGGAAATAGTGCCGGGGGGTTGGTATACCACTTTATTTATCCGTAAATGGAAACTTCTTTAATTAAGCACAACATGGTCTCACTTTTATAAATTTTTCTCCAGATTTTAGTTATTTTTATTTTATCATAAATGTATTTTAATTATGATTTAAACATATGAGGGATGGTTTCACTTTTATAAACCTCATTACTTTTTAAATTGACATAATTGACATGTAACATTCTATTAGGTTCAGGTGTACAAGGGTAGCTTTTTAAAGGGGAGCTGATACAGCTAGCTTGTCTCTGCTTTTTTGCCCTTTGTCCTTTGCCCTTCTTCCTGAAATATGGATGTGATACCCAGAGGGGAGGCAGCCATCTTAGAAGCATAAATATAACCGAGTGAAAAAGCTTCGCATTTCTGCCTTCATATTATATCTGTTTCCTTTGCTGCCTTAATCTTTGGGTCAAAAAGCTTCTGCTTAGCCCTGTAGCCCTGCACATAGGCTTGTTAATCATCAAAAGGAATTTTGATCACAGCTTAAGTTTGATGCAAACAGCCTCTTACCAGAAATTCACCTCCCCCAAGGAGATAAAGAAGCATGTACAAAAATGATGACTGGATTATCAAGGACTTAGAGAAACATCATGGCCAGACTGTGTCAACAAAATGACTGGAGTCAACTAACTAAGGACAAGGAGTTTTGTCGGGGTTTTCTGGCCTCTCCCCTGCCAGTCCTGCTCACCATCAGGATTACTAGCTCTTTCTGTGACTCTCCGAGCCAGTGGAGGGAAAGGAAGGGAGGGAGAGGCACGCCCCAACAAGGCGAAGCAAGGGAGGCAAGAGCCGACTGTCCACCCATTCCACAGCCTCTGCCATCTCCGGAGACAATCAGACGCGACAGGGAGCCCAGTCAAAGCAGGAACTCATTTATTGCGGCTCAGAACACGGAATATATAGGGTGTGGTCTCTTCTGATTGGTTACACCTTATGCTAACAAGGCAACTTTCAAATTTCCAATCATGCACAGAGTTGTGCGCATGCGCAGTTGTCTCTGACGTAAGCAGTGGAACTGAGTGAGAACACTTGGCAGGAAGCTGTGGCACAGCTGAAATTCAAAGGGTTCTCAGTGGCCATCTTTGTGGCGCAGCTGAGATTCAAAGGTAGTTCCCCACATTTTCTCCCTTTTTGTTTTTGTATGAGCAAGAGATATGCCATCCTGTACTCGAGGATGTGCCTGTCTTAGGTTGTCCCCATCTTTCAGGAGATCTTACCCGTCATTGACTACCATCCTAGCATTTCCAGTAATGACATTCTCAAGAGGTCGCTTGCACCTCTCTGTAGGGCTATAAATGCCCATGAATGCTCTGGGGTATGGGGAACTCCTTCTTCAATCACTTGAGATAACATAATTACCTTTTGCTGTAATGTCTGTTGCCGTTGATATGATCTTCACCACCGCACGAGCATGAAAATAACTAATGACATTACAATTATTATACCTCCTAATAACAGCTTGGGTAGGCTAAACAAACTAGTTATTTCTTCCCATACTCTGGTAAAAAAGGAAGCAGAGGGTAAGATTACAACCTCAGTCGCATTAAGGTTCACAATATTGTGAAGGAGCATTGCAGACATTTTTAACATCTTATCATTCCATGGTCCCTTAATATTCAGAGTAATTCCTCAACATTGTAGTAGCATTAATGGTAGTAAATGTTTGACATACATGGGAAAACATAGGACTGCAAAGATGTCCTTGTTGAAGGCTTAACAGTGTCACTTCTTCAGCAGTAGTCACTGTCTGGACTATGGTAATGGTAGCAGCAGTTGCGGCCGCAGCAGATGCAGCAATGGTGAGCATGAGCAGGAGTAATAGTCCAGCCTTCATGACTCTTTTCTTCTTATGCAATCCTCAAAAGGTCAGTCCTGGAAAAGAGGGGATAGGCAGGCCCTCAAGAGGTCACCCTCTTGGGGAGAGTATATATCATGGCTTTCTTCCACTTGCTGAGTGGTCTGAGGGCAGAATTTCAAGTTCCTAGCAGGAACCCAAATTGGATTCGGTTCGCCTATAGGAAATACACATCCGAATCCTCTGCCCATACTTATCAGTGGATCTGGTCCTCACCATTGCCCAGTCAGCTGGTCTTTCCAGCGCACTTCTATTTTGGCATATGGCGTTTGATTTGTCCAGTGCCTTTGAAAGGCCATTAGAGGTTGATCTTTTGAAAAATTTAAAATATTTAATGTAAGTAGGGCCATCCGTAATTGGTCATGGGGGCTTATTCCCCCTTTTTGTTTTTGTATTAGGTCTTTTAATGTCTTATTGTGACGCTCTACTATGGCCTGGCCCTGTGGGTTGTATGGGATTCCTTTGGAGTGGCTGATATGCCACGTATTAAAAAAGTCTTGTAACACCCTGCTAGTAAAGCAGGGGCCATTATCTGTTTTTATTTGATGTGGTATGCCTAATATAGCAAAACATTGTAAAAAATGGCTCTGTGCATGTTTAGCTTTCTCTCCAGCATGGACACTAGCCCAGCAAGCATGGGAGTATGTATCAACTGAGACAAATACAAATTTTAGTTTTCCAAAGACTGCATAGTGAGTGACATCAGTCTGCCAGAGACAGTTTGGTTTCAGACCTCTTGGGTTAACTCCTGGGGATTGCAGGGGTGGAACTTGCAGGAATGGTAAACAGGATTTACAGGTCCTAATGATTTTCTTTAAGTCCTTGATGGGAATATGGGGGAATTTGTGATGAAGCCCCCTCCAGTTAAGGTGAGTAAGGTCATGGAGGTCTTGGGCTCGTTGGAGGTCTAGAGTCTGCTGTGCAGATATGGTCTGAACAGCAGAGGACGCCAATTGATCAGCCATCAGTTTCCCCCGGGAGAGGAGTTCAGGTAAGCCTTGCTTCCAGTATTTCAAAGGGAGTCACGGTCTGGACCTTTTTGCTGGACACATGTAACCCCCCTTGTTTCAAGAGGGTTTGGAGCTTCTGGTAGGCAGAGCTCAGCAGTTGGGTAGTGGGTGCTCCCAAAATACTATCATCCATGTATGCATATAGGACCACTCCTGGCCACTGTTGAAGGGGCTGCAAAACCTGAGAGACATATCATTGGCAAAAGGCTGGGCTATTAGCCATGCCTTGTGGCAACACTGTCCATTCATATCACTCATCAGGCCCTTGAAAATTGGTGGAAGGTACAGAGAAAGCAAACTTCTCACAATCAGTGGGGTTGAGGGGAATGGAGAAAAAAACAATCTTTAATATCAATCACAATGAGGGACAAATCTTTTGGAATGGACAGAATCCAGGGCAAGCCCCTCAGGGGCGTGCCCACAGCAACCATCCGCTCATTGATCTTTCTTAAATCCTGTAACATCCTCGATTTGCCAGAGGCCTTCTGAATAACAAAAACAGGACTATTCCATGGGCTCAGGGAAGGTCTAATGTGTCACAGTTTTAATTGTTCTTGGGTAATTTCTTTAAGTCTTTGAAGCTTAGCTTGTGGTAATGGCCACTGCTCCATCCAGACTGGAGGCCCGGGGAGCCACGTAATGGCGGGCATTATCGGAGCAGTGGCCTTTAGGATTGGGGGTGTGGCTTCACTCACGAAAGGGGCATATTAGGTCTCAAAGCCTCAAAGGAAAGGCCTCCCCTATAATCACTGAATCTAGACTTCGGGTTCTTAGAACAACCAAATTGTCATTGGTATTCTTCTTCCCCCAATATGTTTTCATAAAGAATTTTAGGATTATTGGTAATGTAGACATTGGCTGCTCATAGAATGTCTTGGCCCAGCAGGTTAGCTGTCAGGCCAAAGGCAACGAGGGGTCTGACTTCCCCATGGTTGCTATCTATGTCTTCCCATTTAAGCCAGTCCTTAGTCTCCTCAGAGGTCGCATTGCCTCTGACCCCTAATAAAGGGGGTCCCGGGACTAGCCTCCAGTGGAGGGGAACTTCCTCCTTTCTAAGCACAGGTCGGTCTGCCCCAATGTCAATTAGGCAGCGGAACCTTTTTCCCGATATGAATATGTCCATCTTTGGTCTTACCCCGGTATTATGGGCACTGTCCAATGGGCCCTGGGGGAATTAGAAGAACTCCTTCCTCCTTGGGCTAATGGGGCTGGAGGTTGCCCCTCCCCTAGTTTAAAGGGTTGCTTTGGATGTCAAACTTAGACTTGCAGTCTCTCTGCCAATGGAATCCCTTCCTGCACCTAGGACAGGACGTCCTAGGTGGGTGCTGTCCCCTCCTGTTCATCAGGGAAGTCCCTTGATTGCCACTGCTATTTTTGTAGCATGGTCATTAGGGCACTCCCTCTTGAAGTGTCCCATCTGACCGCATCCAAAACAAGTTTGATTTATCCCCCCTTTGTCTGGGGTTCTGCTTCCTGGGGACTGTAAAGTGAGGGCTGCAGTCAAGGCCTCCGTTAAGGAGGCCGTTTGTGCCTGCAAGGCAGCAACCAGAGTCTGGGACTGGTGGGCTTGAGTGCCCACATCCTTGGTGGCGACTATCCACCCTTCCATGGACCTATCTTTCAGCCCTGCACAGGCCAACTTGTGGTCAGTAGTCATCCCCTCCCAAACCAACATTTTAACAAATTGATCCCGCAATGGCCCTGGGGGAAATTTACGCTGCAAGCTCTTTTCCACCCTATCTACAAAGGACGGGAGGTCCTCAGTGGGCTTTTGGGTGATTCCAGAAACTGGCAGTTCCAAGGGGCCTTCCTCCAGTTTTTTCCAGGCGGCCAACCCAAGGGCTCTTACTTGCTTCTGATAAGGGGCAGGAATGGCGGCCTGCTGGAGACCTGTAGCAAACTGGTCAGTGGTCCCTGAGAGCATCCCAAAGGTAACGGGAATTGGAGGGTTTGCAGATTGGTTTCTCTCTGCCTGGACGTGGCATTCCTCCCTAAAGAGGCACACCACTTAAGGAACAGGGGACCAGGAAGGACTGCCTTTGTCAAGCTCTTCCAATCCTGAGTAGTACAGTGCTGATGAGCTAACCCTTGGAGGATGGTCTCAGCCCACGGGGAATTAGGCCCATCCTCCGAGACTGCCTTCTTTAGTTCTTTGAGTTCTTGGGTCTCCCAGGGGTACCACGCAGCTGGCCTGTTCCCACCAGGGTTAACATTTACCGGAAATGCCTGATAAGATGGCGGCACCGGCCCATTCCAGTCAGAGTTAATGGTTGCCGGAAACGCCGGATAAGATGGCAGCGGGGCAGTGTCAGAGGGCCTCTCAGCGATATACGCTGATGGGTCGGGGCTGGCCCAGGGATCCATATCCATCCTGGGCAGGGCAGGATGGAGCTTAGGAGGTGGCCAGAGACATTCCTCATCAAAACATTCCCATTCCCTTTCCTCCGGGAGTGCAGACGTCTCCCTAGGAGTTAGTTTATCTGGTTCTTTTGGGTATTGCCTATTAGCTCCCTGTTTGCTGGGACTCCTTGTGGGACCCACCGAGCAGGGCGATAAAGATCGAGTGTTCCCGAAACATGCCTTAAGGGCTGACAGCATAGGGTACACTCCCAGAGGGGGATCTTCACCCCGGTCTATCTCTCCCTTTCTGATCAGTTGTTCGACATGGTCCCAGGTGGAATAATCAAAAGGGTTACTGACAGGGAGCCAGGGGGATACCCTCACAAAGGTCTCTCAGACTCTTTCTGCCTGGGAATCTGAGAGTTCTAACCCTCAGCTTTTAAGCATGTATCTCAGCGCTTTAAGCGCAGGTTCATCCTTAGAGGTTGCTTGTCCCATTTACCCGGGAATGCTCTTACCACGTAATCACCCACTGCTCACTCCGCCGCACTTTCGGTGCGTCAACCGAGGGATCGTTGATCTGGTCTGCGTGGCCTCTTCGGGCGTTCCTCACACGGGGCACCAGCTGTCGGGGTTTTCTAGCCTCTCCCCCGCTGGTCCTGCTCACCATCAGGATTACCAGCTCTTTCTGTGACTAGCTCTTTCTGTGACCATCCGAGCCAGCGGAGGGAAAGGATGGGAGGGAGAGGCACGACCCGACAAGGTGAAGCAAGGGAGGCAAGAGCCGACTGTCCGCCCATTCCGCAACCTCCGCTGTCCCCGGAGACAATCAGACGCTACAGGGAGCTCAGTCGAAGCAGGAACTCATTTATTGCGGCTCAGAACATGGAATATATAGGGTGTGGTCTCTTCTGATTGGTTACACCTTATGCTAACAAGGCGACTTTCAAATTTCCAATCACGCACAGAGTTGTGCGCATGCGCAGTTGTCTCTGATGTAAGCAGTGGAACTGAGTGAGAACACTCTGCGGGAAGCTGTGGCACAGCTGAAATTCAAAGGGTTCTCAGTGGCCATCTTTGTGGCGCAGCTGAGATTCAAAGGTAGTTCCCCACAGAGTTTCACAACCCTCCTCAGACCTTTGCTGATATTTAAATGTCTGAGGTTGACTGTTACCTCCTGACCTCAACTCCCTTTTGCTCCCAATTCCCTAAGATAATAGAAGCTTGACATCAACCCTGAGTTAAAACGGTGTTTTTAGGGCATTAGTCTGCCATCTTGGTCTGCTGACTTTCTGAATAGTCACTCCCCTTGTCCCAACAACTTGTCTCTTGACTTACTGACATGTCATGGGGCAAATGGCATAAGCTTGGACTCGGTAACATAAAGACAAAAGCCAAACTGACAGATGCTCGAGATGGCAGGGTAGGAAGGCAAGGCAGAAACCTCCTCCCACACACACACCAAGGAAGGAACTACAGCAAATACAACTAACTCTGAAAACAAACTGAAAACACAGAACAGACCAGCTACACCTGGGGAAGAAGAAGAGCCCACATAGAAAAATATAAAGTGGCAGAGCCGTGATCGAGTGGAAGCCTCCACCATCCCAGCCCACAGGTGGGAGGAAGAGGAACAGAGTGGGAAGGGGATAGACCCCCCCGGTACTCTGCACACCTGGCCCTGTAAATCTGCTCTGGGAACACGAGTTCACATTGCACTGGGTTCTGGTGATTAGAAGGCCTGGACACCAGGGACACTTGGAACAGTCTGGGAGGATGAGACACAAGCCACTGCCTGTGGAGGACAGACACACTCCACTGGTCCTGCTGAGACCCAACACATAGACAGCAGTTTGGAAGACTTGCCAGCAGTGGGAGGGGAGTCAGAGGGGAAAGGGCTGGATAGAGCTATCTCTGCAGGAGAAAGGAGGGGTGGATGATACCTCCCAAGCACTCTCTTAACCCAATAGGTGTGGCATTCTCAGGAGCTCCAGACACTCCATCCTCCTCACTGTTGGCTCAGCCCCGAGGCAGTTCCCCGTGCACACCAATATGCCAACTCACTCGGACCAGCAGTATCAGCCTTTGCTACCTAGTGGGCAGAGAGACTCTCGTAGTTTTCATGGCCCTGTTTCAGCCCAACTGGGGAGGCGTCTGCAGAAGTCACCTCCAAGAGTTCCTTCCTCCCCACAGGTGGCTAAGCCCAGTGCTGTGTGCCTCACTGCTGCTGGGGGCACCTGTGTAACTCACTGCAGCAGTTGGGTGTTGCCTCAGCCAATGGTGCAGCCTCCCACCACACACATGGCACTGCCTCTATGAGCCCGTGTACCCTTCCACCATGCAACTCGCCACCGCTGCTGCGCACCTGCATGCCCTCCCACCACCTGGGGCTCGCCACCACTGCTGAACACTCTGCATCTGGGCAATGTGCCACCACCAGAAGCCTGTGTACCCTGCCAATGTGCAATTTGCACTGAGACCACCCTGCGCATCCCACTAATCCAGCAGCCCCACCATTGCTGCAAGGCAGGCAGAGGGCAGCCTTGCCCACAACAATCCTAGCACAAGCCAATGTTCAGATTATGAAAGACTGGCTGGGGCAAACTGCCCACGAGAACAGACTGAGGTAAACTACTGCCGACAGAGAGACAGAAAGGTGACCCCACCCATTGTCCACCAATAGCGACTGGGGCTCCACAGCAAAGGAGAACCAGGCACTGGAAAGGAAGGGGTCCTGAGTTCCTGAGCACCACACGATGCCTTCTTCATAAAGCCATTACTCTCTAGGCCAGAAAGCATACCAGATCCATCTAATACAAAGGAGGAAACACAGAAACCCAGGCAAAATGAGGAGGCAGAGGAATATGTTCAAAACAAAACTACAGGATAAAACACCACAAAGAGAGCTAAATGAAACAGATTACCAATCTTTTTTTTTAAATAATTTATTTTGGTATCATTAATCTACAATTAAATGTGCAATATTATGGTTATTAAACTACCCCCTTCATCAGGTCCCTCCCACCAACCCCATTACAGTCACTGTCCATCAGCGGTGTGAGATGCTATAGAGTCACTACTTGTCTTCTCTGAGTTGTACAGCCCTCCCTGTGCCCCCCCCCAACATTACATCTTCTAGTCGTAATGCACCTATTTCCCCCTTATCCCTCCCTTTCCACCCATCTTCCCCAGTCCCTTTCCCTTTGGTAATTATTAGTCCGTTTTTGGGTTCTGTGAGTCTGCTGCTGTTTTGTTCCTTCAGTTTAAAAGGCCACTTTCCTATCCATGGTGTAATGTGTAGCCCATGCATCAGCCCCTCCCCCCATACCTCATACACCAAGGTCCTCATACACCTTCGAACACCAAGGTCCATGGCCACGTCCACTCCTTGGTATGGCCAGGAGACAGCATATGTGGGGCAGGAAGGAGCAATGTTTCTTCCAGCAACTGTGGCTGCAATCACTGGGGCCTTGTTTTAAATATTTCAAGACATGTGGGCAAGCTATCAACAACCTCTCTATGGGACTTTCCCCAGTTTTCCTTGGTTGCTCATTCAGCAAGCATACTGCTACAGGTAAATGCTTCACCCACTGTGTCCATCCTAATTGTTTCCATTTGTCCTTTAACAGCCTGTTATATCTTTCTATCATTCCAGCTACCTGGGGTCGATAGGGCACATGTAATCACCATACAATGTCCTGTTGTCGAGCCCGCTTTTGTACCTCCTGTCCTGTAAAATGGCTCCCTCGGTCACTGTTGACCATTAGCGGATGCCCATAACTGGCACATAAGTGCTCCAAGGCCCATTTGGTAGCTTGTTGGGTAGCCTGGCCACAGGATGGGCAAAACCCAATCCTGTAGCCATGTCCACTTCTGTGAATGCATATTTACATCCCTGATTACTGGGCAAGGGCCCTTTGTAATCTACTTGCCATACCTGTAAGGGTTCTGGAGGGTGGGGGAGCTGTCCCTCTTGCATGGGTACCCAACGACGATCCAGGTAAAAGGAAGCGCATTGAGTGCATGCTTGCACAGCTTGTTTTGCTTCAGCAAATGTCAGTGGAATGTGCCATCTCTGGGCAACTTTACACATGGTTCTAGGGCCTACATTCCCTAGTTTCTTATGCAACCATGGTTCCATGTCCATAGCGGGCAGCTCCCAAGGCATACGAGCCCTGGCCAGGGCGTCGGCCATGTCATTCCCAGGGCTTAATGCTGGGCAATATCCTGAGACGTGACATATCAGGGCATCTTCCTTTAACCCATGGGTCCAAAGGTCTTTCCACATCATTTGTCCCTAAAGTGGGCAATAGCCAATTTCCCAGTCCTGTGCTGCCCATTGAGGCAACCAGACAGTGAGGACATGAAACACAGCCCAACTCTCAGTACAGTTATCCGACCTGATTCCCTAGTCAAAATAAGCCACACCGCCTGTAATTCAGCCCATTGGCTGGATTGCCCTACCCCAGAACTCTTCCTGTAAGGGCTGAATGGCAACAGCCACCCATGTTGGTGGATGGCCCTTTGCGGATCCATCTGTATACCAGACCTCTGCTGGTGGCATCCCTGTCCCCTCCTCATAGGGGATTACCATTGGTGCTTACATGCTCAGTAAGGTGGGTGTGGGTTCGACCACAAAGATTAATGGTCCCAGGACTTGCTGCAATTCCTGTGAGGGAGGGCTTTTGGAGAATCTAGCCTGTTGCTCTAAATAGGCTCCCCACTTGGTCAGAGTGGGTGTCTGGGCAACCCCAGTCTGGGGAGCTATAGCCCAGGCTCACACCCACCCCTCAATCAGGAGAGCAGTAATGACCTGTACTGCTTGTAGTCCTGTGATTCCTTCAGTAGCCAGTAAGGCGGCATACACTGCTGCCAGCGAATAGTGAACCTCTGCTCCCTTCCACAACTGAGACCAAAACCTTATTGGGACTTTGAGGGCCTTGTGCTTTTGCCATAATCCCCACCCATACCCATCCGTGCTGGCAGACACCGTCAGCAGAAATGGTATGGAGGGTTCAGTGACTCACAGCATCTGGGCCTGAGCCACTGCTCTTTTTGTCTTAGTAAAAGCCTTTTCTACCTCTGGCGTCCAGTCCCACGTTTCCCCTCACTTTATGAGGCAATGCAGTGCCTTTAACAGCAAAGCTAAGTGAGGGATAAACATTCTCCGATACCCCAACAAGCCCACATATGTTTGTAGCTGCTTAACAGTTTCTGGGCGGGGGTACTGTTGTATTTTATCAATCACTGCTTCAGGTAACACTTTTGTCTTACCCAACCAGACAACACCCAAGAACTTGACAGAATAACCAGGCCCCTGAGCCTTGTTTTCGTTGACGGCCCATCCCCACCCCTGGAGGGCCTGGTGCAAACTGTGATCTGCAGCTTCTAGATATGGAAGAGAATCAGAAGTCAATATGATATCATCTCTATAATGAAACACTTGAACCAAGGGCAGATGGGGCCTGGTGGCCAGGTCACTAGCCACCAAGCTGTGACACAAAGTAGGACTGTGCAAGTATCCTTGTGGGAGGACCACAAACGTCCATTGGCAGCCCTCCCATGTGAAGGTGAATTGATCCTGGCTTTCTGGTGCAATGTCAATGGAAAAGAAGGCATTAGCCAAGTCCAACACAAAGTGATAAGTCCCCAAAGTCACAGTCAGTTTATCCATCGGGTCAGTAATGTTTGGTACTGCAGCATGCAGCAGGGGAGTCACTTTGTTTAGTTCCTGATAGTTCACTGTCATTCTCCAAGTGCCATCTGGCTTCTTTACAGGCCACATGGGTGAATTAAAAGGGCTGTGTGCCTGATGGGTGATGTGTGCTTCCTCCAACCACAAAATGGTTTGGCCAATTTCCTCCTGTCCACCAGGCAGTCGGTATTGTTTAATGTTCACTATATGGGTGGCTTGTGGCAACACCAAAGGTGTGTGGTGGGGGTGACCTTGCCGCACCGTTTTTACGACACACATGTGCAGCCAAAACTCCCCCCGAGTTGTTTGCATCGGTAGACCATACAGTACATCCACCCCTAAAATATATTCCACTATAAGAGACACATAGACTGTGTACTGATGTGGGGGCAAGCGTCCAATTCCCAAAGTCAGAGTCACTCATTGCACCTGCACTGTTTGTCCACCATAACCCTCTATGACTGGCGAGGGGCCCTGGAACCTGTCCAGGCTGCCATAGAGGAGAGTTGAGTCAGCACCTGTATCTACCAGCTCCAACACCTGCTGTACATTCTGTAGGGACCAGTGAATGGCAAGTTCAATAAATGGCCTCTAGTCCTCCAGTTTCCCAATATGCCGGGTACCTCAGCCCCACCCCTAGTTGGGAAGAAATCAGTCTTCCTGGTCTGCCACAGTACTTGCCTGCAACTGGTTCGGGTGCAGTGGGCGATAGCGTTGGTCTGGACACAACTGATTCCATAGCCTCATTAAGACCTCTAAAGGCTGTCCATCAAGCTTTTCATGAGTCCAACCAGCAGCCAAAAGGTCAGTCCATATCTGTCTGCGGCTTACTTTCAGTGATCCTACCACAGCCATCTCCAGCGCCATTTTCACCACTGTTGTTTTTCCTTTTCCCTTGTGCTGCTTCACTATGGTAGTTCTCACTTTGTTCGCTTGAGGTTGCTTTACTTACACATCCTCCAAGTGTGCTAACACCAACACTGCTTCATATACTGGGAGGTCAGTATATGGTGCTAGCAACATGGTGACAGTTCCAAAGGTACCTGCAGGACCATTGGCTAGAACAAGATCTTTCATATGAGACATTAACAGTTCCTCATTTGGGCTGTGGTAATGGGGAGCAAACATCATCATGAGCACCAACTCCAGATATGTGCTCCACTTTGTTATGTGTTCTGGCTTGTCCCCTGGGGTATCCCACACCACCTTTGCTGCAGCCATTAACCAATTTATCAGGGTCGTATTGCCATTGTGTGGGTCTGTGCGCCTAGCACCCTGCAATATGTGCCACATAGAGGGCATAGCTGTTATACTAGAAAGTTGCAACACCTCAGAGGGTGAGAGCCCGGTATTCTCAGTGCCCTCATGCCACAGCCACAACAGCCAGGCAGGCACACGTTCCCCCAAATGTTGCGTACAGTGCTTGGCCAAATCCCGCAATTCCGTGGCCATATATGTTGTGTACGTTGTTTGCTGGGTAGCTATCAGGTGGCCACCTGGCTGCCCCCTTGCAGCTACAGGTTATTCTATCTCTACGCCTTGCCACACGGTGAGCTGAGCGTGCAAAACCAATGGTGCTGTGCCGCACTCAGGGCTTTTGGCCTGCTATGACGGGACAGTACTCACCGATCCCCAAAACATATGTTTGGTGGCTGCCAGCCATTGCTCCAAGTCTCCTTCCTTCTGCTGTAGACTCTGCACTTGCTGCTGCAACTCTGCAGTTTCACGAGCAGCAATGTGGATGACCATCAGGAACATCCACACCACTCACCCAGCTGATTCCTGGTGGGCTGGAGGAACTAGGGACTCTAGCATTTCCAACGTCGTCTGTATGGCCTCTGGTGTTGGCTGTATGGACTCCCAATCCTCTGGCACCACCCAAGCAGTCAAGTACATTGCCACCTGGTACCAAATAGAGTCTGGGGGCACATCTCCTCCACCCACCCCTCCACGGCCAGGGAAGCCAAAGGAACATTGATCTCATGACCACTTACCTCATCATGCTCACAGCACCAAGTGTCAGGGTTGGGGGGTTGCTGTTGAGGTCTTGGGGTGATGCAAAGAGCAAAGAAGGAGGCAAGAGTCATCATGGAGGGTGCTCAAGAAGCCACTTTATTCTGCATAAAGCTGTACTTCTTATACTACTCTACTGCTAATTCATGGTTACATAAGTATTGAAGATGCACATGCATGTGGTCTTCATGGCCAGGTGTCCGGCCTTCAAGGCCCTTATCTAGCTCCTTACTCATGGGTACAACACGCTGTGTTTTCAAGGTTTCTCAAGGCCAGTCATATCCCGGGTGAACAGTAGGGAAAGTAGGGGGGAGGGTCCTTCCCTACATCCACCCACACTTTTACAAATGGTCCCCTATTAAACTTTTCTCAAATTACCCAATTTGAGTATGCCATCTGCTTCTTGCTGGGCCCCTGACTGATGCACACAACCATGATAATATAAACAAGGTATGTTGACTTAATCAAAACTCGTGATATATTGGGAGGTTAAGGAGGCGAAATAGGTGAATATTTGAAGAAGGTGCCTGAAAGGGATATAAGTCCTCATTTTCCATAAGAAGAAAATAGATTTTATCTAAAAGCAAAAAAAAAAAGGAAATTAAGAAATAGAAGTACATTCTTGTTATTTAGAAATATGGAAGTAACTCCCAGAAGAAATAACAAAAAAGAATTGAGGAAATGAATGCCATTTCTGCCTTATTATTTGAATGTCTGAGGAATAGCTTCTAAAATTGTGGTTTGGGGATCTATTACTAGGTTTTGAGATCAATTTACTGAGTATCAGTCAACTCTTTTATTAACTAGAACAGAGTGGAAATTATCAGTGTTTATCAAAAGTAGTGAGAGTAAATATGATTTTGTTAAGCTGTTTAGTTTCATATATCTGTGTGTGTGTGTGTGTGATATAAAATGTATTTCTTATTGTAAGTTGGGCTCAGAAAAGCTTGAGAGTCACTATTCTAAAAGAATGGCAGCTGAAGACAGGGCAGAGAAGTAAATATCCCAACCAAATGGGGTTAAAGAATTATGTTATTCTCTGTGGATGCAGTTATATTTCAAATGGCTGACAGAGTAATAATTCACTGCACTTGTGTGAGGCCCTGCCAAGTTAACAGTCCCACATGCAGCTCTTATTATATTCACCCTGTGCATTATAATGTTCTTGGCTCACCAGCTAATAAAGAAATAAATCCAGAGCCTCTCTATTGGGATGATACATTGTTTTATCATGGAAGCCACTACCTACTAAGAAATATAGTTGTTCAGGATGGAGCTGGCAGAACACCACAAGAAGGCTAGCAGGTAAGAATAAAAATTATATCCAGTACAGTAGGAAATGGAATGGAAATAGAGACAGATTTGCAGTTAACTGATACTTAAACTACAAGCCAGGTGATTCAGGGCTTAAGCTAATGAAATCCCTACAATGTAAAAACAAAACACCATAGGAATAAGCATTTACATTTCTTTTTGTTAGAGAGGTGGAAAATGAGGTCCAGACTGGTGAAATAAATTGAAAAAGTGTCCTGTTTCCATCTAGGAAAGAAGCGAGTTGAATCTTCATGAAGGTACCATATTTATCACACATAGTTGAAACTATATAATTATGAAATTCCAACTATGTTTATCCTATAATTTAGGTAACTATATGAATATATACTTTGGGAGGAAAATGAGGAACTAAACCAGTTTTTACACCAAGTTGTGTAAAGAGGATAGCAGGTGGCACTAAAAAACCAGTAATTCCCATGTACCAGAATGTCTATCCATTTGAGTTCTTCAGAGTTCTAAACACAAATAACAAGTGCAAACTTTTCAATCATGAGATAAACCCTAACAAATGCTTTCAAGTATATTTTTGACTGTAACAACTAGTTGTGAGTGGATCATCAATTCAAAGTCGGACCTTAAACAGCAGCTTTTTAATCCAGGTTATATTTAGATCTGAATGATAGTGTGAGGGTGAAGGGGAGCCTGAGGGGTTGTCCCTAGAGACCTCGTCTCAGGAAAACATCA
Organism: Phataginus tricuspis; assembly: GCA_029783875.1. Lineage (NCBI taxonomy): Eukaryota > Metazoa > Chordata > Mammalia > Pholidota > Manidae > Phataginus > Phataginus tricuspis. Next base: position 32,835,587 of record JAQQAC010016209.1, read on the forward strand.
CCACCCCCCCTGACAATATGGAAGTAGCAAGAAGCCTGTGCTCACCAACACCATCACTTCCTCTTTCTTCAGAGTGTGATAACAAACTGAAAGTGTTGAAATGGAGGCTGCTTCTCCACCCCTCATGCTCTAATGTCCAGCAGCACATATTTTATGACTCCTGTGTGTGCACTTCTGAGCCAGGCACCATAGAGAGCCAAAAGGAGATGGCGTTCTGGTCTTGTTAGATACTTATGAAACAACTGTATATGGTGTCAGATGGCAGCTAATAAAGAGATACTTTGTGTGGATTGAAGAGATCTGTGTCCCTGATACCATTCTGTGTCTCATATGGAGAAGTCCTGCCACCTTTGAGTGGGCTGTTGAGTAGAGTGAGGCTCTCCTTTTCTACAGTGCACTTGGCTGGGCCACACCAAGTGAATGTGAGGACCAACATGCATTTTTGAGTCTATTGCTGAAACCCACCAACCTTAAGAGCTGATCTGCTCAGGATCTCAAAATCCCAGATGCCTGTGTGATGTAAGCTACCATTTACCACCTAATAAGCTGTATAAAGTTGGGTTATAAGAAAGAGGTATCAGGAAAACCAAGTCCCACAGTCCATGCCTGGCCCGTCTGCTGCCTGAAGCATCCATGCTATGAGATGGTAATACAGAACCATATGACAGGGGCATCAGATTGGTTGTTGCAAACAACATCCATTCTGATTGGTTAAACAAAAAAGGAATCTTTTAAGGGATAGTAAGGGAGGGAGCTCACAGTATCTCTAGGACAGTGAGAGATTTAGGCTTGTAAGCCTGAACTGTGCCGTTCACCTGTTCCCACCACTGGGCATGAGCACTGAGCTCACATGGCAATGCTGGGCATAGGATGCTCCCAGTAGCCCTTCTGCCACTGCTGCCGTAAAGGCTGGAACTCTCTCCTTGAGGCTCTGCCATCCTTCCTAGAGTGGATTCTGTGCCATACCTCTGCCTTCAATCCCTTCCACATCAGTCTCATGAGAGCATAGTTGCATGCCCACAGCCCGGTTGAAAATAAGTCTGGGAGAGCAAAGAAAGTCTGCTTTCTGCCTTGGGAGGCAAAATGTACAAAGTCCTCCTAACAAATGGAGGTTGTGCAGAAGTGTCTGGCAGCCAAAAGGCATGGAAAAAAATATTCATTTGTTAAATGAGCCTAAGGCAGAATGTACAAAGAGTTCCAGTTCCACATTGTTGACCTCTCTACACAATACCTCGGTGACATTTGAAATATGACATTTCCCATCCATTAGGGCACAGAGACTGTCTTCTTGATCTTGTGCAGGTGGAGTGACCCAGGGCGGCAGAAACGCAGCAGGCAATAGCTAAAAAGGGACACATGGCTTAGGGAGTGTCTCCTGACACACAGACACCACCAGTGATATTCTGTGCTGATGTTCATCCCTGAGGAAAATCCTGGATAGAAGTTCAGATGCTCATCGCCCTGATAAAACCACAGACTGAAAGAACGCTTCAGTTTCCTCTTCAAAGCTGAAACACAAGGTCTCAGCAAGCATTAGCAGTTCAGTTAGTTTCCTGTGGCTGTTACAAAAATGACCACAAACTTGATAGGTTAAAGCACCACACACGAACTCTCTCAGCAATCAGTATCACTGGGCCAAAATCAAGGTGTAGGCAGAGCCACACTCCCCCAAGAAGCTCTAAGGAAGAATCCATTCCTTGTCTCCAGCTTATATGGCTGCCGGCATTCCTTGGTTTATGGTTACATCACTACAATTTCTGCCACCATCTTCACATCACCTGCTGTGTATGTGGTGTGTGGTATGCATGTAGAGGCAGAGGTGAGGATGCCTGTGTGTGTGTGTGTGTGTGTGGTCTCCCTCTGCTTCTTCCTCCTATAAAGATAAATGTGATAGCATTTAGTACCCACCTGGATAATCTATGGTAATCTCTTCCCCTCAAGATCTTTAACTTAATCACAACTCATAGACCCTTTTTCAAAATAAGATAACATTCGCAGGTTCTAGAGATTAGGACCTTGTATCTTTGGGGAACATTTTTCAGCCTACTGCAGTGGTAAATGAAGCTGTAGAAGAATCAGGCAAGACTGGCACCAGTAAGTTATTATGTAGTCAGATCCTTTCCTAAATCCCATCGGCCAACCTCTAGCATCCTCAGAATTTGGCAAAATTAGATGACCCCCGCCCCCAGACTTAGTTCTTAGAGTGATTAATCCTTTTGACATGAAGTTAGCTTCAAAGTCGACACAAGTAAACCATTTGGAAAGCAAAAACAAAAGTCGTTAGTTAAGAACATCTCTTGACAAGTATCTATACTTGGTTTGGTCTCTTCTATTTGTTCATAGTTACTTTAGATAACTGACTTTTGCTGGCTCAGCCATGGCTAACTACAGCCTAGCATCAACTAGCACTAGGATGCTGGGTTTGAATCCTGCTCTGCCACCCCAGATTGTTTCATCTTGGCCAAGTTCTTTAGCTCTGTTTGCCTGTTTTCTCATCTCTAAAACAGAGGATAATAATGGTACTTGCCCTATGAGTTGCTATAGGCTGAAATGAAGTTGTGTATGTAAAGAATGCCTGGCACACAATAAGTAGTGACTAGATGTTAGCCTTTATTGTTGCTCTCATAGTGGTTATTACAGTTTCCATGTAATTTTATCTAATTCTTTTTATGCATATTAAAGGAGCTTTTTATGCAGATATGGTATATATGAGCCAAACCATATTAAAGGGGCTTTTAAGACAATATGAAATGGGTTTACCCATGACTATCTACAAAAGTAGAAATTTTAACATTAAAGTTTCCTGAACTGAATGAAAGGAAAATAAACCTCAAAGGTATAGTATCAAATAAGCCTCAAATAAGTGATATTGTTATTGTTTATTGTAAGTCATAGTAATGATTCAGATACAATGCCAAGAATTTTTCTCTGTTTAAAAGGCTTTTACAGACTGCAAGATGTTGAGACCATCTTCCAGGTTTTAAATTGCTTCTTTCATAATTTTTTAAACACATGCATTTTCATGCAGGACAGAAGGCATAGCTTTATTAGCAACATTTATCAGTTAAATAGTAAGTTGTCTCTGATACCTTGGACTGCTCATTTTACCCTAATCAGGTGGAATCAACAAGCATATATATAAGTTATGTTTCTATTTATATATTCTCAAGAGTATTTATTTGTTTAATAAAGACCACAATGTGGCTGAGTAATTGGAAGTGTTAACTTAACCAGTTTCTCTTGTACCTGGTTACAAGACTTACAAAGTTTTATCATAATTGTGAGTCACAAAAGCCCTTTTAAGCAAATTGATGGCCACTGGTGGAAATAATCAAGGAGTGCCAACAAAGTTTCAGTTAGGCATTTCACTCCTTTCCCCCCTATTCTTATCCTGCTATAGTGTCATAGTTCTAAAAATTAAATACAGGGCCTTTTATTTGACATTATTTTTGTTAATTGGTGGTATATTCTGACACATTTTTCAAATTGCAACATTGCAAAAGTTTCAGTAAGCTTTGACTAGCATAATCAATGCAAAACTTAAAACATTGGTAGGATTTCTACTTTGCAGTGTTCAGAAAAACAGCTTAGTAAGTTGGAAGAGTACATGTGGAAAGACCACATTAATGTTTTTGTCTTTATTACAGTCTCTTAAAATATGATTTATAAAATCTTATTTCCTAGTGAGCTCAGATATGCAAATGGAACAATTAGGATCCTTCTAAAATCAGATAGCAGATATGTCTAATTTTGAGTACAGAAGATATAGAAAAGTAAAGTTGGACTCATTTTAAGCTAACATTATTTTTAGGTAGACATTGGAGGGATTTTTTTCCTGTAGAATAAAAGGGAGGAAAGGCTTTGATACCTGTTAAAGGTGAGAAATCCCTGAGTGTTTATAATCCTGGAAGAGTTTTGTCTCTTCAAAGATTTACTGTGAGTTCAAATACACATTCTTGTCAAGCCTGGAGAGTTGGTGATTAACAACTATTATATCTCAGTAATTGTCTTTCAATTACATGTAGATGTTTATATTTTTCTAATTGTTGTTCTCAGGTGTTCTATGGTCTTCACTTATACCTTAGTTTGGATTCCTCCAGAAGCTGACTGTGAGACAAGGGTTCAAGAGCAATTAGTTTATTTGGGAGGTGAAGAAAAACCCGGGTAGGGGAGGAGGGAAGTGAGTCCACAAAGGGAAGGCATAAAAGGGTGGATTATCCCACAAGATACAACTGTGGACCACTGGGACCTGATCAGTCCCACTGGGAAACTCTGGAAAACAGTGTAGAACATGAGCCTTAGGTCATCCCACGATGGGAGTGAGGGAGCTGGGGCATTTATCCACTAACAAGCCATAGTCTTTGGATGAGGGCTGCGCGTGTGGTTGTCAAAATCCTTGGCAATTCCAGCCTGCCATACTCTTGGCCAAGCCCTCAGGCAGATACAGGCAGTTGGAGCACATGGAAACGGTAGGGCCTTAGTATGGGGGTGGGGTGGGGAAGGTTGGGGTGGGGGGTGCTGGGGGGGGCAAGGCGGGCACTAAGAGCATCTGCTACAGGGTACCACAGAGGATTTCTGTGGGAAATGAATTATTGCATGTAAAGATTTTAGAATAATGCCTGTCACAGAGTAAGGATTCAGTGTTACTTCAGTTGTTTTGATAACATTTGCTTTCTTTCTCTCTTTTTAAAAAATACATCATGAACCATTCTTTCTTATAGTCCAAGGACCTCTCTTTCCCTGCTTGTACTTTAAATGCTGGTGTTCCCCTCTCTTCTCACTCTACACCCTGTTCCTGGGCCATCTATTACTGTGTCATCCAATGGCCACTTTTCTCCCCAGTGCACAAATGCAGAGCAGGCCACACCTCTGGGTCCTAGACTTCCCCACCCAACTGCCTACCTGGGAGCTCTTCTGCGATCACAGAGCTCCTCACACTCACGCTGCCCAATCTGAACTCCATCCCCTGCTAATTCAGCTCCCCAGAGACAACCCATTCTTCACCTGAGGTCAGGGCATTTGGGCCTAAGCTCTTTCATGGCCCTCATCCAGCCAAGCCCACAGGTGCTTGGCCCCACTTCCATCCCCAGTATAGTAGGATGGGACATGTTCTAGGGTCAGGCCTCACAGGATTAGGATGGCAGAGATCTGGGTTCTGGAATGAGGAGGGTCAGGAAGGCCAGGCACATTGGAGGGAAACTCTTTCCTTGAAATTTCTAGTTGACAGATAGGGAAGGAGGGGAGACTGTGCCCTCTAATTCTTTTGCCACCCTGGATGCTCAAGTGAGCCCTTCTGCTGCAATTATTTAAGGAAAAGATGGCCCCAAGCATCCCAGCCCCCTTAGAAGGACAATGGACGATCCATGGCTCAACTGTCACAGGAAAGACCATAAACAGAGCCTTTCTTGTTTTGCCTGGCCAGAAAAAAAATCTTTAACCAACAAAAAATAAAATAAACAAAAACCTTTACCCAGAGCAGTGAGCCAAATTGCACTATGGCCACATAGTGAAGACAGACTAGTCAAGTGATTCTTAAGAAAATAAGGGAAAAAATGGGGGATTTTCTAGTCCTCTCTAGAGCTTGAAGGGACAATTTTTAATACAAAAAGACAAGGAAAAAATACATATTTAATCCCCTCTGGCTGGGCAGTCTATTCAGGTGGTATTTGTATCAGATGCCAGATGTTTGCCATGTAGCCTGGCCTAGACCAACATTTGGGAAACACTAGCCCTAGGACAAGGGTCAAAACTCAGGGTAGCATCCAAAAGCCCTCCAATATCCAGCCCCTGCTCACTTTGCCTGAAAGTGACCCTCTTTGCCTGAAAACATCAGGCCCAACAGCACAACAACCTGGAATGTCCTCTGGTCAGCTCTGTTTACCTACTGACTCTTATTCTCTCTTAATTCGATGGTTTTCTCCATTTTAACTTCAAGTTGGGTCAGATACCACTTCTCTGGGCCTTGCTGATGCCTTGTGCATACCCCATCATTGCCCTTATCTCACCATGTTGTAACTATTGATTTGGGTCTGTCTCCTTTAATAGACTGTGTGAACTTTGAGAATAGGGACCATATAGTATTAATCTGTGCACCTCCAGGATGGGTAGCCCAGAGTATAGAAAGAAGGAAGCAAGAACGGGAGGGAGGGAGAAAGAGAGGGACTGTAATAGTTTGGGTTTTCACAGAAGCGGACACAAAGATAGGGTGAAACATGCAGGAAACATAATTAAATAAAACACCTGTGGGAGAAAATGCAGGAGGAAGATGGAAACCGAGTAGACCTCGCTGCAGATCTGACCTGTGAAGGAGAGAGGAGAGGGAGGAAGAAAGTTTAGGTGGAAACATCTTAGAATGTAGTTCAGTCTAAGGAAGGTTGGACAAATACTAAAGGGAAGTCCTTAAGCCAAAGTTCCCTGTCAAAAAAATGCCCACATCTCTCAGGAACAGGCCTGTTTTAGTAACCCTGCTGCATTCATTGATGGGGAGAGGCCTGCGGAAAGCTTGGCCTCACCAGTGTGTGATGGATTTTCGGAGGCCACAGCGGTTATACTTCCAGCAGTCAGAGATCTAAGAGGTGAATTCTCATGAGGGAAGGAGGGAAGGCACACCAAAGCAGAATCCCCAAGGAAGGGGCCTGGGAATTTTATTTTTAAAAGGCCTCAGATGATTCTAAAGTATAACCATGCAGCAGGAAATCACAGACTCTTGAGAGCTGATCTTACTAACCCAGACCTAAAATGCACCAACATACCATTACAGTTGGTCACCGCAGGGCTGAATCCTAGTTCCATACTTGTGATCTACTTGATGGCTTGCTTTGTATAGTTTTCTAATCTCCCTCTTCAGTGTCCACATTAGGAAATGAATTTAAAAGAGATCTGACCCCAACCCCAGTTCTTCTTTCTGAGTGTTATAAAACTGTGCTTGGTTAACTAGGAGAAACTGAACTAACTTCCATCAAGCAAAGTTTGTACCATTATCATTTTAACCATTTCTTTATGTATATTGGCACAGTGGGCCTCTCCGAACCACCCATAATGCTGGATGACAGTTTCAGAGACCAGTTAGAGCAAAGAAGATTTAATTCATTTAATACCCAGTAAAATAGTCCACAGAAGCGAACATTTTGATTGCACCGTTCGTACGGATTCCTGAGCTCTCCAAGGATAATTATGGTTTCTTGGCATTTGTGTTTCCATTTTGTTTATACCTCAATACATAGTAGATGTTTAATAAATGTTTGTTAATAAATGAGAATTTAGGACCCCCGACCCAATTTAATGTTGCCTTCCATGAGGTAGCAATATAATCAACATGGTTTGTGAGATTTTCTTTTTCTTTTTCTTTGCTGTGGTTTACTTGCAAAGGTGCTTCATGCACCTTGTAACCAATTAAAGAAAGCTTAGGACATTTAGGAAAAACCTTTACCTTCCCTCTCTGATCCCACTTCTTGAGGTCACCAGTGCTAAATTTGGTTTATATTCTTCCACACCATTCTTATATTCTTAGAAAAATATACAAATGCATATGTATTAGGTTCTCCAAAGAAATAGAACCAACAGGATGGAGATATATATGTCTGCAAATATATATATATCTGTCTGTGTAGTGTATGTGTATACACACACACACACAGAGGTGGTTTATTTTAGGGAACTTGCTCACGATTGTGGGGGCTGGCCACTTTGAAATCTGCTGGCAGGCTGGAAATGCAGGTAAGAGTTGATGTTGCAGTCTTGAGTCCAAATTCCACAGGGCAGGCCAGGCAGGCTGGAAACTCAGGCAGGGTTTCTACGTTGCAGTTTTGAGAATTCCACTGTTTTCAGGAAACCTCAGTCTTTTCTCTTAAGATCTTCAGCTGATTGAATGAGATCCACCCATATTATAGGGGGTAATCTACTTTGCTCAAAGTCTACTGATTTCAATGTTAATCCCATCTAAAAAATATCTTCACAGAAACATCTGGACTATAGCTTGACTAGACAACAGGGAACCATAGCCTAACCAGGTTGATACATAAAATTAACCATTGCAGCATATAAACAGACTATGGGGATTTTTTAATTTGCTTTTCATACAAGCAGACTCATACCATATGCTTTTCTGTGCAACTTGCTTATAATCTTACAATATAGCACATTATTCTTAATGAAATAATATCTCATACTTATTTCTTCAGGTCAGTCCTTATAGATCTTACTCATTGTTTTAAATAGTTGTATAATATTCAACAATTTGTCCTCTTTGGCGGATTATTTCCAGTTATGACCAATGCAAAGAACATCTTTGTACATATATACTTACATATTGGTGCATTTATTTCTGTAGGCTAGAGTTCCAAAAGTGGGAAGGCTGTGTTGAAGAGTATGTGCATCTTTGATTTTAATTAATCCTACCAAATTACTTTCTTAATATGCTCTAGCAATTCTCCCTCTAACCAGGAATTAAAGCAAGTACATGTTTTCCTACATCATTGTCAAAATTAGTTCTAAATTTTGTCTGACGGTTAAAAAAATAGTATTCTGTTATTAGTGTGTGTGTGCTTAAATTTTTTTGGGGGGGTTAAAAAAACAAACTTTATTTTGGAGACTTGTAGATTTTTTTAATAGTTTATTTTGGTATCATTAATCTACAATTACATGTGCAATATTATGGTGATTAAACTACCCCCTTCATCAGGTCCCCCCACCAACCCCATTACAGTCACTGTCCATCAGCGGTGTGAGATGCTATAGAGTCACTACTTGTCTTCTCTGAGTTGTACAGCCCTCCCCATGCCCCCCCAACATTACATCTGCTAGTCGTAATGTGCCTATTTCCCCCTTATCCCTCCCTTTCCACCCATCTTCCCCAGTCCCTTTCCCTTTGGTAACTATTAGTCCTTTCTTGGGTTCTGTGAGTCTGCTGCTGTTTTGTTCCTTCAGTTTTTTTCTTTGTTCTTATTCTCCACATATGAGTGAAATCATTTGATACTTGTCTTTTTCGGCTTGGCTTATTTCACTGAGCATAATACCTTCTAGCTCCATCCATGTTGTTGCAAATGGTAGGATTTGTTTCTTTCTTATGGATGAATAATATTCCATTGTGTATATGTACCACCTCTTCTTTATCCATTCATCTACTGATGGACACTTAGGTTGCTTCCATTTCCCGGCTATTGTAAATAGTGCTACAATAAACACAGGGGTGCATATGTCTTTTTCAAACTGGGCAGCTGAATTCTTAGGGTAAATTCCTAGGAGTGGAATTCCTGGGTCAAATGGTATTTCTATTTTGAGTTTTTTGAGGAACCTCCATACTGCTTTCCACAATGGTTGAACTAACTTGCATTCCCACAAGCAGTGTAGGAGGGTCCCCTGTTATCCACATCCTCGCCAACATTTGCTGTTGTTTGTGTTTTGGATGTTGGCCATCCTCACTGGTGTGAGGTGATATCTCATCATGGTTTTAATCTGAATTTCTCTGATGATTAGCGATGTGGAGCATCTTTTCATGTGCCTGTTGGCCATCTGAATTTCTTCTTTAGAGAAGTGTCTATTCATGTCCTCTGCCCATTTCTTAATTGGATTGTTTGCTTTTTGTTTGTTGAGGTGCATGAGTTCTTTATATACTTTGAATGTCAACCCCTTATAGGATACATCATTTATGAATATATTCTCCCATACTGTAGGATCTCTTTTTGTTCTACTGATGGTGTCCTTTGCTGTACAGAAGCTTTTCAGCCTGATATAGTCCCACTTGTTCATTTTTGCTTTTGTTTCCTTTGCCTGGGGAGATATGTTCATGAAGAAGTCGCTCATGTTTATGTCCACAACATTTTTGCCTATGTTTTTTTCTAAGAGTTTTATGGTTTCATGACTTACATTCAGGTCTTTGATCCACCTTGAGTTTGCCTTTCTGTATGGGGTTAGACAGTAGTCCAGTTTCATTCTCTTACATGTAGCTGTCCAGTTTTTCCAACACCAGCTGCTGAGGAGGCTGTCATCTCCCCATTGTATATCCAAGGCCCTTTATCAAATATTACCTGACTGTATATGTTTGGGTTCACATTTGGATTTCTATTCTGTTCCACTGGTCTGTGGCTCTGTTTTTGTGCCAATACCAAATTGTCTTGATTACTGTGGCTTTGTAGTATAGCTTGAAGTCAGGGAGCGTAATTCCCCCTGTTTTATTCCTCCTCCTCAGGATTACTTTGGCTATTCGGGATCTTTTGTGGTTCCATATGAATTTTAGGGATATTTGTTTCAGTTCGTTGAAGAATGCTATTGGTATTTTGATAGGGATTGCATTGAATCTGTAGATTGATTTAGGTAGTATAGCCATTTTGTCAATATTTATTCTTCCTAGCCAAGAGCATGGGATGAATTTCCATTTGTTAGTGTCCTCGTTAATTTCTCCTAGGAGTGTCTTGTAGATTTCAGAGTACAGGTCTGTCACTTCCTTCGTTAGGTTTATTCCTAGGTATTTTATTCTTTTTGATGCAGTGGTGAATGGAATTGTTTTTATGATTTCTCTTTCTGTTAGTTCATCGTTAGTGTATAGGAAAGCAACAGATTTCTCTGTGTTAATTTTGTATCCTGCAACTTTGCTGAATTCAGATATTAGTTCTAGTAGTTTTGGAGTGGAGTCTTTAGGGTTTTTTATGTACAATATCATGTCATCTGCAAATAGTGACAATTTGACTTCTTCTTTACCAATCTGGATGCCTTGTATTTCTTTGTTTTGTCTGATTGCCGTGGCTAGGACCTCCAGTGCTATGTTATATAACAGTGGAGAGAGTGGGCATCCCTGTCTTGTTCCCGATCTTAGATGAAAAGCTTTCAGCTTCTCGCTATTAAGTATGATGTTAGCTGTGGGTTTGTCATATATAGCCTCTATGATGTTGAGGTACTTGCCCTCTATACCCATTTTGTTGAGAGTTTTAATCATGAATGGATGCTGAATTTTGTCAAATGCTTTTTCAGCATCTATGGAGATGATCATGTGGTTTTTGTTCTTCTTTTTGTTGACATGGTGGATGATGTTGATGGATTTTCGAATGTTGTACCATCCTTGCATCCCTGGGATGAATCCCACTTGATCATGGTGTATGATCCTCTTGATGTATTTTTGAATTCGGTTTGCTATTATTTTGTTGAGTATTTTTGCATCTACGTTCATCAGGGATATTGGTCTGTAACATTCTTTTTTGGTGAGGTCTTTGCCAGGTTTTGGTATTAGAGTGATGCTAGCTTCTTAGAATGAGTTTGGAAGTATTCCCTCCTCTTCTATTTTTTGGAAAACTTTAAGGAGAATGGGTGTTATTTCTTCTCTATATGTCTGGTAGAATTCAGAGGTGAATCCATCTGTTCCGGGGGTTTTGTTCTTGGGTAGGTTTTTGATTACCACTTCAATTTCGTTGCTGGTGATTGGTCTGTTTAGTTTTTCTGTTTCTTGTTTGGTCAGTCTTGGAAGGTTGTATTTTCCGAAGAAGTTATCCATTTCTTCTAGGTTTTCCAGCTTGTTAGCATATAGATTCTCATAATATTCTCTTATAATGCTTTGTATGTCTGTGGGGTCCGTTGTTATTTTTCCTTTCTCATTTCTGATTCTGTTTATGTGTGTAGATCCTCTTTTTCTCTTAATAAGTCTGGCTAGGGGTTTATCTATTTTGTTTATGTTTTCAAAGAACCAGCTCTTGGTTTCATTGATTTTTTTCTATTGTTTCATTCATCTCAATTTTATTTACTTCTTCTCTGATCTTTATTATGTCTCTCCTTCTGGTGACTTTGGGCCTCATTTGTTCTTCTTTTTCCAATTTCAGTAATTGTGTCTTTAGACTATTTATTTGGGAATGTTCTTCCTTCTTTAAATAGGCCTGGATTGCAATATACTTTCCTCTTAGAACTGCCTTTGTTGCGTCCCACAGAAGTTGTGGCTTTGTGCTGTTGTTGTCATTAGTCTCCATATATTCTTTGATTTCTGTTTTGATTTGGTCATTAACCCATTGATTAATTAGGAGAATGTTGTTAAGTCTCCATGTATTTGTGAGCCTTTTTGTTTTCTTTCTAAAATTTATTTCTAGTTTTATACCTTTGTGATCTGAGAAGTTGGTTGGTAGAATTTCAATATTTTTGAATTTACTGAGATTCTTTTTGTGGCCTAGTATGTGATCTATTCTGGAAAATGTTCCATGTGCACTTGAGAAGAATGTGTATCCTGTTGCTTTTGGGTGTAGAGTTCTGTAGATGTCGGTTAGGTCCATCTGTTCTAGTGTGTTGTTCAGTGCCTCCGTGTCTTTACTTATTTTCTGTGTGGTTGATTTGTCCTTTGGAGTGAGTGGTGTGTTGAAGTCACCTAAAATGAATGCATTGCTGTCTCTTTACTCTTTAATTCTGTTAGTATTTGTTTCACATATGCCAGTGCTCCCGTATTGGGTGCATATATATTTATAATGGTTATATCCTCTTGTTGGATTGACCCCTTCATCATTATGTAATGTCCTTCTTTATCTCTTGCTACTTTCTTCGTTTTGAAGTCTATTTTGTCTGAAAGAAATACTGCAACACCTGCTTCTTTCTCCCTGTTGTTTGCATGAAATATCGTTTTCCATCCCTTCACTTTTAGTCTGTGTATATCTTTGGGTTTGAGTTGAGTTTCTTGTAGGCAGCATATAGATGTGTCTTGCTTTTTTATCCACTCTGTTACTCTGTGTCTTTTGATTAGTGCATTCAGTCCATTTGCATTTAGGGTGATTATCGATAGATATGTATTTATTGCCATTGCTGGCTTTAGATTCGTGGTTACGAAAGGTTCAAGGGTTGCTTCTTTACTATCTAACAATCTAACTTAACTTTCTTGTTAAGTTATTGTAAACACAGTCTGATGTTTCTTTATTTCTCTCCCTTCTTATTCTTCCACCTCCATTCTTTATATACTAGGTGTTTTATTCTTTGCCTTTAGTTAGTATTTGGGTGGTCTGTTTTCTTTGCTATGATTTTCTTTTCTCTGGTGACATCTTTTTAGCCTTAGGAGTGCCTCCATCTAGAACAGTCCCTTTAAGATATCCTGTAGAGGTGGTTTATGGGAGGCAAATTCCCTCAGCTTTCGCTTGTCTGGGAATTATTTAATCCCTCCCTCAAATTTAAATGATAATCGTGCTGAATACAATATTCTTGGTTCGAGGCCTTTCTGTTTCATTATGTTAAATATATCATGCCATTCTCTTCTGGCCTGTAAGGTTTCTGTTGAGAAGTCTGATGACAGTCTGATGGGTTTTCCTTTGTAGGTCATCTTTTTCTCTCTCTAGCTGCCTTTAATACTCTGTCCTTATCTTTGATCTTTGCCATTTTAATTATTATGTGTCTTGGTGTTGTCTTCCTTGAGTCCCTTGTGTTGCGAGATCTGTGGGCTTCCGTGGACTGCGAGACTATTTCCTTCCACAACATAGGGAAGTTTTCAGCAATTCTTTCTTCAAGACACTTTCTATCCCTTTTTCTCTCTCTTCTTCCTCTGGTACTCCTATAGTGTGAATATTGTTCTGTTTGGATTGGTCACACAGTTCTCTTAATATTCTTTCATTCCTAGAGATCCTTTTATCTCTCTGCCTCAGCTGCTCTGTATTTCTGTTCTCTCATTTCTATTCCATTAACAGTCTCTTGCATCTCATCCAGTCTGCTGCTAAGCCCGTCGATGGCTTGTCTCATTTCTGCATTGTCTTTACTGACTTCCCTCACTTCCTCCCTCAGCTCTTACATATTTCTCTGTATATCCATCAGCATGGTTATGACTTTGATTCTGAATTATTTTTCAGGAAGATTGTGCATTTCCATCCCTTCACGCTCCCTCTCTGGTGTTGTCTGGGTCTGGGTGAGCTTTTTCTGTACCATATTCTTTTCATGGTGGTAGAAGTGGTCGCTGGTAGGTGTCATGTATGTCAGCTGGGCTCTTTAAGACTTAAAAAAAAAAAGGAAGGAAGAGAAAGAAAAGAGAAAAAAGAATGAAAGAAAAGAAAAGAAAGGAAAAAATCTGCCCAATGGGAGTAGATTCTGTAAGGATGCTGTAGGTGGCACTGTTGCTCCACTATTCCGCAGCCGTGGCCGCTCCGCTCCGCAGGGCCGTTTGTAGCTCTGGCCAGGGCAGGAACAAATGGGAGGCTGTTGTTCTCTGTGTGAAGTCTCAGTGTGGCTACTTTTTCCCAGTCGCCAGCCAAGGGTCCGAAATTCCTAAGGACTCCCAGCCTTCTGGGCTGAGTGTGCTGGGACGAATGTGTTTCTCCACTGGGCCCCTTGCTCTTTAAGACCGCAAAAAAAGCGCACGCTTTTCTTTTGTCCCGGGGTGCGTGCTGCAAGGACCTGGGTGTGTTCCCAGCTCAAAACCTGCACCTTCTGCCTCTCCAATATCCGATACACCATGCGATGTGTGTCAGTGCTCCCGGCACAGATCACCAGGGCTAGTGATTTCAGAGGGCTGTACTTCCACTCCCTCCCGGCTCTGAATCCTCTCCTCCCACCTGTGCGCTGGGAAGGGGGAGTGCTCAGGTCCCGCCGGGATGCGGCTCCGTATCTTACCCGCCTCGCGGGGTGCCAAGTCCTCTCAGGTGCAGATGCAGGCTGTGCGTTGTCCTGTATATTCTGGTCTCTCTTTTAGGAATAGTTGTATTTGCTGTATTTTCATAGATATATATGGTTTTGGGAGGAGATTTCCACCACCCTGCTCACACCGCCATCTTCCCGGAATTCCAGATTACCAATCTTAATAAAGATTTGAAAGTAAAAGTTGTAAACATGCTCACTGACCTGCAGTTGTGTTGAAGATCTCAGGGAGGACTTCAACAAAGAGATATGAGAGCTTAAGAATACAGTAATTGAAATGAAACATACAATGAAGGAAATGAGTAATAGATTTCTGCAAGTAGAGGGGACGATCAATGAGACGGTAATTAGAAAACAGGAACACAATGAAGCTGAGGAACAGACAGAAAAAAGGATCTCTAGGAATGAAAGAATGATGAGGGAACTATGCAACCAATCCAAATGAAACAGTATTCGCATAATAGGAGTACTAGAAGGAAAAGAGAGAGACAAAGGGATAGAAAGTCTCTTTGAGGAAATAATCTTTGAATACTTCCCCAGTCTGGAGAAGGAAATAGACACTCAGGTCATGGATGCCACAGAGCCCATAACAAAAGGAACTCCAGGAAGACAACACCAAGACATATAATTATTAAAATGGCACAGATCAAGGATAAGGAGAGAGTATTGAAAGCAGCCAGAAAGAGAAAAAAGTACTTATAAAGGAAACCCCACCAGGCTATCATCAGAATTCTCAGCAGAAACTTTACAGGCCAGAAGTGAATGGCATGAAATATTTAATGTACTGAAACAGAAGGACCTTCAACCAAGAATCCCCTGCACAGCAAGATTATCATTCAAATTTGAAGCAGGGATTAAACAATTCCAAGGTAAACAAAAGTTGAAGGAATGCACCACCACTAAGCCAGCCTTACAGGATACGTTAAATGAACTGCTGTAGATGGAAATGTTCCTAAGGCTAAATAGTTTTCTCTAGTGAAACACACCCAAAGTAAACATAGTAGCCCAATTAATTACCAAGCAAATATAAAATTAAAGCAAAAAAAAGTAGCAAAACCAACTATAATTAAAATCAAGGGATACACAAAAAGTGCAAATTATGACATTTAATACATAAAGTGAGGAGGAAGCAGAAGAAAAAAGTACTTTTAGGTTGTATTTGATATAGAGCAATCGCAATTTAATGTAGACTGTTATATAGTCAGGAAACTATCCTTGAACTTTTGGTTACCACAAACCTAAAGCCTATAATGGGTACAAAATATTAAAAAAGAGAAATCCAACCATAGCACTAAAGAAAACCATCAAATAACAAAAGAAGAGAATAAGAGAGGAAGAAAGGAACAGAGACGAGCTATAAAAACAAACAGAAAATAATAAAAATTGCAATAAGTATATACCTATCAATAATTACCTTAAATGTAAATGGGCTGAATGCACCAACCAAAAGTCATGGAGTGCCAGAATGGATCAGGAAACAAGCCCCATCTACCTTCAGCCTACAGGAGACTCATTTCAGACCCGAATACATACAAAGACTAAAAGTGAAGGGATATAAGAAGGTATTTCATTCAAACAATAGGGAGAAAAAATCAGGAGTAGCAGTACATGTATCAGACAAAATAGATCTCAAAACAAAGAAAGTAAGAAGAGACAAAGAAGGACATTACATAATGTAAAGTGGTCAGTCCAACAAGAGGACATAACCATTATAAATATCTATGCACCCAACATAGGAGCACCTAAATATGTAAAACATATACTGACAGAATTAAAGAGGGAAATAGATTATAACACATTCATTATAGGAGACTTTAACACACCACTCACATCAATAGACAGATCAAAATAAATAAGGAAGCAGAAGCACTGAACAATACATTAGACCAGATGGACTTAACAGATATCTAAGAAACACTCCACCAAAAAGCATCAGGATACACATTTTTCTCAAGTGTACATGGAATGCTCTCCAGAATAGATCACATACTAGGCCACAAAAAGAGCCTCAATCAATTAAAAAACATTGAAATTTTATCAAGCATCTTGTCAAATCACAGTGGTATGAAACTAGAAATAAATAACAAAGAAAACAAAAAAGCCTACAAACACATGGAGGCTAAGCAACATGTTTCTAAATAATGCATCAATGAACAAATTAAAACAAAATCAAGCAATACACAGACAAATAAAAACAAAAATACAATAGTCCTATATTTGTGGGATGCTGTGAAGGTCATTCTAGGTGGGAAGTACATAGCAATACAGCCCTACCTCAAGAAACAAGAACAATCCCAAATAAACAGTCTAACTTCACAATTAAAGAAACTTGAGAAAGAAGAACAAATGAAGCCCAAAGTTAGTAGAAGAAAGGGCATAATTAAGATGTGAGCAGAAGTAAATTATATAGAGAAGAATAAAACAATAGAAAAAATTAATGAAACTAAGCTAGTTCTTTGAGAAAATAAACAAAATAGATAAACCCCTACCCAGACTTATCAAGAAAAAAAAAGAGTACACACAAAAAAATCAGAAACAAAGAAGGAATAGTCACAAAAAATACTGCAGAAATACAAAGAGTTATTAGAGAATACTATGAAAAATTATATGTCAATAAACTGGACAACCTAGAAGAAATGGACAAATTCTCAGAAAAATACAGCTTCCCAATACTGACCCAGGAAGAAACAGAAAATCTGAACAGACCAATTACCAGCAATGAAATTGAGTTGGTAATCAAAAACCTCACAACAAACAAATTCCAGTACCAGATGGCTTCACAGCTGAATTCTACCAAACATTTAAAGAATAACTAATACTCATCCTTCTTGAAGTACTCCAGAAAGTAGAAGAGGAGGGAATACTTCCAAACTCATTCTATGAGGTCAGCATCACTCTAATACCAAAACTAGGCAAAGAAAGTACAAAAAAGAAAATATTAAACCAATATCCTTGATGAATTTAGATGCAAAAATGCTCAACAAAATATTAGCAAACCGAATTCAAAAATACAAAAATACATCAAAAGGATCATCCATCATGACTAAGTGGGATTTATTCCAGGGATGCAAGGATTGTACAATATTCATAAATCATTCAATATCATACACTACATTAACAAAAAGGATAAAAACCACATGATCATCTCAATAGATGCTGAGAAAGTAGTTGACAAACTTCAACATCCATTCATGATAAAAACTCTCAACAAAATGGGCATAAAGGATGTGTACCTCAACATAATAAAGGTTATATACAACAAACACACAGCTAACATCATACTCAATGGCAAAAAGCTGAAAGCTTTTCCTCTAAGATAGGGAACAAGACAAAGATGCCCACTAGCAGCACTTTTATTCAACATAATACTGTAGGTCCTAACCAAGCAATCAGACAACACAGAGATAAAAGGCATCCAGACTGGTAAAGAAGAAGTCAAACTGATACTATCTGCAGATGACATGATATTATACATAGAAATCCCTAAAGACTCCACCAAAAATCTATTAGGACTAATAACTGCATTCAGCAAAGTTGTAGGATACAAAATTAATACACAGAAATCTGTTGCATTCCTGTATACTAACAATGAACTAGCAGAAAGAGAATTTGTGAAAACAATTCCATTTACAATTGCATCAAAAATAATAAAATCCTAGGAATAAACCTAACCAAGGAAGTGAAAGAACTATATTCTGAAAACTGTAAGACACTGATGAGAGAAATTAAAGAAGACACAAATAAATGGAAATCTATCCTTTGTTCATGGATAGGAAGAATTAATATTGTCAAAATGACCATCCTACCCAAGAAATTTACAGATTCAAGGCAATCCCTATCAAAATTCCAACAGCATCTTTCAGTGAACTAGAACAAATAGTCTAAAATTCATGTGGAACCGCAAAAGACCCCGAATAGCCAAACCAATCCTGAGAAAGAAGAAAAGCCTGACAGCTCCCTGACTTCAAGCTGTACTACACAGCTACAGTAATGAAAACAGGATACTCTTGGCACAAGGACAGACCCATAGACCAATGGAACAGAATAGACAGCTCAGGTATAAACCCATGCATATATGGCAATTAGTATATGATAAAGGAGTCATGAATATACAATGGGGAAAAGACGTCTTCAACAACTGGTGTTGGGAAAACTGGACAGCTACATGTAAGAGAATGAAACTGGATTATTGTCTAGCCCCATACACAAAAGTAAACTCAAAATGGATCAAAGACCTGAATGTAAGTCATGAAACCATAAAACTCTTAGAAAAAAACATAGGCAAAAATCTCTTGAATATAAAAATGAGCAACTTTTACCTGAACACATCTCCTCAGGCAAGGGAAACAAAAGCAAAAATGAACACATGGGACTACATCAAACTAAAAAGCTTCTGTATAGCAAAGGACACCATCAACAACAAAAAGGCAACCTACAGTATAGGAGAATATATTCATAAATGATTTATCTGATAAGGGGTAATCTCCCAACATATATAAAGAACTCATACACCTCAACACCAAAAAAATGAATAACCAGATTAAAAAATGGGTAGAGTACCTGAACAGTCATTTCTGTAAAGAAGACATACAGATGGCCAACAGGCACATGAAAAGATGCTCCACATTCTAATCATCAGGAAAATTCAAATAAAAACCACCATGAGATATCCTCTCAAACCAGTTAGAAGGCCACTATCCTAAAGACAAGAAATAACAAGTGTTGGTGAGGATGTGGAGAAATGGAAACCCTCCTACACTATTGGTGGGAATGTAAATTGGTGCAACCACTGTGGAAAGCAGTATGAGGGTCCTCAAAAAACTAAAAATAGAAATGCCATTCAACCCAGTAATTCCACTTCTAGGAATTTACCCGGAAAATAAAGTACATGATTTGAAAAGATATATGCACCTCTATGTTTATTGCTGCATTATGTACAATATCCAAGATATGGAAGCAACCTAAGTGTCCATCAACAGATGAATGGCTAAAGACGAAGTGGTACATATACACAATTGAATATTATTCTGCCATAAAAATAAAAGAGGTCCTGCCATTTCAACAACACAGATGGATCTAGAGGGTATTATGCTCAGGGAAATAAGCCAGGCAAAGAAAGACAAATACTGTATGATTTCACTTATTTCTGGAATATAAATACAAAGTAAAACAGAATGAACAAAACAACAGTAGGCTCATAGACACTGAGAAGTGACTGGTGGTTACCATGTGGGAGGGACTGGTGTGCGTGGGTTGAGAAGTTGAGGGGGATAAAGGGGCACAAAAATTTTCAATCATAATGTAGGTTGGTCATGGGGAAAGTAGTATAGCATGGAGAATATAGCCTATAATTCTGTTACATCTTCCTATGTTGACAGATAGTGGCTTTACTGGGTGGTGTGGGGGAGGACTTAATAATATGGGTAACTGCTGAACCACTGTTTTGTATACTTGAAACGAATATAAGATTGTATATCAATGATACTTCAATCTAAAAGAATGCACCTAAAAGAAAAAAGACAAAAGGCAAGCATGATCACTCCCAAGGCCAGGAGGAGCCTGGATGTCCATGACATTATAGAGATATTGTACTAATCCTGGACTACCTTCCCCTAAATTTCATCATATGGGGGGAAATTATGCTCCTGTTGGTTAAACCTCTGTGGTCAAGTTTCTATTCTATGAAGCTGAATACACACTAACTGATATAGTTTTATGCTGAAGTTTACTCTTTTAAAAATTGTGAAATTTATCATGCACAGAATGATTGAAATTCATATACAGAAATTAGAAACAGTAAAAGAAGATCCCCATCTGCTTCCTCCTGAATCCTGCTCCACTCTTCTCCACTGGAGGAGACAGCCATCCTGACGTGGAAGTATTTTTTCCAAGTTTGTTGTCATCCCTTTAAAAACCAGTCACTTGTTCTTACTTTCTAAAAAATTATGAGTTCCCTCTTCCAAATTCCATAATTTTCCAAATTATGACAACAAACAAGATTTTTTTAAAAAAGCAAAATCCTACAGGGACAAAGAGTTTGGGACAGAAAACAACAAAATTTTAGAAGCAAGAAAGCAGATGGAAAAATAATTACTGACCCAGCAGACCAGAAGAGGCTGACTCTTAAATTTCTCAAGTGGGTTATGGAGACCAAGAAGGAAGCTAATATCTGGTATGAGACTCCAGACTCAGGATTTGGAGGCAACCCATACCTCTGAAAGTGTGGTGTAAGTGGGGCTGGAAAACAAAATGTTTCATTGAAAGTGGAGTATCAGCCAGGATCTAGAGACGGAAACTATTTCTTTTCAATTATTTGAAAAGAAGGAATTTAATATAAAGAATTGTCGACTAGGCATAAAGTCATTAACTAGGTAACTGAAAAGAGCCCTAAGGTAAAAAGAGAGCTCTAAGATTCATGGAGGCAGTGACTACAAGCAGCTATCACTCCCAGGGCTGGGGGAAAAAGGAAAAAGGATGGAATTATTAGAACTTAGAAGCTTGGAGGAGGGGCTCATGGGGCTGGGTTCCAGACCCCTGAGGAGGGATTGCTGCTCAGCTGGTGCTGCTGTTTCTGGTGTGGGGGCATGATGAGGCTGGTTCTGTGAGTTTTGGAAAAACTGTAAACTGACTTCAACTGTTGTTGCTGGAGCAAAGCATTGCTGGGGGACTGCTCACAGCAGCAGGAAGACAACAGGCAGTAGCTTGTCCCTTCTTTCCCCAGCCTTCCAGCTTCTCTCTATTGCCCTCTATGGGCAATCTAAAAAGGAATAACTGGCAAAATTACTGTGGTTTGCAGGGTCCCAACCCCAGTGTTTCAAAGCTGAGTACAGAAGGTTGGGTTTAGAGTTGGTAGACAATAAAATAACTGGCAGTGTTGGTATTAGAAGCACGTTTAAACCCAGATCACCACCTCAGCAAGGCAACTGCTGCTCCTCTGACTCTAGCTAAATACTGAGGTGTATTCTCTATGGGTAGATAGTCTCTGAACTGGGGAACATTAAGCAATATTGAGGGTGGGATCCTATATTGAAAATAAGGATTAAGCAAAAGCTTACCAATCATCAGGACCTCAGCCTTCTCCCAAATGTCCTTCACTGAAAGTCAAATATATATTCTCTGGACAAGAAATTGGATGCTTCTTCTCTGAGAATCTGACAGCCCAAGACAACAGACCTAAATATCCTGATACCAATATAATGATCTAGCTAGATTACAGTGAAGTCTGTAATCAATAATCCCCACCAAGCTCTCTTCCAATTAGGTTTTTAAGTTATAATCTTAAATGTGAGCAGATATCCTGGGACTACTAGACATCTCAGGAAACTAACATGCAAGACAGAGGCCAAAACATTGAGAAAAGAAGAACTTAGAGGAAACAGAGACTAAGCTGAGAGATACTATCTTTGATATTTAATATTTTCTTAGAAATAAGAAGGTATTGCAAACAAATAAAAGGAAGCAAATAAAAAGAAAATATTTAGAGAATAGGAAAGAACCCTTAGAAATTAAAAATAAGAGCAGAAATGAATGAAAAACTCAATAGGAGGATGGGAGGCTAAAATAGAGGAAATCTCCTAGAAAGTGGAGCAAAAAGACAAAGAGATGGAAAATAGGAGACAAAAGATAATAAATTCACTTGGTCAGTCAAGAAGACCAACACGTGAATAATATGAGTTCCAGAGTGAAAACACACGGAAAATGGGTGGGTAGAAATCATAAAAGAAATAATTCTAGAAAATTTCTCTGACTTGAAGGTTATCAGTTCAAACTGCTACCCAAGTACTCTGGCAATAATTATATGCAACTATAATAAATAGCTGTTATTTATTAAGTACCAGAGTTTACATATATCATCTCTCTTAATTTGATAACCATCCAACAAAACATTTAATCCTATCCCTGTTTTATAGATGAGGAAATTGGAACTTTAGGAGGTATGTGACTTAAAGTTCACACAGCTAATAACAACAATAGGTAACATACATTTAATGCTTACTATTTCCCAGAATCCATGCTGTAACAGATACTGTTGGTTGCCTATCCAGCAGCCACCCACCCCTTATCTACTAACAGAATCCTAATTTTGTTCACATGTCTATTCCTCAGGAAAAGGGACCTTATTTCCAGCATGATGATCCAAGCCAATCAGGATGATCGTATTCTACTTTGTCAGTGGTTAAATTAAAGGCAGACTTGTGACCTGACTCTTTCCAAAGATGTGAAGAGAAGTCAGTGAGGAATTTCTGGGAGAGATTTTTTTACTTTCAAAAAGACACAAAAGGAAGAAATTACTCTCTTCTGCTACTACATATTGTAGTGGTTGGATGTGATGCCTGGACCCATGGAAGCCATCTTATGACGATGGTAGGTAAGCCTGTAAACTGAGGTTGGGACATAGAAGACAGTGGGCCAATACCTTCAAAATGCCAAGGAAAGTGAATTCCAACCTAGAATTCTGTACCTACAAAACAATCTTATCAATGTGAGGCCAAATTAAAGACATTTTCAGATATGCAAAGTCTCAAAAAATTTACCTCCCATGTACCTAATTCTCAGGAGCTACTAGAACTGTTTCATGAAAACAAGGGATAGAACCAAGAAAGAGATATGGGAACCAGGAAACAGGGGATGTAACTCAAGAGAGAGGTGACAGGAGAATCAAGGATGCTAATGACAGGACTCCAAGACAGTAGCTGAGCACCAGGAGTAGAAAGCAACCAATATAGATTGAAGCAGGTCTGATATCTCCAGGAATGTGTTCTTCAAGAAGTTGAAATTGATGGAATACTTAATGAATTTGAATATATTGAAAGGAGAGTTAGACATTAATGAAAGATCTGGGGGATGAATTCATTTTACATATATAGGAAACAACACAAATGAGAAAAACAGACAACTATTAATTCCAGGAAAAGAAAAAGTTGAGTGAGCAAGGAAAAGTAATCATGGGGTACTACATAGTTTAGCCATGAATTACATTTACATAATCATAATAATGTAAAGAATGAATATTGGGGTTGGTCGGGGGGACCTGATGAAGGGGGTAGTTCAATAACCATAATATTGCACATGTAATTGTAGATTAATGATACCAAAATAAATTATAAAAAAAAGAATGAATATTGGTTTAGCTGAATTGTGATACATCTGTGTTGGGAAGCTTAGGGAAAGGATAGTGTGGCTATATGTGGTAAGCAAGAAGGGAGAAATTAGTGAAAGAGCAAAAATCTTCATTTTTCAAATTAAGAAATCTATAGATAATGCCTACATTGCACAAAGCAAGAGTTATTACTGTAAGCACATCATTTAATGATATGAAAGGAAATGCCAAAAGAAACAGTTAAGAGAGAAGCAAACGGTTGCCTTTGGGGAGAGGAAAATGGAGGCGATGGGATGCAGAAGACTGTCTTTTTTTCATTAGTGGCCTTGTGGAACTGATCATTTAGGAGTTTGAATAACTAAAAATAAAAAATAGATTTAAAACATAAGAAACCAAAATAATTTTAAAAGGAAAAGAGCCCATTATTGACTCTAAGGCAAATAGTTACTCAAGAAAGTAAAAAACATTAAATGAGCTCAGCTGTGAATACTAGTTAACATCTGCTGACTATGTATTCTTTGCCTTCCAGACCCATCTATCCTTCTCTACCTGCTCTGTGCCAAGGAAGCAGACCTCTATGGACTCCAGCAATAGCCTCCTGTGTCCTTTGGCTTCCAGGTGAGTTCTGTCCCTGGGGAGTCCCAGCAGGAGATCAGAGGGAGAAAGGAGGACAGGTGGGAGGTATGTAGTTCCCTGTCTGTCTTCCTAGCATGGTCATCTCAGGCTGGCTGCATAACTTGGCAATGGTTACAGGTGCTGCTATCAGATGGTGCTCTCTATTTAGCTCTCTGTCTTCAGGTTCTTTGGTGCCTAGGTGTGATAATGGAGCCCCCACAGTTTTACCAGCCCATCTTTAGTAGTTTCCCTCTATCCCACTGTTGGGGCCTGGGGGTTGCCATTGAGGTCTTGGGCGACGTGAAGAGCAAAGAAGGAGGAGGGAGTCGTCATGGAGGGTGATCAAAAGAAACCACTTTATTCTGCATAAAGCTGTACTTTTTATACTGTTATAGTGCCAGTTCATGGTTAAATAAGTATTGGAGATGCACATGCGCGTGGCCTTCATGGCCAGGTGTCTGGCCTTCAAGGCCCTTATCTAGCTCCTTACTCATGGGTACAACATGCTTTGTTTTCAAGGTTTCTCAAGGCCAGATATATCTGGGGTGAAGCAGCAGACAGCTGTCCTTATAGAATAGTAGGGAAAGTGGTGGGGGTGCTTCCCTACATCCCACCCCTTTCTAATAGGACAGCAACTGTCTGCTTCTTTCTTGCACACAAAGCAGAGCTCTGTGCCCAGAGCCCACAGAAACTATAATGAATAACAACAGACAAAGAGGCCACATGCCCCAGCGGCCACTATGGTTAGGAACAACCGCCAAGTGGGACCAAGCTGTGACCACCAAGTAGACAGGGGATCTTGGGATAAGGCTTGTATCTGAGACACTTCATCATCTATTTTCCGGAACACAGCTTGTATTTGCTGCTGGTGGTCTGGAATATAAACACAACAGTCAATGTGCAGTAAAGCACAGGTGCCCCCTTGTGCAGCTGTGAGTATATCCAGAGCCATTCTGTTTTGTAAAACTACCTTCCGCATTTGGGTGACTTCATCTAGCAATGGGGCTAGCGAGGACCTTGTTACATTCAAGGCACAAGCAACATGCTGTGCCAGAGCTTCTATTTGTAATTCTACTTCTATAGTGCCGGCTCTTGGAAGGAAAATAGCCAGGGGGTAAAACCACCATGACTTCCGTTTGGGATGATGCCAGCGGGAATATACAGCATCCCAATTATGCATGGGCCATGGCAGGGTTTGTAGTGTCTGTCCTGATACGTATGGGCAGCCCCACGTAAAATGGCCTGTCCAGTTTGCAGGGAGATAGGACCAGTCATATTCCCCACATACCCAAATGTTTTCTCCTGGTGGGGAGTCAGCTGACACAGTGCCCACATGGGTGTGACCATCCCACCAGTGCTTAGGGGTGCAATTAGCACTGACATTGGCACACAATTCTCTGGGTGACCAGCCAACCGTGCGATTGGGTATGGAAATCTGCTGTTCAATGCACAGCAGAGCTATAGTTTGTAAGGTTTCACGTATACTAGACATCCATCTCCACCCAATACACATGGTACCCTCCCCAGACGGAGTGTGTGCTGATTGTTGGATCAACTCTTCAGTTGCGCACCATTTTGCTTCACCTTCGGCATCACTGCGATTCCATGCTCGAAGGTGTTCCCACACAGACAGATTGGTGGGAGCCATTTTCCACGGCAGTCCGGCAGTGTTTTCCGTGGGCAGTTCCAGACATACCAGCAGTGGGAGACATTATGTACCTGGGCAAAAGTATGGGCCCATGCCACTACTATTGCTCTCTGCCAACCTGGGCAGAAAGACAGGGCAGACAAAGACACCATCAGTGTCAAGTCCTGGTTATCTGGGAAGATACAAGCAACCTTGTCACCCTGCAACAAAACAGTGGCTGCCAGGGGCTGTTTCCATGGTCTGTGATACCAGACCAGAGTGCCCAAAGACACTGGCAGAGTATCAGGTTCGGCCTTCAACAGCACACCTGCACAACCAAAGTCCCTGCCAATATGGCAGGAATGAATGGGAGGCTGTTGTTCTCTGTGTGAAGTCTCAGTGTGGCTACTTTTTCCCAGTCGCCAGCCAAGGGGTCTGAAATTCCTCAGGACTCCCAGCCTTCTAGGCTGAGTGTGCTGGGACGATTGTGTTTCTCCGCTGGGCCCTTTCCTCTTTAAGACCACCAAAAAAAGCTCACGCTTTTCTTTTGTCCTGGGGTGCGTGCTGCAAGGACCTGGGCGTGTTCCCAGCTCAAAACCTGCACCTTCTGCCTCTCCAATATCTGATACACCGTGCGATGTGTGTCAGTGCTCCCAGCGCAGATCACCAGGGTTGGTGATTTCGGAGGGCTGTACTTCCACTCCCTCCCGGCTCTGAATCCTCTCCTCCCGCCGGTGCGCTGGGGTGGGGGAGTGCTCAGGTCCCGCCGGGATGCGGCTCCATATCTTACCCGGTTCGTGGGGTGCCAAGTCCTCTCAGGTGCAGATGCAGGCTGTGCGTTGTCCTGTATATTCTGGTCTCTCTTTTAAGAATAGTTGTATTTGCTGTATTTTCATAGATATATATGGTTTTGGGAGGAGATTTCCACCGCCCTGCTCATGCCGCCATCTTCCCGGAACTCCTTAAATTTTTAACTAGTAAAATATATATACCATAAAATTTACCACATTCACCATTTTAAGTGTTATAGCTCAGCAGTGTTAAGTACATTCATATTATTGTGCGACCAATCTCCAGAACTTTCTTCCTCTAGCAAAACTGAAACTCTGTACCCATTAAACATTTACTCATCATTACCCCTTCCCTCTAGCCCCTAGAAATCATTCTATTTTCTGCATCTATGAATTAACTATTCTAGGTACCTTATATAGGTGGAGTCATACAGTACTTATCTTTTGGTGACTGGCTTATTTTCCTTTGCATAATGTCTTCACAATTCATCCATATTGTAGCATGAGTTTGAATTGCCTTTCTTTTAAAGTCTGAATAATATTCCATAGTATATATAGACCACATTTTGTTTATACATTCATCTGTCAATGGACACTAGGGTTGCTTTCATCTTTTAGCTATTGTGAATAATGCTACTATGAACATGGGTGTACAAATTCCCTTTGAGACCCTGCTTTCAATTCTTTTGGGTGTTTACCCATATGTAATCCTATTTTTAATTATTTGAGGAACCACCATATTGTTTTCCTTAGCAGCCATACCATTGTATATTCCCACCAATGGTGCACAAGAGTTCCAATTTCCAATTGAAGTATAGTTGATATACAATATTATATTGGTTTCATATGTATATCAACACTTGTTATTTTCTGTTTCTTTGATAAGTACCCACCCTCCTATCATTTTAACTTTCACTCTTATATATAAATATGTGTACATATATATATTTACTTATGTATTTATAATCATATATTTATATATTAGCTATTTACATTTTTCTATGAATTTCCTATTTATAATTTACAGTCTACACCTTTTTTTATTAAGTTGTCTTTTTTTCAATATATAGAAGCCCTAAAATATATGAAAAAGCAATATTTTATATATATATATATATATAGAGAGAGAGAGAGAGAGAGAGACAAGCCTTATATGTTGGATTAGAATACTGAAAACACTATTCTTTTTGGTCATAAACAGTTGATTATGAGCAATTTCATATAGTTTAAATGAATAGTATGGATATTGATCCTTTTTCTGCAATTTGTTGCAAACATTTTCTCACAGCTTAGTATTTATCCTCTGACTTTCATGGTGTCATCTACCACCAGAAAATTTTTATTGTCAATATTATCATATCTGTTTCATTTCTTTTATGCCTTCTGAGTTTCTTGTATTATTTAAGAAGTTATCCCTACTGGAATATTATATATTCTCTTACATTTACTTCTAGATTTGTTTGTTTTAACTTTGCATCTTCAATCCATGTGTAATTAAATAAATAGGAGTCTAACTATATTTTCCATGTAATAGGCAATTATTCTAGTGCCATTTATTAAATAGGCCATCACTGAATTAACATGCCACCTTTATTATACACTGTATTACATTCCCCAAAAATCTATTTCTTTTTTCTTTATTCTCTTCCACTGATCTATTTGCCTGTTCTTGTGCCAGTGCCCTACTCTTTTGATTACACTAGCTTTATAGCAAGTTTTAATACCCATTAGGGCAAGATACTAGTAGGGCATTATTGGTCTTGTTTTCCATAGTTTTATTAGTAATTATCACAGAGTTATTACAGTATTGTTCTTCACGCAGATCTCCAGATATCCCTAGTTAACAGGTAAAGTACTTACACATCTTAACTTCTCCCTCAGCTCATTAAGTGATTTGGGTTCAAGCTTAACCAACACTTACTGAGAGCCTCTCAGCTTTGTTCCCCTTGGAAGGCCAGTAGGCAGAGCTTCAGCAAAGGACTGGCTAGGAGGATGGAGCGGAGGGAGGAAAAACAAGTCTCTCCAGAAGCCCTGAACATAGTCATGTGGTTGCTCATAATTGTCCCCCACTGTTCTCAGGATGAACCTCCCAAGTAGATGGGGTAGTAATGGAAGGTAGAAGAGCAGCAGAAACAAACTACCTGCTTCAGAGTTTTGGCTGGGAATGGCCTTCTTCTTAATAAATATTTAAATGACCCAACATGTAAATAACAATGTCTCTGCCTGTCAGTCCACAACATCGATTATTAAATGAAAAATGTGGAAGTTCCAATGTGCCAGTTTGGATCTCAGCAAGTGGTGAGGACACGCTGAGTGCCAGTTAGGGGCACGGCGACCGGACAGCATCCCAGAGTGCCTGCCTCTGCAGACTGCGGGACCATCATGGAAATAAATCACACACACCCTACCAGTTAAACTCCTGACCTAACTATGGAAATATACATGGTCCCACTGCCCCAAGCGAGGGTAACCTTCAGCAGAAGTCTAAAATCCCTCTTCGGTGGCCTTGCTGTAGCTCTCATCATTTTTGTGTTGTGTGTCTGCCATTTGCACTGTGCTTCTATTACCCATATCACTCAGAGTCACTGATTACAATTAGCCTCAATTCTTTTTTAAATAGCGTTATAAAAGTTGAAAAGTAATATGTGAATTTGGTTAAAAAAATACCTTGAGATAATAAGAATAGACATAGAGAATAAAAATGAATGGATAGAAGGTCTCTCATGCACCCCGGCCCCCACCCCCGTCTCCCCTTAATTTCTCTCGTGTATTACTTACACGGAGGGAAGCTTCCTATAAATAAACCAAGAATCCAGTCTTAGATTTCTCATTATACATTAACCTCCTGGTTTATTAAATTGCAAATTGGTTAAATTTTATAGAGACGAAAAGCATTCTACTTCAGCAGCTCCCACATTGCAGGCTAGGATTAAAGAAGAACTGGGCTGGCCAGAGGAGGCAGAACAGAGGCCAGCTGAGGCGTGGTGAGTGGAAAGAGCTCAAGGGGGGGCCTGTGGAGGCTGACAGTCTTGCTGAAGTCCTCACAGACACAGGGGGAGTGCATCCTGATTTCTGGCAGCCATGAGGGACCTGAGGGAATCAGATGGGGTTGTGATCCTGTGCGCTGGCTGTGGAGGGGTTGTCTGGCAGCCTACTTGCAGAGGCAGCTAGCTGTTCAGGGGACAGGATGGTGGCAGGATGGGTGCAGAAGCTAGCTCCTTGCCCAGGGGCTGGGGCCCAGGGCAGGTACCCTCTTTACTGGGCAACCCTGCCTTTTATGGACACTAGAGGATGAACAGAGACTATTCAAGAGCCCCAGGCAGGAGAGGACCATTTAGGCTGCTCCACCTCCTTCTGGAACTCCTCAGGAGGGCAACCACCCCAGCCCCCTCCCCTCCACGCCGCCCCTCGGGAATACTGGTAGAAACCACCCTGGGCAAAACTGCAGCAGAGTATTTTGGAACTCACTGTCTCAGATGGCTTCCTGTCAGCCTTCCAGATCCACTCCCCCCTCCTCCATCCACTGTGGCCCTGCAAGCCACCCTCAATGGACTCCATCTGTGGGCTCCTGTGTCCTCTGCCTTCCAGGTGCCTTTGGCCACCACTAGGAGATGGGGGGCTGGGAGGAGAGAGGTCAGAGTATTTATTTCCCTCAAATGCCTCCTTGCTGGGTCCCTGGTGGGCTGATTGCATCCCTGAACCAAAAGCCATTGCTCCTCTCAAGAGGCCTTCTTCACAGAATTCTCTCTTGAGGATCCAGTAACTGCTCCCTCCTTCTGCTCCTTCTGGTCTATGGTTTCCCTACACCCTGATATGCCTTTGTAAACAGTCTGTTAAACTCATCTCAATTTACCCAATCTGGGGGTACCATCTGTTTTCTGCCAGGACCGGGAATAATACAGATGGCTTGTCTGACAGGGCCTATTGATGGTGAATCCAGGGTCCCCTTATTGTGCTAGGCAGAGGTGGGGCAGCGTGCAGATAGCTGAAGGGTACTGTGGGCACCTGGAATGGAGCCGGGAGCTTGAACTCTTTGGATGCAGGGACTGGTCTATGTCTTTGCAGCCCCAGCATGAAGGCAGGGCCTGTGTTTTAGTAGGGGACCTCTAAAAGCAGGTTTCCTCTCCCTTAGTTCAGAAACATTTTGCTGTCTTACAGGGACCCCCTTCTCAAATAATGATGTCCCTGAGAGGTTGCACTTTGAATGATTTTCTGCTAAGATCAAAACGATGAGTGAATCCTTGAGCAGAATTTAGATGCCAACACTGAGGGGATGAACAGGCTCCAGGGAGCGGCAGGGGCTGAGGAGATGAGGATCAGGAACAGCACTGGAGGAAGACTGTGCCCTAACAGGGAGAAATGGAGGGCTCCAGAGGCCTCCCCCAACTCCACACTTGTCTCAAGGCTAAAGTTCTGGGCCAGGAGGTGCTGATGCAGCTCAAGAGAGGCAGGAGAAAGGAGGAAACCCCCACTGTGCAGGAGTTTCCACCTCTCACCAGGTGGCAGCTGTAGGCAAGTTACCTGCACATTTTGCTGTATAGAAATATACTAACAGTTTTTAGATTATGTGTATGTGGCCTTTTATCATTTTTGATAAAATGAACAATGAACACCATGATTATAGCTGTCTAAATATATATATCTTGATAAAGACTGGAATACACATGAAAATATTTATTGTATTGAGTGTTGAAGTTATAGAACAATTTTCCTTTTCTCAGTTTTATTGAGGTATAATATACAAAAAAGTGCAAACATTTAATGCATACATCTTGATGGGTTTGGACACATGCATTCACCTGTGATACCATCACCACCATCAAAACAGATCCATCACCCTCAAAAATTTCCTCATGTTCTTTTGTGTTTTTTTTGGTTTGGGTTTTGGTTTTTGAGTTTTTTTGGCGAGAACACTTAACATGAGACCTATCCTCTTAACAGATTTAATTGTGGGTACTATGTTGTACAGCAGATCTCTAGAACTTATTCATCTAGCATATTGCAAATTTTTTTCATTAAAAAACTCTTAACCTCATAAAATTATTCTCATAACAAATAAAATGAAGGAAAAAACACCAAGCTGGTATTTATAGGAAACTGGGCAAGGTATTTTCTTTTTAGCTTCCTTTTCCTCATCTTATAATGAGATAAATGTTCTCTACAGTCCATTCCAGATTTTGCAAAATGTGATTCTGAACTGTTAAAATGAGTCATCAAATGTGTATAAGAAAGAGAGGGGAAAAAAAGAAAAAGAGAGAGGGATTTTGATTATTTTAACATTTTCATAAAAATAAAGAAATAGGTAGTATTGGTTTTGTCCCTACTGGTGACTATGGTCATGGAAGTTCTCTCTGTCCAGCATGGCTTCCCATTTCTTCCTCTGGGTCACTTGAAGATTCCATACTCAACTCCCCATGACCCTGGTGGGCAGGTCGAGCATAGTGCCCTGCCCCCTCCTTGACAAGCATTTGGTGGCCATGTGACCAAAGCAGAGCCAGAATCAAAAACTTCTCTCAAACTGATATGTACACAGGGGGACAAAAATCTCTTTCTCCTGGAGCTGTTAAATCTTTCTACCTATTACCTGGGTGACCTTAGACAAATAATTTAACTTCTCTGGGCCTCAATTTTCTCAAGTAAGAATAATAATATACCCCAACTCATAAGAACATGTGAGGACCAAATGATATAAAGCATGAGAAAGGCTGCTATAAACCTTAAAGTATTTTGTAGTATTAATTACTAGTAATAAATTTATTATTAAACATAAATAAAATTCTATGATAAACTAACCCATTATAAGGTGTTGGTCAGTGACATCTGAAGGCATTAAATCTTCCAGGGATATTTTCATTTTTTAAAGGGGTCCATTATATAAAGTACAAAAATAGGCTGCAGTAATCTATACTGTCAGAAGTTAGGATAGTGGTTAACCTTGTGGGTGAGGCTAGTGATCAGAGGGGGCATGAGGGAGCTACTAAGGGGTGTTGGTCGTGTTCTGTTTCTTGACCTGAGTTCTGTTTACGTGGATGTACTATTAGTGAAAACTCACTGATCCGTATGCTTAAGATATATGTGCCATTTTTTTTTGTATGTATATTATCCTTTAATAACAAGTTTTAAAAACATGGAGACTTCTATTTCTAAGAATATGGAATACACATACTCTTCTTTACTCCTCACACTAGTACAACTAAAAACTCTGGACATTATATATAAAAAAAAAAAAAAAAAGAAAACTCTGAAAGTAGAGAGAAGGAAGACCTGCTAAGGACCTCAGTACCCAAAGAACAACAGGAATTTCCTTTTTGACTCATATACCCCAGCTTTGTAGCTAAAGAAGCTGGCACCCAGAAATGCAAGCAAGCGTGGACAAAAAAAAGCCCAACAAAAGCCTGTTCTTTGTAGCCAGAGGACCAGGAGAGGAACAGCATAAGAACAGAAAACTTTAGGCAGTAACTGCTCCACTCCAACTGAACATGACAGAGAAGTGTGACCCCGCCCCCATCCATGCCGGCAAAGGCCAAGTCGGGAGCCTAGAATTCCGCCCTTGCCAGGCTGTAACGAGGTACGTCAACGCATGTGGCGTCAGAGATGACCACCTACTTCAAAAATCAACCCTGGCCCCGAATATAGAGAGGTATTAATATTTACCTACAGAGGATTTAAGGTCGATTCTCCGTTTATTACCTTTTGTAAAATTCAGAGTCACTGATAAAGGGAAGACAGGAGTTAATGCTTAACATCGAACTGATATTCTTAGCCCCAGATATAAATGACTTAAAAGTCTTAGTTGGTGCTCTGTGTATTTATTTCACTATGGTAATTTACATATAAAAGATTAACACAATTTTAATCTACACTAAAGAGGAATTTGTAGCTGAAAACATCTCAGTCCTATCTAGGCAAATTTTCAAAATACCTAAATTTTCTTAGAAAATACCCATGGCCTCTGATGTGGTTACAGGGTAATGGTCTCCTGATGACTCATAAGGTATTTCTTTTTGTGGGAAAAAATACCTCTGGCATTACAAATAGGGTTGCAAAAACTAAAAAGCCAAATTTTTTCAAGTCAAGAGGTTTTTATTTCTGGGCATGCTATGTAACTCTTGTGGCGCTTTGGTGGGAAGGTACAGAAGTGAGGGCTAGAGGAGTGGGGATGACAGGAGAGACTCTTAAAGAGAGATTCTTGGAGCCAATAGTTCTTTTTGGTTAAGTCTATGAAGTTTAGGAAATATGTCTTAAGATGAAAAGGAATTTTACTAATGATTCAATCACTCAGATTCTAAAGAGAACTGTGTGAAGACCAAAAGATCCAGGAGAAATCCTTTTTACAGACACGACCATGAAGATAGCGGCCTTGATGAATCAGTGTGGGCCCCTTTAAGACTGAGTATTCAGAGGAAGAAGAGAGGGAGGAGGGGTGAGGAGGTAACTGGTGTGGTTGGTGGTCTTGGGCTTAGCATTTGGCCCATGTTGTCTTCACGTTCTGAATCCTACTCCAGAAGGGCTAAGCAACCTTCATGGATTGGCTGCGGCAGGGACACCTACTGGTGGAAGCAGGGACACCTAGGCAACTGAGAACCACCTGGTAAAATGGTTTGGTTTTTAGAAGAATACAGCTATTCAGCTTGCTACCAGGAAACTGAGGCACGGTTTAGGCAAAGAACCAAACAGGAGGGGCCCGGGTGCACACAGAGATAGAGAGGTGGTTATGTGGAACCCTGAAGCAGGGACAGTAGCCAGATCATCAGGAGCTGGAATTCAGGCTGAAGCTACTGGCTGAGCAAAAATGGGCTCAGGAACAAATGAAGGTGTGGTAGGCAAAATTCT
The DNA here is from genome assembly GCA_029783875.1 of Phataginus tricuspis. Lineage (NCBI taxonomy): Eukaryota > Metazoa > Chordata > Mammalia > Pholidota > Manidae > Phataginus > Phataginus tricuspis. Next base: position 32,870,127 of record JAQQAC010016209.1, read on the forward strand.
AAGATGGCCACCAAGATTCCCACCCCCTGGTGTGTATGCTTTGTATCATCCTCTTCCCTTAAGTGTGAGCAGGATCTGTGAATATGGTGAGACAGTCGTCCTACTGATTAGTTTATGTCACACAAGATTCTGCCATAGCAGACTGGAGGGAGGTTCTCCTGCTGGCTTTGCAGATGTGGCTATGTTATGACAGGGTCACATGGCTAGCACCTGAGGCCAGTCTGTCGCTGCTAAGAGAAATCTCCTGCCAACTGCCAGCAAGAAAATGGGGATCTCAGTCCTACAACTTTAAGAAAATGAATTCTGCCAGCATCCTAAATGAGTTTGGCAGAGTTCCCTGAGCCTCAAGAGAAGAGATCACAGCCCCATCTGGCTGGTATCTTGATTTCAACTAACCTGTGCAGGATTCCTCGCCCATGAAACTGAGTAATGAATTCATGATGTTTTAAGCCATTAAGTTTGTGGTAATTTTTTATGCAGCCATAGAAAACTAATATAGAGGTCTGGTCTGGATTCAGGAGTGTCAGAATCAGAGGGTTGGTGACAGTGCCCAGCTGGGAAGACGGATCACACAGAGCGCTAACTTCAATTGAGGCAATGTAGAGGACATCCCACACCTGCCATAGCTATGTTTCAGGGGCCTTGGCCACTCTCAGACATTGCCTGGTAGTACTGTAAACTGGTACATCCTCCACGAAAATCAACTTAGCAGTACCTATCAAAACTACAAGATCATATGACAGTTGACCCAGCAATTTCACCTCTAGGAATTTACCCCACACATATATTAGATATGGGAAATGATTCATGTACAAAGTTACCGTTTGAACATTCCCTGCTCACTCATTCATTCATTCAACACATGTGCATTATTAATAATAGCAAAAGATTGGAAACAAACTAGATTTCTATCGATAGAGATAATTAAATACATTACTGTACAATAGAATACCATGTAGCTGGAACAAAACAACCTGTATGTATCAATATGGAAAGATTTCCGATACATTTTCAAGTGAAAAAGCAGAATAGAGCATACATCATGTTTAAGGGAGGAAAGTGAGGATGTATGTTCACATTTCCACGCGCCTGCATTAAAAACCTCTCTGGAAGGTTATAGTTGCTGCTCAGTTGGGAGGATGGGGCCTGGGCAGATGGGGGCAGGTATTAGAGAAAGACCTTTCACTGTGTATCCCGTTACACTTTTTTTTTTTAACTATTTTGAACTATCAGCTATATAAAAAGATTAAATGCATGTATTTAAAAATTGAAACATTTTAAAAAGAGGCTTTGGCTCAACACAATTTGGGAACCATGTGATCTTTGCAGCATTATCCCACCCCGAACAACACTCCTTCACCCCCCGTCCACCCCAACCCGGCCCCTGAACCAGTCGGTTTCCTTTGCTGGTGAGACCAGGATGTCAGCATGGAAAAGAGACACTTCCCACGCCCCCAGGTTTGGATATTGCCACCTGAGCACTGTCCTTTAGTGGAGCCACCACTTACCTTTCCCACCCCAGCTCCCTGGGGAGAATTTAACAACTGTTTCCCAGTGGCCACCAAGGCTTTCCATCTGCACCAGGGCCCCTGTTGGCAGCTGAGATTCCCCTGGGACTCAAGAAATCTGAGGGTCCCGCTAACTACCAGGCCCCAATCACCTGGGAAAATCTGAGTTCATATAACCCAACCAGTGCTGTCCTGCAGACCTAAATCCATCTCAAGCAGAGTTGAGATTCAGCTGGGATATGGCTGCTAGTATCAGTACTAGTGGTCTACACCTGGAGTCCATTCTGGCTGGCTGGTGCCTGTAGTCTACTGTTCAGTTGTGAAATATTTTGGCTATCACCTCTGTCCTCAGCTGCTTCTCCTCTCACTTCAGTCGCCTCTACTGCCTCCTCCTCAATACCCTGGGCTTCCTCCCCTGATTCTGCCTGTTGCTGCCAATTATCTTGAGCCCAACAAGAAACAGATGGCATGTTCAAATTGGGTAATTTGAGAAGAGTTTTAATAAGGGATTTTTTTGTAAAAGTGTGGGCGGAGTATAAGGAAACCACTAGGGATAGAGCAGTACCCTGGGGCAAGAGGAGGGACCAGCAGTAAGGAGGGGTGGGTGGGGACGGCCCTAGTAGGAGCTGAAATTTGTGGTTGATTAGAGGAGGCAGCCAGTTTACTGTAACTCATAAGGGAAGAGCCTGGGAAATTAAAAACCCTCAACCTCACTCTCCTTCCTCCCTTCCATCTACAGGTATACCATTTTCAAAACCCAACAGGGGGCACAGGAGCCCACTGATTCTATCCCCAGAGGTCAGCTTCCCAGGCACAGAGCATGGTGGGGAAGGGTGGAGAATGGATCTAGAGGGGCAAATGAAATACATCTAGCATCTCTCCCATAACATTTTAGAAAAACTTTATCATGGAAAAATTTCTATTTTTAAAAAGGAAGAGACAAGAGTATAATAAACCCCATATACCCATCATCCAGCTTCAATAATTATCAACTTAAGCCAATCTCATTTTATCTATATCCCCACTCACCCTGCCCCCTTATTATTTTGCAGCAAATGCAAGACATCATACCATTTCATCTGTTGGTAATTGATATGCATCTCTAAAAGATAAGGATTCTTTTTAAATGACAAAACCATTAGCAAAAAATAAAATAATTCCTTAATGTTATTGAATATCCAATCAATGCCAAAGTTTCGGTTGTCCAATAAATATCACACATGACTTTTTAAAAAATAGTTTCTGAGCTTGTATCAAGGTCCAAATGAGGGCTAATCCTTGAAATTGTCTTTTGAGTCTCTTTTAAATCTATAGCTTCCCCCTCCATCGCCTATCTTTTTCTTGCAAATTATTTGTTGACTAAAACAAGACATTTGCTGTGTAGCATTTCCCATAATCTAGATTTTGGTGATTGTATTCCTATGGTCTAATTTAACATGCCCTCTCCTCTATTTCCTGTAAATTTATAGTTGGTTCTAGAGGCTTAGTCAGGTTCAGGTGCAATTTTTATTACTACTTCATAGATGGTGGTGTATTCTTCCTTCAGGAAGCACAAAAGGTCTGGTTGACAATTTTTGAGATTAGTAACCACAGTGATTGATGCCTAGATCCCTTAATTCATTAGAGATTGCAAAATGATGATTTATTTATTCAGATTTATTCCTTTTCTATTGGCAGCAATTTTGCATCTTGGTTTTGTTTTTTCAATTCATAATACTTCATGGAATACCTCATACCACCTGGTATAGCCCTAATGCATCCTTTTTAATGGCTGCATAATTTTCATAGTGTGGTTGTACTACCATTCATTCAGTCATTCTTACCGACAGGCTTCCACTTGGTGTCCAGTTTTTTGGCAACTATGAGCAATGCTGCAATAAAACATCCTTCTACACATATCCTGACTTACTAGTGCTTTCATTCCTATGACATAGATTCCAGGAGCAGGGTTACTAATCTGTTGCCAGATTACTTTCTAAAATGGCTGTAATACTTCAATGTCCACCAGCAATGTGCACAAGTACTCCTTAATCCATATCCCTACCAGCTGTCAATGTTATAGCTCTTATATTTTTTGCTAGATTATGGGTATAAAATGTCTCATTGCTTCTGTCTCTGGAGCCAGACTGCTAGGTTTAAATTCTGATTCTGCCCCTTACTAGATGTGTACCTTGGTCAAATGAAGCTCTCAGGATCTGTTTCCTTATCTGTAAAATGGGGGTGGCAATAATAATACCTACCTTAACATGTTGTAGGGATTAAGTGAGTTAACATATGTAAAGTGCTTAAGACAGTGTCTGCTTCATTGCAAGTGCTTATTATTTTTTCTATTTTAACTTCCTGTATTTTCCAGCCTAGAGCTTCATGTCCCATCACATCATTTCCTCTATTGCCAGCACGTCAGCATCCTGAATCCCCTGTTCTTTTACACTTCCACCATTGCAAAGCCCACTCTCCTCTTCTCTTACCTGGGCTGCAAGATGCAGTCGTGCAAACAATGCCATCAGGAATTCAGGCTCTTTCCTCAGATGGGTCCTGAGCACAATCAGAAATCTTTCCATGTGTGTCTGAATCCATTTCCCCTCACTGCACCCAAAGACAGTATTCTAAATTGTCAGCGCATTTCCAGATCCTCTACCCAACTAACCATTTAGCAGACAACATTGAATCCCTTACCTATAACCTTATAGAGGTAGATTTCGCAGATTGACTTGTTCAACACACACTTCAGTATGTAGAGTTTGGAAAGATAAAAGACTCCTTTGCAGCCGGGGTTTTGGATGTGATTTGGGTTATGCCAGTTAGAAACACTCATGCGTCAGATGGTGGCATGTCCTCACAGTGAAAAATAATCTTTTCGTATTGTTTTAAAATACAGTGTTTTGACTATACAAACTAATGGAATATGCCCTAAGGACAAAGCACTCTAGATATGTCTCTCCAGGCAAGAAAAACAAAAGCAAAAATAAACAAGTGGGACTACATCAGACTAAAAGGCTTCTGCACAGCAAAGGAAACCATTAACAAAACAAAAGAGTAATCTACTGAACATAAGAAGGTATTTGCAAATGATATATTCAATAATCCAAAATATGTAAAGAACTTACATAACTGAACACCAAAAAACCCAAGTAATCTGATTTTTTTAAATCTTAAACTGCTTTCAGTAATCTTAGTTATCATCAGTATTGCTATTTTCACACACACACATGCACAGGCTAAGCCTAATTAATTATGTTAATGTTGTTAGGAATCAAGACTTTCCACAAAAGATATGAGATACTAGTGTAAAATAAAATTAAGTATAAACCCTTTCATCATAAATTCAAGTTGGAAATATCAGTATAAACTCATGATTTAGATTTTCTTCCAAAAAGCTTTTTGCCTCTTTTAGCTTTGTACACTGAAAAGACTTAGATGCAATGATGACTCAATTGCAGTGAGCACACTAGTACCAAAATGGTGGCCTCTAAATACCATTTTTCACCTAAGGAAACAAGGCTCCTATATATGAACTGAATTTCTAGGTAACCAAATACTTGGTGAAGAACATTCTTCTTTTTAGAGGAATGCCAGGTTATGCAAAATAATGATAAAATAAGAATATCACCATTTTTCAGGTCCTAATAAAATGATGGATCTTAGTGATAATCATCAAAGGCTGCTAAAAACATTAAGGGAAAGATTAATATGAAACTTTATAATGGATGAGTCAGGTGAGCCCCACCTGATCCCATTAATCAATTTTAGCATCACTACAAGAGAGACAACACATATTGTTTACCTCTTAATGTGATATGAAATAATCTACATAGTATCACCTATTAAATATTTTGCCTTAAAAAACCCATTTAACTGAATCAAGCATCTATATATAACTACCAGTTATCAGGAAACACTGGGATTAGAGAATGAATTAAATAACACCATGCAAAAGTAATCAACAAAATTCAGAATATAATACATCCTACAAGATAAATGATCAAGTTTTTCCAATAAATCAATGGCATGGGGGAAAGTAGTGGGGTTGTTAAAGAATAAAAGAAACTTAAGAGCTATAATAACTAAATACAATATATGAATCTTGCTTGGATCCTGATGTGAACAAACTAATTGAAAATGGTATCTTTGTGAGAATTGAGGGACTTTGAACATAACCTGGGATGAAAGAGATTAAGGAATTATTGTTCATTTTCTAAGGTGTAATAGTGGCATTATTTATATTATTTTCAATGTCCTTATTCAGTAGAGATGCTTACTGAAATATTTGTGGATTAAATTATATGGTCTGGATTTTTCTGTAAAATACTCCAACAAAAAAATGTATTGGGGTGGCAGGTAAATGGAACAAGATTGGCAAAATATTGATAATTATTGAAGCTGAGTGAGAATACATGGGATTCTTATATTATTATTTCTAATTTTGTGTATGTTTAAAATTTTCCATAATAAGTTTTTAAAAATAAATTTTCCTTAAAAACAAGGGAAGAACAGGAAATTGTTACAGATTGGAAGAAACTAAGGAGATATAATGACTAAATGCAATGTGGTATCCTGGATCAAACCTTGAAAGAGAAAAAGGGAAATCCAAATAATGTCAGTAGTTTAAAGTAGTGTGCCAATGTTAATTTCTTAGTTTTGACTAATTACCAAGATTATCTTAGTCTATTAAGGTTGCTTTAACAAAATACCACAGACTGGCTAACTTATGGACAACAGAAATGTATTTCTCATAGTTGTGGAGGCTGGAAATCTAAGATCAAGGTGCCACCAGGATTGGGCAAGTATCCCCTTCCAGGTTCAGAGCTGGTGCCTTCTCACATGATGGAAGGTATTAGGGATCTCTCTGGAGCCTCTTTATATGGCACTAATCCCATTCATGAGAGCTCCACTGTCATGATTTAAGCAACTCCCAAAGGCCCCACCTCCAAATACCATCACCTTTGGGGATTAAGATTTCTACATAGGAATTTTGAGGGGACACAAACATTTGTACTATTGCAATGGTTATGTAAGATGTTAACATTAAAGAAATTAGATGAATAGTAAATGGGAATAATCTGTACTATCTTTGTAACTCTTCTATAAATCTAAAGTTATTTAAACAGAAAATATTAAAAATAAATAAATGTTTTCAAATTTCTACACATAAAAATTTCTTAAAGTGAGCTTATACCTTCAGAGAAAAAAACTTATCTCTATTATTAGCTTTAAATAATGCTCAAAAGATGAGGAAATTGGCCTACTTACACTACCTCCATGTTTTTTTCCCGCTAGGATCTCCAGAATTTGATTGGCTATATTATGATTTATATCTATATCATCATGGTATATATAATATTTATGTACTATTCTCTTTTTATAGTTGCTTTAGCCTTTAATGGATCCAATGATCACTCCTAGTCATTTTTACTATTATATCTGTTAGTAGAAATTTATCAGACAGTTGTATCTTCAGGAGAGGCTCTTGGGAACTATAAAGCCATCTGTTTGTGCAAGTATACTTGGATGTCAGTCTGGCCTGGCACACATTCTCTTTCCCTGAAGACTTAGTAGGCATTACTCCTCCATCTTCTAATGTTGGATGCTATTATAGAGAGGCTGGAAGCTGATGAAGATTTTTCCTGTTCACAGGTGATTTGGTTTATTTGCAAGGATTCTCATGGGATTCTTTTTTTTATCTCTGAAGTCCACTAATTTCAACAGGGTATGTGTTGAAGGTATTTGTTCTATGTCAATTTTACCTGGAACAAGTTTGTTCTTTCAAGCTAAAATCCATGTCTTATTTCTGGGAACACTCGTGAATTATATATTTGAATATTTTTATTGATGTTTCTGTTCCATTTAATCTATTTTATTATCCAGAAACACCAATCATACATGTGGTAGATCTCCTTTGCTCTCTTTATATGTCATTTTCTCTTTAATCCTTTTAGAAACTATTTGTTATAAAACCAGAACTGAACAGAAACATACATCAATATACCAGAATACTTGGGAATTTAAAAATGCACTTCTAAAGGACACATGGGTTGAAGAAATCCCAGGGGAAAATATTTTTTAAGTATTTTGTACTACGTGAATGAAAACACAATTTGTTGAAATTTGTGGAATGCAGCAAAAGCATTGCTTAAAGGGACATTTATACCAGTGAATGCACATATTAGGAGGGAAAAAAATAAAATCAATAATCTAACCTATCATATAAAATTAAAAAGGAAGAGCAGTATAAACCTAAAGCAAGCAGAAGAAGAGAAACAATGAACACTGGAGCAGAAATCAATGAAACTGAAAATGGGAAACTGAAAATAGAGGAAATCAAGGAAACCAAAAGCTGTTGCATTGAAAAGATCAAGGAAACTGATCAACCGCTAGGCTAATTAAGAAAAAGAAGACAGAAGTTACTAATATCAAAAATTAAAAGATGAGCCATCACTTTTGATCCAATGGGCATGAAAATGATAATAAAGGAATATTCTGTACAACTCTATGGCCACAGATCTGATAAATTAGATGAAATGCACCAAATGCCTGAAAGTCACAGTCTATAGAGGCTCATACAAAAAGAAATAGGTCACATCAGTAGGACTGTATCTACTAAAGAAATTGAATCAATAATTAATAACCTCCCAAAAGAGAGGCCACCAGGCTCAAATGGTTTCACTGGTGTTTCTATAAAATATCAAAGAAGAAATTATGCCAATTTTCTATAATGTCTTCCAGAAAATAGAAGCAGAGGGACCACTTCTTAACCCATTCTCTGAGGACCATGTTATTATCCAAAGAAGAAAAAGACGTTAAAAAGAAAACTACAGACAAATACATCTTATGAACATAGTTGTGAAACCCCTGTTAGTACCTAATGTCCAACAATATATAAAAATAATTAAACTACATGGCCAGACAGGATTTATTCCAGGTATCAAGTTGGGATCATCATTAAAATTTTTAATCAGAAAAAAAAAACTATTTGTTATATTCTCATTTTGCTCACTTAAGCCTTCCTTCCATGCCCATGGCTCTTTTTTTTTTTCCAGCAATATCTCTTTTTTCTTTTTGCTGTTTCTAATATGGCTTTCATTTCTCATTTATTTCTATGTCTCCTCCATTTCTTTCTTGAGCTCTGCAAGCTCATTTGTTATCTCTTTAATCTTATTTCTTTCTTGACCTATTTTATCTCTGTTTAAGTTCCTGAGGCACAGATTTTATTTTATAAAGTTTTTGCATTCCTATATAAATGTTTGATCATGATTTTCATTTTTTTCCTTGGCAAACTATTTCTGGTGTGTACTCTTCAGCCTTCCTTTGGCCATGCTCCTTTATTCTTGAGGATATTTTTGTGTAATTCCTATATTGGATCCTTTTTATTATTACTAATATTTCAATGATGATTGATTTTCCTAGACCAGCTCTGTGTGTAAGGCAGAAAGGACAAGGTTAAACTCTGAACAGTAAATAATTTCCTTGGTCCAGAGTGTGGAGGCCCCCCTCAAGGTATAAGATAACCTAAGTAAAAAACTCATAAGATGAGCTCAATAGCAGGATGATGATGACAGAGGAAAGAGTTACTAAACTTAAATGTATATTAATAGAAATTGTTCAATCTGAACAAGATAACAAAGATGGAAAAATGAAGAGAGCCTTACAGAACTGTGGGACAATTAACAAAAGAGCAAACCTTCACTCCATCTGAGCTCTAAAAGGAGAGAAGAAAGTGTGGTGCTAAAAAAATAATTTAAGAAATAGTGACTGAAGACGTTCCCAATTTGGTGGAAGACCTAAACCTCCAGAATCAAAAAAAAACCTGATGGATCAAAAATAAGATAAACAAAAATAAATCCATATCCAGATAAATCATAATCAAACTGCTGAAAACTAAAGACAAAGAAAAAAATATTGAAAGCAGACAGAGAAAAACAATATATTACCTATAGGGGAACAGCTATTTAAATGAATGCACATTTATCAGAAAATATGGAAATAAGAAGGAAGTGGCACAAAATTTTTGTGTTGAAAGAAAAGTCAACACAAAATTTTATATCCAGTAAAAATTCATTAATCCAGTAATTAAGGTGAAACAATGATATTCTCTGGCAAACTAAAAGTAGCCATTGACAGCATAATTGCTCTAAAAAAATTGCTAAAGGAAGTTCTTCAGACAGAGGGGAAATAATAACACAAGGAAAATCAGACCATCAGGAGTGAAGAAAGAGCAATAGAAATGGTAAATATCTGGGTAAATAAAGTAGACCAATTTTCTTACAAGTTCCTTAAAATATGTTTGATGATTGAAAACAAAAATTATATCACTGTTTGATGGGGTTGTCAATGTATGTAGATGTAATATATGAGATAGCTACAACATTAAGAGAGAGGGTAAAGGAACCTATATGGTGATAAGGTTTCTACATTCTACTTGAAGTGGTAAAATATTGATTCAAAGTAAACTGTGAAGAGTTCAGTATGTATATTGTAATCCCAAGAGCAAATGCTGAAATGTATATATATTTAATACACACACAGACACACATACACAAAGCAATAATAAAAAAACATAATGGATAAATTTTAATGAAATGACAAAAATATCCAAATAATGCAAAACAAGGCAAGAAACAAAAACAGAAGAACAAAAACCAGAATGAACAGATAATGGATAATAAAATAGTGAACTTATATTCAGCATATCAATAACTACACTAAATGTAAATGGTCTACACACATGAAAAAGACAGTTTCAAATATATTAAGCAAAACTGATAGAACTAAAAGGGGCTAATCCACAGTTATATTTGGAGACTTTAACACTCTGCTCTTTGTAATCAATAGAAGTAGTACAAAATCAGCAAGGATATAGAATTGAACAACATCATTAATCAACTGGATCTCATTGATATGTTTTTTTCAAGCGCACATGAAACATTCATCCAGATAAACCACATCCTGGGTCATAAAGCAAACCTCAATATGTTTAAAAGAATTGAAATCAGAGTATGCCCTCTGACTATAATGGAATCAAACTAGAAATCAATTGCAGAAAAATAAAAGCAAAACCTTGAATTAGAAACTAAACAACACATTCCTAAATAATTCATGGATCTCAGGTGAAATCAGAAAACATTTTGAACTGAACAAAAATGAAACTAAAATATTTCAAAATTAGTGGGATGCAGCTAACTGGGATACTTGTAGTATCAAATGTTCATATTAGAAGGGAAGATCTTAAACCAATAATCTAATATTTCACCCTAAAAAAAAGAAACAGAAAAAAAAGAAAAAGAAGCCCAACACAAGCAGAAGGAAGGAAATTAATAAAGAACAGAAATCACTGAAGTTGAAAACAGAAAAACAAAAGAGAAAAATCAAACAAAAAGCTGATCCTTTGAAAAGATCAATAAAACTGAACTGACAAGACTAACAAGGAAAAAGAGAGAAGATACAAATTATCAATATCAGGAATGAAAGAGTATCACTACAGATCTTATAAACATTAAAAGAATAATAAGGGAATATTATGAATAATTCTATGGACAAAAGTTTGACAAGTTTAATTAAATGGACCAATTCCTCCCAAAGCAAAAACTACCAAAAATCACTCAAGATGAAACAGATAATCTGAACAGTCCAATACCTATTAGAGAAATTAAATTCATGGTTAAATACCATCCAAAAAGGAAAGTTCCAGATCCGGATAGTTTTGCTGGCAAAGTTTACCAAACATTTAAAGAATAAATAACACCTCTTCTACCCAATATCTTTCATAAAATAAGAGAGAACACTTTCTAATTCATTTTATGAGGGCAGAATTAATGTGATATCAGCACTAGATAAAGACATTGCAAGAAAAGAAAACAAAATATTGATGTCCCTTATGACCAAACACACAAATATCATCAAGAAAACAGTAAATGCAATCTAGGAGTATGTAAAAAGAATAATACCCTGTAGCCAAATGGAGTTTATCCCAGGAATGCAAGGCTCACTCTATGTGCAAAAATCAATGTAATTTGTCATATCAACAGGCTATTGAAGAAAATTTTCATAGTCATAACAAATGATGCAGAAAATTATTTGATAAAAGTCAACATCCATTCATGAAAAAAACAAAAAAACAGCAAACTAAGAACAGAAAGGAACTTTCTCAACATGATAAAAAGCACCTAGCAAAAAAAAACCCTACAGCAAACATCATTGTTAATGGTGAGAGGCTGAATGCTTTTCTTATAAGATTGGGAATAAGGCAAGGAAATACACTGTTGCCACTCCTATTCAATATCATATTTTAAGTCCTAGCCAGTACAGTAAGGTAAGAAAAAGAAATTAAAAGTATACATATTGAAAAGGAAGAAATAGAACCATCCTTATTCACAAGCAACATGATTGTTTATGGAGAAAATCCCAAAGAATCCACAAAATTTTTTCTCTAGAACTAATAAGGGAGTTTAGCAAGATGAAAGGATACAATATCAAGACACAATATTTTGGTATATCAACAATTTGGCAATCATGTTTCTATATATTAATGACTTAGAAACCAAAATATTTATAAAATACCATTTACATAGCTCAAAAAAATGAAATATCCAGATATAAATCTAATAAATCATGCACAGGGTCTATACTAAGACCTATAAAAAGCTGATGGGAGAAATCAAAGACATAAATAACTAAAGAGACATACTGTCTTCATGAATTGAAGGACTCAACACAAAAGATATCAGTTCCCACAAATTGATCTATCAGTGTAACAGAACTTCTATCAAAATCCCAGCATAATTTTTTTAGGTATAAACAAGTGGATTATAAAATTTAGATGGAAAAGCAAAGGGACTAGAATAGCTAAAGCAATTTTGAAAAAGAAAAATAAAGTTGCAGGAACCACAATACCTGATTTTAAGATTTACTATATAGCTACAGTATTCAAAACTATGTGGCATTTTCAGGAGGATAGACACATAGATTAATAGACATGTAGATTAATGGAACAAAATAGAGAACCCAGAAATAGATCCATAGAAATGTGTACAACTGATTTTCATCAGAGGTGTAAAAGCAATCCAATAGAGGGAAAAATCACCTTTCAACGTGGTGCCAGAGCAATTGAATATCCCTAGGGAAAAAAAAAAAAAAGAATCTCAACCTAAACCTCACTTACATCTTACACAAAAATTACCTCAAAATAGAACATAAACTTAAATACAAAACACAAAGCTATAAAATATTTAGGAAAAAGTAGGAGAAAATCTTTGGGACCTAGAGCTAGACAGAGAATTCTTAGTCTTGACACCAAAAGCAATATCCATAAAATGAAAAATTGATAAATTGGACCTCATCAAAATTAAAATTTTTTCTCTGTGAAAGACCCTGTTAAGAGGATGAAAATATAAACTATAGTCTGGAAGTAACTATATGCAAACCACAAATCTGACAAAGGATTTGTATATAAAATATATAAAGAGCTCTCAAAACTCAACAGTAACAAAACAATCAGTTAGAAAATGGGCAAAATACATAAACAGGCTTTCACCAAAGAATATGTGTAGATGGCAATAACCACATGAAAAGATGCTCAACATCATTAGCTATTAAGAAAATGCAAAACAAAATCCCAGTGAGATACTACCACACACTAATTAGAATAGCTTATAAAACAAAATAAATACTGATAATACCAAGTGCTGCCAACAATGCAGAACAACTGTTGGTAGGAATGAAAAATGGTACAGCCATCTGGAAAACAGTACAGTAATTTCTTATAAAGTTAAACATATACTTCCCATATGTCCCAACAATCCTACTTCTACATATTTGTCCTAGAGTACGGGTCACCAAACTAAGGCAGGCAGGTCACACCAAGCAAAGGATTTGCATTTGTATGGCCCACAGGCTAAGAATGCTTTTTGCAATTTTAAACAGTTTTCTTTTTTAAAAAAGAATAAGCTACAGAGATTATACATAGCCCACATAGCCTAGATATTTGCTATCTGGCCCTTTACAGAAAACATTTGCCAACCTCTGCTTTAGAGAAATGAAAACTTATGTTCCCACAGAAACATATACATTAACTTTTATATCCCCTCTATTCCTTTTGCTCCAAACTGGAAGCAACCCCAATGTCCTTGCATTGGTAAATGGATTAACAAACTGTGTGTGATATATCCATAATAATGAAATTCTACTCAGCAATAAAAAGGAATAGACTGTTGTTACACACAACTTTGGTGAACTCAAGGCATTATGTTGAGTGAAAGAAGTCAGCCTCAAAAGGTACATACTGTATGACTCCACTTATATGACATCATCAAAAATGTAAAATTGTAGAGACAAAGTAAATCAATGGTAAGAGCGTATATGACTATAAAAGGGCAGCATGAGGGATTTTGGGGGGACCATGAAACTATTCAGTATCCTGAGTGTGGTGGCATTTACTCAAATATATATATGGTTTAAAATGTATAGAATTACATACCAAAAAAAAAAGTCTACTGTGTGATAATTTTAAAAGGAAAATAATAAAAAATATTCAAAGTGGCCAAACATTTGCCAATGTGTAGCCTTTTTTAAAGTAGCTAATGAAAGAAAATGAAGTTTTAAATCGAGTTAACAGCAGTAGTAACAAAACAAAGACAAGAATGCTGGTGTTGTTCAGACAAAGTTTGGATTGGTTATTAACCTCTGTCATGTTGTCAGCCATTACAATAGAGATTATACTGTAGAATATTGCTTATGCCAGCACAAGGAGATGCTGCAGTGGTTAGGTGTAAATGTCATGAATCTGGGAGCAGATGGAGGATCCTTACACGTACCACAAATAGTGTTCTTCTACAGTATCAATGCCTCTGGAATAGCATTACTAATTAAGCCATTTAAAGCTTCATCATGAATTTGGCACAGATTAAGTCAGTGGGGTACAAGTCATTCCCAGTGAGGGTAAATAGTATTTTCAATCTTCATAACCAATGCCTAAAATGTCACTGCAGAATAATAACTGGTTTAGCACTCATGGACAAGCACCACAGGGAGTTCACTTTCTTTGGGGGTGAGCCTATCATGGGCCTTACAAGCTCAGGTACTTATAATGGAACTATGGGGTAATGAACACTCTAATGTTACCTCCAGATGGTGGTCGTGATGAACAGTAACTCTAATCCCTCTTCATCAGGTTAAGGAGTTCCTAGCCAGGTCTTGCAGACTGTACATCCAACATTCTGACTTTTCAGGGGACTGCCTGAGGGACCGGCTTCAGTTTTGCCTGTCTCAGAGTGCCAACAGGACCCAGCATGCTTTAAATATCTGGGGGCCACTGAAAACAAAAAACAGCTGGGCAGCATGCTGCTGCTCTTGAGGACTTGCTGTACAGCAGACAGAGGCCAATACAACTTGGCAGCCTCTCCCTGGTGGGGAAGGGAATAGTGAAGCATGTGTCCAGTGTTCCAGCTTTACAGGGAGCTGCTCAAGGGACTGGTTTCTGTCTCAGAGCATGGATGGGACCTAGCATACTCCAGGTGCCTGGGGGCTGCTAAGAACAGAAAAGACCAGTGCAGCCTTCTTCTGCTCTGGAGGTACTCCCTGGTACAGGAGACAGAGGCTGATACATGTTGGCAGCCTCTCTCTCAGGAGGGAGAGAAGTGTGGAAATGCATCCAATATTCTAGCTTGTTGGGAGCTACACAAGGGTCTGGTTTCAGCCTAAATACTTGGGGTGCTGAGAGGACTTGGCATACTCTAGATGCCTAGGGGCTCCTGGGAAAAAAAATGCTAGGTGGCATGCTACTGCTTCAGAGGACCCACAGTATAACAGACACCAGAGTAAGCAAAAATTATGAATTCCTGGTGAAAAAAGAAGCAAATCCTTTTTGAAATCTACACACACAAGTCCAGAGAAGATACATCTACAGGAAAGGCTTGAAAGGCCCCCAGGATCTCTAGGCAGGCTGATTGGTTAAGAACTTTCTTTGTACAAAGTCAGTCCATAAAACCAGTAGAGATGGCTGCTTTTTCAAATATCAATGGATATCAACATAAAGTTACAAGGAACATCCAGAAACAGGGAAATGGCCCAATCAAAGGGGCAAAATAAATCCCCCAAAACCGACCCTAAAGAAATGGAGGTATATGAGTTACCTGACAAAGTAACCATCATAAAGATGCACAATGAGCTCGGGAAAATGACACATGAATAAAATGAGCTAAAAAAAGAGACAGAATATATATTTTTTAAAAACAAAATTTTGAAGATGGAGAATGCTCTAGAGGGGTTCATCAACAGACTTGATCAAGCATAAAAAAGAATCAGAAACTCAAAGACAGTTCACTTTGAAATTATCCAATCAGAGAAACTATATGAAAAAGGGTGAAGAAAGCCTGAGGGATTTATGGGGCACCACTGATCAGGTCAATATAGCATTATAGTAGTCTCAAAAGGAGAAGAGAAAGGAGTAGAAAGCTTATTTAAAGAAATGATGGTTCAAAATTTTCCAAATCTGGGGAAGGAAATGGAGTCCAGATTCAAGAATTCCAATGAACACATTACAATCAAATTGTCAAAAGTCAAAGAGAATTTTGAAAGCAGCAAGAGAAAAATGATTGTCATATTCAAGGGAACCTCCATAAGATTATAAGCAGATTTTTCAGCAGAAACCTTGCAGGCCAGAAGGAATATATTCAAAGTGCTGGGAAAAACTGCCAGACAAGAATGCTGTATCCACCAAAACTGTCCATCAGAAATGAGGGAGACAAAAAGGCTTTCCCAGATAAACAAAAACAAATCCATCACCACTAGACCAGTTTATAACAAATGCTAAAGGGAGTGCTTCAAGTTGAAATGAAAATACACTAAACAGCAACACAAAAGCATATGAAAGTATAAAGCTTGCTAGTAAGTGTAACTATATAGACAAATACAGAAATACTGTTATACTGTAACTATAGTTCATAAATCACTTTTAGTTCTGGTATAGAAGTTAAAAGACAAAAGAATTAAAATAATTATTAAAATATGTTAATAGTACACAATATAAAAGATGTTATTTCTGACATGAAAAACATAAAGTGGAGTGGGGAGAAGTACAAGTGTAGTTTTTAATGTATGATTGAAGTTGTTATCAGCTTAAAATAGATTGTTATAACTACAGGATGTTTCATGTAAGCCCCATAGTAACCAAAAAGAAAATGCCTATAGAAGATATACAAAAGAAAATTAAAAAGGAATCAAAGCAAGCATATCACTACAAAAAAACAATGAAACACAAAGGAAGACAGCAAGAGGGATAAAAGAGATCCTTTCTATAGCCTTTTAGTATCTTCCGTAAGACTATATGCTAAATATCTACTTCATCTACATTTAGACAGCTAGCATTTGTTGAGTACTTGCTCTATAACTGAGTTTGGATTTGGTTGATTTTGTGTTTTTCAGAGTGAGACCCATGGCTTCTCCAGGGCATGCTAGGTAAACTTAGTCCCAAAGGGTGACTTTATTACTAACCTCTGTATAACAGAATTATGTCTGGAAACTTTTTTTTTTTCTGTTTTCTGAGTACAAACTTAACTTTGATGTTGCACTTGCAAAATTACATGTTCTTGTTGAAAATACCAGTAGAGTACTTGACCCTAGATCCTCATCTGTACCAAAAAAGACCTATGAGCTGTGTCTGAACCTCAAGTCCCACCAGTTCTCACCACTACACAGGCCTTCTAAGAGGTTGTCTTCCAAAAAGGCTTTGAGGTTCAGTAGCCTCTCAGGAGGCCCCAGAGTACTCCTTCATTCTTGGTCATTTACTTGAAAACCATCTTTGCTATGCCACATGCCAAGGCTGAAGAAACAGAATCTCCAACCAGAACTCCTTCTGTTATCTTTTGTACATGTTCATTTGCACAATACCCCTTGTTTGTGTGACAATATTCTTTGTGTGACTTACAAGTGAGGATTCTGGCTGAGCAAGACATACAGTCTATTCACTTCAATCTTAAATCTTAATGCCTTCTTATGGTGTTGGATTTGTAAGGCACTTTTTCCTTTTGTCTTGTGTTTCACTGTGAAAGACACAGGCAGAGATGATTGTCTGCATTTGATTGTCACTACACCTGCATTAATTTAATAAAATATTTATTATGTTCCACCAGCAAAAAAAAAAGACAAACAGTAAACAATGTCTAAAATGGTAGTATTAAGTCCTTCCCAATCAGTAATTACATTAAATGTAAGTGAATTAAACTCCCCCTATCAAAAGTGGAGTAACTGAATGAAGAAAAAAATATCTAACTATATGCTGTCTATAGAACTCACTTTGATTTAAGGATACACATAGGCTGAAAATGAAAGAATGGAAAAGACATTCCAAGCAAATGGTAACCGAAAGAGAGCAGAGGGGGCTACATTTATATTGGACAAAATAGACTTGAAGTCAAAAACTGTCATTCTTGCATACCAGGAATAGATTCCACTTGATCATAGTGTATAATACTTTCAATGTGCTGTTGAATTCAGTTTGCTAGTATTTTGTTGAAGATTTTTGCATATGTGTTCATGACGAATATTGGCCTGTAATTTTCTAGTACTGTTCTTTTTTTTTTGATTAGTTTGAGATCTTTTTTCCTTTTTTATTGAAGTATCATTAATATACAATCTTATATTGGTTTCAAATATACAACACAGTAGTTTAACAGTTACCCATATTTTTAAATCTTCACCCCCACTAGTGTAGTTACTATCTGTCAACATAGAAAGATGTTAGAGAATCATTGACTGTATTCTCCATGCTGTACTACTATCCCCATGACCAACTTACATTATGATTGAAAACTTTTGTGCCCCTTTATTCCCCTCTTGTATTGTTCTTATCTGGCTTTGGTATCAATGAATTTTATAAAATTTCATTTGAGACTTCCTTTTCAACACATGGGTTATTTGGAAGTGTTTTATTTAGTTTCCAAGTGTTTGGAGATTTTCTTGTTGCCTTTCTGGTATTGATTTCTAGTATGATTACATTATAGCCATAGAACACACTATATTATTTCAGTTCTTTCATTAAATTTTTTGAGGTTTGTTTTATGACCCAGAATATGTTCTATCTTGATATATGTTCCATAGGCACTTGAAAACAATGTATGTTCACCCTCTGTTAGAGTGTTCTATAAATGTTGATTAGATCCTGTTGGTTGATGGTAGTGTTACATTCTTCTATGTCCTTGCTGATTTTCTGTCCAATTGTTCATTTATTGTTAAGAGAGGGGTGTTGAAATCTCCAACTATAATTATGGATTTATCTATTTATCCTTACAATCCTATCAGTTTTTTTATTCACACATTTAGCTACTCTGTTGCTAAACATTGTGTAAACACTTAGAATGCTATGTCTTCTTGGTGTACTGACCCTATTACTACTTTGTAATACCACTCTCTGTCCCTGGTAATTTTCTTTTCTCTGCAGTCATTACTTTATTTAATATTAATATAGCCACTCCTGCTTTCTTTTGATTAATGTTTTAATTAACGCATTTCTTTCCCATCTTTTTGCTTCTCACCTACCCATATCATATATGAAAAGTATTCTTTATAGATAACATAACTGAGTGATTTTTTTTTAATCCATTCTGTCAATCTCTGTCTTCTAATTGATTTGATGTATTTAGGCCATTTAAATGTAATGTACTTATTCATACATTAAAAGCTTAAGTCTGCCTTTTTATTTTTTGTTTACTCTTTATTCTCTGCTCTTCATTTATCTTTCCTGCCTTCTTCTGGGTTACTAGAATATTTTTTAGAATTGCATTTTTATATATTTGTAGTGTTTCTGAGTGTATCTCCTTGTATAATTGTCTTATTGGTTCTTCTAGGCAGTATTAATACACACATATACACACACACTGTCACAGTCTACAAGTGCCATCATTTTAACAGTTTAAGTGAAATGTAGAAATTTTGTCTCCTTTTGTGTCCCTTTATCTTCTAAATTTATAATTGTCTTAAATATTTTCATTACATACATTTGGAACCATATCAGATAATGTTATAATTTTTGTTTCAACTATGAAGCATAATTTATAAAACTGAAAAGGTGAAGGAAAGTCTATTGTAGTCACTCATACTTTTGCTCTTTCCTTTGTTCTTTCTTACTGAAATTCCAACATTCCTTCTTTTACCATTTGCTTTCTGTTTAGGAAACTTCCTTTAGACATTCTTTAGGGTTGGTCTGTTGGCAACAAATTCTCTTGGTTTTCCTTTATGTGAGAATTTTTTTTTCCCCTTCATTCCTGAAGTATATTTTCTTTGCATATAAGACAAACAGCAAACAATGTTTAAAATGGTAGTGTTTTATAAATCCATATAGTATTTAAAATGGTATCTATATGAATCCATATAGAATTCAGGGTTGACAGTTCTTTCTCTCCAGCACTAAAATGCTGTGCCACTTCTTTTTGGTCTCCATGGTTTCTGATGAAAAACCCACTGTAATTCTAAGAGTTTTTCCCCTTATAGATAATGTGTCACTTCTCTCTAGCTACATTCAAGAATTTTTGTCTATTTTTCAGTTCAACTATGACATGTCTTGGTGTGGATTTCTTGAGATTCATCCTGTTTGAGGTTCACTCAGCTTTTGAATCCGCAGGTCTTTTGCCGAATTTGGGAAATTTTTAACCATTCTTTCTTTGAATACTTTTCCTTCTGCTTATAGGACTGTGATGACAAGAGTTAGATATTTTATTACAGTCCTGTGTATCCCTGAGGCCTATTCTTTTTTGTTCAGTCTGTTTTCTCTCTGTTGTTCAGATTGTGTTATTCCTATTTTATATCTTCAAGGTCATGATTCTTTCCTCTGTCCTTTCCATTTTACTGTGAGCCCATTCATTGTGTTTTTCATTTCAGCATATATTTTTAAGTTCTAAAGATCCCATTTGGTTATTCTTCATATCTTGTTTTTCATTGCTAAGACTTTGTTTGATGAGGCTTTCTATTATTTCATTTGTTTCAAGCATATTCATAATTACTAACTGAAGCATTTTTATGATGGCTGCTCTGAAATCCTTGTCAGTTCATTCTAATATCGTTGTCATCTTAGTGATGGCATCTATTGATTATCTTTTTCAAGTTGAAACCTTCATGGTTCTCAGTATGATGAGTGATTTTCTATTGAAACATATGTTATGAGACTTGGGATTCTATTTAAATTGTGTGTTTTAACAGGCCTCTGGCACCACTCTGGCAAGACAATGGAGGATGTCACCTCATTATTGCTGGGTAGGCCTAGACATCTATATTCTCCACTCAGTCTATGTTGACGCTGGGATAGTGGTGAGGAGGAACCCCTTGTTACTTCTGGGTGGGGATGGAAGTTGAGGCTCCCCATTAGGCCTCTGTTGATACTATTCTGGCTGGGGGGGAAAGGGTATCTCATTGTCTCTGTTGACACCAGTGGGGGATAGCCTCATTACCGCTGAGCAGTGGGTAAAGTCCTGACTCTCGAGCAGGACTCCTCTGATACTTCCTCAGGCTTCTCATTACTGGTGGGTTGAGGCAGATATCCAGGATCCCCCAAATTGTCTCCAGTGACAAGAGAGGGGGGTCTGTTGCCACACACTAGGGATGAAAGTCCTGGCTCCCTACTTGGCCTTCTCTGACAATCCCTGGTAGAGGTTTGGAGCTCCTCCTTACATCCTGGGGGAAGGCTGGCATTTCTGGGCTGTTGGCCTTCCCAGTATCCAAAGGGATAGATGAAGCAAAAAAGAAAACCCAGGGAACTCACTGCTATGTCATTTGTTAGGTCCTTAGCCAGTCTACCTCCTCTCCACCTTTCAGAATCTTATGTTCATTTTATATATAATATCCAGGAGTTTTAGCTGCACTTTGTGCGAGGGACAAGGAAATATACTTCTACTCTATCTTTCCAGAAGCAGACATCAAGGTTGATAAAATTTTATGAATTCTGTTTCCCTTCCTAGACAATGAGCTTTGTATTGGCAAGGATCATTTCTGTCTTCCTCATTGCTATATCCTCTGCAATTAACAGAGTGTCTGGCACATAATTGGTGGCCTAAATTATTTGAAAATTAAATAAACATTTAACTGGAAAAAGACAAAACTTAGAGGAGACCCAATAGCTACCTTCAAATATCCAAAAGGTTGTTTTATAGAAAAAGGGTTCAAATTGTTTTGTGGTATTCTCTACCAAGAATAAAGCTGGAACTAAAGGTAGAAGGTACATTGCAGCAGATTTTGGTAAATAAGAGGATCTGTTTTCTAACAATTAGATCTTTATAACAGTTCAATGAGGTAGTGAGCTCCCATCCACCAGAATATTCAAGCAGAAGTTGGGTGACAAATCACTCTCCAAGGTCAGAGTGGAGGAGATTCCTCCACCATGTGGAAGTTTGGATGAGTTGACCTCTATGCCAGTGGTTCTCAAATATTCATGTGCCTAATACTCAGTTGGGGCTCTTGTAAAATGTAAATTCTGATTCAGTAAGTCTTGGATGTTGCCTGAGATTATTCTGCATTCCTGACAAGCTTCTAGGTGATTCTGATGCTGCTGCTCCACAGAACACACTTTGAGGAACAAGTTTCTCTGCCTTTTTTCCCAATGAATTATCCTTAAATCAACCAAATTAAATAACTGGTTTTCTATGTAAAAAAAACATTAACACCTGAGCTAAGCCCACAGATGGCTGTCTCTCTAGTTAGCAGACCCGTGAAAGAAACCATGGGTGGTCTGAAAGGCAGCATTCTCACCTCTAGACAAACTTTCCTTATGTATTTCTCACTCTTATATTTTAATTCTGTATCTTGGGCACCAAAGCCTTTCCTAAACTGTACTCCCTGTGATGTCAGCCTCCTGCAAGTAGTTAATAAGGTTTCTTGAGGAAAAGAGATTCTAAGATCAGTTGAATTTTGGAGCCCTGTAGCTTGCACTTCTGGAAGTTTACAAAGCCCATTAATTTCTTGAAGGCTACAGGAGTACTGAAGTGAAGAAACCTGCTTAATTCTGTTGACCTAAGCATAATTGACCCCCAAATCTCTTAACACCTATTAACATCTCAAATGCCAGCAGAGTCTGTGACCCAGATTGGAAGTGCTTTTCACAGAGGACTTGGGTATTCTTTCCTTTCATTTATAGAAAGTATCATGCCAGTGTTCGAAGCAGGTATATCTTCTCAGGAAAACAATTAAACCCATAACCTTGCATATAATACCCCTCGTTTTAGTTTGGACTCCCCAAAAAGCAGATCCCAAGGCAAGGATTTGAGCACAGATTTTGGGGGCAGGAGGAAGATAATCTCAGGAAACATCAGTAGGGGAGAGGGAAAGTAAAATGGGGTGGAGAAAAAAGCCAAAAAGTGTGAGTTATGAAGCAGGTCACAGTCATGGGCAACGGAAGCTCAGTCGCACTGGGGAGCTCTGGGAGACGGCAGAGAACATGCTTTGGGGTGTCTAGTCACCGTTTCACAGTGAAGAAAGGAAACTAGGGTATTTATCCTGAACTCCTCTCCATCTTTAGCTGAAGACTGCTCCCAGGGGTGTTAACTCCCTAGGATTTCCTGCCTGCTCGGCCCTACCTACAGCTGGGAGAAAGTACACAGGCTGAGTCACCAGTACTTGCGATAGGAAGCCTTAGTCTCTTCTTGGAAGAGTGACTGCCAATGGCCTGTGAGTGGGGCACTGGTAGTATCTGCCACATCTCTGAATTCTAAACATGTTTTTCCCAATCTCCTCTTGACTCTAGTGTACTTAAGGACACACCCCCATTAGTGAAATAATTTTGAGGATACTGAAACAAGCTATGTGTCTATACATTTTTTAAGTCCCAGAAGCCACCTGGGAATGACCAGATTGGCTGCAGTAGGAAGGGATAGACTGGAAAAGACTGACACCTCAAACTGACCCTTCATTCCCTGGAATGGTATAGATGCTGGTGGGACAGACTCAGCTGCAAGGACACAGGGCACAGGTTCCAGTTTCTAAGATGAGAGCAGTCCAGTACAGCAGACAGGCCATGACATCTGACAGCTGGGGCAGAGCCCAGCTGATTGTGTGATCGAGGCTGATGCCGGGGTTCTTGTTCACGGAGCCGGAGAATGAACTTTGCAAACACTCAAGGTAGGAGAGCAAGGTACAGGCTTTATTTACAGATAGAGTGAAAGGATAGAGCTCCTGGCTCACACCAGGAGGGGACAAGAGAGTCCCGGGGTGGTACGTTGTCTAGGGGTTTTTATAGGCAGTTGAGAGACAAAGGGCTAGGGATGTACACCTGTTAAGTGGTTCCAAATACTTTTGAAGAAACACTAAGTTTCTTATTAGTCTTCCTGGTGATTTACAAGAACTTTACTGATCTGATTTCCTCCTAGGTGAGCAGCTTTCTGGTCTGGGAGCCTATCACTCAAGGCTGCCTGCTCTGCTCCAAAGGTGGGCTGAGTCATTGTTTTACTTTTTAACTAATTGGTTTGAAGATGAAATCCTTCCTATTTTTTTTTACTATGTTGTTTTGGGCTTGCAGTAGTTTTGGGCTTGTTTGCTACATTGCCCAAGTTGCAACAAATCATTTGTTTAGGGCTGGAGGAAGGAAGGCAGCACTTGGGTAAAGTTAGAAAAATAAGCTGGGCCCCCAGCAGGCCAAAGCTAATCTCGCAGTGGTTATCTTGTTTTGTTTTTTTCCAGACGCCCTCACCCTACTCTGTCTAAGCCCATGGTCCCTGTCTCAAGGTTGCATTAGGAAGGACAAACAAGTGAACAAAATGTCCCTAAAGGTGTTCAGAGCATGTGAGGGGAATCCAGGCATATGTGATGCTCAGAATGCCAAGAAGACAGGCAGTGGGTAGCAGAGCCATCTGTCTCCAGTAGTTGGGGTCAATCACCGAGAAGGGGTTTGGGCACAACTCTGGATTCTGTGAGGGAGACTACCAAGACTAAGTCAGGGCCCCCAACCTTACAGGGTTCAAGGAACCAAACAGGCGTCTGAGACAGGGCCTTAAATACAGAGAACAAATCCAAGACCAGGAGAAGGCCACAAATTGAGCAATAGCTTCCAGTTAGGGAAACAGAAAGCCCAAGGTCAAGATGACAGAAAGAGCAAGGATGCCCTGTTTCCAGCTTCCAGTATATGGCACTAGGGCTCCCGAGGTAGACCCACCTAAAGCCAGAAGTTGTCTGGAGCTTATGGAAGGCTGCTCCAATGATGGACAGCAGCCCTAGCAATAGGGGGTAAAGTTCTCTGAGCCCAGGCAAGACCTGGCCCCCTATGTGGGTTTGCAGCTAGGTGGTCAGGGGTTCTTGCCAAGCAGCCCACCCATCCATCCCAATGCCCTCTTCATGGCCTCAAGCATCCCCTCATCCACCGCCACACTGACCACCAACCTAAGCCTTTGGAGCACTTAAAAAATGGCAGTACAGATCCTGCCCACTGGCCTTGAAAGGCAGCTGATTTCAGATATGGAAGATCGTAGGAGCCAATCATTCCTGTAACAACATCCAGAGCTTCCATCCTGTATAATTCAGAGACAGAATTTGCAGGTAACTTGAAAGGCCTCCATTTTTAATATTTAAAATCACCTCTATGCAAATTCCTTGGCTTCCATAGTATTAATGGTCTGTTCTTCCCCTTTCTCTTCAAATGACACTATGCATGTCTATTTTGGTTGGTTTCCTGCTAAATATGCTTCCTTTCCTCTTTCTAGACTTGCTCTTTATTCATCTTTTCCCCTCAGCTCGTTTATTTCCTGTTATTTCTTCCCCCTGAGTTTGACCTCAGCTTGCAGCCCCCATGCCCAACCCCCACCTAAAAGATTTGATCTTTTCATCTATATTGACAATGTGGCCAGCAATTTATTCCTTGTAGCACTTTCCTTTCCTTGCTTCCTTTTTTTTTTATTGTTTTATTTTTAATCCTTCATTACCCTGTGTCGATAAAATGAGAGTTCCTGTGGCCAGGATTCTCACCTGGCCCTGGTTGATTAGCTCACTGCACACCTGTGGGAAATACATGGCTGTTGACTTATATAAAGAGCTCCGCCCAGTGCTCTGGGTGTGACACGGTGATATGACTGCAAGGCTGCAGGAGAGCAGAGCAGAAGCTGGAGTGATGGCAGTGCCAAGGACTGAGGCCCAGAGGACAGCTGTGCGGGACAACTGTGCAGAGAGGCCCAGAGGATGGCTGTGCAGACAGAGGAGCCCAGAAGCAGAGACCGGCTTGCTGCATACAGACTCGCTCTGAGTGAATGGGATTTTAGTGACTGACCTGCCACCTGGAAATAAAGTTGGGTATAACCCTTTCACCCCAAGAACAGTTTTGCTGTCAATTTCTTTGGTCACATTGAATCCATAGCGAACTTGCCCGGGGCTGAAACCCATTGGCAAGACACCCTGTTTCCCTGGCAAATGTTTAAGACAAAACTGCATATTTTTCTAAAACTTCTCTCTCTTTTAGCTCTTTCCTTTCTCCCCTTTGCCCCTGGCTTCCTGGAAGTCTGCCTGAGGATTCATTTTATGTTATTGTTTATACCAATAACAAATACTTCATTTACTATTTTGAATAAATATTTCTTTTCATCTCATGGGGGAAATTGTTTCTTGTGAGAAAATATACTTCTCCTTTGAAAACACTGTATTAAAAGAATCAGATAAACCTCTCTGATACTTTTGTTGAAATATTTCCACATTCTCATCTCAGAATTCCAAATATGTGGCATCACACATATTTGGAGCCAGACTTATGACAAAATACCTTCAGTCACCCACAGCTTCTTTATGACTTTTTCCATCAAATGTGACTTCAGTTATTAAGATGTCCCAGGTGATTAGACTTGCCAGAAGCCTCCTAAATACTCAGCTGAGGAAACCTGATATTGTTGGGAGAGGCTGTTCGAGGGAGATTACTTTGAAGTGGTAAAAGTCAGAGGCCTGATGTCTGTAAAATTTTGTTCACTCCTCAGAAGTCCTTTGACTTTGATGTGGGGAAGTCACTCTACATCTTTTTGTCTCTCTCAACTGCAATACGGAGGCAACAGTACTCCATTGCAAAAGTACTATGAGAAAAATATTACAAAATATTCACAAAATGCTTTGAACTTCTTGTATATTTCACCATATTAGATTTAGCAAACTAATCTCCCTCATCCCAGTCAGACAGTCTGGGGCAGAGAACTGTGAGGAGTGGTAAGGCTGGCCAGGGGGCAGTCACAGGGAGGAGGGGAACGTCTCCTTGTGAACCTGCTCTGAGGGGCAGGGGCAGGACTGGGGCTCCTACAGTCCCCTCCATCCCAGGCCTGTCCTCTGCATCCAGGCATATTTTCCTAGCCTCCAATTATTTTGTATATCTGAGAGTTGATGTTTTTTCCAGGGGCTATCTATTCCTTACTGCTCAAGTTAATAAGGGGCGATGGAGTAGAGCAATGATAAGAGAGGCAGCATAACATGGTGGTTAGGGATACAGATTTGGGAGCCAGATGCCCTGAGTTTGATATCTGGCTCTGCCATGTGATGGTTTTGTGACCTCAGGCAAATTACTTAACTTCTCTGTGCCTCAGTTTTCTCCTCCATAAATTGAGAATAATGTTATGAAGATTAAGCAAATTAATATTTGTAAAGAGTCTGTTTGGAATATTGTGTCTGCTGACACATAATAAACTTGTTAAATAAAAATATTGTCCCAAATTGAATATTTTTAATGTTATAAAATCTTTCTTGAAAATGATTGGATAAGATATAACAAAAGACTATTTGGCAAAAGCTTTCTTGTGGCGATGTGGACAATAAAATGTAAAATAAAAGCAAAAATAAATTTATTTAGGGAGCCCCAGGCAGACCATCAAAATGACCCTGCTTGCAAGATTTCATGCCATGAAACAATAACTCACTGATGGTTGGGCTGTTCATAACTGAAAGGAAAGAAGGATAAGAGGGAAAAAGGGAGGTAAAGGTGCAGATGGAGGGAAAGAAGAAAGAGAAGAAAGTCCTCTAGGACTTTTGTTTCTCTTATACAAATACAGATCCAAGATCCAAGAAAGTTCCTATAGAAATTTGGGAAGTGTGACAGATTGTATTTCCCAAACATGGGTGAATGAATATGTGTCTCCCATCCCACATGCTCTTCTTTCAATGTGCCATTGACATCCTTCTCACCAAGAGTGGGGTCTCTGTTCCCTCCCCTGGGATCTGGGTGGAAGTTGTGAGTGATCTGACCCACGTGAAGTGTGGACATCAGAATCTTCACATGGGAGTGTGGTGGAAATGATGCTAATGTGACCTCCAAGCCTAGGTCATGAAAAGGTGCAGCTTCTGCTCTGCGCTCTCTCTGGATAGTTGCTCTTGGAATTCAGCCACCATGCTATATGGGCCATATGAAGAGGCAATGGGTCAGTGTTCTACCTGACAGCCGTCATCAGCCACTAGATGGATGAGTGAGTGAGCCTTCAGATGCTCCTAGCTCCCAGTCACTGCATCTTCCCAGCTGAGGCCCAGACACTGCGGACCAAAGACAAGCGGTCTGTGCTGTCCCGTCTAAATCCCTGACCCACAGAAACCATAAGAGATAATAAATGATTATTGTTGTTTTAAGCCACTAAGTTTTAGAATAATTTGTCTTTCAGTAATAGATAAAATAATACAGAAACTCTGTAAGAAAGAGTGTGGTTTCTAGAAGAAAAGGACATCAGAATCTTCACATGGGAAATCCTATTTGAGCCTTTGGCATTCATACCACTTTATATTTAAATCCTTCCTACCTTAGCGTGCAAAGTCATTATTCTAAAATCTTGTCAAGTGAACTATGCTTGACTCAAGTCAAACTGGTAATCTCTGAACAGGTGCCATACGTGGAAGTCTTGAAAACCTTGCACAGAGACCCAGGGCTCCCTGACCCAAGGCTGCCACTCAAGGACTGAGTGAAGGAAGGGCTAAAGATTTTTCAACTTGAGGGTAATTATGAAGTAGCCTGGTGTCTGGAACCCATCAAAGCATAACCAACAATGTTCTAAATTTATTTCCTGTTGTGTTCTAAACTTGTTTCTTGGCTACAAGTGCATACAATAAATATAAGAAAATATAATACAAATAACTAAAAGAAAACACCAATCCTCCATTTTATCCTAATTAAATATACAAGTAATCCATATTTCATTTTAGACAAATTAAAAAGTAAAAATTAAGGAAAAATTAACATAATCCCACCAAGAGATAACCACTCATAGTATCTTAGCATATTCTTTAAAGAAATATTTTATAGCTATTCACCTAGATATACATGGGAGTGACCATACAAAGCATTCAGTTGCCTGGGTAATGCCCTTTGTACTTTTCTGAACTTCCCAAGTTTACTAAAATGAGTAACTAACTTGTATAATCTTAAAAAGTATTCTAAAGAATTTGTTTTTCATTTTTTAAGTGCAGAGAAATTTGTGCGGTCTATGGTAGTGGAATGCCAGAAGCAAGGAAGGGGGTGGAAGGGAAGAGAGCAGAAGGGTAAAGTTGAAAATGAAAATGAGAACCAGACCAGTAAGGATTTTGGATGCCATGTCTGGGTTGCAGCCTGTAGTTGAAGGCTTTTAGACAGGAAAGTGCTCTGATAAGATCTGTATTTCAGAAGGAGAGCTCTGGTTACAATGGGAAAGATAAATTAAATTTTGGAATTATGAAGCCATTGGTGATGGTATCGGTTGTTTATTGCAACAATAATGTTGTGTAGCAAAGAACCACAGAATCTCTGCGATATACAAGATATACAACAGTGTTTATCGCTTACATGTCTGGGGTCAGCTGAAGGCCAGCTAGGCGACTCTGCTGGTCATGGTGAATCTCATTCACATGTCTGGGAATGGTTGCTAATTAGCTGATATAGACAGGGCTTGGCTTGTTCTGGGCTGTCTTTTCCTGGATGTTGGTATGGCTAAGAGCTTTGGAAGATAGAGATGGTATCTCCCTCCAGAGCAAAGGGTAAGCATGCTGACCATCTATTATAAAAGATTCAAGTTCCCTAACTTTAGAGTTTTTCTCCTATAACATGATCCATTGTGTGCACAGGCATCCATCGGAGCCCATCCACATCACCCTCACCAGACTTGGGCATCAAGGGGAATGGATGCAAATACACTCATGCTCCTGATACTTGCTGTGCCATGAGTAATAAAATCCTTTGCCTTTGACCTGGAAGTCACATGTCTCCTGCCAATATCCAGGAAACTGGCAAGTTAACAGGGTAAAATCTCGGACCCATCACCATTTTTGTTCAGTTATATTGAGATTGACATATAGCACTCTGTAAGTTTAAGGTATACAGCATAATGACTTGATTTACACATATTATGAAATGATTACCAACAATAAGTTTACTTAACATTGATGCCGGGGTTCTTGTTCACGTAGCCGAAGAATGAACTTCGCAAACAGTCAAGGTAGGAGAGCAACGTACAGGCTATTATTTAGAGATTAAGTGAAAGGACAGAGCTCCTGGCTCACTCCAGGAGGGGACAAGAGAGTCCGGGGTGGTACGTTGTCTAGGGGTTTTTATAGGCAGTTGAGAGACAAAGGGCTAGGGATGTACACCTGTTAAGTGGTTCCAAATACTTTTGAAGAAACACTAAGTTTCTTATTAGTCTTCCTGGTGATTTACAAGAACTTTACTGAACTGATTTCCTCCCAGGAGAGCAGCTTCCTGGTCTGGGAGCATATCAATCAAGGCTGTCTGCTCTGCTCCAAAGGTGGGCTGAGTCCTGTTTTACTTTTTAACTAATTGGATTTCAGGATGAAATCCTTCCTGCCTTATGTTGTTTTGGGCTTGCAGTAGTGTGGGGCTTGCTTGCTACATTGCCCAAGTTGCAACAAATCATTTGTTTAGGGCTGGAGGAAGGAAGGCAGCACGTGGGTAAAGTTAGAAAAATAAGCTGGGCCCCCAGCAGGCCAAAGCTAATCTCGCAATGGTTATCTTGTTCTGTTTTTTCCAGAGGCCCTCACCCTACTCTGTCTAAGCCCATGGTCCCTGTTTCAACATCACCTCATATACTTACAAAAAAATTTTTTCCCTATGATAAGAACTTTCAGGATCTACTCTCTTAGCAACTTTCAAATATACCACACAGAAGTGTTAGCTATAGACATCATGTTGTACATTACATCCCCAGTACTTATTTACCTTATGACTGTAAATTTCTACCTTTTGACCACGTTCATCCAATTTCTCCTCTCCCAATCCACTACCTCTAATAATCCCAAGTCTGATCTCTTTTTCTCTGAATTTGGTTTTTGGTTGTTGTTTTTTTAAGATTCTACGTATAAGTGAAATCATGTGGTATTTGTCTTTGTCTGACTTATCTCACTTAGCGTAATAGTGTCAAAGTCCTTTCATGTTGTCACAAATGGCAGGATTTCCTTCTTCTTTTTACAGATGAGTAATTTTCCATTGTATATATGTATATACCACATTTGCTTTATCCACTTCAGATCCTTCACAGTCACTGACATCAGTTGCTTCTCCCTCTCAACCGTTGGATCCATGGGGACCTTTCCAGCCATATTCCCAGTGCTTGGTACAGGGCTTGTATTTATTGACACTTCAGAAATATTTGTCAAATGAATAAATTAATCTTTTTATTTACTCTTTATTTAAAAAAAATAGACTTGAAAATACCATTTTCCTTGACATGTCATCAATTTCCTGTCATGATTACTCCAAGTAAGCTTTTCCCTCCAGTACTTGTGAAAACAGTGGTATCACAGCATTAGGGAACTTAGGAATATCATAATTTTTTAATCATTTTGGGATGGTACCCAATACAGGGCTTCCTTATATCTAACACAGTTATACCTGGGCTCTTATGGATGTTGTCCCCACTTTTCTAAAATTCATTTACACATGAATTTTGATTTCTTCATGAAATTTTTCTTCTAGACTTTAGAAAAAAACTTGTAATGCCTCTCTGTGTACTTGTTGGCTGGATTCCCAAATATTCGTCCAACTGAATGGGTATAGGCCCAGAAGGAACATGGGGGAAATAAAAATAGGGAATCAACTGACTCAGAAGGAGAGAAATGGATAAAGGTTAGGACAACTTGTCCATTCTGCTGTATTGTGCAAGTTATCTGCAGCTGTCTGCTCAGCTGCTGAAGTCTGGGTTAAAGTTCAAAAGGGAAAGCTCTATATGCATATATTTTCCAATGTAAAATAATGTCCAAGTATTTGAAATTCAAATATTTTCATACATGAGAAATTCAGTGATGAATTTCAATAAAGCATATATGCAGGATAGAAGAAATTCAGCTCAGCTATAAACATCATCAAAGTTTAAGCTGTTTTAATTTTAAAACCTCAGCCCCGGCACAAACTTACAGAGCCTGTCTCTTCTGCTGACTCTAGCGACAATCTCTGGGCTAACCATGAGTCATAGCTTCTGACATTGCAGACAGCATCTGCAAGGAGGGTGTTTCACTTCTCACTTTGGCTCATGTTTGCTTGTGCTGATTGGAAAGTAGAGACATCCAAGGAAAGCACATGTGGGAGAAGAGCTCTCCTAATTTCATTCAAAAAGCTCTGGACTAAGAAATATTTAAAGATTTTTAAAAATGGAACAGATGAGACAATTTGAGCTTCAGTAAGTATAAAAATGCAATGGATACTTAATGCCACAGAACTGTACACTTGAAAATGGTTAAAATGGTAAATTTTATGTATATTTTACCACAATAAAAAAATGTAATGATTAAAACCCATGAAGTATGTTTAAAATTTTTAATTCATAGTGACATTTAAAAACTAGCCACCTTGGAGGATGTCAGGGTGCCAATTCATCATCTGAAAACTGATTTTAAAAAGGGAAAGAATCAAACATATCCTGATTTTCTTAATAGAAACTGCACCACTATGTAACCAAACAGTACATCAGGTAAGCATGTTATAAAATTATTCCTACTAATAAATGGAAATAAAATGATAGAATTAGATTATCACTGTTTTCCAACACTTAATGAATTAATTGATCTAGGCAATGAGAATCAACAGCTGCTAATGTTGCAAAATGAGACACAACCAGACATTCTGTATCTCCAGATAGAAGAACTCATCACTGGGTATAATCTTGCAAAAGAGATCCAACCTAAGTCTAGTCAAACCTCTGGATCCAGGTGACTATTCTCAAGAAATGCTGGGGACAGAATACATATTGAAATGTACCATGAATGTGCCACGGCAAAATTCAAGTTGAAGGAAACTCTATAGGTCAAATTGTCCATGTTCTTCAACAGGTAAATTATAAGGAAAAGAAAGGGATGAAGAAGGAATCTATAGATTAAAAGAGCTTTAAGAGATGATTCAATAATTTTTTAATAAGCAAGGCTCAACTACAGGGTGTAAGGATGCACACTTGCATAATGAAGCAATAAAGGAGTGTGAGGAAATTACCACAGCACTATAAAAACCAGAATCATGGACATGGAGGGCCTTCTGGAGTGGCTGGCAAGGTACTACTTCTTCACCTGGATGGTAGTTACAAAGGTGTGACCTTATAATAATTCACTGCTCTATACATTTGCTTTGTGTGCTTTTTTCTGTTTTATTTTACAATAAAAATCTATTTAAGTGAGGCATCCAGAATGAACTGTAGTAGTATGAGTCACCCAGAACTGCCATGTGGATGTGGCCAGCTGAGTAGAAGGAAAGATGAATAGAGAACTGGTGAGCCGCCAGAGACCACCTCAGGGCCAAGCATTTGCCCAGCTCCCTGTGGGCGGGTGCAACTGAATTGTGCTATGAGTTTGGGCCAAGACAGAGTTTTGAAATCCTGGCAGAGATGGATGGGAAAGGGCCCAGAAGCTCTTTTGAGAAAACCATACTTTATTTCCTGGAGCAATTTGGTTCTCTGGGCATCATAGCTCAGGCCAGCCAATTGCCACCAAAAATTTGGAACTGCACCTTCAATACTATGCTGTTGGAGGGCTGTGAGTAAGGAAGTACCAGCTTTAGAGACCCCATTTCATTACAGAGAAATGTTGTAGCATCCTTACCAGCAATGCACTTACAGCTGTATCCAAAGCTGCAGCTAGCTCTTTTTCCACCAAGAAATCTGGAGAAAGTAAGGAGCTTATTACATAAAGGATACCAAAAACCCAGATGTCAGTGCCCACGGGGAAGGCAGCATAAAATCTTAGAACAAGAAAAACAGTATGTTCTACCAAAGATTGTATTTAACAATGTGATACCAATGAACACCTATTAGAATCCTAAAATCCACAAATCTGACAATACCAACTGCTGGCAAAGATATGGAACAACAGAAATTCTCATCCATTATTGATGAGTATGCAAAAATGGTACAGCCACTTTGGAAGACTCTTTGGCAGTTTCTTAAAAAGCTAAATGTAATCTTATTATGCAACATAGCAGTTGTGCTCCTAGGTATTTTTGTCAAACTGACTTGAAAGTTATGCCACAGAAAAACCTGCATGTGAATATTTATAACAGCTTTATTTATAATTACAGAGATCTGGAGCAAGCAAGAGGCTCTTTGGTAGGTAAATGGATAAACTATGGTACATCCATACAGTGGAATACTATTCAGTGATAAAAAGGAATGTGCTATCAAACCATGTAAAAAAGTTGGAGACATCAGTATGGAGACATCATATTTAGCTTAATGTAGATATAGATTGATATGTGTAGAAATATTTATAGATATGTAAATAAATACTGGTTAGTATACACACACTTTTTTTTGCTCCATTAGCTGAAAATACCTAGAAGCAATGATAGGCTGGTAGCAATGAGCACACCTAGTACCTAAATCTTGTATACCATTTTCTAATTAAATAAAGAAACCCAGGGAAAATGGCTGATTCTAGAGCTTGGGCGGGGAATACACAAATGAGGCTAAAGCATCTTGTAGTGCCAGAAGGTAAGGAAGTGCTAAACATACAAACACGCACACATGCACACAAGTAGAGGATATGTCAGAAGGACGATGACTCAACTGAAAGAGTTCCCAGCGGCCAAAGCTGGAACAATTTGAGCAACAAAATATACAAAGTAGTATTGGATTATAACCCAAATATTCATGAGTCCATACTGATATAAATAATTGAATAAATAAATGAGGAAGAAGAGGAAAAGCATCTATGGAATATGTAGACACTCCACCCTCAAGGAGGTGGAACCTAACTCCCACTCAAGTATAGGCTGTGCATAGTAACCTCCTTCCAAAGAGGACAGCATGGAAAGGGGGAGGGTGTAGCTTTGCAATGGAGAAACCTTACAAACACTACCTCAGCCAAGTGATCAAGGTCAACACCGTTAACAGTGATAAGTCATGTTGACAGTGTGTATCCTTGATCTGATGAGAATGGCACTGCACCTCTGCGGCCTTCCTCCTCAAAACCCATAACCCAAGTCTAATCATAAGAAAAACAGACAAATCCTTGTTGAAGGACATACTACCAAACACCTGAGCAGTACTCCTAACAACTTCAAGATCATCCAAACCAAGGAAAGTCTGAGAAACTGTCACAGCCAAGAGAAGCCTGGGGAGACATGACAACTAAACAGGATCCTGGATATTTCCTGGGACAGAAAAAGGACGTAGGGAAAAACTAAGGAAATATGAGTAATGTATTGACTTTAGGGAATCATAAGGTATGAGTATTGGTTCATTAGTTGTGACAAATATACCACTGCAATGTAAGGTGTTAACAATGGGGGAAACTAGGTGTGTGGTGTATGGGAACCCTGTGTACTATTTTCACAACTTTTCTGTAAACCTAAAACTATTCTAACATAAGAAGTTTATTGAAACTATAAAGATTGTATTATATACTTTAGAGATTAACTGTTTAATTCATTAATCAATAATGATTCATTCAAACATTTAATGAGCACCTTTTTTGTATCAGTAACCTTTTTGGCATTTGTAAGGACCCTTATGTAAGTTAAAATTTATCTGAGACCTCAAGGAGTTTACAGTCTAAGAAGGAAATGAGGACTCTAAACATCCCATAGGGTTTGCTGAGTGATTTTCCTTTAATGCAATAATGGGAATTTTCATTTTACAGTAATAATTCCCCTTGTCCTACAGAAAGTGTTATAAGCAGGATTTCCCAGGAAGCTTTTCTTGTTTAAAAAGAGAAACTCATTCAATATTTCAGTTCCCTTCATTTGTAAAATAAATTAGATCTGTGTCTTAGAATGTCAGGACTAGAAAGGCTGTTATAGCAGAAATTGTGGACACCCTGCCCTTACTCCCTCACCCCAAAACCATCAGTTGTGCACAAGTCTGACTCCCAACTCCCATCACCTGCTTCTCTCTCCTGAGAGCTTCCTCTGGCCTCCAGAGCCTACTGTGCTAGCCAGGAGGCGTGTGGATGTATCAGAAAATTCATCCCTCTACCCCAGCAGGCCTAACCAATGATTGGCTGGAGGTGATGTTTAAATACCCAAGCTCCCTGCCCCTCAGGTGGGATAATTCTGGTGTGTGTCCACATTGCCTCCTGTAGATCCCCAGAAAGATTAAATCCCAGTTACCCACTGTGGTTATTTGCTTGATAACACACCTTTTATTGGCTGCCTTCAGTTCCCCATTCTTCTATCAGTGTTTCTTCTTAAATAGACTGTTTATTCAATGCTTGTCTAAGGGTCTGCTTCTAGAAGAACACAAACTAAAATAGCCTTCAAGTTCATTTAATCCAGGAAAAAAAATGTGTGGAGAGGTGAGGTGACATGCCCCAGATCCCTCACTTAATTAGTAGCAGAGCTGGGCCAGTGATCCACACGAAGTGCTCAAAAACTATTGGTTGAAGAATAAAGAGTGAAGGTGTAGAACCCATGTTTGGTTCTTGCCTACTAGTTTGGCACTCTTTCCACTAAACAATTAACCCTTGGTTACTAAAAATTCCACAGCATTTGAAGGCTACAATTTAATAGATAAACACAAAGATGGAAATGGCAACAATCAGCCTTTAGGACTGGGATTTATTCCTTACGGAAAGCTGGGCTCTTTCAGGGGGTAAGGGACCACCTGGAAATTGGAAAATTGGAAATGGGATAGGAGTTAAGATCAGACAGGAGGGGATGTGGATAGGTCCCCAGGCTGAGTGACACAAGCAGGAGCCTAGAATGGAAACAGGCTGAGGCATCAGTGTGGGAGTCACCGAATCCAAGCTTACCTACCTTTCACTCTCCTCTTCTTCATTAATACTCTCTACAGGGTTGTGGGTGGCAGTGTGCTCAGCTTTAAGACAGTACTTTCCCAGCTTTCCCTGCAGCATTGGTAGTATTAAGGTGAAAGCAAAAATCATTGTGTGAGGCTCCTAAGGAAGCTTTGAAAAGGCAACTGACTAATGTGAGTGATTTGACCTGTGCCCTTGCCCTTTCCTCCTATCTGCTGTCTGGAATGTGAATAAAATGTCTGAGTTGTAACCACCATCATGGACTGTGTAGCAGTCTTAATGATGGGAGCCACACACCAAACACAGGGGAGCAGAAAGAAGGAACCTGGGCCCTAGATGTGTGTAGAGCTGCCATATCAACTTTGGATGCCTACCCCTAAAATCCTTTTATGCGAGGGATAAAATAAACCTTTGCTGCTATAATTTGGTTTCTGTGACATGCTGTGGGACTTAATCCTAACTGATAAGTTGACCAAGGATCAAAAAGGAAGGGCAGTATTTGTGGCAAATTTTTAACATTATGTATGAACTGTCCTAAAGGAAAACACTAGAAATGTTAGGTTTCCTAAAGTAATGATTAAGCTGCTTAAATCTAGAATCACTGCCTGATACATACTGAAAAGAAGAAACTTTAACTTACCCAATGATTGTAACTTTTAACAAACGAAATTTCCACATAAGCAAATTCATGGGCTGGGTTATCTGCTGCTGGGCTATGGCTTTGATGGGGAGCACACAGATCTTGAAGAGCTTGTACTTGGTTTCTTCAATAGCCTGATTTATAAGAAATATACATATTTGGTCATTCAGATAACTGAAATATATTTCTCATATATTTGGTTTTCATCCATAGTTCCTGGCTCACAGCTCCTCTTGGAATTTCCTGAGAGATAAGAGCAACAGGAGCATTTTTTGTTATAATATTTGGTCTCTTGTCTTCAGTTCCTGAAAACGCTTCAGACCCATAAAGGTGAAAAAGGTGTCATTATTAATAACAAGACCCTTTCCACCACAACTGGCCTTATGTTAATGAAGGTGACTTTTGGAAAGCACCTAAGAATAGAGGCTGGTTGCCAGGGGAACCAGTCATGAATAGAAGGTTGGAACTTTCAGTCCCACACCATGATTTCTGGGGAGGGGAGACTGAATTAATCACCAATGGCCACTGAGTTAATCAATCATGCCTATGTAATGAAGTCTCCATTAAAAATCAAAAAGGGGGGTGTCCAAAGAGCTTCCAGGTTGGGGAACCAGAATACTTCCAGGTGCCACCATGCCAGGCCCCAAGCTCTATAAGGACACAGGCTCCTTTGTTCAGGCCTCACCCTATCTATCTCTTCATCTGGCTGTTGATTCGTATTTTTTAATATTCTTTGTAATAAATCAGTAATCTAGTGAGCAAACAGGTTTCCTGAGTCCTGTGAGACATTCTAGCAAATTAATGGGACCCAAGGACGGGATTGTGGAAACCTCTGATTAATAGCCAATTGGTCAGAAGTGCAGGTACAACGTTGACTTGCAGTTATAATCCTGAATTGGAAGGGTCATTGGAGCCTCCAATTTGTAGCCAGTCATTCAGAAGCATAGGTAACAATTTGGGCTTGTGATTGGCATCTGAAGCAGAGGGTGATCTTGTGGGACTGAGGCCTTTACCTGGTGAATCTGATACTATTACCAGGTAAATAGTGTCATAATTAAGTTGAGTTCTCAGACAACCACCCCAGCTGTATTCACTGAAAAGGCAATGATCACCTCAGGGGCATGAGTATTCCTAGTACCCAAATTATGGTTTCTCAGCTAAAAATATGGCTTCCCACTAAAAATAACCAGTCTTCCCTGAAGAAATAGCTGATTTCAGATCTGGGCTAGATTATAAACAGGATAAGCTATTGTAGCAGAAAACATGGAAGCCACCAAATATTATTGATGTCATATCAAAGGACACAGTCACCAATTTTAAGGGGTTCTACTTGCTAAAGATGGGACAATTTGAACATAAAAAAGAATAATGATCCTAAGGTCAGGTATAAGATAAGGACATCTACTCTCACCACTTCTATTCAACATTATAGTGAATATCATAGCCAGGAAGATTAAGAAAGAGATAGAAATTAAAGTCATCCATTTGGGAAAGGAAAAAGAAAAATTATTTCTATTTTCAGATGACATGATCTTGTGAATAGAAAATCTTCCAATATCCACTAAAAAACTATTAGAACCAATAAACATGTTCAGCAGAGTTGCAGGATACAAGATCAATATACAAAAATCCATTGTATTTCTATGCACAAGCAATAAACACTGAAAATAAAATAAAAAACAATTCCATTTATGGTGGCATCAAAAAATTAAATATTTAGGAACAAATTTAACAAAAGAAGTGTAAAACTGATACACTGAAAATTACAAAACATTCTTGAAAGAAATTAAAGATCTAAATAAGTAGAAATTTATCACATGTTTATGAGTCAGATAGCAATACAAAGTGATCTACAGATCCAATGCAATACCTATCAAAATTCTACTTTGCTTTCTTACAGTAATTGACAAACTAATCCTAAAATTCATATGGAATGCAAGAGGCCCACAATAGCCAAAACAATTTTGAAAAAGAAGAGCAAAGTTGGAAGACACACACTTCATGATTTTAAAACTTACTACAGATCCACCATAATCAAGACAGTATGGTACTGGCATAAAGATAGACATATAGATCTATGCAATAGAATTGAGAGTCCAGGAATAAATCCATTCATTTACAGTCAAAGAATTTCCAACAAAAGTGACAAGATATTTAATGGTGAATGAAGAGTCTTTTTAACAAATGGTGCTGGGACAATTAGATATCCACTTGCAAAAGAATGAGGTTGGACCCTTACCTAACACCACACACATGAAAATTCATTCAAGATGGATTAAAGACCTAAATGTAAAAGTTTAATCTATAAAACTCTTAGAAGAAAATATAGGGGTAAATCTTCAGGACCTTTGGTTATGCAATGAATTCTTAGATACAGCACTAAAAGCACAAGCAGCAAAAGAAAAAAAAGATAAGTTAACCCACATCAAAATTAAAATCTTTTGTGTTACAAACAATATTATCAAGAAAGTAAGAAGACAACCAAAGGATAGGAGAAAATTTTGCAAATTATTTATTTAAGAAGGGACTTAGATCCAGAGTATGAAAAAAAAGTCATAATTCAATAATAAAAAGACAACTCAATTTAAAAATGGGCAAAGTTCTAAATTGACATTTCTCAAAAGATGTACACATGCCAATAAAAATGTAAAAAATATCTCAATGAAACTGGAATGGAAAAGGATGTGAAAAGATGCTCAACATCATTAGTCATTAGGAAAATGCAAATCAAAACCACAATGAAATACCACTTTCCACCCACTAGGATGTCTAGAATCAAAAAGACACATGATAAGTGTTCACAAGGATGTGGAGAAATGGAAGTTCTTTTACTTTATCAGTGGGAATGTAAAATGGTGCAGCCAGTTTGGAAAACAGGTTGGCAGTTCCTCAGAATGTTAAACATATAATTATTTTATGACCCAACAATTCCACTCCCGGGTATATACACAAGGGAAATGAAAATATATGTCCTCATAAAAACTTGTACATGAATGTTCACTACAACATTATTCATAATAGCCAAAAAGTGGAAACAGACCTGTATTGGTTTCCTAGGGTTGCAGCAACAAATCACCACAAACTGGGTGGCTTAAAACAACAAAAATTTGTTCTCTCACAGTTCCGTAGGCCAAAAGTCTGAAATCAAGTGCTGGTAGGGCCACACTCCCTCTGCAATTTCTAGGGGAGGCTCCTTCCTTGCCTCCTCCAGTTTTTGGTGGCCCCTGATGTTCCTTGGCTTGTTGTAGCTGCATAACCCAAGTCTCTGCCTCAGTTTTTACATGCCGTTCTCCTTCTCTCTCTCTCTCTCTTCTCTGTGTGTTTCTTATAAGGACCTTTGTCACTGGATTTAGAGCCCACTAGGATAATCTCATCTTGAGATCCTTAACTTGACTACATCTGTAAAAAACCTTTTCCCAAATAAGTTCACATTCACAAATTTTGAGGGTTAAGAAATGAACATATCTTTTCGGCAGCCACCTGTCTTGCCAATGGGTTTCAGCCCCCGGGCAACTTCACTGTGGATTCAATGTGACCAAAGAAGTGACAGTAAACGTTCTTGGGGTGAAAGGGTTACACCCAACTTTATTTCCATGGTGGCAGGTCAATCACTAAAATCCTGTCCACTCAGAGCGTGTCTGTATGCAGCAAGCCAGTCTCTGCCTCTGGACCTCTCTGTCTGCACAGCTGTCCTCTGGGCCTCTCTGCTCACACAGCCATCCTCTGGGCCTCTGTCCTCAGCACTGCCACCATTCCAGCCTCTGCTCTGCTCTCCTACAGCCTTGCAGCCATGCCACCATGTAGCCCAGAGTACTGGGCAGGGCTCTTTATATAGAGTCAATAGCAATGTATTGCCCACACGTGTGTAGTGAGGTATCCAACCAGGGCTAGGTGAGGATCCTGGCCACAGGAACTTTCATTTTATCCACATCACCATTCAACCCACTACAAACCCAAAGGCCCAACAACTGATTAAGAATAAACAAAACATGGTTCATCCATACAGTTGAATATTATTTGGTGATAAAAAGTACTGGCACATGCTACAACAGGGGTGAACCTTGAAAACATACTGAAGGAAAGAAGACAAAGGCCACATGTTGTACAATTTCATTTACATGAAATGGCAAGTAGATAGAAACAGAAAGTAGATCAGTAGTTGCCCAGGGTTGGGGGAGCCTTTGGGGAAATAGGGAGTGACTGCTAATGGGTATAGGGTTTCTTTTTGGTATGATGAAAATGTTCTAAAATTGTATTACAGTAATAATTGTACAACTCTGTGCCATTTGAACTCTGCACTTTAAATGGGTGAACTATCTGGTATCTACATTATATCTCCATGAAACTGCTATAAGTGAGGAATTTAAAAATGAATAATGGATGTAATGTATTGAAATACATCAAATATGCTAAAATCCATAGGCTTATAATGATTTTTTTAAAAAGCTTTTTGGCCATCTTTAGACAATGTTCATGAGTAAAGGTAAGGAATCAAGCTCTTATTCTGCCTTTTCTATATGAACTGTACCTCAAAGTATCCAAATAATTGACAAGAGAACATTCTTTATTATAGAAAAATCCCCTCTAATAAAGGTAGAAGAAATGATAGAACTAGAATCTCATAAATTTGTAAGCCCTAATGAAATAATGGATCAAAGCAATGTTTTCCATTAGGTGAAAGGCTGATGGGAACTTTAAAAGAGGGCTGACAATACCTGAATCCTATGATTGATCTTAACATCACTGAAAATGGGGCAGCCAGACATTACAGTTCTCCTGATATGATGTGATAGAAATTACAGAGTACCACTTACAACATATTCTTTCCAATAAAATCAAACTGAGTTTGATCAAGCCTCTAAATCTAACTACCAATTTATGGGAAATACAGAATTTAAAGGAATACATTAAATAACACTAGAGAGACAGATACAATCAAAGACTGACTATGGGAAATTTTCCAGGGCAAATGTGTCAACTGTTTTCAGCAAACAAATAGCAAGAATATAAGAGGGAGGGGTAACCTATCCAAAAAATATTAACCACATGTAATAAGAGACCTTGTCTGGTTCCTACTTTGAAAAAAAAAAGTATAAAAAAGCATTATGAGATAATGTGGAAGATTTTGGACACTGGTTATAAAAGGTATTAAGAAATTGTCAACAATTTTTAGTTGTGATAATGGTTATGTTTGACAAAAAAGTTTTATCTTTTAGATATGCATGCTTAAATATTTACAGATGAAAAGATAAAATGTTTGAGATTTGCTTTAAAATAATCTCATGGTACAGTGAGAGAAGTAGCTGGGAATGTAGATGAAACAAGATTGGCTGAGATTGTTTATAATTGTTGAAACCAGGTGATAGGTATGTGGTGGTTCATATACTGTACTACTAGTTTATATATGTTTGGAAATGTTCCAGAGTAAAAAGGTTTTAAATGTCCTTTAAACATTGTGTTGAGCCTTGAGTATATTTTTCCATATAAATCAATATATTTTTTGCCCACTAAAATGTATGGGAATTCCCTTTTGCCTAATCTAACTAAAGTAGATCATTTGGATAGCAAAGAGACATGTTTTGAAACAAAGCCTATGTTTGAGTTCTGGCACCACTATTCACTCACTTTTGTCAGATACTTAACTTTTATGAAGCTCAATTTTTTTTATTGGTCAAACAAGCATAATAATAATAACTCCTCTTTCCTGGCCTTGTTTGGAGATAAATAAGATACAGAAAACAAAGCACTTGGCAAAAGGCCCAGCAGTGCTCTATAAATATTAGGAGCAGCTACTTCTTAATTGTTTCAGTTATCTATTGTGGGTTGACTTGATTCAGCTGGGAGCTTCTTCTACTCCATCTGCTGTCAGGTGGGACCATAGTCTTCTGGTGGTTGAACTGGGCTAGAACAACCAAGATGGCTCACATGTACTAGAGGCAGTTGACGGGAGCCAGCTGTTGACTGGGAGTTATTGTCAGCTAGGGCTATTGTCCATACGCCTACACATGGCCTCTCTTATGACACTTGGGCTTCTCACTTCATGATACCTGGCTTCTGAGAGCAAAGTGGAAGCTGCCATTTCTCAGGGCCTAAAACAGGGACAGTGTCAATTCCACCATATTCTGTTGGTTAAAGAGTCACAGATCTGGAGGAGGGGCTCAAATGGTGGCGTGAGTAGGGCAGCAGAAATCTCCTCCCAAAACCATATATGTTTTTGAAAATACAACAAATACAACTACTCCTAAAAGACCAGAAAATACAGTACAACAGCCAGGCTACATCTACATCTGCAAGAACTCAGCATCTCACGAAAAGGGTAAGATACAAAGCCGTGACCTGGTGGGACCCAAGCACTCCCCACCCCAGCTCACCGGCAGGAGGAAAAGAATCAGAGTGGGGAGGGAATGGAAGTGCAGGACTGCTAAATAACCAGCCCTGGTAATCTGCACTGGGAGGACAG
This sequence comes from Phataginus tricuspis, assembly GCA_029783875.1. Lineage (NCBI taxonomy): Eukaryota > Metazoa > Chordata > Mammalia > Pholidota > Manidae > Phataginus > Phataginus tricuspis. The sequence goes on from JAQQAC010016209.1 coordinate 32,913,859, forward strand.
ACACACCTTGCATGGTGTACTGGATATTAGAGAAACGGAAAAGTAAAATCCAAGACGGGGACTGCGAGCAGGTCCCCATGGCCAGCTCCCCTGGGACAAAAGAAAACTGGGTGCTTTTTAAAAGTCTTAAAGGGACAAAGGCTTAACAGCTGGACAAAATTGTGCCAGCACACTCAGCCCAGCAGGCTGGGAATCTTAACCCCCTTGGGGGTAACCCAGCCCGAAGCCCCTCATGGCGATAAGCAGCCTGCCATTCATTCCCCCTGGCCGGCACTGCAAGCAAACTGGCTGACCCGCCACAGCTGCGGAGCAGCAGAAGAACAGCCCTGCCCACAGCAACCACACAGAGTCTCTTCCCAGCGCGCAGCTAACGGGGACAGACCCAGAGGCTGCTGCCAGTGCACAGCTGCCAGCACAGACAGAGGAACCTGGAGTGAGGTCCAGAAGGCAGGAAGGGGCGCCATTATCACAGGAGAACACACCCAGTACGGCTGTGAACCCTGCAGAGCTCCAGGTTATCCCAAGGGCCCCCCTGCCCACAGCAGCCCAGGGGATTATCCCAGAGACTGCTCCCTGTGTGCAGGTAACCAACACAGGCAACGGAGAAGGGCAAGGTGACCAGCAAGCCGGAAGGGATGTTGTTCTCCCAGCTGACACATGCACCACCTGCCTGCAACCCCTTCTATCACCATGAAAAGGCAGAAGAATATGGTCCAGTTAAAAATCACTCAGACAACCCCAGAGAGAGGGCCTGGTGAGATATAACAAATCTTCCTGAAAAAGAATTCAAAATAAAAGTCATAACCATGCTGATGGACCTGCAGAGAAATATGCAAGAGCTAAGGGATGAATTCCACAGGGAGATAACAGAAATGAAACAATCGATAGACAGTCTTAAGAGCAGACTGGACGAGGTGCGAGAGACTGTTAATGGAATATAAATCAGAGAACAGGAATACAGAGAAGCTGAGGCAGAGAGAGATAAAAGGATCTCTAGGATTAAAAAAATTTTAAGAGAACTGTATGACCAATCCAAACGGAACAATATTCACATTATAGGGGGACCAGAAGAAGAAGAGGAAAAAAAAAAGGGATAGAAAGTGTCTTTGAACAAATAATTGCTGAAAACTTCCCCAAGCTGGGGAAGGAAATAGTCTCTCACACCATGGAAGCCCACAGATCTCCCAACACAAGATATATAATAATTAAAATGGCAAAGATGAAAGACAAGGACAGAGTATTAAATGCAGCCAGAGAGAGAAAAAAGATCACCTACAAAGGAAAACCCATTAGGCTATCACCAGACTTCTCAACGGAAACCTTACAGGCCAGAAGAGAATGGCATGATATATTTAATGCAATGAAACAGAAGGGCCTTGAACCAAGAATACTGTATTCAGCAAGATTATCATTTACATTTGAAGGAGGGATTAAACAATTCCCAGAAAAGCAAAAGTTGAGGGAATTTGCCTCCCACAAACCACCTCTACAGGGTATTTTAAAGGGACTGCTCTACATGGAAGCACTACTAAGGCTAAATAGATGTCACCAGAGAAAATAAAATCACATCAAAGAAAGAAGACCAACCAAATACTAAGTAAAGGCAAAAAATAAAATTAACTATCCACAAAAGCAGTCAAAGGAAACACAAAAGAATACAGAATAAAACACCTAACATATAAAGAATGGAGGAGGAAGAAGAAGAAGAGAGAGAAATAAAGAATCATCAGACTGTGTTTATACTAGCTTAATAAGAGAGTTAAGTTAGACGGCTATATAGTAAAGAAGCTACCCTTGAACCTTTGGTAACGACAAATCTAAAGCCAGCAATGGCAATAACTACTTTCAATAATCACCCTAAATGTAAATAGACTGAATGCACCAATCAAAAGACACAGAGTAGTAGAATGGATAAAAAGGCAAGACCCATCTATATGCTGCTTACAAGAGACTCACCTCAAACCCAAAGACATACACAAACTAAAAGTGAAGGGATGGAAAAAGATATTTCATGCAAACAACAAAGAGAAAAAAGCAGGTGTTGCAGTACTTGTATCAGACAAAATAGACTTCAAAACAAAGAAAGTAACTAGAGATAAAGAAGGACATTACATAATGATAAAGGGGTCAGTCCAGTAAGAGGATATAAAAATTATAAATATATATGCATCCAACACAGGAGCATCGACATATGTGAAAAAAATACTAACAGAATTAAAGGAGGAAATAGAATGCAATGCATTAATTCTAGGAAACATCAACACACCACTCACTCCAAAGGACAGATCAACCAGACAGAAAAATAAGTAAGGACACAGAGGCACTGAACAACACACTAGAACAGATGGACCTAACAGACATCTACAGAACTCTACAACCAAAAAGCAGGATACACATTCTTCTCAAATGCACATGGAACATTTTCCAGAATAGACCACATACTCGGCCACAGAAAGAGCCTCCGTAAATTCAAAAAGATTGAAATTCTACCAACCAACTTCTCAGATCACAAAGGTATAAAACTAGAAATACATTGTACAAAGAAAACAAAAAGGCTCACAAAGACATGGAGGCTTAACAAAATGCTCCTAAATAATCAATGGATCAATGACCAAATTAAAACAGAGATCAAGCAATATATAGAGACAAATGACAACAACAGCACAAAGCCCCAATTTCTGTGGGACGTGGTGATGGCAGTTCTAAGAGGAAAGTATATAGCAATCAAGGTCTATTTAAAGAAGGAAGAACAATCCCAAATGAACAGTCTAAAGTCACAATTATTGAAACTGGAAAAAGAAGAACAAATGAGGTCCAAAGTCAGCAGAAGGAGGGACATAATAAAGATCAGGGAAGAAATAAATAAAATTGAGAAGAATAAAACAATAGAAAAAATCAATGAAACCAAGAGGTGATTCTTTCAGAAGATAAACCCTTAGCCAGACTTATTAAGAGAAAAAGAGAATCTACACACATAAACAGAATCAGAACTGTGAAAGGGAAAATCACAATGGACCCCACAGAAATACAAAGAATTATTAGAGAATACTATGAAAATCTATATGCTAACAAACTGGATAACCTAGAAGAAATGGACAACTTCCTAGAAAAATACAACCTTCCAAGACTGACCAAAGAAGAAACAGAAAATCTAAACAGACCAATTACCAGCAATGAAATTGAATCAGTAATCAAAAAACTACCCAAGAACAAAACCCCCAGGTCAGAGGGATTCACCACTGAATTTTATCCGACATATAGGGAAGACATAATACCCATTCTCCTTAAACTTTTCCAAAAAGTAGAAGAGGAGGGAATATTTCCAAACTCATTTTATGAAGCCAGCGTCATTCTAATACCAAAACCAGGCAAAGACCCCACAAAAAAAGAAAATTACAGACCAATATCTTTGATGAACATAGATGCAAAAACACTCAACAAAATATTAGCAAACCAAATTCAAAAATACATCAAGGGGATCATACACCATGATCAAGTAGGATTCATCTCAGGGATGCAAGGATGGTACAACATTCAAAAATCCATCAACGTCATCCACCATATCAACAAAAGGTAGGACAAAAACCACATGATGATCTCCATAGATGCTGAAAAAGCATTTAACAAAATTCAACATCCATTCATGATAAAAACTCTCAACAAAATGGGTATAGAGGACAAGTACCTCAACATAATAAAGGCCATATATGACAAACCCACAGCTAACATCATACTTAACAGCAAGAAGCTGAAAGCTTTTCACCTAACATCGGGAACAAGGCAGGGATGCCCACTCTCCCCACTGTTATTCAACATAGTACTGGAGGTCCTAGCCATGGCAATCAGACAAAACAAAGAAATACAAGGCATCCAGATTGGTAAAGAAGAAGTCAAACTGTTACTATTTGCAGATGACATGATATTGTACATAAAAAACCCTAAAGACTCCACTCCAAAACTACTAGAACTAATATCTAAATTCAGCAAAGTTGCAGGATACAAAATTAATACACAGAAATCTGTTGCTTTCCTATACACTAATGATGAACTAGCAGAAAGAAAAATCAGGAAAACAATTCCATTCACAATTGCATCAAAAAGAATAAAATACCTAGGAATAAACCTAATGAAGTAAGTGAAAGACCTACACCCTGAAAACTACAAGACACTCTTAAGAAAAATTAAAGAGGACACTAACAAATGGAAATTCATCCCATGCTCTTGGGTAAGAAAAATTAATATTGTCAAAATGGCCATCATGCCTAAAGTAATCTACAGATTCAATGCAATCCCTATAAAAATACCAACAGCATTCTTCAATAAAGTAGAGCAAATAGTTCTAAAATTCATATGGAACCTCAAAAGACCCAGAATATCCATGGCAATCCTGAGAAGAAAGAATAGAGCAGGGGGTATCTCGCTTCCCAACTTCAAGCTCTACTACAAAGCCACAGTAATCAAGACAATTTGGTACTGGTACAAGAACAGACCCACAGACCAGTGGAACAGAATAGAAAGTCCAGATATTAACCCAAACATATATGGTCAATATACGATAAAGGAGCCATGGATATACAATGGGGAAATGACAGCCTCTTCAATAGCTGGTGTTGGCAAAACTGGACAGCTACATGTAAGAGAATGAAACTGGATCATTGTCTAACCCCATACCTAGAAGTAAATTCAAAATGGATCAAAGACCTGAATGTAAGTCACGAAACCATAAAGCTCTTAGAAAAAAACATAGGCAAAAATCTCTTGGACATAAACATGAGCAACTTCTTCATGAACATATCTCCCCAGGCAAGGGAAACAAAAGCAAAAATGAACAAGTGGGACTATATCAAGCTGAAAAGCTTCTGTACAGCAAAGGACACCATCAGCAGAACAAAAAGGCATCCTACAGTATGGAAGAATATATTCATAAGTGACATATCCAATAAAGGGTTGACATACAAAATATATAAAGAGCTAACGTACCTCAACAAGCAAAAAGAAAATAATCCAATTAAAAAATGGGCAGAGGTGCTGAACAGACACTTCTCCAAGGAAGAAATTCAGATGGCCAACAGGCACATGAAAAGATGCTCCACATCGCTAATCATCAGAGAAATGCAAATTTAAACTACAATGAGATATCACCTCACACCAGTAAGAATGGCCACCATCCAAAAGACAAACAACAACAAATGTTGGCGAGGATGTGGAGAAAGGGGAACCCTCCTACACTGCTCGTAGGAATGTAAATTAGTACAACCATTGTGGAAAGCAGTATGGAGGTGCCTCAAAAAATTCAAACTAGAAATACCATTTGACCCAGGAATCCCACTCCTAGGAATTTACCCTAAGAATGCAGCAGCCCAGTTTGAAAAAGACAGATGCACCCCTATGTTTGTTGCAGCACTATTTACAATAGCCAGAAAATGGAAGCAACCTAAGTGTCCATCAGTAGATGAATGGATAAAGATGTGGTACACATACACAATGGAATATTATTCAGCCGTAAGAAGAAAATAAATCCTACCATTTGCAACAACATGGATGGAGCTAGAGGGTGTTAATCTCAGTGAAATAAGCCATGTGAAAAAAGACAAGTATCAAATGATTTCACTCATATGTGGAGTATAAGAACAAAGAAAAAAACTGAAGGAACACAACAGCAGCAGACTCACAGAACCCAAGAATGGACTAACAGTTACCAAAGGGAAAGGAACTGGGGAGGATGGGTGGGAAGGGAGGGATAAGGGGGAACAAGTGGACATAATGTAGGGGAGGGCACAGGGAGGGCTGTACAACACAGAGAAGACAAGTAGTGATTTTGCAGCATCTTGCTGCGCTGATGGACAGTGACTCTAGTGGGGTGTGTGGTGGGGACTTGATGATGGGGGGAATCTAGTAGACATAATGTTGCTCATGTAATTGTAGATTAATGATAAAAAAAAAGAAGAAGAGTCAAAGATCCTGCCCAGATACAATGGGAAGGGAAATAAACTTGACCTCTTAATGGTAAGAGGGGCAAAAATCTTGTAGCCATCTTTAATCCACTACATTTAATGTACCTGTTTCCCTAGTACTTTTTCCATAGATAAAGATATAGATTTCAAAGAAAAACATCAAAAAAGTGCTCAGTATATGTATCTAGAAGGTGATAGCCTCAGACCACCCTGGCTGATGTTTTTCCTGCTCCTCAGCAGACTAAGCCAAGGCCTGGAGAATGGGAGGGTTAGGCAGTGGTCACTAGCCTCCCACCCCTGTGGCTGGAGGCGGGGAGAAACCAGGGTAGGACTACGTCCTGCAGGAACAGTTTAGCATGAGTCAGTGGTTCTCAAAAATAAATTATGAGACCAAATTAGGTCATCTATTTTTAATTATTGTGGTTATTAATTTGAAAAATTGTAATTCGATACTGTTCTTACAGCAATAATTCTTGATACTTGAAGAACTATTGGTATTGTCTTCCGAAGTACTATTTCCTTAATTCTGAAATTTTAAGGGGTAGCAGCTTTCCACATATTTCTCTCTCTTTCCCTTTAACCAACAGTTGCTGATTCTCACATTTTCTCTGACGTTATCTAAAACACAGTCCAGAAGAAGTTTGGGGTTTTCTTGGGTTTTTTTTAGTGTGTGCTATACAAACACTAAGGCCTCTATTTTGGGTAAGAAACATCTTCTAGAGCTGAAAAAATGCAATGTTAGTGGCAAGCTCGGGCAATGTCAGTTTTACATAAAGACAGAACTTTGCTTCTAGTTGAAACATTTACCGTAAACGAATGATTGATAAAGATACCCAGTGATCTCTATAAACAAGGAAGTGGAGGATCCAGCCATGCTGAACACTGTTTATTTTCTACTGAAAGAGGATGTAAACTGCTAATCACAGGCATGCCACAGTTTAAATTCTGCACTACAAGACCTCTTCCTGGTTTCCTTAAATAAAAAAAAAAAATGATGACAATTTTTCTCACTAAATTTCTTTGTGTAGAATTCCTAAGTGCTATTAATTTTACCATAGGTTATCCAAAAAACAAAAACAAAAAGGTCTTTTAAAAAAATCTTAGGTGCTTCTAAGCTCGGATTCATTTTACTGTAGAAAAGATCCCAGCTGGCAGCTGTGATATGAATGCCTGGAGAAGGAAATAAACACTGGCTCTTTGAACATGACCTGGAAGTTATGTCAGAAGAGTTTGGCATTCTGTCAATTGGCCATAAAGCAAATATGGAAATAGGGGATAGAAGGGATGAAAAAGCTACATATCTCTGGCCCTTTCTGAACTTCTGAGCACATCAAGCATATAGGTAGAGGGTCAGGATCGTCAGGATGCTAAAAGAGTGGCTGAAAGCATTTCTTTAGAAATGTACTGCCCTTGTCTAAGCTAAGACCCTCAGTGACATATTTGAGATTTATAACTTGTTTGAGATTCTTTCTGATTTATTTAAGGCGTCTCTGAGCTTTTCAGACACTGTCTAAGGAATCAGATACCCTTCCAAACTTGTTTGAGAACCTTCCTGACATGTTTGAGACCATTCCTAACTTGTCTCAGACTCCTCCTTTCATGTGACAGACCCTTCCTGACATATTTGAGATAGTTCCTGATGTTATTGAGGTACTTGAGACCCTTCTTGATGTATTTGAAACTAGTCCTGAGGACTTTCACACTTCCCTGACATGTTTGAGGTGATTTCCAATACATTTGAGACTCTTCCTGTCTGTCTGAGATCCTTCCAGACATCTTGAAAACTCTGCCTGACAACTGGGAGACCCATTCTGACTTGTTTGAGTCTCTTCCAGACTTGTTCGAGACCTTTCCTGGTGTGTTTAAGGCCTTTCCTGATGAATTGAGAATATTCTTGTCTAAGGACTCTTACTACATATGTAAAATTCTTCTGGACTATTTTAGACACTTCCTAACTCATTTGAGATGATTCCTGCCATGTTTGAGTCCCCCCACCTAACATATTTAGAACCCTTCCTCCAATGGTTAAGATCCTTCTTGATTTATTTAAGACCATTTCTGACATGTTTGAGGCCTTCTGACTTGTTAGGACCCTTCCAAACAGGTTTGCGAACATTCCTATTTGAGACTCTTCCTTTCAGTTTGAGATCCTTCCAGACTTACTTGGGACTATTCCTGACATGTTTCCAAATGCTCCTGATTTCTTTGAGACCCTTCTTGACTACTTTAAGACTATTCCTGACTTGTCTTGAATCACTTCCTGATATATTTGAGCCCCTTCTTATTGACTGTTTGAACCACTTCCTGTCATGCTTGAGACACTTTGTGAATTGTTTGAAACACTTGCAGGTGTATTTGAACAATTCCTGCATGACTTCTGCAGGTATGGCATACCTGAGACACTTCCAGCTTGGTTTGAGATGCTTCCTGAATTATTTGGCATCTCGAGAGACTTCCTAATGTCTTGAGAGATTCTTGATTTATTTGAAGACCTTTCTGATATATCTGAGACTCATGTTGACTTGTTTGAAATTCTTTTTGACATTTTTGAGACTCTATTTGAGACCCTTCTGGATATATTCTTAACTCTGCTTGAGGAATTTTGAGACTCTTCCTGATACATTTTAAAACTTTTCCAACTTGTTTGAAACTCTTCATGAGCTGTTGGAGACCACACCTGGAGTATTTGAGAGTCTTCCTGATTCTAAAACCCCTACTGATGTATTTAAAACTCTTCCTGTCTATATTCAGATACCAGATACCAACTTTGGAGGTGATACTTTCTAACACATTTGAGACCCTACCTGTCTGCCTGAGAAACTCACTTAAAGTTTGAGGCCCTAGTTAACATTTTTGAAACCCTTTCTGACTGTTGGAGATTCCTTCTAATGACTTTGGCACCCTTCTTGGTTTGTCTCACAGCCCTTTTGACCCAGACATATTTGAGGCCCTTCTTCACTAGTTGATATTTTTCTGTGGTATTTGAGAATTTTCCTGACATATTTGACGCTATTCCTGTTTGAGACCTTTCCTGACGTATTTGAGACTTTCTCTCAGTTTGAGATGTTTTCTGACCTACTTAAAGCTCTTACTATTTGACACTGTGCAGACTTGTTTGAGACTGACATATTTCAGACTCTTCCTAATGGATTTAAAACTTTTCCTGAATATTTGAGTCCCTTTGTCATGTTTTAGAGCCTTTCTGAGTTGTTTGAGACCTTTAGTGATGTGATTGAATCATTCGTATGGTTGGGATCCTTGTTGAGGTACCTGAGGCATTTCTAGCCTTATTTGAAACACTCCTAACATATCTGAGACTCTTCCTAAAGTATTAAGAGACTTACTTCAAACCCTTCCTGAGATACTTGAAACTCATCTTGACTCATTTGAGACCCTTCCCGACATATTTGAAACTCTATCTGAAACTCTTTCAGATGTATTTTAAGCTCTTTCTGACCAATTGGAGACCCTTCCTAACAATTTTTAAATCCTTCCTTAATTGAGACTTTTCCTGATGTATTTGAAACCCATTTGCCATGCTTGAGACCCTTCTTCTCTGTTTACAACACTTCCTCGCATGTGAGACCATTCCTAAAGTATTTGAGATTCTTCCGGTTTCTGAGACCCTTACTGGGAAATACAAAAGTCTCCCTGAGTACCTTCAGATAGACTCTTCTTGTCTGTTTAAGACACTTCCTCACAAGTTTGATACTCTACCTTACTATTGTGTGACCCTTCTTGACCAGATAAGATACTTTTAATGACTTTGAGACCTTTCTTGATTTGTTCAACAGCATGTGTAATGATTGAGACCTTTCTGACATCTTTGAGACCCTTCCTGAGAAAATTCTTTATGTATTTAAGACTCTTGCAGACAGGGTGATCCTTTGTGACTTGCTTGAGATGCTACCTACCGTGTTTGAATCCCTTTCTCACCTGTTGAGACTCTCCCCGAGGTGTTATAAATTCTCCTGGTAGTTGAGATTCTTCCTATCTAGCATATTCGAGACTCTTCTTGAGTTGTGTCAGAACTTCCTGATGTATTTGAGACTCTTCCTCTGTGTTTTAGACCATTCCTGATATATTTAAGAACCTACCTAACCTACTTAAGACTCTTACTAAAATGTTTGAGACACTTCATGACTTGTTTGAGAAATGTACAGACATGTTTGATGTTCTCAAGACCCTTTATCTCTGTTGAAACCTTCATTGGTGTCTTTAAAGTTCTTCCTAATGACTTTGAGATACTTACAGAATTGAGAAGATTCTTCATGTATTTGAGACTCTTCCTCTCTGTGTGATACTTCCTGACATGTTTGAGTCCCTTCTTAACATGTTTCCTAGTCCTCCTGGTATACTTGGGATTCTTCCTCCTGTTTCTGAGACCCTTCTTGACTTTTGAGACTGTTCCTAACATAGCAATACTCTCTTGTATATGAGCCACTTCTTCTCCATTTAAGACCCTTACTGAGTTATTAAAACTCTTCTTAACTATTTTGAGAACCTTCCTGACTTCTTTGAGATAATTCCTCATGTATTTGAGACTCGTCCTCTCTGTTCCAAACACTTACTGATAAGTTTAAGACTCTTCCTTACATGTTTGACACCCTTCATGTTGTATTTTATAAAACCCATTGTGTATTTAAGACTCCTCCTGAAAAGTTTGACAGTCTTCGTGACTTGAGATTCTTAATAACATATTTGAGAACCTCTCTGACATACTTGAGACACTTCTTTACTTGAGACCCTTATTGGAATCACTGAGACCCTTCTGGATGTATTTGAGACCCTTCCTTTCTGTTTGAGACCCTTACTAACAAAATTAAAGCCCTTTCTGACAACTCTGAATACTTGTGGTCCAATTTGAGAGAATTGTTGATGCATTTCAGACTTTCCTTCTTTATCGGCAACACTTCCTGTCTTGTTTGAGACACATCCTAACATCTTTGAGACTGTTCCTGATGTATTCAATACTCCTACCATATTTAGCTTCCTAAGGCTCCGGTAAAAAAGTACCACAAATTGTTGTCTTAAAACAACAGAAATTAATTCTCTCACAGTTCAGGAGACCAGAAGTCTGAAATCAAGGTATCAGCATGATTGGTTCCTTCTAGAGGCTCTGAGGAAGAATCTGTTCCATGCCTCACTTGTTGTTCCTGTGAGAAACTGGCACTCCTTGGTATTCCTTGGCTTGTGGACATACCACTCCAATCTCTGCCTCTATCTTCACATGGCATTCACTTCCCTATGTGTCTTCACATGGCCTTCATATAAGGACACTAATCATTGTATTTTAGGGCCCACCCTAATCCAATATGGCCTCATATTAAGTAATTACATCTGCAAAGACTCTATTTCCAAATAAGGTCACATTCTGAGGATCCAAGTGTACATGAATTTGGGGAGGACACTCTTCAACCCACTGCATCTTTGAGTATCTTTCTGTCTGAGACCCTTCAAGATATATCGTAAGCTCAGATGAATTCAAGACACTTCCTGGCTTGTTTGAGGTACTTTCTGATTTTTTTGGACTTTTCCTAATGTGTTTGAAGCCCTTTCTAACATGTTTATAACTCTTCCTGACTGCTTGAGACTCTTCCTTCCATGTGTGAATTGTTTCTGCCATGTTTACTACTCTTGTTGACATACTTATGAATCCTCCCAATTTGTTTGAACTATTTCCTGACTGTTTAAGAGCATTCCTGATGGATTTGAGAATCTTATCTATTTAACACTCTTCCTGACATGTTTGAGAAAATTCATGAATTTTTGAGACTCTTCCAGATGTATATAAGATATTTTCTAACTTCCTTGAGACCCTTCTTAACATGTTTGAGACATCTGAGGTGTATTTGAGACATCTACTCTTTGAAACACCTTTTGACTTATTTGTAGCTTATCGTTACTACTTTGAGAAACTTCCTGACTTGTTTGAGATGCCTTCCTGATGTATTTGAAACTCTTCTTCTATGTCCTGGATACTTCCTGGACAAATTTGAGACCCCTCCTGGAGTATTTGAGACCCTTATTTCCATATTCAAGAACCTACCTCATGTATTTAAGATTCTTACTGACATATCTGAGAACCTTCATGACCTGTTTGAAACTCTCTGTAACATATTAGACACCTTAATAGACTTGCTTGAGACCCTTCTTGACTTACTTGAAACCTTACCTGGCCTGTTTAAGACCCTTCTGGAGGTATCTGAGTCTCTTTCTCCACTTGAGATGCTTACTGATTTATTTAACAAGTTCTTCTTCACTATTTTGAAAATCTTTCAGGCTTGAGGAGATTCCTGATGTGTTTGAGACTCTTTCTGCATGTGGAACACTTACTGATATATTTGCTACTCTACCTGATGTATTAGATTCCTCTTGATAAATATGAGACTCTTCCTAACTGTGACTGTTCCTGACCTGTTGTCACTCTCTCAGTTGTATCTGAGACACCTTTTCTCTTTGTGAGATCCTTACTGACTTATCTATAACTCTTCTTAACTACTTTGAGAATGTTCCTGACAGGTTGAGTTGTTTCCTCATGTATTTGAAAGACTTCCTCTCTGTTCTAAACTTCCTGAAAAGTTTAAGACCTTCCCCCACATGTTTGAGTCTCCTCCTCACACATCTGAGACCCTCCCTGCCATATTTGAGAACCTTCATGTATATAAAACTCTTCTGGACATGTTTGGGGGCCTTCGTGGCTTGTTTGAAGCTCTGTGGTATATCTGAGACCTTTTCTGACATACTTGAGACGCTTTTCAACTTCAGTACCTTACTAAAATGTTTGAGACGCTCCCAGATTTATTGAGACTCTTCTCTCTGTTAGAGACCCTTATTAACAAATGTAAAGTTCTTCCTGACATCTTTGAGATCCTTCCAGTCCGGTTTGAGAGGATTTGTGATGTATTTCAGATGCTTCCTCTCTCTTTGCAACACTTCCTGTCATGTTTGAGACTCTTCCTAATATTTGAGATCTTCCTGGCTGTGATTTTTTCTGACATGTTTTAAACTCTTCCAAAGATTTTTGAAACTTCTCCTGATGATTTTGAGACCCTACCTGATGTGTTTGAAACTCCTCCTGACCTGCAAGAGGCTCTGCTGAATTGTTTGAGACCCTTTCTGACATGTGCAAGGCTGTTCCTGGAGTATTTGACTCTTCCTATCTGTTTGAGACCCATTGTGACTTGTTGGTGACACTTCCTGACATGTGTGAGACTACTTTGAAATGGTTTTTGACTGAAGTTGATTCTTGTGTCTGAGACATTTCCTCTGTATCTGTGACCCTTTCTGACTCACTTGAGACCCTTCCTAACATATTTGACACCCCTCTTCATGTATTTGAGACACTTTCTGAATGTTCCTGTCTGCTTAAGATCCTTAGAGACACATTTTAATTCTGCCTGATAAATTTGAGACCCTTCCTGACAAGGTCAAGACTCTCCCTGACTTGTATGAGACCCCCTCCTGATTTTTTGACACATCCTGAGAAATTTAAAGCCTTTTCTGACTTGCTTGCTGTTTATTTGAGACCTCTCCTGACATGTTTGAGACCTTTCCTGACATATTTATTACTCTTCCTGATGTATTTGAGACATTTCTTGTGACTCTTTTTTGACATCTTTCAGATTCTTGGGCTCTTTGAGACCATTCCTAATGGATTTGAGAATCTTCTGTACTTATTTGAGACCCTTGCTCCCATGTTTAATACCCTTCATAATGTGTGTGAGACTCTTCCTTACATGTTACCCCCCTCTGCTATATGAAGATACAATGATAAGATATGAACCAAGAAGTAGGACCTCACTGAATCTGTTAGCACCTTGATCTTGAACTTCCCAGACTCCAGAGCTGTGAACTAAGAAGCAGGGCCTCATGGAATCTGCCAGCACCTTAGTCTTGGACTTCCCAGCCTCCAGAACTTTTCTGGCTTGCTTGACATGCTTCCCAACTCATTTGAGTCCCTTAATTAAATCTTTAAGATCCTTCCAGATGTATTTGAGATTCTTAATGACCCTTACTGGCCAATGTAATGCTGTTCCTGACTACTCTGAGATTCTTCCAGTCTGGTTTGAGAGGATTCATGATGTATTTCAGATACTTCCCCTCTCTTGGGAACACTTCCTGTCATGTTTGAGACCCATCTTTGAGACTCTTCCTGATGATGTTGAGCCCCCACCCCTCCATGTGTTTGAAACCCTTTTGGGGGTTTCAAACATGCATGGCTCTTCTTCGGGTATTCGAGACCCTTTCTGACATGTATGTGACCGTTCCCGAAATATTTGAGACTCTTCCTCTCTGTTTGAGGCATATCCTAGCTTGTTGAAGATGCTTCCTGACTTGTTTGAGACTGTTCCTGACATATTTGCTGTTTTTTCTGATGTATTTGATAATCTTCTTGATGTCTTTGAGACATTTCCTGACAGTTTGAGACCATTCATAACATATTTGAAACTCTTCCTGTCTCTTTGTAATCTTTCTGACAGATTTGAGAAACTTCTTTTCCTATCTAAGATTCCTCCTAACATATTTGAGATTCCTCACATTTTTAAAACTCTTTCTGATGTTGATGAGATCTTTTCTAATTCACTTGAGACCCTTCCCAGCTTATCTGAGAACCTTCTTGACATGCTTAAGGCTCTTACAAATGAATTTGAGACAGTTCTTTAGGTTTGGTAAACCTTACTGGCTTATTTATGGCTCATTCTTATTACCTTGAGAATATTCCTCATTTATTCAAGATGCTTCATTATGTATTTGAGACTCTTCCTCTCTGTTCTGGACCATTCCTGAGAAGTTTAAGACCCTTCCTGTCATGCTTGAGACCCTTCTTCACATATTTGAGAGCCTTCCTGCATACTTAAATCCCTTCCTGACACGTTTTGGAGCATCTGAAATTCTTTGTGACTCTTCCTGACATATTAGGAACCTTTTTTGACTTGCTTCTGACCCTTCTCAACTTACTTGAAACCTTCCTGACAAGTTTGAGTCCCTTACGGAGGTATTTAAGTCTCTTTCTCTCTGTCTGACACTTTTATTTACATACTTAATGCTGTGACTAGTTAGAGACCCTTTCAAACCTGTTTGAGAAGATTCCTGATGCATGTGAGACCTTTCTTCTCTGTTTGCAATACTTCCTAACATGTTTGAGAAGATTCCTGACATGTTTGCTATTCTTCCTGATATATTTGAGATTCTTCCAAATTTATTTGAGACCCTTCCTGACAGTGTGAGACCTTCCTGACATGTTGACACTCTGGGTTGTATCATAGACATTCCATTTCTGTTTGAGACTCTTACTGACTTACTCATAACCCTTACTTACTACTTTGAGAAACTTCCAGATCTGTTTGTGATGCTTCCTCATGTATACGAAACACTTCCTCTCTATTCTGGATATTTCCTGACAAGCTTGAGCCTTTTCCTATTATATTTGAGACTCCACTTGAAGTGTCTGAGACTTTTCTAAGGTATTTGAGAACTTTTCCTATGTATTTAAGACTTCCTGGCAGGTTTCAGAGCCTTCATGACTACTGAGACTCTTTGCAACATGTTAGTGACCTTTCCTGACATCTTTGAGATACCTCCCAAGTTGTTTTCCTACCTTACTGACAAATTTTAAAGCTCTTCCTTACTACTTTGAGAAACCTTCAGTATGGTTTGAGAGGATTTGTGATGTTTCAGATCCTTCCCCCTTCTTTGTGACACTTCCTGTCATGTTTGAAATATATCCCAATATGATGGGACTTTTTCTGACCATTACAGATTTGCCATTCTTTATCCATTCATCAATCAATGGTCACTTAGATTGTTACCATGTCTTGGCTATTGTGACTAATCCTGCAATGAATATGAATGAGAATGCAGATATCTCTTCAAGATGCTGACTTCATTTCCTTTGGCTATATATCCAGAAATAGGATTGTTGGATCTTATGGTAGTTCTATTTTTAATTTTTTGAGGAGCCTCCATACTATTATTCATAATGACTATACCAATTTACATTCTCACCACCATGGAACAAAGGTTCCCTCTTCTCTGCATCCTCCCTAACTCTTGTTATCTCTTGGCTTTTTGATGATAGGCACTCTAACAGGTGTAAGGTAATATTTCATTGTGGTTTTGGTTTGCATTTCCCTGATGATAAGTGATTTTACAAACCTTTTCATATACTTGTTGAACGTTTGTATTTCTTCTTTCTAAAAATGTCTATTCAGGTCCTTTGATCACTTTTTTAATGGGATTAATTGGGATTTTTTTTTTTTAGTTGTATGAGTTCCTAATTTTGGATATTAACCTGTTATCAAATATATGGTTTGCAAATATTTTTTCCCATTCCATACGTTGCCCTTTCATTTACTGTATTGTTTCTTTTGCTGTGTAGAAGCTCTTTAGTTTGATGTAGTCCCATGTATTTATTTTTGCTTTTGTTGCTTGACTTTTGGTGTCATATCCAAAAAAATCAATGCCAATACCAAGTTTTCCCAACACCATTTATTGAAGAAACTATCCTTTCTCCATTGACTATTCTTGGCTCCCTTGTCAATTATTAGTTGATCATACATGCGTCATTTTATTTCTGAGCTGTTAATTATGTTCCATTGGTCTATGTGTCTATTTTGATGTTTCATATTGTTTTGATTACTATAACTTTGTACTATAGTTTGAAATCCAGATGTGTGATGCCTCCATCTTTGTTCTTTGTCAAGATTGTGTTGGGTATTCAGGGGTTTTTATGGTTCCACATGAATTTTAGGATTGTTTTTTCTATTTCTATGAAAAATACCATTGGAATTTTGATAGGGATTGCACTGAATCTACAGATTGCTTTGGGTAGTATGGACATTTTAACAATATTAATCCTTCCAACTGCAAACACATGGTTGTCTTTCCATTTATTTGTGTCTTCTCAATTTCTTTCATCAACATCTTATAATTTTCATTGTACAGATATTTTACCTCCTTGGTTAAATGTATTCCTAACCATTGAATTATTTTTAATGCTATTGTAAATGGGATTGTTTTCTTTATTTGATTTTCAGATATTTCATTGTTAGCATATAGAAATAAAACTGATTTTTGTATGTTGATTTTGTATCCTGCAACTTCACTGAATGCATTTATTCTAGCAGGTTTTTGGTAGAGTCTTTAGGATTTTCTACATATAAGAGCTCATCATCTGCAAAGACAAATTTATTTCTTCTAATTTGGATGCTTTTTATTTCTTCTTCTTGCCTAATTGTTCTGACTAGGACTCCTACTATGTTGAATAGGAGTGGTGAGAGTGGCCATCATTGTCTTGTTCCTGACCTTAGAGAGAAAGTTTTCAACATTTCACCATTGAGTATAATGTTAGCTGTGAGCTTGGCATTTATGTATTGTATTATGATGAGGTACATTCCTTCTATACATAATTTGTTGGACATTCTCAGCATAAAAGAATGTTGAATCTTTGTCAAGTGCTTTTTCTGCATCTATTGAGATGTTCATGTGATTTTTATGCTTCATTCTGTTAACGTAGTGTATCATATTAATTGGTTTTTGTATGTCGAACCATCCTTGCATCCCAGAGATAAATCCTACTTGATCATGGTGTGTGGTGACCCTTTTAATGTGCTGAATTCAGTTTGCTAGTATTTTATTGATAACTTTTTTCATCTGTACTCATCAGAGATATTTTCCTAGTTTCTTTTCTTATAGTATCCTTATCTGGCTTTGCTATCAGGGTAATGCTGGCCTCATAAAATGAGTTTGGATGTTCCCTCCTCTTTAATTTTTGGAAGTGTTTAAGAACAATTGGCACTTATTCTTTATATATTTGGTAGAATTCATCAGTGAAACCATCTGGTCCTGGAATTTTCTTTGTTAGTGTTTTTTTAGTGACTCAATCTATTCATTGTTGGTTTGTTTATATTTTCTGTTTCTTCATGCTCCAATCTTTATAAGTTCTACGTTTCTAGGAATTTGTCTATTTCTTCTAGATTATCCAAATTTGGGACATATAATTATGATTCTTTGTATTTTGGTGGTATCAGTTATAATGTCTTCTCTTTCATTTCTGATTTTATTTACTTGAGACTTCCTTTTTCTTAGTCTAACTAAAGGTTTGTCCATTTTATTTATCTTTTCAAAAATCAGCTCTTAGTTTTATTGATCTTTTCTATTTTCTGTCTCTATTACATTTATTTCTGCACTAATGTGTTATTTTCTTCCTACTGCTAACTTTGGGTTAGTTTGCTTTTCTTTTTCTAGGATGTTGAGGTGTAAAATTGGGTTGTTTGATATTTTCCTTTTTTCTTAATGTAGATGTTTATAAACTTCCTTCTTAGAACTTTTTTTTTTGCTGCATCCCTTAAGTTTTGGCATTTGGGTTTCTGTGTTTAATTTTTTTAATTTCTCATCTGATATCTTCTTTAACACATTAGTTGTTCAGGAGTGTGTTTAATTTCCACATATTTGTGAATTTTCCCAGGAGGAGCAGAACTTCAGTATTTATCATTCCACTCTCTAGGTACCTGTTGCAGAGGCTAAGTTCCAGGTGAGTATGGCTGAGAGGTGGAGGGCTCCTGTCTTCCACA
Organism: Phataginus tricuspis; assembly: GCA_029783875.1. NCBI lineage: Eukaryota > Metazoa > Chordata > Mammalia > Pholidota > Manidae > Phataginus > Phataginus tricuspis. The sequence continues at coordinate 32,932,388 of JAQQAC010016209.1, forward strand.
CAGCCCCCACTCCTTGGATGGAAGATCTACTTCAGGTGTTGCACATTGAGAATACTAGGGCTCTGATCACTTCTTTCTCCAGCTTGTTGATAGAGCAGAGGTTTCATGCATGGAGAAGCAAACTAAGAAGACCAGAGGCTACCACCCTTTGCCCAGTGCTGAATATCACTCAGAAAGAAGCATGCCACTGTCTCTGCCCCCAGCTCTGGAGCCATGGCTCATAAATCTTTCCCAGAGGGGAAGTCCTAAAACAGAGAGCTCTTGTGGAGAAAGTGAAGGTTTCTATGGCCAGGATTCTCATCTGGCCCTGGTCAGCTTGCTCACTACACACGTGTGGGCAATACGTTATTATTGACTCTATATAAAGAGCTCCATCCAGTGCTCCGGGCTGCTGTATGGCTGCAGGGCTGCAAGGCTGCAAGAGAGCAGAGGCTGGAGTGGTGGCAGTGCCAAGGACAGAGACAGATGGCAACTGGGGCAGAGAGGCCCAGAGGCAGAGACTAGCTTGCTGCATGCAGACTTGCTCTGAGTGGACAGGATTCTAGTAATGGACCTGCCACCACAGGAATAAAGTTGGGTGTAAACTATTTCACCCCAAAAATTTTTATTTTTCAGTCTCACTGAATCCATAGCAAACTTGGCTAGGGCTGAAACCCATTGGCAAGACAGCTCTGAAGCTCCTTCCAAAGGAACTAACTTTATGTGAATCATAGAGTGGGGAAATTCAAGCCTAAAGAAGCTCTCAAAAACAATGGAAGTTTTGGTGTAAAGCAATTAGGAGGAGACTGATAGTTTCATTAGAGATATGAGCTAAACCATTAGCCATATGGTTTATATGGAGAACCAGGGAAAGTGACAGCTAGAATAGCCCTCCTAGAGTCAGAACACACCTCAAACACTGACCTCAAACCCTGTCCCTGCAAAGGAGCCTAAATTCATAGGTTTCAGTCTTTAGGGCAATTTATTCCCCAGGACATTGTTGAAAGCAATAGAGTAATCAGCCAACAATTAGTGGAACTTAACAGCTGGATGTGATCATGGAAAGAGACTGTCAAAGAAAGCCCTGCTGAAGCCACTTGGATCCCAGGCTGACTGCTCATGCCCAAGACTTTGCCCTCTGAGGAGCAATATCAGAGACTTCATCTTGCAGGGAAACTGACTTCACTAAAACAGTCCAGCCAGTCACTAAGTAAATAAACAACAATAATAAGCCACAGAGGCACAGGGACCAGTATGAGAGTTGCTACATTATATAAAATGTCCAGTTTTCAACAAAAAATTACAAGACACACAAAGAAACAGGAAAGTATGATTCACACACCAGAAAAAAGCAGGAAACAGAAACTGCCTGTGAGAGCAATCATATGTCATATTTAACAGATTTCAAAGTAGCAATTATAAATATATTCAAAGAACTAAAGGAAATCCTGCTTAACAAAGGAAAGAAAGGTATGATGACTATTATAGACTGAATGTTTGTGTCCCCCTAAAAAATCCATATGTTGAAATGTAATACCTAATGTGATGGTTTTGGAGGTGGGGCCATTGGGAGGTGATAAGGCCATGAGGGTGGAGCTCTCAAACATGGAATTACTACACTTATAAAAGAGACCATGTTACCCCCCTCTGCTATATGAAGATACAATGAGAAGATATGAACCAAGAAGTAGGACCTCACTGAATCTGTTAGCACCTTGATCTTGGACTTCCCAGACTCCAGAGCTGTGAACTAAGAAGCAGGGCCTCATGGAATCTTCCAGCACCTTGGTCTTGGACTTCCCAGCCTCCAGAACTGAGAAATAAATGTTTGTTGGTTAAACCACCCAGTCTGTGGTACCTTTGTTATAGCAGCTGTAACCAACTGAAAGACCATGTGTCATGAAATAGGGAATATCAATAAAGAGATAGAAATTATTTTAAAAAATGCAAAATTCTGGAGTTGGAAATACAGTAACTGAGACTTTCAGTTTCTGGTTCTACATGTAAGGAGGTTGGAAGTTGCCACTCTGTCCCAACAGAAGTGAAGAGCTGAACAGACTGAAAAGGCAACAGCTCTTCTTGGGTCTGTCAGATAGAGGAGGACATGGGCAAATCACTTCCCCCCAGACTGGAGAGACAGACAAGTGAAAACGGAGTCATAGCTTACTGGAGCAGAAACCTATGAGTGGAAACTGCCACAGGAACCAGTGCCAGGGTGGGAAAACCTGACTGTCCTTGACAAATTGCTGAAGGTTTAGTGTGCAACTCTGACAAATTAAAACTCCAGGGGAACTCAATCATAAGGGGGCCTCCACAATATTGTGAGATTTACCTTCAGAAGTTCAACCAGTTTCCCACAGTAAATATCCAAGAAAAATCTCCTCATGCTTGTTAGGGGGAGAGGAAAAGGCAACATTTTTAAATACACTACCACACTCTGTTTTTAACAAGGCTTGTCCTCAGGGGAAACTAGTTAACCAGAACCTAACCTGGTGGGGTATGAGAGCCTAACTGACCTAGGGGGGAGGGAAATTCCCAATTCCAGTCCACTCTAGCCATCCTCTCTCAGCTGGGAGAAGAAAAAAACAGAAATTCATGAAGTTCACAGTTCAGAGGCACAGGGTCACTAGAAGGATGAAATCTAATCATAGGATAATACAATGCTTCCCTTCCCTCAACACCTCACCACCACATTACCAAGGCCTATTTACAGCAGTTCCTTTTACTCAGTACATCATGTCCAGCTATTAAGAAAAATATTACAAGGTATACCCAAAGGCAAAACACATGATTTGAAGTGACAGGGTAAGCAACAGAACCAGACATGGCAGGGATGTTGAAATCATCAGATTAGGAATTTAAAAAACTACAATTAATATGCTAAGGGCTATAATGAAAAAAGTAGAAAGTAGACAGCATAAAGCAATGTTAGCAGAGAGATGAGAATCCTAAGAAAGAACGAATAAGAAATGCTAGAGGTAAAAATACAGTGTAACAGAAATGAAGAAAGCCTGTGATTGGCTTATTGGTAGACTGCACATGGCTGAAGAAAGAAACTCTGACCTAGAGGCTACATCAATAGAATCCTCAAAAACTGAAAAACAAAGAGAAAAAAGAATGAAAAAAAACCAGAAAAGAATATCCACGGACTGTAGGACAACTACAAAAAGTGTAACAGGCATAATGAGAATACCATAAGGGGAAGAAAGAGATAAATAAATAGAATAAATATTTGAAACAATAATGACAGAATTCCCCCCAAATTAATGTCAGATTCCAAGCCCAGATATAGGAAACTCAGAGACTGCAAAGCAGGATAAATAGAGGAAAACTACACATAGTGTGGGGAAAATGGAAGTACCTACGGCCAGGATCCTCCCCTTAACCTAAACTACTTGATGTTGTAATTGGCCTACTTCTAGGCTACTGCTTCCACACCCTTAGGCAATAAGATATTATTGACTGAGTCACTATATAAAGAGCTCTGCCCAGGGCTCTGATGGAGGCAGAGATGGAGGAGGATTACAGACCTGCAGACTGTTGGATGCACACATGACTCTAGTGCTTGACCTATAGCTGGAAAAATAAAGCCAGGTAATAAACTCTTTTACCCCAAGAATGTTGTATTGTCATTCCTCAGTCTCACTGAATCCATAGTGAACTTGCCTGGGGCTGACACCCTGAGGCAAGACACATAGACGTATCATTTTTAAACTGCAGATAGTCAAACATAAAGATAAAAACCTGAAAGAAGTCAGAGATAAAGAAGAAAAGCCTTACCTATAGAGGATCAAGGATAAGAATTACATCTGATACTCCTCAGAAACCATGCAAGCAAGAAGAGAGTGGAGTAAAATATTTAAAGTATTGAGAGAAAAAAAAACACCAACCTAGAATTCTGTACCCTGTGAAATTATCCTTCAAAAGTGAAGGAGAAATACTCTCTCAGACAATCAAAAATTGAGAGAATTTGTTGCCAGTAGACCTGCCTTACAAGAAATGTTAAAATAAGTTCTTTAAAAAAAAAGAAAATAATATAGGTCACAAACTCAATTTACATAAAGTATGGAAAACATCAAAGAAGGAATAAATGAAGGTAAAATAAAACCTTTTTCTTATTCTTAATTGATCTAACAGATAGCAGTTTGTTCAAAATAGTAATACCAACATATCTGGTTATGTATGCTTATGTATATAATCACATATAGAGATATATGCTTATGTATGCTTATATATAAGTGAAATGAATGACAGACTGATACAAGAGATGGGAGGGCAGAATTAGGATTATTTTGTTATCAATCATAAGGTATGCACAGTACCTGTGCAGTGGTATAGTGTTATTCGAAAGTGGACTTGGATTAGCTGTAAATGTATACTGCAAATTCTATCTAAACGTTTTTTTAAAAAACTGTAACCAATATGCTAAGAAAGGAGAGGAAATGGAATTATAAAAAATGCATAATTAAAACCACAAAAGACATAAAAATAAGACAAAAGTAGGAACAAAGAATAAGGGCAACAAATAGAAAATAGTTATGAATATGGTAGGTATTAATCCAACTACATCAGTAATCACTTTGAATGTCAGTGTTCTAAATTCACCAATTAAAAGACAGAGATTGTCACAGTGGTTCAAAAACTAAGACCCAACTATATGTTGTCTGCAAGAAACCCACTTTAAATATAAAAACATGTACAGAGTAAAAGTAAATAGATGGAGGAAAATATACCATGCTAACACTAATCAAAAGAAAGCAGGAATAGTTACATTAACTTCAGAAAGAACAAACTTCAAAGCAAGGAACATTATGAAGGATAAAGAAGGGCATTACAATGATAAAAGAGTCAGTTCTCCAAAAAGACACGACAATCTTTAATGTGTATGTGCCCAAGAACAGAGCATCAAAACTATGTGAAGCCCAAACTAATAGAATTGCAAAGAGAAGTAGATGGGTCCACTATCATAACTGACCATATTATTCTTTTTTTTTAAGGTATAATTGATATACAGTCTTATGAAGGCTTCACATGAGCAACATTGTGGTTACTACATTCACCATATTATCAAGTCCCTCCCCACACCCCACTGCAGTCACTGTCCATTAGTGTAGTAAGATGCTATAGAGTCACTACTTGTCTTCTCTGTGCTATACTGCCTTCCCCATGGTAGCTGACCATATTATTCTGATAGAAAAATTAGACAAAGACATCACAAGAGAAAAAAATCTACATATCAATATCCCTTATGAATACAGACCCCTTAAAAATCAACAAATGACTAGCAAACTGAATCCAGCAATGTATAAAAGATTTTATGCACCATGACCAAGTGGGATTTAACCCAGGAATGCAAAGTTAGTTTAACATCTGAGAATAGGTTATTTTAAACACCATATCAATAGAATAAGAAATGAAAACCACAGGATCATATAGACACAGAAAAGGCATTTGACAAGATCCAACACTCTTTCATAATAATAACACTCAACAAATTAAAAATACAAGAGAACTTCCTCAGACTGATAAAGGGCATCTATAAAAAGCCCACAGCTTACTTCACACATAATGGAGAAAAATAATGCTTTCTCACTAGGGTCAGGAACAGGGAACTATGCTTGGTCTTGCTACTTGTGTTCAACATTGTACGGTAGGTTCTAGCTGGGGCAAGCAGAAGAAGAAATATAAGGCATCCAAGATTGGAAAGGAAAAAGTACAATTATCTCTTTTCACAATGACATGATTTTGAACATAGAAAATCCTAAGGAAGCCACCAAAAAGAAAACTATTTGAAATAATAAATGAGTTTATCAAGATTGCAAAATACAAGACCAATATACAAAAATCAATTTTTTCCTATACACTGGGAATGAATCATTTCTGACATGTATGTTTGGCACCACTCCTGATGTGTTTAATTCTTCCTGACTTCTTGAGACCTTCTCCAACATATTAGAGACTTCGTCTGTGTGTGAGACACATTCTGAGGTACTTAAAAATTCCATGACTACTTTGTATCCTTTCCTTACATAGTCGAGACTCTTCATCTTTGTCACCCTTCCTTACTTATTTATCACCCTTCCTGATGTGTATATGACTTTCTGATCAAAACCACGATGAGATACCACTTCTCACCTATTACTATGGCTAGAATCAATCAAATAACAAGTGTTGACAAGAATGCGGAAAAATCAGAATCCTCATCACTACTGGTGGAATGGGACTATAAAATGGTACAGCTGCTTTGGAACAGTGCCCTGTTCCTCAAACAATTAAATATAGAGTTAACATATGACCCGACGATTCCATTCCTAGGTAAATATTCAACAGAAGTGAAAACAAAAACCTGTACTTTAATGTTTATTGTTATTGCTCATAACAGCCAAAAAGTGGAAGCAAACCCAAATATCCATCAATGGACAAATGGGTAAACAAAATGTGGTGTATCCATACAATTTGGCCACTGAAAAGGAATGAAGTATTGAAAAATGCTACAACATTGGTGAACCTTGAAAACATTATGCTAAGTAAAAGAAGCCAATCAAAAAAGGCCACACATTATATGGTTCAATTCATATCAAAGTCCAGAATAGGAAACTCTATAGAGACAGAAATTAGATTAGTGGTTGTTTAAGGCTGGTGGGGGAATGGTGGAGAATATGCAGGAGATACCAAAAGGATATAAGATTTCGTTGCAAAGTGATGAAAATGTTATGAAACTGACTGTGATGATTACACACATATGACTATGCTGAAACCACTGAATTGTATGCTTGAAATGGGTGGACTTTATGGTAGGTGTATTCTCTCAATAAAGCTGTTTTTAAAAATAAACAGTAATAAAAGACTTCCGGTCTGCCTCAGGAATCACCAGAGAAAGGATGGTGAGCATCACAGCCACGTCACAGAGCCGCTAAGAAGGGAAACCCAGAGTGCTCGATGATGTATGGTCATGGGAATGATCACTAGGCAGTGAAGACAGCAAAATCTTCCCTAGAAGTTTCTTAACATGGCAGGATTTAATTTTAAAATTTAAATTTATCCTATTGAGAGGAACATACATTTCCCTCCAGCTTCAGCTCCCTCCATATGTAGGATGGGCTCTCTGCAATGGAAACTCTGAAGTCCCCATCGGCGGCCCAAGTTCTAGGGCTTAACAAAAATCCAGAAAGTACCAACCAAGTATGTAGATGACACAAATGCTAGGTACACATAGGTGTTATTGGAAATCATGTCTTTATTAATGCCATTTCCATAAAGTGTCTCTGAAATCTTATTTTTCTCATCTTTGTCATTTCCTTGGCAATGGAAAAGCTTTTCCATTGAACACGATTCCATGGTTGACACTTTCTATGCGATTGGAGCCCATTTTGCTCTTGGAGTTGCTGCACATATATGTTGGCTTGAATCAGACCATCTCTTTCCTAGGTTTTTGCAGCTCACAGAGAGAGTCATCATCCTCTTTGTGGTGATCACCAGTCAAGAGGAAGCCCAAGGGAAACATGTGCTGTATGTTTTATTCATCTTCTGGAATCTGTTGGATACAGTTAGGTACACTTAGTGCATGTTAGCAGTCATAGGAATATCCTATGCGGTCTTGACATGGCTCAGCAAACCCTATGGATGCTGATTTATCCTTTCTGTGTCCTCGCAGAAGCATTTGCCATCTATCGGCCACTGCCTTATTTTGAATCATTTGGTACTTATTCCACAAAGCTGCCCTTTGGCTTATCCATTTATTCCCCATATGTACTGAAACTATATCTCCTGATGCTCTTTATAGGTATATATTTTACCTGCAGTCATCTTTACTCAGAAAGAAGAAACATCCTCAGAGTCTTTCCCATTAAAAAGAAGAAAATGTGAAGTACATCATTCTGATGTGAGGAAAAGTAGCCTGTGGGGTCAGCTTCAGTAAACACAGCACAGGAAGCATTGCAGTAGGAAAACACCTAGTATTTGATAAAACTCCATGACTGACAATTGTATTCCTCCCCGGAGTAGACACACCACAGTACTCTATGTTCTTACATATTGTATTTCCAAACACCCCCTGCAACACCAAAGCTGTGGATCTATATGGGTTAAAGTGGTATCATGAAGCCCAATCATTTTCCTATAAAGTTAAGAAATAGGGAATTAATTGAAATACATCCCATTAAATTGAAAACCAAAATTGTTAACTTAAATTACATCTATTCCTTTTCACTTCAGAGTTCCCAAGTAGCAGCAGACCGATAGTAGGGAATCAGTGACTAAATATGCTGTGCAGTTGTCCAGAATAACATATTTCACAGATGTCACTGTCCCCAGAGGTAAACATTACACACACTTAGAAAATTACTTTCTAGACCTTGATGAAAACAGAATAGATCTTTGGTAAATATACAAATAATGCCCCCAATTTTTTTTATTAAACAGGCTGTATATATACCTTACAAGGAGGTACAAAGATATAGTAAAAATTTATTAATAAATCTGAAATATTTCTAATTCTTGATTTACTATAATATCCAAAATGCATGTGAATTGACTAATAGAATCATTTCTGTACCATCAGTGTATCACTCACTTTTCTTGAAAGAATTATAGAATCTTACCCAGTGACTATATAAAAAGGGTATTAAATATTTTGGGACATAAGAACCAGGTAGTAGAAATATAACTACAAAAAAATTGCTAAAAGCTTTAGTTTACAAAAAGAACAGAATCCCTTGGTAAACTCCAGGTGATTTAGTCTGGCTTCCTACCTACATTGATGGAATGTACATCTAGAATCACTAAAATGAAGAGAAAGAATTACAGCAACTAGACTTTATTGGGCTACTGTAAAAAACTAAAATTCCATTAAATAATACTTTAATTTTTTTAAACTACATGACCTTAAAGCCCCTGGGCTTTTTCTTTATCAAGGTCGTTGAAATGAAAGGCAATAACTAACACTTCTTTCAGACATACCCATTGAGTAGTCATGTATTTTACCCCAGTATGCTTCTCAAGAAACACTTTTATCCTGGCCTGATGTTTTTGTTTAACAAACAGGTTACCCTTAGAATGAGTTGCTTCCTAGCTGGCTTCACAAAAATGCCTACACTCATTCAAGAAACACTTATTTTGTGCCTACAGTGTGCCAGACACCACACATAAACCCTTACTAGGCTTTCTGCAGACCAGCTTGTTACTAGAGCTTGTACCACACCGCACTGAAGTCCCTAAGAAGCTAAAAAAAAAAAAAATGACTTCCTGACATGTGTAGGGCCTTTCGTGATTTGTGTCAGTCTCTTCCTGATGCATTGCAAATCACTGTGACTTGCTTGAGACATATTCCAAGTTCTGTGAGACTATTCCTGACATATTCAGACCCTTCTGACCATATCTGAGACTCTGCCTTTCTTTTTGAGACCCTTCCTAACTTGAGTGAGACCTTCTGGATTTTACTCCTTCCTTCTACAGTTGAGAAGGTCCTAACTTGTGTTAAGACTCTTTCTGACATGTTTAAGTCTTTTCCTGATTATTTTCAAGTTCCTTGCCTGGTTGAGCTGCTTCATGAAATGTTAATGTCTCTTTCTGATTATTTGAGACACTTCCTAATGACTTTGAGACCCTTCCTGTCATGTTTTACACCCTTCCTGACTTGAGATCATTCTCACTTGCTTAACATCCTTGCTGAAATGTTTGAGACTTTGTCCTGACCCAGTAAGATGCTTCCTCATAACATTTAGACACTTCGTGAGTTGTTTGAGACCCTTCCAGATGCATTAGATAATCCTCCTGACATATCTGACTTTTCTGGACATATCTGAGATGCTTCCCGATGTGTTTGAAGCCCTCCTTGATGTATGTGAGCCTCTTCCTGATGACTTTGAGACACTTCTTATCATGTTTGAGACATTTTCTGACTCTTTTGATATACTTCATAGCATGTTTCAGAAACCTGATACATTTGAGCCTTTCATGGTGTATTTGAGACTCGTTTCTTTGGGACCCTTTCTGGCTTCTTTGAAACCCTTCCTGACATGTTTGAAATCCTTACTGACTTGTTTCAAAAGTTTCCCAACTTTGAGACTCCTTTTTGTTACTTGAAATCATCCCTAGTGAATTGAGACCCTTCCTAATCTATTTGAAACCCTTCTTATGGCATATGGAACAATTTTTTACCTCCCTGAAACTCTTTCTTATTTGGTCGAAATGATTCCTAACATATTTTAGACGCTTGATGACCTGTTTGAGCCACTTCCTGACCTACTTGGGACCATTGCAGATCGAAACTTTCTAATGATGTTCAGACACCTCCTAACATGTATAAAATCCTTTCTGACTTGTTTGAAAACCTTCGTGACTTTTTTGAGACCCATTCATACATTAAAATCTCTTTATGTCTGTGTGAGACCCTTTCAAAGGTCATTAAAATTTTCCTTACTTGTATGTGACCCTTCCTTATATATTTGAATCTCTTACTGACTGCTTAAGACCTTTGCTGACATGTTTGAGACCCTTCCTGGTGTATTTGAGACGTTTCTCATCTAAGTCCCTTCCTGGTGTATCTAAAACTCTTCCTTATGACTTTGAGATCCTTCCTAACGGGTTTGAGACCTTTTATAACTTGAGGCACTTCCTGATCTATTTGAAACCGTTCATAATATTCTGAAACTCTTCCAGATTATTTGGGGCCCTTCATGACATATTTGAGACCTTTTGTGATGTATCTGAGACCCTTCTTGATTTACTTCTGAGTGCTGAATCATCCCCTGGCTCAATCTTAAGAGGAGGCAGAAAGACTATTAGCCTCAGACTTTGAAAGGACCTTTCTTCAAGCATCTAGTCAAGAAATCTCTATGACCATATATCAAGAAAAATCTATCAGTGCTTTTTCCAACCCTCAACTGCAAATGGAAAATGGAGATTTCATTGGTCATTTTGTTTATCTTTTAATCAAAATTGTCTACTATTCTACTTAAATATCAATGTTTTTCATTAGAATATAGTTTTAACTGTTGTCTCATAGAGCCAAAATAATGTCTTACACAATAGAAAATACTTCATTTCTCCCTCATGTTAACATCTGGGCATATGCAGTCGAGGGCTGCTATGTCAGCACTACGGTGGGTCCCATGCTCCTCTGTCTAATGGAACTGCCATCCCTAGGTACTTCTGTTTTATATAACTGCCATACCTGGGTGGACCTTTTTCCACATGGCCTGAGATGGCTTATTAGTATATCCCTCTTCCAGCCAGCAAGAAGGGGGAAGATAAATGGGAGTTTTGCACATGTCACAAGTTGCACATGTCTGTTCTTCTAACATATGATTGGCCAGAATGCAGTCACATGACCATACCTAGCTGTAAAAGAAGCTAGGTCATGTAGTCTCTGTTCTGGGAAGCCATTTTACTTTCTTAAATTCAGGATTTCTATTACTCAAAAAAAAAAGGTGGAAACTGTATTGGGGAACAATTAGCAGTCTATTCACAGTCTCCCATTTTGAAATGTTGAAATTTTTAATTCAGCTGAGAAAAAAACTTCCCCCTCTGGCAAGAAAAAAAAGTGGAATTTTCTCCCCTTTTCTCTTCCTTAACTTGGTAAATCCCACAGAATAGTTTTTAATTCTAAGCAGTCAAAAGGAAAAAAGGTTTCTGAAAACTGGAGTGTTTATTTGTAATAAAACATACCTTGGGCTATTAAACTAGTACCTAAAGACGAACCTGAATTTTGTAATTGTGTGCCTGTGCATGCAGCAGAAGGGCAGAACATTTTGATGCAGAGTAGTATCAGATCACCATCTGGACCATAAATAATTTATACCTTTTAGATACTTGGGAATCACATGGGTCAGGAACAAATAATATGCTAAATCTCAGTAAGAAAAAATTCTCCAAACATTGTATATGTGAATTCAATCTAAACATTGTATCTGTGAATTCACTGTATCTCTGAATTACAGTTCTAAGCATTGGATTAAAATGCAGGAAAGGAAACTAATGAACATTATTTTTGATTTTTAAAAATATACAAAATATACAATATACACTTGACTACTGACCTTCACCAAGTACTTATCAGTGACCTTGGTCAGCCTTTACAGGCTCTGCCAGCCACCTACCAACGCCTTTGGATAGTGCCTTGAGGACCCTACAGATGAAGCTTCAGCATTGTACTCTCTGGGATGGATTCTAATGAGTTGGTTGGGAATTTTTCTGTCTTATTGCGAAATGAATGATTACATGCAGTCCCTCTGAATTTGAATATGTGTGAATACAAATATGTGTTTTTGAGCACTTGGAATTGTTATTTCATGTTTATTGAAAGTTTTTCTGGACTTATTTAGACATTTATTTTTATCATATATCACTTTTTGATATATGATAAAAAGGAAAAGTATATAATAGAATAAATTAATAAAAGTATTCCTGAGACTTCTTCATATTCAGAACCCCACTTTACCTTTTTAAATCAACTTTTTAAAATTGAGGCATAACATACATACATTAAAGTATGTGAAGTGCACTAGTCCTCAAGTTTGTTTTCACATGTATGATATCTCTTATATGTGGCATCTAAAAAAAAACTGAATTTTTAAAGGCAGAGAGTAGAATGGTGGTTTTCAGGTACTGAGAGGTTTGGGTATAGGAGAGATGTTATTTAAGGGTACATACTTGCAATTAGTAAAAAATAAGTCCTGGAGGCCTAATACAGAAGGTAATGAGTATAGACAACACAATTGTATTATAAACATTAAACTTGCCAAAAGACTAGATCTTAATCATTCTCAACACTAGAAGAAATGATAATTATGTGACATGATATTGGTATTAGCTAATGCTACAATGGCAATCTGCCATATAATGAGTTATAAGAAATACATATTTGGTCATTCAGATGACCAAATATCTATTTCCCAGGTATATCTGGTCTTCATCCACAGTTCCTGAAAACACTGCAGAGTCTTAAAGGTCAAATGGGTGTCTTGTCATGTTAATGACAAACTTTCGGACTCCACCCAAGGGCAGGGGATGGAAGGTGAATCAGACAGTGGTCAATAATGTAGTTAACCATGACTATGCAATGACGCCCTCACTAAAACCCCTGAGAAGAGCATATTGCTCTCTTGGATCCTGCTTCTTTGCCACAGAGAGCTTCTAGGCTTCGGGAACCAGAATGCTCCCATATGTCACCAAGCAAGGTCCCAAGCTCCACTAGAATAGAAGCTCCTTTATTTGGTACCTTGCACTATGCATCTCTTCATCTAACTGTTAACTTGTATCCTTTACAGTATCCTTTATTAAACAGGTAAACCTAAGTATTTTCCTGAGTTCTGTGACCTACTCTAGCAAATTAATCAAACCTAAAAGGGAGGTCATGGGAACCTCCAATCTGTAGTGGGTAGGTCGGAAGCACGGGTTAACTGCCTGGGGCTTGCAACCTGGCATCTGGAGTGGGGGACTGAGGGCAGACTTGTAAGACGTAGCCCTTAACCTGGGGGATCTGGTGCTGTTTCTGGGCAGATAGCATCAGAATTGAGTTGAGTTCTTGGACACCCCACTGGTGTTTGAGATTGCTTGGTGTTGTATGTGTGGGAAGAGCCCCCTCCCACCAACACATATATTGGAATTGGGTCTAGGAACCCAAAGAGTTAAGAACACCAGTGCTCAATCATATTACAATATAAAAGTATCAAATCTGTATGTTGTACACCTTAAACTTATACAATGTTATATGTCAAATATATCTCAATAAATAAAATAAATGATACATATTCTGATAACCAAAGGATATAGAGCAACTGGAACTGTCATACATCATTGGTAGATGTAGAGAAAATGGAAATTTCTGACCAGGATCCTCGCCTGGCCTTAATATTGCCCATTGTGTACATAAGGAGTCTGCTTTGCATGTCTATGGGCAGCAGGATGTTTATGGGTGACAGAACAGCTGGTCAGTTGTGAGAGTACTAGCCCAGTGGAAGGGTGGAGGGGAAACACCCATTGTTTCCTCTCCTTAGTTCCTGGCATGTAATTGGTTGGGTGTCCACCAGTCACCATGGAGACCCGCCCACAGAGTTCCTCCCAGTGCTAAGGGTAGGGAAGAGGAGAACAGGAGAGAACAGGAGGAGCAGAGAGCTGAGGGTGGTGCAGGTGGAGGAGGGAAACCTAGAGGGAGAGCCAGGAGAGACTGAGACCTACTGCCATGAAAGTAAACGTGGTATGAACCCCTTTTAACACCTGCAACTTGCCCTTGTCTTTAGTCCATCTCTAGAATTCATAATGAACTTACCCAGAGCAGGGAAACCTCCTCCTCCTGGAGCAACAGTGGGAGTATAAATTGATACAATCACTTTGGAAAACATTTTTATAGTATCTCCTGAAGTTAAGTGTATGTCTACCTTATGGCCCAGCAATCCCACTCCTGAGTACATACCTAAGAGAAATGAGTCTATATATCTACCAAAATACATGGATAAGAATATTCATAGCAGCACTATTCATACTAATCAACATTGAAAACAACTCAAATGTCCATCAACAGAAGAATGAATAAATATATTGGTGGCTTATTCGTACAGTAGAATAATACACAGCCCCCCAAAAAATAACAAATTACCGCCACACAATAATATGGATGAATATCACAGGTATTATGATGAGTGAAAGAAGCCACACATAAAAGAATGTATGATTCCATTTATATCAAGTTCAAGAAGAGACAAAACTAATAGATTGTGAAAGAAGTCAAAATAACAATTACCTCTTGGGGAATGTTATTAACAAAACAATAAATGCTCATTGTAAAACACTTAATGCTTGCTGGACCTCTCTTCCCTGATGTATCTCAGTAACTAACTCTCACCTTTAAGTCTTTGCTCAAATGTCACCTAGTTGGTAAGGCCACTTACTGTAAATTATAATCCAGTCCTCAACTCCTGATCCTTTTTCACTTTTTCTATTATACCTTTCACCTTCTAAAATACTCTAGAATTTACTTATTTATTATATGTTTTACTTACTACCTGTGTTCCTTTCTAGAATGTAAGCTCCACATATAATTACCTGTCTGTGTGGGGAGTATAAAAACCTGGCCCACTCCCCAATTCAGGGCATCATGGTTGGCTTATTCCTGTTCTAGAGCTCACCATGGAGTTCACTGAGGCCTTTGTTACAACCACATATGAACCCAACTTTTCTCCCTGCCCTACAGGGCTTCTCTCATTCCCCAAAGGTATTGATTTCCAGAGAACTTACCAATAATTTCCTATATGTAAATCACAGTACCTGAAGTACCTGAATTGTGACACTTCCATTCACTGAAACAGAGAACAAGGCAAGATCAGGTTTACTTGGGAAGTCATGAGATCAGATTTGGACATGTTACCTCTAGACAACTTTGCCATATCTAAGTAATGTCAAGCATGCAGTTGCATATATGAGAAAACAGTAGATTTTTCCCTCAAGCTGCTCACAATATAATCAAAGAGATAAAATCTGTAATATGAGATATTATATAAGATTACAAATTAATTTCTAGAGGGGTCCAGAGGAGATCAGGTAAGACCTGGCAAAGGTGACTTTTTTTATGTGATCACTGAAGTTAGGGGCAGAGGCAGAGCAATGTGAGGTAGGTCTGAAGACAAAACAATTGGAGCAAACAGAGGGAGCATTGGGCAGTTCAGTTTGAATGGAGGATCAAATGTGCAAAGAGGCTCAGTGGGACATAAGGTTAGGAAGTGTATTAGTCAGGGTTCTCCAGAGAAACAGAACCAAAAGGATGTGTATATATATTGAAAGAAATTTATTATAAGGAGTTGGCTCATGCAGTTAAGGAAGCTGGCAAGTCCAAAATCTTCAGGGTAGGCCAGCAGGCTGGAGACCTAGAAAAGCGGATGCTGCAGTTCCAGTCGAAAGGCCAGTAGGCTAGACATCCAGGAGAGCAGATGGTGCAGTTCTAGTCTAAAGGCCATCTACTCTAGAGCCAAGACCAAAGATGCAGATGAAGTACAAAAGCAGTCTACTAGAGAGTCTCTTTTGTGCAGGGGAGGCTAGTCTTTTTGTTCTGAATCAGGACTTCAAGTGATTAGATGAGGCTCACCCACATTATAGAAGGCAATCTGCTTTACTCAAAGTCCCCAATTTCAATGTTAATCTCATCCCAAAATACCCTTACAGAAACACTCAGAATAATGTTTGACCTAATATCTTGGCACCCCGGGGCAAGCCAAGGTGATACATACAATTAACCATCACAGGAAGGTAAGGGCCAGTTGAGGAAAGACCTTGAATGCTAGTGTTTAAGCTGTGAGAACTGCTAAAGATTTAGAGTCCACAGGACTGGAATGAGGAAAACTTAGAGACAGAGAGAGAATTTAGGAGACTACTGTGATCATCTATCAAGAGGGAAAGCAGGATAATGACAGTGAGCCTGGAAGGGAGGACACAGAGGCAAGTAATGGTACTGACAAGACTTGGCAAGTCCTAGGGGATGAGGGGAACTATGCACAGAGTGACTCTGTAGTTTCAAACCTAGACGATGAGGAGGTTGGTGAAACCACTGAGGGAAATGGAGGGACTGGGTTAGAGAAGATGCCTGCCTGCCTGGGGACTCCTCTGGTTGAGGGGCTTGGGAAATGTTCAGGTTATCAACTGATGTGTAGCAAACTGTTCTAGAATGGTGACCTAAAATCAATACTTTATTTGCTCACAGATCTGAGGGTGACTGGACTTACATTGCAGTTCTCATTCTGAGTAATGACACATTGTATTAATTTTGTTCTGGAAACCGGAAATTAATTTTTCACATAGGAATTATAAATGGATGATGAAAGTAAAGATTGATTGAATCTTTTCTGCATATTATCTATTGAATTTGTTTTTTAAAAATTGATTACCATTTTTATCTACAGGCACTGACTAATTCTACATCCTACTTACTTCACTGCCCTAAAAGGAAGGGAGAATATTATCTACTGTTTGTACCTCTCCTGTGCCCAGAAAGTGTTCTGAGTTAGAATATGTCTGATGTTTGAAAAGTAGAACTTGATTTAATTTCCCATCCTTAACTTTAGATTTCCCTTTGGCTTTAGTACTATTAGATTTTATTTATTAAATAGTCTAGATACAGCTTGAAATTTTTTTTTTTTACAATTTATTTTGGTATCATTAACCTACAGTTACATGAGCAATATTGTGGTGATTAAACTACCCCTTCATCAGGTCCCCCCCC